>CM076678.1:109542301-110742301 GCA_038501925.1 Xenopus petersii | reverse complement strand
TCCAGCAGCACTCTGTTTCAGTGAAAATTTTATTTATTTGTATGACAAGTGAAGCAACGTTTCGGGCATAACCAGCCCTTTATCAAGCTTCAAGCTTCAGCTTGATAAAGGGCTGGACCAAATTATTTACTTGTCGCACAAATAAATTATATTTTCACTGAACCAGAGTGCTACTGGAATATGTTTTGGGAGATTGGATTTGACCTGGGCAGACAGAGTCACAGTCGGCACCTGAAGCTGCAAAGGGCGGTGAGAATGATTGTGTAGCACTACTTTCTGTGTATACACATGTGATCGCTGTTATCTAGCAGAGTATGCAGAAATTAGGCATTTTTTAAAATTGCTAAACTGGACTGAAAAATGTTCTGTGGGAATAATTTATGGCACATCAAACTGGGAATCCTAAAGGTTTTCCAGCAGTTCCCATTTAGCAACATCTACCTGACTGACAATAATCAGTTTATTAAAACGTGTTTGACTTCTTTGAGTGGATGAACACTGTTCTGTTCTGTGGGGACTATGCACTATTACTCATGATGTGCTTACTATCACCCAACCAAATCCTGACTCCCCAATACATGTGGCAAAAAAGGATTGTGATGATAACATTTCAGGATTCCTTCCAGGGAGGAAATTTAATTATTAAATGTAAAAGACTTGGAAAATGTTTTACTGAGTGCTCGCTGCTCAATAAATAAGGCCCTATGTGTTTCATATTATCCATACAAATGTTTCATAGTGTTACTTATACAGTTCATGGGAGTTTTTAAAATGAATTTGAAATTCGACCTTTAATAAATGTACCTCTCAAAGTGATATTATACGGTGATTTTTTTGCCATGTTTTTTTTTTTATTGAATTTTAAATTTCCCACAAACAAAAGAAAAAATAAATATATTGAAGGTACAAGTTAAAGTCAGTTTTCTTTGCTTAGTTCACATAGTGCATCAATGACAGCATTTAGATACAATTATTTGTTTTGCATGTCTGGAACTATTAACAAATATTTTCCTTCTAGTATGTAGAAACTTATGCCAAAGTATCTTACTGTCTCTGTGTCCGTAAGGCAAAGAGAACTGCCTTCAGTTATTTCTGTGATCCGTGATTTTTAATATACAAACATTTTGCAATTGGAGTACCAGTACAGTGTAAGAATTTTAATGATTATGAGAGCTCTCACAGATGCTGAAGGAGGCTGAGTAGCCAGTAGCTAGGTAGCAGTTCTGCATTTTCTCTCGATCATGCAATTTAATTGTTCAGGACTCTGTGATTCCCATAATCTGCAATGCAAAGGTATTTTCTGAGGTCTGTGGCATGGTGAGGAACCACTTATGTGTCCTTAAAGAACAATAGGCTTTCTATCTTACAGAATGATGTAGTATGCCACTAGAAGTATAATCAAGCATGCATACAAGTAAAATGGACAGAAGGGATTTTTGCATTAGGACAAAGGGAAGCCCAGAGCCTAATGTGTAATTATTTATATGCAGTTGGGACATGAGGCATTAAAAACGATCACATGTTTTGTTGAAATCCACATAGCTGATTGCTCCATGATTAATAATATATTTAATCTCATGTGCATTCTCTAAAAGTTATACCACACTACTCAATCATTTTCAATGTCTTGTGAGATATATGGTGTTGTGTTTTCTACCTCCTGTACACAACCACTAATATTTGATAGGTTCAGACAATAATGAGCTATGCACTAGCAGCAGTGCAGATATGTTTGTTTCTTATATTGCCTTCAAGCAAGTTTCTAATGAGTGTAAAACTAATGAATGCAGTCATAGACCGGAAAATAGATGTGTTTTATCCCCCATGCCAATTTACACTTAAAGCTGCAGATATTACACTACAGCAGGGATGTCACATTACATCAGTATTCCCGCCCCACTTTTATCAGATAAAGCTTAAAGCAGCTGGGTTGCCATTCACTTGATAACCTTCTAAACAATTTAGGGCAATGTCCTGTTGCATAATTAACTCACTTTGTAATTTATATTCTTCAAGAGCTTTAAAGTTTGAATTTGAAGCTCTTGGACCACAAATGAGATTGTAGGGATATAGCAGCTGTCTACATCCTGTGGACCAAAGATAACAGTAGCCACAGGGCCGCCATCAGGGGGGGACAGGGGGGACAAGTGTCCCAGGCCCAGGCCTAAAGGGGCGCCCGGCAGGGCTGCACTTTTCGAAGAGACGGGCCCCCCATGACAGCTCCGAAGCGGTGCCGCTCGATCGAAGTCCCGAACAGCCGAATGTGGAAGTGCCAAACAGACGAAGTCCTGAATCCACGGAAAGACCCAAAGTCACGAAAGGAGCAGACACTGAAGTCCTGAAGCGGTGAAAAGAAACAAAGTCATAAAAGGAGCCTACACTAAAGCTCTGAAGCGGCGAAAAGACCTGATGTCACGAAAACAGCTATAATTGAAGTCCTGAAGCCACGAGTTCAATTCTACTGACACCAATGTGGGGTTTTTTGTTTTGTTTTTTAATCCCCTGGCCACCAATGTTTTATTTTAATACTCTATAGGCCCCTGCCAATTCTTTTAAAAAATTTTTATGGGGCCCCAATTTTTTTTTTAACTTGTAAGGAGGCCCTGGCGCCAAGGTTTTTTTTTTAAAAAAAAAATTCTTTGAGGCCCCAAATTTTTTAACTTATAGGGGGCCCGGTCACCAATTATTTTTTTTTTAACTTTTACGAGGGCCCTGACCACCAATTTTCTAAAAAAACTTTTATGGAAGGCCCTGGCACCACAGTTTTTTTTTTTACTTATAAGGGGGCCCTGACCATCAATAGCTTTTTATAACTTTTGTGTGTGTGGGGGGGGTTATCTTTTTAGCGCTGATGTCAGTGTAGTCTTTTAACTGTGGTGTGGAGTGGGCAGGATCTGGGGTGGGGCCTGGATGGGCGGGGCCCAGGGGGATCCATAAATTTTGTTGTACAGGACCCGTGATTTCTAATGGCGGTCCTGAGTAGCCATATAAGCGCCATCCTGTCAGGTATCTAAACAAATGCACAGATATTGTGTGATGTTGGCTATCCATGGGTACGGCCAAATGCCATTCTGATTCTGGCAGAAAGAGAGGGCTTGTTTGTCTCACTTCCTTATTTCCTGGCACACCATCCACCCACCCACCAAGAGGGTGCATCAGTACCTAAAATTACATTTTCAAGCTAGGCAAGTCAGGTTACAGAAGAGTTCCTCTATATATGTACTATACATTAAGCTAGGATGAAATGGGCCAAACTGCTGACTATATCTGGGCATTTATGTCCACCTTAGGGTTGTTATTACTAATAAAGTTTATTATGAATGCAGTAATAAAAAAGTAAGTACATCAAAAGAAGCAGGAAGAATTTGGGGTGGTACTCGCAGGAACCACTGGAGAGAAACTGGTTGTTTCCTCCATCCATTAGTTCAGTGTGTACACCAAAAGCTTCTCCTGTATATCTACATTAGTTTATTAGTTGAGTTGGGTGATTTGGATGAAAGAACAGTTTCTCCTTCAGTCCATAAATATGCAATTGCCAGGAAGTATCTGAAACCCGTGGCAAACCTGCCATTAAAGAATTCAGTTATTGTTAGAGGGTTCTGGAATTTGTGTTTCAGCAGCAGCCAAAAGAGCCACAGGTTGTAGATGGCTCATTTAGCATTCTGATTTAGCACTATTGCAGATTGGTAGCACAAGGCACCTTTCTGGAACATTTTTTCTGCTGCTTGCCTCATTTATCATCCATATGTCTTAGATCAATCATGCTCTTGGTGTTTTTACTGCAACAATGTCTGTTTTCTTTCAGTTTTCTCCGGCAACCTTGTTTTTAGAAAATATCCCAACACTATATTAATATATAGTATATTTTATAGGGTAATCATCTGGAACCATATTAAAGAAGACCTACCTGGATTTAAATATGATCTTGTAGTTTGATCTTTTCGAACACAGTGCGTTTTTCTCGCATCCTACTAAATATATCCCGTTAATGAGTTGTCAGACCTATTATGGACAGGATATACATTCTGCTAGTGCAATGAATCTCTTACTCTTGTTTTGGGCCCTGGCCTCAGGTAATTATTGATCCTCTGCTGATTAAAAGCAAATTTATATTCAGAAGTTATGCATTGCCTGCAGGTACAACAACGAAGTCAAGCACATCAAGATATTAACGAGAGATGGCTTTTTCCACATTGCAGAAAATAGGAAATTTAAAAGTTTAATGGTAAGCATTGATTCTGTTTCCTTACTAAGAAAAAATTGTCACACTGATCTATTGTTTGTTAAACTCTTTCTTCCCAGGAGCAGTTGTCTCTGATAAAATCAAGAGCTGTTTTAAGTAAAATCCAAATGCAACCTTCATCATTCCAAGCAGAACATAAACTTGCAATTATTTAGTCATTCTATGGTAGTACAGGTATGAGACCTGTTCTCCAGAATGCTCGGCCACTGGGGTTTTCCAGATAATGGATCTTTCTGTAAATTTGGATCTCCATACATAGTAAATCCCTACTAGTAAATCATGTAAACATTAAATAAACCCAATATGATGGGTTTGCTTCCAATATGGAATCATTATATCTTAGTTTGGATCAAATGCAAGGTACTGTTTTATTATTACATAGAAAAAGGAAATAATTTTTTGAAATTTGGATTATTTGGATAACATGGAGTCTATGGGAGATGGTCTTTCCATAATTCTGAGCTTTCTGGATCCCATACTTGTACCAGAGACGGAGACTTTTTATGAGATATACAGTATAACAGACACAGTGATGCAGTAAGATGGCATCTAGTTCTCACACCTGTAGACTTGGATCTAGGTAACTGCAACACTATTTCAATCAGTTTCTTTTGTTTGGTGTAGATAGAAGAGTTATTTGACAATTTGCATTTGGTCTTAATGTATTTTTTTTTTATGTTTTGTGATGCGGATCTCAGGCTTGGAATTTAAACCATCTGGTTACGAGGGGTTAATTGCCCTAAAAATCAGGGAGTAAATTTTGATGAATGTCAGTGACCCAGACAACCACACAGCTTTCAGTTGCAGTCTGGTAGAATAAGAAGGTGAAGGCAAATGAAAAACAAATTAATTGGTGCAAACTCAAAACAATTATTTAGATTAAATTCAGTTTTAGTCTCTTATATAAACATTTCACATGTTAAACACAAGATCAGTTTTATGGTGGGGAAGAGCAGTGTTTACTCAGTACCCAGAGCATAACAGGTACCACTTATGAAAAATGTTGATAATAGAACAGATTATATATCTATAGATAATCTTGCAGCCCTCCATCTGATTATGAACCATAACTCCCAGTATCCCTTGACAACCCAAGTACTTCAAAAACGTAAAAGCAAGACCAGCGCCTGTGGCAACAGAAGTTTAGAAACAAATATGGTGCAGTATTTCTGTTAGAAGGGATGACACCCAGTGTTTAGTTACAATTAACCCTAAAGATGCCTATTACTTTTACTCTCTCCCTTTTACAGTACTACACACACTGCTCTAGTGTTCCTTTGTGGTACAATTTATTGATATCTTATCACATACACCTTAGTGGACCTCCACCAAATAGCAGCAATTCCTACTCACAAACCAAGGGTATGAACAAGCACGTAGTTTGAATCCCTGTTCTGGTTTAGCTCAGGCTCCGCACCAGTCTCCTACTCGAAAGCATGGGAAGAGATGGAAACCGAACATAGTATAGTCCTGTTTTATTAAAACAATTTTTAAAAACAATTGCACTCACGTTTCTGAAATCAAATAATCGCATATAGTCCACATAGGGCACTCTTTCAGGGGTGGTTTTGCCGGCTCTCTTGGTGTCCACTCCGTGGTATTGTCTGCAGCCCTTATGTCATGTGTCCTTGTTGCCTAACGCGTTTCACCAGTGTCCCTGGCTTCCTCAGAGGCTAAAAATGCTTTCTTTAAAAAGCTTCCATGTCCCTTTTTAAAACAAAGTCTTCTCCAATCGCAATGTTCGTCACTTCCGGTTCCGGTTTTTGCGTTCAACTTTGGTTTGTGTTCCACCTTAACTTTACTTCCAGTATTCGTCACTTCCAGTTTCGGTTTTTGCATTCACTCTGGTTTGCATTCCACCTCCACATTACTAATGTGTTGTGGGGCTGTATGTTCTAATGCAATTTACTATCTCCTTTCATTTACACCATGCATAACAAAGAGTTGTGAATAACATAATAACATTCTATCTGCAAATCTAATTCATTTTACAGATTCTTTCATATATATATATATATATATAAGGACAATTCGTGTGATCTCCATATTTCTCTGTTTTTAAACATGCACCTTATATGGAGATCACACGAATTGTCTTTTATACATATATATGAAAGAATCTGCAAAAACCGAAACCGGAAGTGGCACATACCGGAAGTAAAGTTAAGGTGGAACGCAAACCAAAGTGGAACTCAAAAACCGGAACCGGACGTGACGAACATCGCGATTGGAGAAGACTTTGTTTTAAAAAGGGACATGGAAGCTTTTTAAAGAAAGCATTTTTAGCCTCTGAGGAAGCCAGGGACACTGGTGAAACGCGTTAGGCAACAAGGACACATAGCATAAGGGCTGCAGACAATACCACAGAGTGGACACCAAGAGAGCCGGCAAAACCACCCCTGAAAGAGCGCCCTATGTGGACTATATGCGATTATTTGATTTCAGAAACGTGAGTGCAATTGTTTTTAATTTTTTTTTTAATAAAACGGGACTATACTATTTTCGGTTTCCATCCTTTAGGGTTAATTGTAACTAAACACTGGGAGGCTCATTTATTAACGCAGCACAGCGCTAAAAAGAGCGCAGAGGTCTGATATTTGCCCAGAGCATGCGAGTATTTATTAATGTTACGCACAACCCTGCAAGATACCTTAAAAAGTGAGATTGTGCGCTGTTGTAGACGCAGGCAGTTGAGACGGCACGGAACTGCGTCTCAGTTGTCGCAATGCTTATAATAAATTGTGCGCTCTGGAAGTCCGCAAAGGTAAGGCTTAGTTGTGCGCATGTATGAACGCACATCTTATTTTAGTTGCGTTACCTATCGCGCATATTGCGTTCAATGTGCCCCACCTGCGTTTATTTTTACACAAATATTTCTTTGCTTCCAAAGGTTTTTCGGCATCCTGGAACTCTTAAAGGAAACTTGGTCTCTTTTAAAATGTTGTGGGCGAGACCTGGTTGCTTGTTCTCCTTTGAGTTATCTTTTAGTTTAACATTCGGTTAGTGGTTATCATTTTCCATTAGTTGTAGAGTTTGTTTTAATTAGCTTTTTATTTAGCAGTTCTCTTGTTTGCAGTTTTAGCAATGTGTTTGCTAGGGTCCAAATTACCCTAGCAAACATGCATTGCTTTCAGTAATAGATTCAGATATGAAAAGGTTTGGCTTTCAATAGAAACTGGAGTAATAGACACAGCATTTGTTTTATTAGTGGGGGTCGGTGATCCCCTTTGGAATGCTGGAAATACTCTGAAGAAATAGGCAAATAAATATAAAACTGTAAAACATAAATAATGATGACCAATAGAAAACTTGCATAGTACAGGTATGGGACCTATTATGATTTTCTCATTCACTTTCATCTGGTATAGTGCCTATTGTTTGGAGGAAAGCTGATGAATGAATGAATCCCTATATTTAAAAAGGGATTACGATCTCAGCCTGCCAATTATAGGTCAGTAAGTTTGACATCTGTGGTGCACAAATTATTTGAAGGCTTGTTAAAGGATCATATTCAAAACTTTGTCCTAGTGAATGGTGTTATAAGCAGCAATCAGCATGGCTTTATGAAGGATAGGTCATGCTAGACCAGTGGTTCTCAACCTTCCTAATGCTGTGACCGTTTAATACAGTTCCTCATGTTGTGGTGACCCCCAACCATAAAATATTAAAATATTTTCGTTGCCATCCCAGAGCAGATTGTTAAGAACAGGAGACCGTGTGGCTGCATAAAGGTTTGTTTTCCGTGCGTAGTGCAGCAAAAAATGTTGCCACACCCATTTATGGCCACAACCCCAATTACCCATGTTAATTTTACAAATTTTAAATGAGCAGGGAGAGCTGTATGGCACTCCCTACAAAGGGGATATAGAACGTTGTAGTGCTACTGGCTTCCCTACACAGGTTACTGAACTACAACTCCTAGCACCAACACCCGGAGAGCTACAACCTTGGCCCAGGGCTAGTGGGGAGAGAGATGAACCTGCTCATGGAACCCCTTAAGTGACCCCTGTGAAAGGGTCATTCCACCCCCAAAGAATACTGACAGTCAAAATAAAATATGCCTTGACATTCAAAACACACATCTGAAAAACAAACATCCCCACCAACAGGCAGCAGACACTAATTGCCAGAACCCAATTTAGCAGTATTGCCCTGCACACATAAGTAAAATTGACATTCAATCAACATGAATCACAAAAATGCGAACAAACTAGCACAGCTATTTTGAAGAGCGTTACTATTACGCCACCAAGAGGCTGTCGTAAAAATTGTCGTGCTGTTGTGTGGGCGCAAATGTGCGAATATATAGACACAACTCTGTGAGGGTCGCAGTACAGGCGCATTGTAGCCACGCCCCAGACACGCCCCTCTCAAACACGGCATAGTTTGCAACATAAATGCCCAATCTTTTGCGCAAAGCGCATAAAAAAAGCCATTGCAAAAGCTAAGTGATAAGCGCAATAACACGCAAATATATTTGCGGTGTCGCTTGTTATGGCGCAGTCAAATTTTGCATCCAATTATGCGCTGCGTTAATAAATGAGCCTCTGGGTGTCATCCCTTCTAACAGAAATACTGCACCATATTGGTTTCTAAACTTCTGTTGCCACAGGCACTGGTCTTGCTTTTGCATATTTTGGATTCTTCTTTAGGGATGTAGCGAACGTCGGAAAAAATGTTCGCGAACATATTCGCAAACTTGCGTGCAAAAATGCGAACGGTTTGCGAACGTCGCGAACCCCATAGACTTCAATGGGAAGGCGAATTTTAAAAGCTAGAAAAGACATTTCTGGCCAGAAAAATTATTTTAAAGTTGTTTAAAGGGTGCAACAACCTGGACAGTGGCATGCCAGAGGGGGATCAAGGGCAAAAATGTATCTGAAAAATACATTGTTGACACAGCGCTGCGTTTTGTGCTGTAAAGGGCAGAAATCACACTACGTCACAGTCAGGTGATGTTTCTGGACACGGAATGTGAAAAAGCTCACACAGCTAGGTGGCACTTGGTTAAAGACTGGGCAAACAATGCCTGCAAGGGCAACGTATACAGTAGTGGATACGGAATATATTATTGCTGCTGTAAAAACATCACTCAGGTGATGTTTACGGACACAGAATTATTATTGTTATTTAGACAGAATGTGAAAAAGCTCACACAGCTAGGTGGCACTTGCATACCTCCCAACTGTCCCTCTTTTGACCACTCAACCCCCTGTCCCTCTTTTGTACTGGAAAGTCCCTCTTTTCTCTGCACTGAACAGCCAGAAAAAAAACAGTTTCTAACTTAATTGGCTTTTGGCAGAGAGCTCAGAACAGCTAACAGGTGCAAATAAGATACTTTGTAACAATTTTGACTTTGGTTGGTGCTGGTAGTGGTGAACTACTAGGAGGAGCAGCACACCAGTCCCACTCCCCAACAGAGCTAGACTAATAGCACTGGGCTCTTATAGTAGCAAAGTAAAAAAACAAAAAAGAAAATAAAAGCAGTATTTACAAGGACTATTGGGTTATTACAGCAGTCAGCAGATGAGATCAGAAGCAGTGCCCACAGCAGCTACATACAGAGCACTGCAGTAGAAGGTAGATTACTACTAGTCAGCAAAGCTAACAAACCTAAACTCACTGTCCCTCAAATCCCTGCAGAGTTCTGTCCCTACAATACAGAGCAGTATGAAGTAGATTACTAGCCAGCAAAGTTACTATCAACTGTCCCTCAAATCACTAAACAGCTCTCTCCCTACACTACACAGGCAGAATGAAAAAACGCTGCAGGGCTTCAGTTTATATATGGAAGGGGAGTGGTCCAGGGGGTGTGGGGTGGTCCAGGAGGGAGAGCTTCCTGATTGGCTGCCATGTATCTGCTGGTCTGGGGTGAGAGGTAAAAAATAAGCGCCAGCTAAGGCGAACCCAAATTGGCGAACGTTGCGCAACGTTCGCGAACATTCGGCAGACGCGACCGGTCGATGTTCGCGCAAACTAGTTCGCGGGCGAACAGTCCGCGACATCCCTATTCTTCTTGGACAGTGGAGAGACTGTGAAAAGACCGGCAACAAGGAAAACCTAAAAGACTAACTTTTCCAAAAAAATCTTTGTTTTATTTATTTCAAAAACGTATCTATTGTCAAACCAAGCCTTCCTTATATAAGACTGGTCAGTTAAAATGGTAATGATTACAATTAGACATACTTTATGCAGTTTTTACGTTGGCTGGGGGATAAAGGCTAAAGCAAAGTCAGTCATGTCTCCATGCATAGACCAACTTTTCAGCTGAATAGGTCTTTTATTAAAGTTGCACATAATTTTGCCCTTTAAATAATGTGTTTATAATAATAGAGATTTTAAAAATATAAATGATTGTAAATCACAGTAATTGTGAAGTCAGTAGTAGCTCTGCATCTTGCAGACAGACTGACTTGGGGAATTGTAGTCATATAAAATATGTTTTGTAAGTGCTAGTCACTAAACTAACAAGGTTCCCAGAAACCAGAATGCCCTACTAAAATCCCTTTATTATTCTGTGAATCATCTGAATACTAAAGAAAAATCTTTAGCTGCCAAAATGTTTTCTTAGAATAGTATGCAACAGCCTGCAGGTAGTGGCAGCGCAGATACACAAACCTTAGAAAGAGAACTGGAAAATCAACATTCCCTGCAGAAGAATTCCTTAGCTTATATTCATATGCAATACATGTCAGAAATCTCAGATGTGCACAATGTAGTCAGTAGTCTTAGTAGTATATTATGTAGTCTGAAGTTCTGTTGTCGAGAAAATAGCCTGAAGCTTCAATGATATGACATGTACAACTACAGTAGTGCAGTATGTACAGTAGTCTGGATGCTCAGTAATCGATAGTCTGTAGTCACTTCTCGCCCAGCCTCAGTAGTACTGTAGATGATCTGATAGTAGATGATCTGTATAGTGTGCAGCTTAATTAACATTTTATTGGAGGAACAATTCACAAAACACTCTTTGTTTTTGCCCTCTCTCCTTCTCCAACACTGCTTATAACTTCTGTAAAGCCTCTGTTAATGTCAGACAGGTGAATACTCAGGACCACGAAGAGCTGGCTGGGCTAGGCAAGTCTTAAGGTGGCCATACACAAAATCTGTATTGGCTTATGTATGGGAGCCTTCGAGGGGTCCTCCCCAACCAGTATCTGCCCGATAGTTGTACAGATCTTGATCAGCGAGGTTTAAAAATCCCGTTGGGGCAAGAAACGCTGTTAACAGCTTTTGTTATATGGCCACTTGTAGAGCCAGTGAATACTCCAGAATACTCCAATATGCAGATTACAGAAATCTACCACTAGAGGGAGAAAAATGGAAATAAGCCAACCAGAAACCAAAGAACAATGTATCATAGGTGGGCCGACAATTCCTCACTGCAGTTTGACTCAGCTACTGCTATGGCACAACCAAAGAGAAGAAGTCAGAGGAGTGTAGGGGAGAGAGAGTAGAAAAATGATAAGAAACAGAAACATGGAGAATAATAAAAATTTGTGGGTGAGAATAGGACAAAGGAAAAGAAAGTGGTGGTAAATAAGAAAATAGAAGAGAAGAGAAGAAGGGGTGGACAGAGAAGAATTTAACCTGAAAATGAAAAGTTTGAAAATGGTTAGAAAGGGAAAGGAAGAAATGCGGAAGAACTCTTACTTCTCATGTAGTCAACAAGCTAGATGCTATTTCTAGCAATGATTAATCTTGTAGCAGGTTGAGTAATTTCCATTCATCACCACAACACATATCTATGCATATGTAAGGACATCTATCCTTAACCTCTTTAGTTCTGGCTTTGTATAAAATAGAGGTATAGTACACTGTCACATACACTCACTGAAAACTCGCAGTACTCCATGTTAATTAAATCAATAAGCAAAAGAGATAAACACGAATAAACACTGACCATAAAGTGTGAAAGACAACAATGATCTAAATCATGAATGCCATACAGCATGAGCAGGTGAGCCGTAGCTCAAGTAAGTTATACTCCACAACAACCGCTGTCTGGAAATCCTAACAAATGTGAGCTAGGCATCTGCTCAGCTATTGGATTTTACACTGATAGGCCAGTTTTATCTCATGTCACTTTTGTCAATAAAAGCTGGCTCATGCCTGACAGATCTTCTTGCATGGTTGTATATCATATGTTTGTTTTGCTGTTTGCTTAGTGGAAGAGCTTCTGTGGGGAACAGCGGATTAGGATGTTTATGTGCTTATAGTATGACAGTAAATGACAAACAATTTCAGTTTGTGTCTGTCTGCTTCATTTTCTGTAGATGAGTGCTTGTCTAGAGGAGCCATAGTCCCATTATTCAATAGTTAAAACTCTGTGCATTGCACAAATGTCAGCTTGTACCTACCCATTACTGGAAACTACAGATTCTAGTATGGGTATGGGATTTTTTTCAGAATGCTTGGGTCCTGCATTATCACCAACACATCTTTATTATACTCAACGTTCCTCCCCTCTTACCATTTCCTAAAAAAACCCCAAAAGGATTTGGTCACCATCAAGGTTTAAAGCTACCTTTTTAGATTCAAGTACATCATACTGTATTTCTTTTATTAAAGAGAAAAAAAGCAATCCAGTCAAACAAAATAATATTTTTCAAAGCTTTTTGTATAATGGTTTTCCAAGTGCAAGATCCCATACCTGTACTCGTGATTCTAACAGTACAATGTGAATTTGACATGCCTGTTATAGTACATATATATACATGAACATGAAAATATTTATCTGCACAGGAGCTGGTGGAGTATTACAAACATCAGTCGCTCCGGGAAGGCTTTAGGAGTTTAGATACAAAACTTCATCTGCCCTACAAGTTTCCTGAAAACCACACTGGACATGCTTGCAACCGGACCTCGGGAATGTGTAAGTATTTCACAATCCAAGTGCTGAGGATGCAACATAGCTTTAATGACAATAACAACGAGTGACTAAATCCTACCTGATAATTGGTTGTTGTAGGTGATTCGACTGTAGCAAGCGTTGCCCCTTTTACTACATAACCCCTGTTGACTGCAATACTAATAAAGACTATCAAACATGACTAACAATCCAAGTGGCTCAATGTAACATTACTACTGTATTCAGAGATTCTAAACCTCATTTACCAACTCAAGCGAAAATTGAAAGCGCTTAATGGACACAAAACCAAGTGGATATTGATGAGATTCAGAAAGGTACTTGTAACTACAAAGACAAATGCCAGTGTACCCCTTCAACCTGCTCTGCTCTGACACGTAAATACATGTATTGATGCAAAGAACCCTTGGATTGCCATCAGCCTGGCCATGTTTCACCAAGCAAATCCTCAAGTTATGATTCACTGGAAGGGATTACATCCCAAAACAAAATCCTTTGGCACTCATGGGTCTTTCTCTGCTATTCCTGAATTTATCAACACTAAATAAAATCCAGAAACACTATGCTCTGTGGCATCTATAGTGCAGAGACACTATAAAACAGGGATTTATCATTTTTTTGCCAGGCTCCAGTGATTGGTCACAATGCTATTTATGGCAGTTTAAAATGATCTCCTTTGATGTACTGAGGGACTATCCACAGTACTTGCAAAAAATCAGTACTTACAAAGGGTTACATTGTTGGTTCAAAATATAGTCTAATAATAAAAAAAAACTGCTATATAGTCTCAGTAATACATTGAATGGCTGCCTTGCTTAGCAGATAATATGGTTGAAAGTGTTTGTGACACTGTGACATATGTCAGCAAGTCCAAGCAATGCTATGTAATATGGTAATGTGACTGTGATGTTCTGCTGTACTATGTTACATGGCTGTGATTGTCAGTGGCTTTCTGCAAAATAGTTATGCCCAGTGCCACTAAGAAACACAACTAAGATCCTCAGTGTGATGGGTGGGATTTCCAATGGCACTACGTATTATATCTGTGATGCTCAGTCGCATTTGGCTATAACATGGCTAACATTTACTATGGCAACATGGCTGCAATGCTTAATATAACATGCTTGTTATGCTCCCGGCTCATAGCTGTGATTCTCAGTGGCCCTCTATCATGGCTGTGATTCTCAGTGGCACTCTGTATCATGTCTGTGATACTCGGTGGCAATCTGTATCATGGCTGTGATTATTAGTGGCACTCTGTGTCATGTCTGTGATACTCAGTGGCACTCTGTATCATGGCTGTGATTCTCAATGGTACTCTGTATCATATCTGTGATACTCAGTGGCACTCTGTATCATGTCTGTGATTCTCAGTGGCACTCTGTATCATGGCTGTGATTCTCAATGGTACTCTGTATCATATCTGTGATACTCAGTGGCAGTCTGTATCATGTCTGTGATACTCAGTGGCACTCTGTATCATGGCTGTGATTCTCAATGGTACTCTGTATCATATCTGTGATACTCAGTGGCAGTCTGTATCATGTCTGTGATACTCAGTGGCACTCTGTATCATGGCTATGATTCTCAGTGGCACTTTGTGTCATGTCTATGATTTTCAGTGGCACTCTGTGTCATGTATGTGATACTCAGTGGCACTTTGTATCATGGCTGTGATTCTTAGTGGCACTCTGTATCATGTATGTTATACTTATTGGCACTCTGTATAATATCTGTGATTTTCAGTGGCACTCTGTATCATGTATGTGATCCTCAGTGGCACTTTGTATTATGGCTTTGATTCTTAGTGGCACTCTGTATCATGTCTGTTAATCTCAATGGTACTCTGTATGATATCTGTGATACTCAGTGTCACTCTGTATTATGTCTGTAATTCTCAGTGTCACTGTGTAACATGGCTGTGATGCGCAGTGGTACAATGCAGCATGGCAGTGATGCTTAGTATTTTTGGTAACATGGGTAACATGGCTATGGCTCCAGTCTGCAATACTCTGTACCATGGCTTCTATGCAAGTAAATATGGCTGCAATCTTCAGTAATTCTAACATGGTTGCTGTGCTCAGTTACTGTAATGTTGTTATGTTTCTCAGTAACTGTAGGCTAGAATGTGGTTGTGCTACTTGCTGACTGTGCGATAACTGCGATGTTGTGACTTTCTGGTCTCTGCTTGTCTGTCTTCTCTTTAAGCCACATCTGTGCTGTGTGGGTTTGCTTTTGTTACTGCTCCTGAGTACAGCTTTGTGCCCCCCTCCACCACTCCCTTCTGGTCAGGTAGCTATGCACTGCTTTCTACTCCTCCTGTCTTTCCACTCCCATGTTCACCTCTTCTGGGCACTGCTTTCTACTCCTCCTATATTTCCACTTTTACAATAATTTCTTGCAAGCAATGCTTTTTTTCTCCTCCTTTGTTTCCTCTCCAATAATTATCCTTTGTTGGCATAGCTTTCTACTCCTCCTGTATGTTTACTCCAACACGCGCCATTTCTCTGCACTGCTTTCTGTGTTTCATTATCACTTCATTACTGAGCTGCAGTTGACTTACATGAAGCACCAAGTGATACGTATGCCTCAAAAAGTCTGTATAGTAGAGCACACTGGGCCTTTGCTTTACAACTGGTCATACCAAAAAGATCCCCTTGTTTAGTAAGGATGCCAGCAGATTAGTGCCTGTTTTACCCACCCTTTATTTGGGTTTATTCAAATGCTTGGCCCCAGGGCCAACTGCCAGATCATAATTGAGAATTGTTAAGATCACCAGGAGAGGACAGAATCAGCAGGCCAATGTTGTCCTCTCCACATTGGATATTCTACTTCTTCTGTAGTTATCTAGCTGATCCTTTGAGTTGTTAACCCAGCATTGTAAAGGAAGACTACAGGAAAAAATACTGTAGCTAGACAGTGAATATCAGTTATTTATAATCTGCAGGTTTTTACTTTGTCTTCGTGACAATTAAAAATGACCCTGTCACCATTTCATTTGCCATTCTATATATCTGCTCATTTATTTGCACACGCTCAAGAGCAAGAACTCTGATAGGGCCTACAGGTTAGAAATGGGGATCACAATACAACTACAGTATTTCAGGAAGGAAATAGGTTAGAAACATTGATCCATCTGAAACTGGCATATTTGCCCCCAAAATGGCACAGGACTCTGAGCTGACTTCATACAGTATATCATTATAAACTTCTATTTGTGGGTTGTAAATGCATGAGTGCAGCTCATTGATTTAATAGTAAAGTTTTAACAGCAGCATTGTATTTATTTACAGCAAAGGGTATAATGAGTAGCTACTGCATGTACAATAATATCAAATATCAATGTAAAACAGGTATAGTTGTGTTTTGTCACATGAAGCAAAGTTATATAAGCAGTCACTAGGAGCGGACTTCAACCTGTCCCCCTGCATTCATTCTATACCTCACCCTAGAAAGAATAAGTATTTCAGTAGGAAGGAGAATAAAGAGATAAAGCAGAAGGCATTGGTAGATGCATTGTATGTTGATAAACTCCAGCTGCCAGCATGTCTAATGGCTGTCTGTTTCTGGCATTGTTATGCTAAGCAACTGGTTTTAGACTTTTTCAACAAGTTTTTAAATGAAGCTTGTACATACTGAATTATTTCACAGTAAAACTTGTACAAAACGTCCCTTTAACTTGGCACTATACAATCTACATTTTCCTTTAAAAACACTCTTTTTTTGCAGTATCGATTCAAAAATAACCGGCCAGATAACTAGATATTCTTTTGTGGAGTTCTATTCTACCAGATATGTTCCTATTATAACTGCTATGGATATAATCTAGAATAAGTGTATACATTGCTCCTAGTTATGTGTTTTTCATAATCATTTAGCTGTAATCATCAACTAACAACCGCCTGACTTAAACATTCTGTGCCACACTCCTTAATAAGGTGCAAACTGTTTGTTAATTTGTAACCATACTCATGTCCTGCCAATGATGAATCTGTTATTAATATTTTACATTTTGTCTATGCACCCCCTTAAACAATATGTATTGCTAATGAATATATTATGCTTTGATACATAAACACTATCTTGTTCCCTCAGTTTTCAGCCCAAAGGTCCTAGGTATTGCCATTGCTCGCTATGACTTCTGCGCACGTGATATGAGGGAGTTATCCCTATTCAAAGGAGATGTTGTGAAGATATACACAAAGTCGGGGACCAATGGCTGGTGGAGAGGGGAATCCAATGGCAAGGTATGTTATTGAAGACAAGAAATATATTCTGGGATTGGAGAGTGACTTGCAGCAAAGTATAACAAGTCAGTGGAGGAAAGTGTTTGGAAAGTTACACAGAAAGTGACTGTTGAATAGGTGGTGAGTAAGTGGTTTCTACCATCCTCATGAAATGTGAGAAAAGTAGAATTCACAGTGGGGTCCCATAACAGAGCAAGTACTTATATTCAGGTCAGCTCTCAGGTGAGTTCAAATATCTCATTTCTAACAGGGTATATTATTCAGAAGTCTTCTGAATTCACTTATTTCAATATTTTCAGGCCATGTTGTGCATTAAGCTACTAAAAATACCTTCCTCTTCAAACAAAACAGGGATTGTTTGTCCATATATTGCAATATATTTAAACTGGACAACTACGTCAAAGTCATTCCTGGTATGACCAGTCCTACACTCATTTTCATCGGATTCATTAAGAATTCTATTGCGTCATTATACATTTTAGAGGGACAAGGTGTAACCTGAAAATAGCTTTCTAAGGTAAATCTCCCAAATAGTTGTTTGATTGGACACCACAGAGATCACCTGACAAATATTGGAATGATGGGAGCTGCAGTAGATGATGGAATGATAGGAGCTACAACAAGAGCAGTGGCAAACTCCATGTTGAAGCTTTTGTCAACTGTTCCTTCTGTACTCCTGGCACTGTCTTTTTTACATTTAATGATTTGTGCATGTGTGTGCCATGCTCGGTATTCTACAAGGTGGCACTAGGGCGATGCTAGGGACGTACCATATTCTTGCCTGACTGTCTACATTCCCTCCTACCTACAAAGGGAACCATTGTAATTACCTACTGCTTAAGGAACTCAGGAATAGAGTTACATTCCTCCTCTTAACCTTATGCACCCAGTTGTCATATAAATGTCATTCATTCAAAACTTTTCTTTATCATAGTGTTTTAAGTATTAAGAGGATCACTCACCTACTCGTGAGTCTGACACTTGTACTCTGTAAAGAAGCTCTCTAGAATCTAGTAATGGGGGGCCAACCCAAACCTGTGGGACTAGCGGGTTCGGGTCGACTTCCACAAAGTTTGCGACCCATGGGGAGGGGTGCGGGCTGAACCTCCTAGTGCCCCACTTCTGCCAGACACACTCCTTTTTATATACTCACTCACCCACATGCCCTGCCCCTTTCCGTGATGTCATTGCAGGGCGTTTGGGCACGGGTATATAAATGCACGGTGGGTTAGGGTCGGGTGCAGGTTCTTGCGAGGCGGGTTAGGGTCGGGTGCAGGTTGAGTTTTTCTTGACCCTGATATCACTCTTAGAATCCTATATATAAGCAAGTCAGGATTAATGATGAGCGAATTTGCATAAAAAATTTGCGAAAAATTTGTGAAATGCATTAAAATCTATATGCAACGTTTTTGTTGCTGCAACTTTTTTGTAACAAAATATATTACAGTATTACAGCGACTTTTATGTTGCGGTGACTTTTAGATAGAAAAATATAATATATAATATATATTATCATATGGGTGACTATTTATTCTCACTCTAATTGCATAAAGACAATGGGTGTCACTCCAAATGCATTGAAGTGAATGGGAGTTTTTTTTTTGCGTTTTTATCTTGCCAAAGTGCAGAATTTTGTCGCAAATCTATGCGTGGTGAAAAAAATTGCTCATCAATATTCAGGATTGCTAATATCAACAGTATGTATGTATATACTTTCTGCAGATATTTTAACTTCCTCTATTCATTTTTTTATCTAAAATATTTTATTCTATTCATTATTTAATGGGCAAAATATTAAATATCTCCTTAATTTCCACACATTTCCAAGTGTTATTTTTTATTTAAATACAAGCTTACATATATCTTGATCTTTTTAAGTAATGTTTTTGTTTGCTTGATCTTTTTAAGTAGTTTTTTGTTTGCTTCAGGTTGGCTGGTTTCCTTCCACATACGTAGAAGAAGATGAATGAAGAATACACTTTATGGGAGGCTTAAGTGCAAGATCT
The DNA here is from genome assembly GCA_038501925.1 of Xenopus petersii. Lineage (NCBI taxonomy): Eukaryota > Metazoa > Chordata > Amphibia > Anura > Pipidae > Xenopus > Xenopus petersii. The sequence continues at coordinate 110,722,936 of CM076678.1, read as the reverse complement.
GCTGGATCCACTGCAGGTCACAGCAGTTTTCAAACAGTTTTTCCTGGTAAACTGGATAATCAAAGGATTGGATCTGTCAATGCTGATTCATGTGCACTTTGCAAAATGAAGAGGGCAAAGGAAACCAAGGAGTGTCCTTCCCAGCATACAGCCATATAAATACCGACCTTCTGGAACCGAGGGGGTTACTGATCCAAACGAATCATTATAAAATATATCCCTTGTTGATTCTTATGCAAAAGACATTTTGGAGTGAAAAAAATCAACTTGCAGTTTGTTGAAGGAGCTTTAGAATATGTCTGCTCGAGTGAAGGCTGTGAAAATTAAAAGTGTGGCTAGGCAAATATGCTCAAGGGAACCTATCATTCAAAATGTAGTCACTGAGTACAGAAGAGTAGCGCAGCCCTTTCCACACCATAACTACAAATATTTAGTTATTCTTGTTTAACAGGTAAGCTAGTTTAGGCTAACAGAGAGCATATGGCCCTAGCCTGGTCACCTCATGCCTGCAAGCTTCATACAACAGGTGAACTACATGAAGCTGAATGGGGAGTGATGACTATACCAGTACACAAGCTCCGCCTCAAAGGAGTCTTGTTTTAGCTTAAACGTGAATTACTCACGTTTATTCTATGGCAGTCTTACTCTTTCAAACTACAAACTACACATCTTACAAACTACACATGTTCCAGCCAAAAGGTCAGTGTTTTTGGTAAGATGCTGCAATAAAATAAGCCAGTTGTCCCTAAATTAAAGATGTTATTTATCAAAATCCAAATTTATCTCATTATTCTCTGAAATATACTCCACCAACATTTGCTCAGGTTATTTCCCCTTATTTATGAAAACATTTTGCCCGAAAATTACCAGTTTTCTTGAGTTTTTGGCATTCGGACTTTAATAAATATCCCCCTTAATATCTTAAACTGACATATTGCAGCAGCTATGGTTTCACTTTAATCTTGCATGATCTGCATGCATATAAATGTTAATCAAATAATCACCAGATATAGAACACATTTGCGTTCCTCCTCAATTCTCTAAGCATATTGCAAGTAGGTGGCCAGAGTGGATTATGTAAGAATATATCCTAATGACATGATCATTAAAAGTGACATATTCTCTAGCCACTAATATAGGGCTCTATAAATTCAACTGATATATCGACCCCTTTGTTTTGTTACATTCATCTGTCTAGTTTTAATGATCCAAATGTGACTCCAGATGACATCCAATTTATATATACCGTATATACTCGAGTATAAGCCGTCCCGAGTATAAGCCGAGGTACATAATTTTACCTCCAAAAACTGGGAAAGCTTATTGACTCGAGTATAAGCCGAGGGTGAGAAATGCAGCAGCTTCTGGTAAGTTTCAATCTCGTTTTTGGATGACTATTCTTAGGCGCTGGCTACTATTCTAAGGCGCCGGCAAATATTCTTAGGCGCCGGCGAATATTCTTAGGCGCCGGCTACTATTCTAAGGCGCCGGCGAATATTCTTAGGTGCCGGCGACCGTTTTTGCGCTTGACCCGAGTATAAGCCGAGGTAGAGTTTTTCGGCATATTTTGGGGGCTGAAAAACTTAGCTTATATTCGAGTATATACGGTACCCCGAATTGTGCCCAAGCCCATCATTGACATAAATGCCTGCATCACACAAGGGAATGGGCAAAACAAATATTGTTTCTTGCCTCAATTATTTCTGACTTGTTATTATATAAATGCAAATGACATCCCACTTACCAACTTCATCTGCATCTAGGTCGGCTTTTCCGAAAGTAGCAAAGTAACAGTTCAGCCCCTTTGAAACAGACTCTGCTGCAAATTGAGAGATACATGCAGACCTTGCAAATGAACTGTGACTCTGGGAGAACAGACTGATTGGAGATGTGAAGAAATATAAGTGATAAAATATATAAACATTATTTGCAATGTGAACAAGTTCCCCTTTTTGCATAAAGTAATTTTAAAGTAACGTATTTATTTTGTGACATTAGCCAATCATTTATGTTCTCATGGGCCAGTGATAAAGGATTGAACTGCTACATACATTATACTATTCTTTAAAACAAGGGTATTGATAGGTTCCCTTTTAATGTTGTAGACAGCTGTAAATCTTTTTAACCAATGGACTTGCTATTTCTTTTGTCAGTGACTTAAGTAGATTGTGAGCCTATAGGGCCACCAACTAAAAGCCATGCTTATGTTGTATATATAGTGCACTTATGTGCTAAGCTTCCTTATGATTCTGATATATGACACCAAAGAAGGCTAAAACACACTCCAACCAAAGCCTTCCAGTGTGCTGGGCAGACAAAGGGTTCTTCTATGTATTAGCAGCCTTTGGAATGTATTTTAATCCTGAAATCGTTACAATGATACCATTGTGGAGTGTGTACATTTGTGTATAGGACCATACCTGCTTGTATAAAGTTTCCTGTACAGTCGGAACCATCACATTAGTGTTAGAATTATAACAGAGTTCTATATTTAAATATATATATTTTTAATGTTGTAAACCTTAATCTTGAAACCTTACGTCAGAGTAATGCCTGTAGCTCAGCTTTGCTATAGGTGTGAATGTACCAACAGCCTGTGCTGTCTCTCGGAATCAGGGATGGTGTAGCCAGGTTGTGCCCTTCCAGGCTTGTCGGTGCAGCTCTGTATACTGTGAGTTTAATGTCAGAAACATTCTGATACCATAATGAAACATAAAAAAAAGAAAAAAAGTCCCCATTTCTCCATATAATCTCAATTATTCAGCCTAGTTCCCGATATTTCCCTCTGCTTTTCTGTAATTTCCCTCTTTGCATATTACCTCCCTATAACTCCCCTGTTGCTCCATCACATAACATTTCCCAATCTTTATAATTGCCTGCTACATCTCCATATTCATTGTCCCATTCCCCCTATATTTCCCTGTATATTTCCCTTGTACCTCCATCAGATACTTGTCTCTCCCTGTAATTCCCTGCCAGGCTTTCATATGCCATGTCCCATTTCACATGTTCTCCCTATATCTCCATTTCAGCTCCCTCAAATAACATCTGTTTTGCAAAATCTCTCCTTATAAACCAAGTTACATCTCCTTGTGACATTTCCCAGTACCCCTGTATAATATTCCTATATATACAGTATATCTTCTCCATTGCCCCCACATAACCTTTCCCTCTTACTCCATATGATCTCTCTCTCTCTATAACTTCAGTGCTGCTCCCTGCTTCTCTGGATTAAAACACACACTAATGTTAGTTTCTCTTTAACCCTCTCTTAAAATACTTCTGGTATTTTCTCTGCTGAGATTAAATGAAGAGATCAAGGCCTGTTTCTCTGTGTAATTTCTCCCACAGCTCCTACTACTGCTGCTACATATTGTTACCTGCAAAGGGATCACCTTCTAGGACATTGTTTTTACTCTGCAGGTTAAAGGCCGTATTCATACTGAAAAGATATGAGTGATTGAGACCTGAGGCAGTTCCACCATTGGGATGAGTCTACCCCATTCATGACTATGCCAATTAAATGCAAATGTTCACATAATAATATGTAAACCAAATGCAACTTTTCATGTAATAACATGATATCTTTTCTCATTTTAGAGTGTCACTTTAAATCAGCTCTCTGGAGAACAAAGAAATGCCTTAAGGATTATAGGGTTATTTTGAAACAGGAGGGCAGTGTCCATAGTGGAAAAAACACCACTGTGCTGTGTATCCCACACTGGATTTTCTATGTGGGCCAATGTTCAGAGTGCAGGCAGACCCAGGACAGACATTCTCTGTGCCCTTTAGTGCTCTTGCACTTCTTCCCCCAGGTCTTTATAAATAACCTTTTATATGTTCAGCCTGCAGCTTTCCAGCTATTATTGAACTAACCATTTATTCTGTGGTACTTGTCATGGAAATGTAATCCAGATGCATTCATTATACAATGCCATTCAAAATATAAGGGATCTATACAGTGTGTTTCCAATATGAACAGGGAATGTACCATCCATTTCACGTTTTTATATGTGCTGATGCAAATATGTTTTACAGCACAGATACTGTATGGATACTGTTAGCTATACAATATATATCCGGCTTGGGCTTAATGACAAATTTTGTTTCCAAATGAAAGGGAAAATGTGTTTACTTTTATATTTTTTAAATAAATCCCTAAAATGTGTGTTTACTCTTTGCCAATTTCTAGCTGTGTAACTTGAAAGGCACAACCCCTGCAAAAAAGCCCAGTGTTAGCAGTCCCTTTTCCTTTCAATCAACTTCCTTATAATGTCTGATAATTTGTTTTACTTCCATTGGGAGACAAGGGCTAATTACCCAGAAACATATTTATACCATAGAGCTGTAAGACCTTCTACAATTTGATCTTTTTAATTCTTCTATTAAATGTTTCCGTTATACTTATTGAGAAGGTGTCTTTTGTATTTCACTGTAGTTCACTGATGAACTAATAGCCGTGGGCAGGTCCACCAACAGTAATCATGGGACCCCTTATACATGGCCGCAATTATTTGTGCAAAGGTCACTGGGGTCACCAGCAAATAAAGAATACCCACATACACATACCCATGCCCCTGATTTATCATGGCCACACCCAAGTTATGACAAAGCATCTATGAGCCACTCAAACCACATCCCCCCTCCTGCTAGCCTGCCCCCTTTTCCAACCTGTGAAACCCCTTTCCATCTTACAACCCCCTTCTGAAACAGAGGGACCAACCTCTAGGATGGGTCTTGCCTAATAATGGGGACAATAAAAGAACCAGAAGTGTGAAATATTCTGCCAGTGAAAGTTTTATTCCATTCTTAGTAATACACCACTTTCTCTTTCTTTTCTTCCTCTGTGGTCTTTAAACTTGGTTAATACCATGGTCAATCAGCAAACCCCATATATTACAATACAGTTATTGAGGCACATATAGGCACATTATTATTTTGCTATAGCAAAAATAAAAAAAACCCTAATTTTGTAGGCAATAATGTATGCTAGATGGTGCCTGCTTTACTTTTGGGTGTAAATTAATATTGTCTTCAAAATTAGCCCCTTTATTTGAGTTCCCCATAGATGTTCTCTGGTCTTGAACCCTGTTTCAAATGAGGGGTGGGCCATGTTCTAACGGTCTCTGCAAGAAACACAATAGGCGGGGGATAGCCAATCACAATCCTGCAGTCACACAAGCAAAGACAGACTTCAGTTCCCTATCAGGTCAGCTGAGCTGCTGATTGGTTCCTATCCTACAGTGCAGTGTGCTGCCAGCTCCACTGAACAGCCAGACAATTGGAACTAATGGGCGGGACAAGTAGGGTTTTTACAGAAATGTTCAGTAAAGTAACCAGAAACACTACTACACTACATTACATTTTTATTTTTTAAATAAAATGTCTCCTTTAAGCATATGGTATATTCCATGAACAAAATTAATCACTTGACTCTCGTGATCTATTTTCATTTATTGAATTAATTCGCTTATTCAAAGGGAGGGGGAATCACTCACCTCTGTTAATATTTTTATTCAAAAAGGGGTGACAAATTCCTCATGCTGAATGTTCCACCTATAACCTAGCCTTAAAATTCTCAGCAAAATCACCATCATCAATCTCTTATACTGATATTTTTATATTTTATGTTGTCATATGTTAACATGGGTATACAGTATATAGGGAATTATGTACCCCTTATTATAATATGTGACCATATAAAATCGCGAGGCTGCAAACAATAGTAGTAGATCTCTGTTGAGAGAGTTTATGCACTGCATCCCCAGCCAGTGGAATTTAATCCTGGCCCAATATAAGAACTAGCCCTGATCAGATATCAGCTGGTTAGGTATAGTTAATCGCTTTAGTCCTATGCATGAGGAATTTGGAAAGAGATGCTGAATGGGAAGCCAATGGCCACTTTTACACCAGCTGTATGAATTAAAACACTTTCTACTAATCTGTATTAAATATAAACAAATTAGGATTTGCCTCTGAATTAAAGTGAAACAAGTCTAGTGATGAGCGAAATTTTTCGCCAAGTTTCACTGTGAAAGCAATGTTTAGAGACTCCAGTAGGTGTAATTTGTCGGCATAGAAAAAAAATTGTCACCCATAGACTTCGATGCATTTCGGTAAATTTTTGCCGTTTCGAAACGAGTCAGATTCGCCAGGACTACAAGTGACGTTAGTTTCCGTCTAATAGATTGTAATGGTACTTATTTAAAAGGACCTTATCTGTTTTCTATTCACATAGCGTGCAGGTAAAATCTGCATGAGTGCTCACATTGAATATGCAAGGCATTAATAAACACTTTGGTTTTCTCTCGCCCCTCTCAGCTGCATTACCCACCGTAGAAACCGACAAGGAAAAGCGTTGGCGTCAAGGATGGGATGTCAGCGAGCGTGAAATGATATGAGATATGAAAACAAAGTGAACAGTATTTAGTGGGCAGAAAATTCCGTCTTATGTGACAGGCTGACACTAATATATGCTATGCCAGTACTTTTCCATAGTTAGACATGCACGTATTCCAGGGTGCATTCAGCTCACACACATAATGCCTGTTGTTTCTTCACAGCGACATTTGTCCAACGAGGATCATTTCTCATTGTAACCAAGTAAAGACAGGGGAACATTAACTTCTGCCCCGTGGAGAGAAACAGTGAAGCCAATGAAGCAACATGAAGGAAAATTATAGGGTTTCAAATGAGTACGAAGCTGTTATGATCCTATGCCATTCACATTGGTGCAAGCTTCTAGATTTGTATTAAAGGGGCCATAATAAGCAAGATTCTGTATACAACACAAGAACTTCTATAGGAGTACAGGGATGTTATCCACAAAGATCTGAATTATGGGAAAGCCATCTCCCATATACTAGTTTATTCAAATAATTCACATTTTTAAACATGATTTCATTTTACCCCCTGTAATAATAAAACAGTACCTTGTACTTGATCCCAACTAAGATATACAGTAATTAATCCATATTTGAGAGTCAAGAGTGAGTTTATTGTCATTTCATCCATATACATTTGTACAGTACACAGTGAAACAAAACAACGTTCCTCTAGGACCATGGTGCTACACACAACATAAATGTACCGGACAACAGACAAAAAGTGCAATTGCACTTGGAGGCAAAACAATACTATTGGTTTTAATTCAAGCTTGAATGTTATTTTAGTAGATTTAAGGTAAGAAGATACAAAATTAGGGAAAGATCCCTTATCCGGAAACCAGAGGTCCAGAGCATTCTGGATAACAGATCAAATACCTGCAATGCATACAAGCAAAACCAACTATGATAGCAGGACTAGCTAGCACTATATAACCCCTACCTCAAAACAGGACCTTGCTGTAGCTTTTTGGGGGTTGTACATAACCCAAGAGAGGCTTCTAGATTGCTAAGCCTTATTCCTAGAGGGAGACAACCTCTAATAAAGTCTTGGCCTTATAGTGTTGACAAGAAAAAGACCCCTTCATCCCCTTAATTAATAAAGGTATGGGATCCATTATCCAGAAACCCATTATCTAGAAAGCTCCAAATTCTGTGAAGGCCATTTCCCATAAATTCTATTTTATCCAAATAATTTTCTTTTAGAAGTGATTTTTCTCTGTAATAATAAAACAGTACCTTGTGCTTGATCCCAGCTAAGGTATAATTAGTACTTATTGGAGGCAGACAAGCCTATTAGGTTTATTTAATGTTTAAATTATTTAAAGTATCTTAAGAACCAACATTAGGGAAAGATCAGTTTTCCGGAATACCCCAGGTCCCAAGCATTCTTGATAACAGGACAGCTGAGCAAAGCATCTGTGGAATTCTATATTAATTCTATATATTAATTACTTTGATCTCTCTACCTGGTGAAATACTTACAAACCTACCCTATAGGCAATTGTGTCAACTCAACCATCTTGCACATCTATACTGAGAGCCTGGGTTTACTCACTATTCTTTGTGTTAAAATTGGCAATTTATTGAACCGATGTTAAGTAAGAGGTCTCTGCTGAAACCAAAATGTCACATTTTATCAACACAAAAGATCTGTGAGTGCAGTTTTATGTGACATTCTATAGTGTAGTTCACCTGAAGCTCAGTGGACTGCTGGACACTACCCAAGACAAGAACCTACTTTAGTTTACCTTGAAAATATTCCTATTTCACATAGACATTCAAGATAAGGTGGCATTGTAGAAAAAAAACAATTAGGGCCACACTGCCAGCACGAATGATATACCAAATCCCATCATCTTCTGATAAACATCTTTGCAGCTTCTTCTAAACTACCGAGACAAACAGCAGTTGATGTACTAAGCATATTGACTTCTATTTTGAGAAACGAGAGCTTTTGTGACGTCTGTACTGATTTGGCAACAAAACAAATTCTGTTCACAGTGAAAACTGACCCATTTCGCTTCACCAAAAAATTCTCGACACAGCAAAAATTCACTAAAATTTAGTTTTTGCCCATTAGAATATATGGCCGTAATTTTTGCAGCAAAAGTTGGCAAAACATTTCGCTCATCACTATTCACTCTATAAACCTCATGGGTGAAGATACCTGAATTATTGAAGATCTAATATGGGACAAGATCAAAGTCAACGTTTTAGCAACTAACAATCGAATTTCAAACTTTTCCACGAATCTCAAAAATTTTGTGGTTTTTCTATTGTTTTTAAAAAAAGCTTCGAGATTTATTAAGTGTAAAAACCACAAACACTACTAATACAAAACTTGTCCAGGAAAAAGTTGTCAAGGTCCTATAGAAGCCACTGAGAGCTGCGCTGATCCTATTGGACCTTTTTAAATCAATTCGGACTTTTTTAGGTTTTTGGGTTTTTTTCACTAGAAATTGTACAAAAAAACTTAAATTTTTGGAGATATGAGTATTATTTTGTGTTTGCACATGCGCAGAAGTGAAGGAAGACGGGGAGAGAGGGGACCACACATGGGGTAGGCGACAGAGCAGGTACGTGCCCGGCGCCCACCCAGCTTTGTGCCCACCCCTAGTTCCGGCCCACTAAGCATGTGAGTGTCGCAGACACTTTCCAAGATGGTGACCCCCTGTGACAAGTATGAAGTCCTGGATCATTGCTGCTATTGAGAAGCTGAAACTTTAGGCTGTTGCAATAAGTTCAGTATATAAAATATGGCATTTTTAGTCATATTCATTTTAAGGTTTAATTCTCTTTTCATAAATTCCATGACATTTGTAGAACTAGGGGCACATTTACTATTGGTCAAATATCGAGGGTTAATTAACCCTTGATATTCCACAGTCGAAGTAAAATCCTTCAACTTCGAATATCGAAGTTGAAGGATTTACCGCAATTCGTTCATTCGAACGATCGTAGGAAAAATTGTTTGATCGAACGATTAAATTTTTTTTAATTTTAATTCATCGACTGAACGATTTTCATTGATAAAAAAATACTTAGAAAGCGTATGGGGACCTTCCCCATAGGATGACATTGGTGCTCAGTAGGTTTTAGGTGGCGAAGTAGGTGGTCGAAGTTTTTTTTAAAGAGATAGTACTTTGACTATCGACTGGTCGAATAGTCGAAAGATTTTTAGTTCGAATCGAAGTCAGAGTCGTAGTAGCCAATTCGATGGTCGAAGTAGCCAAAAAAAACCTTCGAAATTCGAAGTTTTTTTCCTTCTAATCCTTCACTCGAGCTAAGTAAATGGGCCCCTTAGTGTTTGTGAGTTTAGTCATGGTTTAAAAAACCTCTAAACCCACTATTCACATGAATGGGGAAATAGCTGTCAGGGGAGCGCGGATGTTTTAAACTCTGCAGTTCTTTCTTAGAAGGATGAAGATATAGACTTTGTGCAATGAGTCTAAACATGGGTGGCTTAGATACTCTATGCAATACATTTACAAAGATATTCATAAATGTATATTTACTTATTTACTCATGAATAGGGATGTCGCGGACTGTACACCCGCGAACTAGTTCGCCCGAACATCGACTGTTCGCGTTCGCCGAATGTTCGCGAACGTCGCGCGACGTTCGCCAATTTGGGTTCGCCTTAGCTGGCGCTTATTTTTTACCTCTCACCCCAGACCAGCAGATACATGGCAGCCAATCAGGAAGCTCTCCCTCCTGGACCACCCCACACCCCCTGGACCACTCCCCTTCCATATTTAAACTGAAGCCCTGCAGCGTTTTTTCATTCTGCCTGTGTGTGCTTGGAAGAGCTAGTGTAGGGAGAGAGCTGTTTAGTGATTTGAGGGACAGTTGATAGTAACTTTGCTGGCTAGTAATCTACTTGATACTGCTCTCTATTGTAGGGACAGAACTCTGCAGGGATTTGAGGGACAGTGAGTTTAGGTTAGTTAGCTTTGCTGACTAGTAATCTACCTTCTACTGCAGTGCTCTGTATGTAGCTGCTGTGGGCACTGCTTCTGATCTCATCTGCTGAGTGCTGACTGCTGTAATAACCCAATAGTCCTTGTAAGGACTGCTTTTATTTTCTTTTTTGTTTTTTTACTTTGCTACTATAAGAGCCCAGTGCTATTAGTCTAGCTGTGTTGTGGAGTGGGACTGGTGTGCTGCTCCTAGTAGTTCAGCACCAACCAGAGTAATTTTTTTAAATATATATATATATTTTTTTATTTTAATTATCTTACTGTTCTTTAACGTGTCCAGTGCTGTTTGCTGTTCTTCATAGTAGTGCACCAATAGTAGTGCACTTGCAGGCATTGTTTGCCCAGTGTGTTCTTCAAACAACTGCCACCTAGCTGTGTGAGCTTTTTCACATTCTGTCTAAATATCAATAATAATACCGTCTCCAGAACCACCACCTGAGTGACGTTTTTCAAGCAGCAATAATATATTCCGTATCCACTGCTGTAGTGTATACGTTGACCTTGCAGGCATTGTTTGCCCAGTGTGTTCTTCAAACAACTGCCACCTAGCTGTGTGAGCTTTTTCACATTCTGTCTAAATATCAATAATAATACCGTCTCCAGAACCACCACCTGAGTGACGTTTTTCAAGCAGCAATAATATATTCTGTATCCACTGCTATAGTGTATACGTTGACCTTGCAGGCATTGTTTGCCCAGTGTGTTCTTCAAACAACTGCCACCTAGCTGTGTGAGCTTTTTCACATTCTGTCTAAATATCAATAATAATACCGTCTCTAGAACCACCACCTGAGTGACGTTTTTCAAGCAGCAATAATATATTCTGTATCCACTGCTGTAGTGTATACGTTGACCTTGCAGGCATTGTTTGCCCAGTGTGTTCTTCAAACAACTGCCACCTAGCTGTGTGAGCTTTTTCACATTCTGTCTAAATATCAATAATAATACCGTCTCCAGAACCACCACCTGAGTGACGTTTTTCAAGCAGCAATAATATATTCCGTATCCACTGCTGTAGTGTATACGTTGACCTTGCAGGCATTGTTTGCCCAGTGTGTTCTTCAAACAACTGCCACCTAGCTGTGTGAGCTTTTTCACATTCTGTCTAAATATCAATAATAATACCGTCTCCAGAACCACCACCTGAGTGACGTTTTTCAAGCAGCAATAATATATTCTGTATCCACTGCTGTAGTGTATACGTTGACCTTGCAGGCATTGTTTGCCCAGTGTGTTCTTCAAACAACTGCCACCTAGCTGTGTGAGCTTTTTCACATTCTGTCTAAATATCAATAATAATACCGTCTCCAGAACCACCACCTGAGTGACGTTTTTCAAGCAGCAATAATATATTCCGTATCCACTGCTGTAGTGTATACGTTGACCTTGCAGGCATTGTTTGCCCAGTGTGTTCTTCAAACAACTGCCACCTAGCTGTGTGAGCTTTTTCACTTTCTGTCTAAATATCAATAATAATACCGTCTCCAGAAACATCACCTGAGTTGTTGTTGTTGTTTTAAAAAAAATGCCAGGCAAAGGCAGGCCGCCAAGCAGAGGCACTAGGGGCCGTGCTGCTATGCTATCCTGTGGCCCTAGGAAATTGCCCAGTTTTACAAAGGCAATGACCCTGAACTCCCAAAATGCTGAAGAGGTAGTTGACTGGCTTACACAGCACACCCCATCCTCTACCATTTCTAACTTTGCCACAACATCCTCATCCTCCTCTGCTATGGGCACCCCACGTAACACTGCCTCCACCACCGGCGCTCCTTCTTCACTGGAGTCAGAGGAGTTATTTACACATGAGTTTCTTGAACTGAGTGATGCGCAACCATTATTGGCAGAAGAAGATGAAGGAGATGAGGACGTTACACCAGATATAATTCTGGCAGAGAACACAACAGAGATGGACATAATGAGTGATGAGGAGGTCCCCGCTGCTGCTTCCTTCTGTGAGCTGTTAGAAGAAATTGATGCATCTGAGTAGAATGATGATGAGGAGATTGATGTTTTGTGGGTGCCCAGTAGAAGAGAGCAAGAGGAGGATAGTTCAGATGGAGAGACGGAGAGTCAGAGAGGCAGGAGGAGAATAAGACTTAGAAGAAGCAGGGAGGACAGCTCGCAGGGAACAGTAGGGCAACAACATGTATCGCCACCTGTGGTCAGCCGGCCAACGCACCCGCCATTGCCGCCAACTTCTACTGTTACCGCCAGATTGCCAGCTTCAAAAAGGTCAGCAGTGTGGGATTTTTTTAATGTGTGTGCCTCTGACAAAAGTGTTGTAATTTGCAATGAGTGCAGTCAGAAACTGAGTCTTGGGAAGCCCAACAGCCACATAGGTACAACTTCTATGCGAAGGCACATGAACGGCAAGCACAAAGCACTATGGGAGCAACACCTCAAAGGCAGCAGACAAACTAAAAGCCACCCTCCTTCTGGTCCAGCATCTTACTGCTCTACCACTGCTGTCCTTGACCCGTCTGAACCACCCTCCACTCCGCCTTCCACCTTGACCACCAGTTCCCAGTCATCTGCCCCCAGCCATGTTTCTGTGAGGGCCATGTTTGAGCGTAAGAAGCTAATGTCTGCGAGTCACCCCCTTGCCCGGCGTCTGACAGCTGGCTTGTCTGCACTCTTAGCCCGCCAGCTTTTACCATACCAGCTGGTGGACTCTGAGGCCTTCCGCAAATTTGTAGCAATTGGGACACCGCAGTGGAAGGTACCCAGCTGCAATTTTTTTTCCAAGAAAGGAATACCACACCTGTACCACCATGTGCAGAGCCAAGTCACCGCATCTCTGTCACTTAGTGTTGGGCCAAAGGTCCATATGACTACTGACGCATGGTCCTCCAAGCATGGTCAGGGCAGGTATGTCACCTACACTGCCCACTGGGTGAACTTGGTTATGGCTGGGAAGCAGGGAATGCGTGGCTCAACAACAACAGTGGAGTTGGTGTCACCGCCACGGATTGCACGCGGTTCTGCCACCACCTCTACTTCTCCTTCGCTCTCTACCTCGTCTTCTTCCTCTGCTTCCTCCTCCTCTGCTGCTGGGTCCTCCTCCTGCACACCTGTGCACCCCCAGCTCCCCCTAGGCTATTCGACGTGCCAGGTACGCCGTTGTCATGCTGTCTTGGGGATGACGTGCCTGGAAAGCAGAAACCATACCGGATCTGTACTCCTGTCATCTCTGCAGTCACAGGCTGATCGGTGGCTGACCCCACACCAACTGAAGATCGGAAAAGTGGTGTGTGACAACGGAAGCAATCTGTTGGCAGCACTGAGACTGGGCAATTTAACACATGTGCCCTGCATGGCACATGTTCTGAATTTAATAGTCCAACGTTTTGTCTCGAAGTACCCAGGATTCCAGGACATTCTCAGGCAGTCCAGGAAGGTGTCGGCCCATTTCAGACGTTCCTACACAGCCATGGCACGCCTTGCTGACATTCAGCAGCGGTACAACATGCCAGTCAGGCGTTTAATTTGCGACAGCCAGACTCGCTGGAATTCAATGCTCCTCATGTTTGAACGTCTGCTGCAACAACAAAGATCCGTCAATGAATACCTGTTTGAACTGGGTGGTAGGACTGGATCTGCAGAGCTGGGAATTTTTTTCCCCCGTTACTGGGTGCTTATGCGTGATGCCTGCAGGCTCATGCGCCCTTTTGAAGAGATTACAAACATGGTCAGTCGCACCGAAGGCACCATCAGCGACCTAATACCCTTTGCTTTCTTCCTGGAGCGTGCCGTGCGACGAGTGACAGATGAGGCTGTAGACCAGCGTGACGAGGAGCAGGAAGCGCACGATTTCTGGTCGGAATCACCAGAACGAGCCCAGGCACCTGCTGCAACGCAGGGAGAGGTGTCAGAAGTGGAGTCAGAGGAGGAAGGTGGCTTTGTGGAGGAGGAGGACCAACAGGAGCAGGCTTCCCAGGGGGCTTGTGGTGACCTTTTGGGGACCCCTGGTCTTGTACGTGGCTGGGGGGAGGAGACCGTGGATGATGTAGTCCTTGATAACGAGGAAGCGGAGATGGATACTTCTGCATCCAACCTTGTGAGAATGGGGTCTTTCATGCTGTCATGCCTGTTGAAGGACCCCCGTATCAAGAGGCTTAAGGAGAAGGACCTGTACTGGTTCGCAACACTACTAGACCCTCGGTACAAGCATAAAGTGGCAGAAATGTTACCAACGTACCACAAGTCCGAAAGGATGCTGCATTTACAAACCAGCCTGCAAAACATGTTGTACAATGCTTTTAAGGGTGATGTCACTTCAGGAACTCATCAACATTCCAGGGGCAGAGGTGCCAGTAATCCTGCCACGAGCGCACCTGCAAGGACAATGCACTTTGGCCACTCTGTAACGTCAGACATGCAAATGTTTTTCAGTCCAAGGCAGCGACATAACCCTTCTGGATCCACCCACAGAGAACGCCTCGACCGGCAGGTAGCGGACTACCTGGCATTAACTGCAGATATCGACACTCTGAGGAGCGATGAACCCCTGGACTACTGGGTGCGCAGGCTTGATCTGTGGCCAGAGCTGTCACAATTTGCCATGAACCTCTTGTCTTGCCCCGCCTCAAGTGTCCTCTCAGAAAGGACCTTCAGTGCAGCAGGAGGGATTGTAAGAGAGAACTCGCCTAAGTCACAAAAGTGTGGATTACCTGACCTTTATTAAAATGAATGAGACGTGGATCTCGGAGGGTTACTGCACGCCAGAAGACTTGTTCTGACTCCCCATGCAGCTGTCCTTCTCTGCACGCCGCATGACTCCACACACAGCTGTCCTTTAGCGTCCTCCTCCCTCAGCCACCGTTACAAACTAGGGTGCAAACCCTATTGGTTTCATTTGAAGCAAAACTTTTTGGACAGGTAAATCCTGAGTTTTTCTGGCCTCTGTGCTTCAGTGGCTGCAACCAAAAAAATATATATTTTCAGCATTTATATGGCATATTTTTTCTGGCCTCTGTGCTTCAGTGGCTGCGACAAAAAATTTTTTATATTTTCAGCATTTATATGGCATATTTTTTCTGGCCTCTGTGCTTCAGTGGCTGCGACAAAATTTTTTTTATATTTTTAGCATTTATATGGCATATTTTTTCTGGCCTCTGTGCTTCAGTGGCTTCGACAAAAAAAACATAATTTTTCAGGAAAGTACACATGCCTAATTTTTCAGGGTTCTGCAACAGTGGCAAAATCGCATCTTTTATGGTCACCGCAGGTGATCAATAAAGTAGACCAAAACAGGGCCCACACTGCAGAATCAGTGTTTTTTGGTTCACTTCACTGTACATTGAATTACCTCTGCCTGACCGTGCACGTGCGCACAAGCACGGTGACTGCTAAACACACCACTACAGAAATATTGCCACCAACAGGACGAACATCCTGGAGGTGACAAGCGCAACTAGTAATTAACAACTATTATTTGCTCACTTGACGGTATCATTCATTAAAGCTCTTTGCGTTTTTTTGCGTTGCAGTAAGCGCCGCGTTTTGTCTTTGCGTGTGAACAGGCTGTAACCTTTACACGACTTGATTGGCATGTAGACGCCGGACGTTTTAAAGCAGTTTATTACACAATTTTAGAAATGTAGTGTGATTTCTGCCCTTTACAGAATTCTGCAAGGATTTGATGGACATTTTAGGTTAGGTAGCTTTGCTGGCTAGTAATCTACCTTCTACTGCAGTGCTCTGTATGTAGCTGCTGTGGGCAGCTGTCCTGCTGCTGATCTCTCATCTGCTGACTGCTGCCTGTAACCCAATAGTCCTTGTAAGGACTGCTTTTATTTTCTTTTTTGTTTTTTTTACTTTGCTACTGTAAGAGCCCAGTGCTATTAGTCTAGCTGTGCTGGGGAGTGGGACTGGTGTGCTGCTCCTCCTAGTAGTTCACCACTACCAGCACCAACCAGAGTCAAAATTGTTACAAAGTATCTTATTTGCACCTGTTAGCTGTTCTGAGCTCTCTGCCAAAAGCTAATTAAGTTAGAAACTGTTTTTTTTCTGGCTGTTCAGTGCAGAGAAAAGAGGGACTGGTGTGCTGCTCCTCCTAGTAGTTCACCACTACCAGCACCAACCAGAGTCAAAATTGTTACAAAGTATCTTATTTGCACCTGTTAGCTGTTCTGAGCTCTCTGCCAAAAGCTAATTAAGTTAGAAACTGTTTTTTTTCTGGCTGTTCAGTGCAGAGAAAAGAGGGACTAGTGTGCTGCTCCTCCTAGTAGTTCACCACTACTAGCACCAACCAGAGTCAAAATTGTTACAAAGTATCTTATTTGCACCTGTTAGCTGTTCTGAGCTCTCTGCCAAAAGCTAATTAAGTTAGAAACTGTTTTTTTTCTGGCTGTTCAGTGCAGAGAAAAGAGGGACTTTCCAGTACAAAAGAGGGACAGGGGGTTGAGTGGTCAAAAGAGGGACAGTTGGGAGGTATGCAAGTGCCACCTAGCTGTGTGAGCTTTTTCACATTCTGTCTAACAATAATAATTCCGTGTCCGTATACATCACCTGAGTGATGTTTTTACAGCAGCAATAATATATTCCGTATCCACTACTGTATACGTTGCCCTTGCAGGCATTGTTTGCCCAGTCTTTAACCAAGTGCCACCTAGCTGTGTGAGCTTTTTCACATTCCGTGTCCAGAAACATCACCTGAGTGACGTAGTGTGATTTCTGCCCTTTACAGCACAAAACGCAGCGCTGTGTCAACAATGTATTTTTCAGATACATTTTTGCCCTTGATCCCCCTCTGGCATGCCACTGTCCAGGTCGTTGCACCCTTTAAACAACTTTAAAATAATTTTTCTGGCCAGAAATGTCTTTTCTAGCTTTTAAAATTCGCCTTCCCATTGAAGTCTATGGGGTTCGCGACGTTCGCGAACCGTTCGCATTTTTGACGCAAGTTCGCGAATATGTTCGCGAACATTTTTTCAGACGTTCGCTACATGCTCAGCTGAGATAAGATATCATGGCAACTTACACCTAAAGTATATTCCACGTATTGTTATGTTAGAAACCAAGGGCCAGTGAGTTACTCTACTCAGTAAATAGTAGACTGCTTGGGAGCCAAGGAGTAAAGAGGATAACTGATATTGACATTTATTCCACAAAGCAGCACAGAAATGTTTTGTTTGCTCAGCACTGTGCATAGCATATATAATCTTCTGAGAGGTCCACACTCTGCCAGCTTCATATTCTCTCTCCTTCTAAAGAGATTTGCACTTCCCCAAAACAGTCTATTTTATCTGAAGGAGAGAATGTGCTGTGAGGGCAGAACGGCTCTGGCTTGTTGTTCAAGAGAACCGGGGGGAAAAAAATATAATTTTAAAACAAAATTCATTTTCGGACAGGATGATAAATGGCTCCTAAAAAAATAACATTTTTGAAACTATTCCTGTCGGAGGGAATGAAGCCAAATATGTGATAACCTTGTAATGATGTTTTGCTGTAAAGTACAGAATTCATTGCCCCACAACAGCTTTAACAATGCACAGAGAGAGACTTGCAGGATTTCTTTGGCCGAGGGACCGAGCAAACTGTTCTGTGCAATTGCAGATCAATCACATAAAGGAAGAATGAAAAAGAAAGAAAAACTAGTCATTTGTACTGTTCCTGCTGGGGAAGTCCGCACCTGTCTGGCCAAGGCAGATTATTTACTATTTCTGTTTATAAAAGCTCTGTGGCAAAAATGAGATTGTTTTGTTTATAGGGCAGATTTATTTGTGTGTGTGCTTATGTGTTTATATTGATGTGTGTGTATATGTCATAAAGTCCTTCTAATACCCTCGATAATGTCTACCATTACATTGAGTTTTAATATAAACAGGTATGGGACCTCTTATCCAGAATGTTCAGGACCTGGGGTTTTCCGGATAAAGGATCTTTCTGTAATTTGGATCTTCATAACTTGTCTTCTAGAAAATCATGTAGAAATGAAATAAACCCAATAGGCTGCTTTTGCATCCAATAAAGATTAATTATATCTTAGTTGGGATCAAGTACAAGGTACTGCTTTATTATTCCAGAGAAAAAGGAAAGGAGAAAAAGGAAATCATTTTTAAAATTTTGGATTATTTGGATAAAATGGAGTCAGATTTCTGCATAATGGGTTTCTGGATAATGGATCCCATACCTGTACCAAAAAGCAAGGAAATTCTAATTGGATCAGCGGGCAATTCAATCTCACAAAAAGAATAAATTCATGAGTGTGTAAAACTCCCCAGATCTATTTCAATGATAATGATTATGCTGGTGATTGTATAAATATTTCATTTCTCATGATGAGCCCCACCAGCAAATTATTCATTACTAGTAAGTGTGTAGTCCCCAGGCCCCCCAGTATAATTTGCGCCAACCCTTCTTGAGTCATGACCTGAGATTGCCAAGTGCCACCACCCTGCGCAAGTATCTCTTATCAACTGCACCAGCCTATGGAGAAAAGTGAATACTAAGGGGGTTATTTACTATACCTCTATTTATTTCTGGTTGAGGTTTTTTGGGCAAAAACTCAAATTTTTAGAAGAAAAAAAACCAAAACTAGAATTTCAATTTCAAATTGATTATACCCCGATGCTGCTAAAAGTCAGAATCTTAAAATCTGCCATCTCAAACCTGCCGAGGTCATGTGGAAGTCAATGGCAGACGTCCCTTTTACAATTTGAATATTTCTTGATCTTCTCTGGGTTTCGTCCAAAAAATTCAGGGTTTTTGGCGATAACCTGAAAAAATCTAGCAATCCGGGCAACTCTGAAAAAATGTTTACAATTCGAGTTTTTGCTCAGTTTTATTGATTCTTTTCCTGACCTGACTTTTTTGAGTTATTTTATTGATGAAATCGTGGATGGGAGTTTGGTAGAGCTTCGTTTAATAAAAAGATGAGATAACTTAGAGTTTTAGTAAATAAACTTCTTATTGTACTGACCTTATATATATCTGTATAGTTTATCATATCTATTTTTAAGTGAGTTATAACTGATAAAAAGAGGCCTTAAAAGTTTGTTAAATTGGGTGGCCTCCATCCCTTAAGGTGGCCATAGATGCAAAGATCGCCAAACGAGCGGATCTTTCCCCGATATGCCATTAACAGGCATGGCTATATCGGGGGTAATCTGATTGTTCGGCCGTATGGCCGAACGATCAGATTACGATGTGCCATGAGCTCCGGCGGGATCGGTCGGGTCAAAATCAAACCTGACCGATCGACCAAGCGACCGATCTCCGCCGGGCAAAAGATGTCGGCACACGCCACACACAATCCGAAAATCGTACGAATCCTCGTTTCGTATGAACGGATCTGTGTGTCTATGGCCACCTTAAGTCTTCATATCAATGTATTGAGCTGTGTCCTGAGCCCAACTCAGAGCTATGACATCTTCTATAGCCCCACCGCCTCAGCTGCTGCTATTGTGTCCTGTAACCTGATGCAAACCCACTGCAATAACATACATGGCAAAACAATACTTAGGGGCACATTTACTAAGCTCGAGTGAAGGATTCTAAAGAAAAAAAACTTTGAATTTCGAAGTATTTTTTTGGGTACTTCGACCATCGAATAGGCTACTACGACCTTCGTCTTCGAACGATTCAAACTAAAAATTGTTCGACTATTCGACCATTCGATAGTCAAAGTACTGTCTCTTTAAAAAAAACTTTGACTACATACTTCGGCAGTTTAAACCTACCGAGATACAATGTTAGCCAATGGGGACCTTCCCCATTACTTTGCTAAGGTTTTTTTGATCAAAGGAAAATCCTTCGATCGATGAATCGTTCAATTCAAAGATTTTTCCTTCAATCGTTCAATCATAGGATTTGCGGTAAATCCTTCGACTTCGATATTCGGTCGAAGGATTTTACTTCGAGGGTCGAATTCGAGGGTTTATTAACCTTCGATATTCGACCCTTAGTAAATGTGCCCCTTAGTCTGATGTACCTTACTACAGGTATGTAAGGGGCTTTACAAAAGTTATTTGGGGTAATTATGGATGGGCAAATTTTTCCACCTTGTTTCACCATGGAAATGACGCCCATAGACGTGCGTCAAAAAATGTTTGCAGCACAACATTTTTTTTTGGCGCCCATAGACTTTAATAGAAGTCTGTGATAATTCGCCGGTGGCAAATTTTTGTCGAAACGAAACAGCTCAGATTTGCCCATCCCTAGGGGTAATTGCCATTATCTGCCCTTATATACTAGTAGCTTTGAGATATGTTTATTCATGATTTTTTGATGCGTGCTGCGTTTCATGCAATATCCCAAAAGTTTTCTGTCAAAAATCATAAGAAATCAGAGTTTTCGGGTGAAAAATCTGATAATTTTTCCTGCAAAGCAAATTTTCGGGAAAATTTTATAACAAATAAGCGTAAAAAACCTGAACGGATTTTGTAGCAGAAAATGTTGAGATAAAATTGGACTTAGATAAATAATAACCCCCTAGGATTAGAACTAGGGTGTGGGAACAGTTCTAAATATTTCTAAGAAGGTGGACTTTGGGACCATATAAAAGGAGAAAAGCAACAGGGATCGGTGTGCATCATGGGAAGAACAGCTATTGAGGAAACCATCTTAGGGAAGAACCACAGTCAGCCCAAAAATGGGTAGAAAAGGTGAGGCCTAGTTAGAATTGTCACACAATAGTGTGAGACAGATCAGGACAGTGAGCATGGACAGGTATAAACCCAATGAAGGAGTGAGTGAAAGAGCTGGTATGAGGGTTCAAGTGAGTAGGACATGATATCATTAGGCCCTGGAGTCCTTTGGACAATAGAACTAAGAGATGTTAGGACCCATCTAGAGTTCCTGGCAAAGCTGGTGCAGCCCTGTCACCTGAAGTGACACTGGAGGCTGATGGCAAGGATGAGGGAGAGAACAACTAAAGCAGTCGTGAGTAAGAAGAGAAATGATGTAACTAAGTGCTGAACTGTTTGTGTTGAACTGCTCATGTAATTGCTAAAATTGTGCAACATATTAAAGACTGAATGAAACTTTGACAAATGTTACTTTGACGTTCTTGGCTTGTGACTAATCCTAAAATATTACTGAAATCCCATTACTTATACAAGTACCATTTTTATGAGTTTGATAACACTTTCAAAAACCAGGAACAATTAGACTTTTCCATTCATTTTAGCAAACCTTGCTCCTCATCTTGGAATGGATTTTCCTCAAGTCCCGAGCAGGGAAAAATGTTCAAATTTCACAAAAACATTGATATTATAACTTAGTGCATTTACTTTATTTCTCAATAGGATAAAGGGGTTAAATATTAAGTCAATAATAAAGTGTGTTGCAACATTTCTGTATATACAGTATATTTAATTGTATTTGAGAATATATAACAGACTTGCCTGTCTTGGCAGTTTATAAGAAGACCCCCCAAAATGACAAGGAGGGGTTATGGCAGCTTCCCTATATATATATATATATATATATATATATATATATATATATATATATATATATATATATATATATATATATATATATATATATATATCCTTCGTTAGTCTACATTAACCTAATACTGCCTTCTAGATGTTGGCAGCAAAGTGAACTCTTTGCCGATGCTTGTTATTAATTAATGCCATCCAGATGAGATTTATTTCCCTAAATGCATTAAAATTTCCTCCCAATCAGTAAAACCTTGAAATCAATGGTCGCATTTGACCAGGTGCTTAATCCCAATATTGATCTTGTCTGCTGGGAGTTCGCCTAGTCGGCATCTGAGTTTCATCCATCTCATTGAGACTCAACAACTGAATTAACAAAGAAAGAATTAATTAACCTCTTATGTGCCTGCGATTGTAAAATATTGCAAATCGGATGTTTTATGGCATTTAAAATGGCATAAAATGGCAAGGATTGTTGAAGGCAGAGAGAATATCCTTTGGAGTAAGCAGCTTCCTTTTACAGTGACTCAGAGGCTTTATGTACTGTCCATAGAAGGGGAATCCGCTAATTTTGTACAGAGCTATTTAATGAACCGCCATGAGAAAGTTTCATAGTATCCATAGAGAATTCCATTTCATAAATATCACATGGCCCTGGTTTTAGGGCTCAGTTAAAATTTTAAGAAAAAAAAAAACATTGCCAAACCAAGGGTATTTATATAAACTGTAAAGTTTGATGCTATAACGATACACTTCTTGTATGGTTTTCCAATATATTGGCCAACTGTTGGTAGGATTTGCTTCCATTCAGCCACAAGAGCTTGAGTAAGATTGGGCACTGATATTGGGGATCAGGCCTGGTTCACAGTCAGAGTTCCAGTTCCTCCTACAGGTGTTGGGTTAAAGGGCATGTAAAGTCTAAAATAGAATAAGGCTAGAAATGCTGCATTTTGTATACTAAATATAAACATGAACTTACTGCACTGCAAGCCTAATCAAACAAATAATTTATGCTTTCAAAGTTGGCTACAGGGAGTCACCATCTTGCAACTTTGTTAAAGGGCATGTAAAGTCTAAAATAGAATAAGGCTAGAAATGCTGTATTTTGAATACTAAATATAAACATGAACTTACTGCACCACAAACCTAATAAAACAAATAATTTATGCTTTCAAAGTTGGCTACAGGGGGTCACCATCTTGTAACTGTGTTAAACATCTTATCAAGACCAAGACTGTGCACATGCTCAGTGTGGTCTGGGCTGCTTAGGGATCGTCATAAACAAAGCTGCTTGAGTTCTGCATGGCTGGGAAGTAAGGCGGGGGCTCCCCCTGCTGTTCATAAGTATGATTGTTTCCCTGCTCAGCAGTTAGGGACCATCTGACAATTCCTATCCACAGAAGTAAATGAAGGGAGAATTTCACTGCATACAGTCAGGTTTCTTATAAAAACCGTACACATTTTTTAATTAAAGTATATTGGAGATAGGTTTCTTTTTCATTAAAGTAAAAATGGGATTTTATTTTTTTGCCTTTGCATGCCCTTTAAGGTTTGGATTCTGTGTAGGCCAGACATGTTCTTGCCCTCTCATCTCAGCAAACCCATTCTATACAGACCGCACTTTGTGCATGGGGCATTATTGTGCTGAAACGGAAAAGAGCTTGCCCCTAACTGTTGGCACAAACTAGGAAGCTTTGCCAAAAATGTCACTGTAGCCCTCTGGTTTGCATTCAGCAGCTGAACCAGAGATCCTACCCCAAACCATAGAAAACACCCATCCACACTTCCTCCACCATCAGCATTGTGCTTTATGTTGTCTCACACATTTGCTCATTGCTGTTTACATCCCATGGTTCTGATATGAGGGTACAGAGAAGGAGAGAAATTGAGAGGGTCTCACAGGGGGGATCCTATCTGGAATAGTTGCCAACACAGCTAGCCTAGCTTGGCAGGAGGTTGGAAAGCAACAGAGCAGCGATTGTTGCCTAATGGATGACAGTAATCCTCTAAAAAGCTTTAGTGAAATGATCTGAGCATTTACTCTCAGGAGACCTAGCGATCCCCATCCCAACTACTCATCACTCGCACCAGGTAATTCCCTCATTATTAGAGGATACATTGCTTTTAGCAGCAGGACTTAGTGGATTTTCAATAATCAGTAGAAACCTGTACACACAGTAAATTATTCACCGAGTGACGTTTCATCAGACAGCACTGATAGTAAATGTTCCTAGAGGTTCTTCAATTTAAAATGAAAGGGATAGTATAATCTGTGTATACCTTTGCTAAGAGTTGAGTACAAATAGACACAATGCATTTGATAAAAGTTTAATAAAATCTATTTTTCCTAATGCTTTGATATTATAAGACACTAATCCTAATGTTAATGATATATTTTGTTTTTCTCTGAACTCACTCCCCCTCTTCCCCTGTTAAAGTGGGTAATTTATTTATAGGAAAATAAAGGGAAATAGTGAGCTCTGTATAAACATATCCTAAACTGCAGTCTTCAGTCGTTGACTTTGCAGAACCAGGAAGAGAGGCAGGAACCAAATTGAGTACAAAATACATTGATGTTTCTTAATTAGGGGCTGTTCACTTTTGAAATTAACTTTGATATTCTGAGACAGTTTGCACTTGGTATTCATTTTTTTTATTTGTGGTTTTTGAGTTATTTAGCTTTTTATTCAGCATCTGTCCAGTTTGCAATTTCAGCAATCTGGTTGCTATGGGCCAAATTACCCTAGCAACCATGCATTGATTTGCATAAGAGACTGGAATATGAATAGGAGAGGCCTGAATAAAAAGATGATTATTAAAAGTAGCAATAACAATACATTTGTAGCCTTACAGAGCATTTGTTTTGCATTTGAAAATGAAGGCCAATTAAAAAGTTGCTAAGAATGAGTGAACTACCCCTTTAAAGCAATAGAAAAATAGTATGTTCAGCCAAATGTTATTAGGGTGTTTACTTGCCCTTTTTAGATTTATGCATCAATTATTTTTCATTCATCAACATGGATCAATGTCTTCTTATAAGACTTTTACTCTTTTACTCTTTTAGAAGGACCATCAAATGTTCTTGTTTTTTTTTTTTTTGACCTAGCTGTATTGTACACAGATTTGTATCACATTTCTGTATTGTGAAAGGGACATTTAGGGTAACGAACATAGATATTTTATTCTCAGTTTATTGTAAACTTTTTCTATTGATCTGCTGTACGTGCATAAATGGGCCCTTGGGGAGTCCGTATAGTGTCCCAGCTGGATGAAAACTATCAAGGAGCATATTATTCCTATCAATAGGAAAGGAGTACAATTCATTTTGTACTTCACAGTTAGTTATAGATATAAACCTGTGTATATTGAATAGAGAGGTGCGCCAAATGCAAGTGTTCTTTTAATAGAAGTAGATTCATTGTGTGGTCCTTTCTGGGTGAAAAATGTGTCCTTCACTAACCTGTTGTAGAAATATACGTATATGTGGAGGAAACATTTCATTCTGTCATAAAAGAATTTTCCATGTCATCATGGAATCAATATGTACATATGTGGGTACGACATTTGGGCATTCATCTTGAAAAGGAAAGTTGTTTTTTTTTAAAGATAAATTTCAGAATAGTAACTACAAACATTACCAGGGCGCTGGCAACATTAAGGGGCAGATTTATCAAGGGTCGAAGTGGATTAGACAGAATTTTCTAAGTAAAAAAATTTCTAAATTCGAAATAATATTTTGGATACATCGAACATTGAATAGGCTACTACGACTTCGACTTCGAAGTAAAAATACTTCGAATATTCGACCATTCGATAATCCAAGTTTTGTCTCTTTAAAAAACGTCAACACTTCGCCAAATTAAACCTGCCGAAGTGCTATGTTAGCCTATGGGGACCTTCTAGAGCATTTTTTCAAGTTCAAGTTTTTTGAAGTAGAAGAAAAATCGTTAGATCGTTGGATGAAATACTTCGAATCGGTCGATTAGAAGTATTTCATAATTCGATCGAACAATTTTTATTTTGACCGCAAATGGCCAAATTCGATGTAAAAAACTTCGATATTCGAAGTCGAACTATTTCAATTCGATGGTCGAATTTCGAAGCTTTTTCTACTTCGAAATTCGACCCTTGATAAATCTGCCCCCAAGACATATAAGTGCTGCTTCTCTTACACTATGAATCCCCTCATTATGTGGGGCTGACTGAGGTCACATCAATTGTACATAAACATTTCTTTCACATTCAGTATTTTTGATTACTATGCACAGGCATGTTTGTTTAATCACAATGTCGAATTAAACTGGGTATCGCTAGTCTGCCTTTTGTTTTGCTTTACACTAAGCCAATTTCTTGGTTTTTTATGATTTCATATTACAGGTATGGGATCTGGTCATCCGGAAACCAGTTATCCAGAAATTACAAGAAGGTTGTCTCTCTATTTTATCCAAATAATCCCATTTTTTAAAAATGATTGCCTTCTACTCTGTAATAATAAAACAGTACATTTTACTTGATTCAAACTAAGATATAATTAATCCTTACTGGAAGCACTATATCAGCCTATTGGGTTTATTTAATGTTTACAAGATTTTCTAGTAGACATAAGGTATGGAGGTCCAAATTACTGAGAAAGATCCCTTATCTGGAAAACCCAGGGTTGCAAGCATTCTGCATAACAGGTCCGATACCTGTATTATTAAATTTTTAAAAAGTAAAATGTTCTGGAGCATGGTGACCCTCATGTAACATATTTGATCTCTTGTCTCTGAACAGGGAGTTCCTTTACCATAATTTATTTTGGTTCATCTAAACACCATACTAACTTTAACCTTTTATCTGCCCAACTGCTGCATCAACGCTGAACAAACCTTCATCATCTGTGTTGTGGTCTCCATTGTGTTACTTAGAATTTAGATTCACACTTTTTGAAATGCTTTGACTGCTTTGCTGTGGGTTGTCTTTCGTATCTAACTCCACTGTGACTCCACTGTTCCCCGAGTGTGTTAGCTTCTTGCGTGCCAAATAGTCAAGATAATGCCACGTGACTTTGACAAAGAGTGACCACACGGCAACTGCTGCCTAATAACTATAATCAATCACTTGCTGCCACTTGCCTCTTACCAGTATTGCACTGCTTTATTTAGGTACATCAAAATAGTGTCCGCCCCTCACCTTGAGCATACAGGAGCGATCTTGGCAGATCAGAACCAGAAATACAGTTACTAAATCACAGGTATGTTTGAATGGTTTTAGGAAATTGTGCCGTCATCTTACTTTGCTTTTGTTTTTTTTGTTATTGAAGATTTGGTATTTACTATGGGTAAGACTACATGGACGTTTTGCGGCGTTGATCAGACATGCTTCGTCTGCATCTGACAGTCGTGTCGCATCGGATCAATGCTGCAACTTCATACGACATTTCTATCTCTTACCTTTTTTCTGTTGCATGCAACTTGTCGCAGGCGTTTTGTTGCAGCGCATCGGATCTTGTCAAAAACGTCTATGTAGTCCTACCCTTAGTTCCTATTATTATGTATTTGGTCTCTTCCCTATTAAAAAAACATTGTTTTTAGCTGGCTCTGTTGAGTGTTAACTTTAAACATAAGTTTGCTGAGAGAAGGAATACCCATTGGCGTCAATGCAGTGGGCAACATTTCACCAAAATGACTGTAGTTTTGTGAATTTATTTAGCGAAGTGAACTGGGGAAGTTTCACTTGTCACTAGAGATGACTGAACCTCATTAATGATGGGTGAATACATTTACCAGACATGGCTTTGTGGTGAATTTCCAAGTTTCGAAGCTAGAGAATGTATGCCTATTGACTTTAATGTATTTGGACGTATACAAATTGCCACTTGCGTCAAAAATTGCTGCACGGAAAAATTATTATGACGCCCATTGACTTTGCCCATCACTAAACCTCATTCATTACCAAACAGAAACCAGTGGCAGGTGGTGCCTCCATAGACTTTTTCACTGTACATTTTACCTGGTCTATAGTTGGGCAAATAATTGCTTTTGATTTTGTTCTTCCAGTTTTTCATGATTGTTTCTAACAGTTTTTTTAACTGTTTGTATCTTATTTACCACATGACAATGATTAAAGACAAAATGTGTCAGGTCTTGATCCTTTTGCCTGTTCTTAAAGGGCATGTAA
Source organism: Xenopus petersii (assembly GCA_038501925.1). Lineage (NCBI taxonomy): Eukaryota > Metazoa > Chordata > Amphibia > Anura > Pipidae > Xenopus > Xenopus petersii. The sequence continues at coordinate 110,695,021 of CM076678.1, read as the reverse complement.
AGTCTAAAATAGAATAATGCTAGAAATGCTGTATTTTGTATACTAAATATAAACATGAACTTACTGCTAGGGATGTCGCGGACTGTTCGCCGGCGAACTTGTTCGCGCGAACATCGGCTGTTCGCGTCCGCCGCAAGTTCGCGAACGTCGCGCGACGTTCGCCAATAGGCGTTCGCGTAAAAATCGTTCGACCATTCGAGCGCTAAAATCGAAGGATTTTCGTTCGACTCGAACGATCGAAGCATTGGATCGAATGAAATCATTCGATCCAATGGCTTCGATCGTTCGACTCGAACGAAAATCGTTCGATCGAACGATTACAATCCTTCGATCGTTCGAATCGAACGATTTTCGGATGATCGAAGTTCGCGAACTGTTCGCAAATTTTGCCGGTGTTCGCGAACGGCGTTCGCGAACACATCGGCGGCGGTTCGCTACATCCCTACTTACTGCACCACAAGCCTAATCAAACAAATAATTTATGCTTTCAAAGTTGGCTACAGGGGGTCACCATCTTGTAACTTTGTTAAACATCTTTGCAAGACTGTGCACATGCTCAGTGTGGTCTGGGCTGCTTAGGGATCGTCATAAACAAAGCTGCTTGAATTCTGCATGGCTGGGAAATAAGGCGGGGGCTCCCCCTGCTGTTCATAAGTATGATTGTTTCCCTGCTCAGCAGTTAGGGACCGTCTGACAATTCCTATCCACAGCAGTAAATGAAGGGAGAATTTCACTGCATACAGTCAGGTTTCTTATAAAAACCGTACACATTTTTTAATTAAAGTATATTGGAGATAGGGTTCTTTTTCATTAAAGAAAGTAAAAATGGTATTTTATTTTTTTGCCCTTTAAAGTGGAGCCAATAAAGACTATTATTTTTCTTTTACTTGACTTGGAATATGTGCTGCTGTCCAAACTTTGAGGAGTGTGTCATCAAAGTATTTTGTGTAACTAAAAAACAAATATATACTAACCTCTCGCAAAAAATTTAGTCCAGTATATAACTGTTTATTGTAATCAACAGACTTGATTAATATTGAGCCAGTAAAGCTGAATTGTTTATCTGTTTAATGAGGCTTTCTAAAGTACTTTAGACATTTTTAAAATACTGTTTTACCTGTTGTCACATGCCTTTTTAAACTACTGTAAAACTGTGAAAATGTTGGTGGGTAGGAGAAGGAGTGAAGCTAAAATGCTTTCAGGGACAGTCACTCCAATGATTAATTCTATGCACAGGTAAAAGCTACAACAGCTCAGCAACTCTCAGCGCCACCCACTGAATTCTGTCCCTGGGGCAATCTCTGCTAAGAACAGACATTGATTTATGAACTCATTAATTGTACTGAAAAGAGCAAAAAAAAAAAATCTAACAAATGTTTGTTACATGACCCCCTATTAAAGACCCCCAATAGCAACAAGAAAATAAGTGTTGGCTGTTTGGAAATAATATTCAATATATATTTATGAGGCTGCTTAGGACAATTACTTATGGTAAAGCTTGAGGTGGAAAAGAAAAGATGGCCAAGTAGCAAAAACAGCAGTAAGAGTATATCAGAATCAGAGGCTTGTATGAAAAATTGACATGCAGGATGTGCTTCCAGCATTCCTACCGTCATTAATACGGAGTTCTATAATGCAAACGCTAGCATATAATTCAGTTCACATTAGTTTATTAAAGGGGTGTTACTGTAATGGCAACATTTTTTGACTGGCACTCAAAGCAAGGTTAACAATTTACCTAAATTTTCACTTTTTCATATATTTTTAGGTATAGTAACTACAGCACTTAATGAAATACTAAACGAGAATTATATGTGAGAATAACGAACATAGGGGCACATTTACTGAACTCGAGTGAAGGAATAGAAGAAAAAATACTTTGAATTTCGAACGTTTTTTTTGGCTACTTCGACCATCGAATTGGCTACTTCGACCTTTGACTACGACTTTGAATCGAATTATTCGAACTAAAAATCGTTCGACTATTCGACCATTCGAAAATCGAAGTACTGTCTCTTTAAAAAACGTTGACCCCCTACTTCGCCAAGTAAAACCTACCGAACATCAATGTTAGCCTATGGGGAAGGTCCCCATAGGCTTTCTAACAAATTTCTGGTCAAAGAAAAATGGTTCTATCAATGGATTGAAATCCTTCAAATCGTTCGAACGAATCGATCGAACGAATTGCAGTAAATCCTTCAACTTCGATATTCGAAGTCGAAGGATTTAACTTCGACAGTCGAATATCGAGGGTTAATTAACCCTTGATATTCGACCCTAAGTAAATGTGCCCCTTACTGTACCAGACCATGGGGTTTATCTATCAAAGAATGAAGTTAGAGATCACCACAGTCCACTAGCGTGCAATACCGCCACTCTCCATTCATTTCTATAGGATTTTTAAAAGAGTATTTATCAATGGGTGAAAGTGAAGGTTCATCCTTTGATAAATACACCTTTCAAAATCCCATAGAAATGAACGGAGAGAGGCAGTATTTCACTCTAGTGGACTGTGGTGATCTCTAACTTCACTCTTTGATAAAGATACCCCCAAAGGTTCAACAGTAGTGAATAAATTTGGCCGGCGAGAATTTGCGGCGAATTTATGCTTTCAACAAATTCACCGTCAAAACATTCCCGAAACTCCCACGACAATTTGTCGGCGCACATCTGAAAAGTCTCTCGTGTCAAAACCGTCACACGTCAACACTATTCAGACACCCACTGACTTTAACAGCATCAAAATGGACGCGAGCATCAAAATCGGTGCAAATTGACATGGCCGTCAAAACTCACGTGGGCGTCAAAATTCGAGTTTTGCAAATTTTCTCTGTTTTGAGAATTTTGCAGGAAATTCGCTCATTTTTCAGCTAAGTGAAATCTGAGAAATTCACCCATTGCTACTCAGCAGCCCTATAGCATGATCCATGCCTTCAAAGTTGTCCCCAAAGCTGCCTATCTTCTCTGATCTAGGGCTGGAAATTCATGCAACAATTGGGGGTGCTGGTCAGGTACCTCTTGAAGAGCCTTCCACCTACCCCTAAATCTGGATTTTCTTGTCTCTGCTGGCACAACTCCCCGTTCCTCACCTCCATGCACTCCCTGTGATGTCATTGCATATACATGTACAAAAGTAAAGGGGAGGTGAGGTTGCACACGGTCGGCTTGGCCTGCCTCTGGGGCCATCTTTTGCACATGCTCTGCATGCCCTGGGCTCCTGTTGAGAAGCTGCATTAGGGCTCACTGGAAAACATCAACGTTTTAGCAGAAAGTGAGGTTACAACTGTCACAAAGACTGATGGTTCATTATATAGTGAATAAATTACCCCTCTTGTAAAATATAAGGATATTATAAGATACCTCGGAGTTCCATGACCGAAGGCCGAGTGTTTTCATACAGGTCATAAAAATCCAATGTGACTTCTAATATCCTCATATTTTGCAACAGGTGGTACTTTATTGAATATAATACACAAGTTACAGTCAGTCATGTGACAGAAATGACATCACTAAGCTCCAATTATAACCGACGACATCACTAAACACCGTTTATAAAGATATAATTTACAGGATATTCATGGCTCTTGTGTATTATAAACCAATTCTGATGCAGAATGCACTGGTTTCTATGCTGCCATTTAATCTGAATCAGAATAAATTACTAATCAGCCTTGTACTGCTCAAGTAAGTGACAATAAACCAGAGCAAGTGGAGTTATTGGAGGCATCTTTAGAGATACAGTGGGGTGGTGGCCTTGGGTTGATACAGAATTTATATGATTTCTAGCCTGATTCTTTGTTAAAAACGTTCCAGTAGTTCTTTTTTAAGAACTGTACCTTTCCAGACAAAATGTCTAAATTATTTCATACTATTCAGAAATTATTGTTTTTGAATTAAAAAAAAAAGAACTGTGTTTTGTACAGGTAAATATTATGCTGATCTAAGGAAACAGTTTCTAACAACAAACCTTAGAGAAGAAGGGATTGTTTCATTAATGTCAATAATGATGCCTTCTGGGCATGAGTCCAGTTATGTCCTACCTTTATGGAAAAACACTATAGGCGGGCAAAGGCAGATGATAAGTGAGCCTGATGTGATAGCTTAGAGGTCACTGAAATCCAAGCTTAATCAGTAACATCACCACAGACTCTAGAGAAAGATTAAACAGATGAAAATAATGAATCAGCTTTCAATTGTTTAGTTTGACAGTAAAAAGGGGACAATTAAAAATAAACATAAGCCTCTAACTTTAGAAAGAAGTTGCTATTACAATGCTGTAGTCTACAGCTGGATTTGATGCTAATTCAATTGATACATGATGTCATGGTCCATGGTAAAAACCTCAATTTCTCCATCCTGGAATGAAATTGGCTGATCCCAATTCAGTGCCAGGATGAAGAGCTGGAGCTTGTTTCATTGGATTCAGAGTCTGACTGGGCCAGTAGGACACCTTGTGGGCGCTGCAAACCCAGACCTGCTGCCCACCCTCCCCAATTATGGTGAAGTAAGTATAAAGTACAAGCATGGGGGAGGGGCATGCGGTGGGTGATTGGGGGGGTTGGCAGGGGCCCCAGAGGGGGTGTGGGGGCCCCTGGGGTAGCAGCCCTGGTGGGCATCACACACCACAGTCCAACTCTGATGGGATTCCATTCTTTCCCTAAAATAATCACAATATTTTAAGAAAATTCTCATGCAATATACTTAAACTGAGCTTGCGTACATACGGCCTCCACTTTTACATCCTGGAATTAAATCAGCAGCAGGCTATCCTAATTCAGGGCCAGGTTGGAGAGGTGGATCTACAATATTTCATGGGGTTCCATTCTTCCCCTAAAATTTTCAAATAAAAGAAAATTGTCATGCAATATACTTAAACTGAGCTCGTGTATACAAATCCCAGTGAATATTTTTCATATTCCCTGCTTGTATGGATATAGATATATAGAAATGTGTATTTACACCTTTAATAGCATAAAGTTATGAGGGAGCCTGTATGGGCGGAAGAAGGCATGACTGGAAGGCAGGGGGGGAGAGGAAGAAGAGGTAGGAGGGGGAAGTGAGACAAGTGGGCAGTCCAGTAGGATTTTGGGATAAAAGGAAAAATGCGGGAGGAATCACTTCCTTTTCCTACCTCAGAATCATCACGCAGGTTAGGATCAGCCCCACCCGTCCCACCCCTTTTTTGTTTTCATGACAGGTGATAGAAGAATCGGAGATGGTAAGTTTTGGGATGAAGGTGTAAGGGGGGGGTGATTAAATTGGCGGTGGTCCTGGGAAAGAAGGGAGTTAAAAGGAGGAACTATGAGGGGTTCCGGACAGAAGGAGGAACATTATATATAACTAGCCAACTCGGGCATGGGGTCCCATGGTGGCATAAAAAATTGATGGTACCATCGAGTTGGCGTATTGCGGCTGATGGGTAAACAGAAATTCAGGAACGGTGCAGACGTACGGAGGTACAATGCACAGGATGGTAATCCCAGGACCATCTGCCCAAGGCAATCAGAACAGGGCAGAAATAAATAGGTTAAGAAAATATGTTATGGAATGTTATGTATACTAAAATGCCAAGTGTTTTTGTAAACATTTTTTTTATTACAGTTTATTGGTGGTGTAAAATTATTTGAGTTTGAAAAAGTCAATAAAGAAGTTGCGGCCATCATTATCCAATAAAATTGGTGTAGTCTGTTTTATTGGGGAGGTTTGTAAGAGAGTGGTCGCAACAAAAGTAATGGAATGCATTGGTAAGTATGGTTTCTGGTATTCTCTCCACTCCAGGCCTTTAACAGTCATGCTCTTTTTATCGCCAGAGACCCTAAAGTGCATTTTACAGTTTAATTTATCTAAAAGTAGTCAAATAATTGAAATTTTTTCCCAATATAATCTTAAATAAATCACCAATATGGACTGAAAAAATATGGGTTCATTTACTTAAAGGGCATGTAAAGGCAAAAAAATAAAATCCCATTTTTACTTTCTTTCATGAAAAAGAAACCTATCTCCAATATACTTTAATTAAAAAATGTGTACCGTTTTTATAAGAAACCTGACTGTATGCAGTGAAATTCTCCCTTCATTTACTGCTGTGGATAGGAATTGTCAGATGGTCCCTAACTGCTGAGCAGGGAAACAATCATACTTATGAACAGCAGGGGGAGACCCCGCCTTACTTCCCAGCCATACAGAACTCAAGCAGCTTTGTTTATGACGATCCCTAAGCAATCCAGACCACACTGAGCATGTGCACAGTCTTGGTCTTGCAAAGATATTTAACAAAGTTACAAGATGATGACCCCCTGTAGCCAACTTTGAAAGCATAAATTATTTGTTTGATTAGGCTTGTGGTGCAGTAAGTTCATGTTTATATTTAGTATACAAAATACAGCATTTCTAACCTTATTCTATTTAGACTTTACATGCCCTTTAAGAGGATATCTGATTTTTAATGGCAAACATGTTTGTAGGCATTCTGTGCTGGGTGCTGGTATGAAAGATGTTAAAATCAATTTTGCCTTAATGGATTATAAAAAGGCAAGAGGATTTTAAATCAACCCCCAAACTTCTACACAACAGCGACAGTGGCTAATTGTTTGGGGGGGAATGCAGACACAGTTCTTAAAAGCATCCTGGGTAATCCTCAACAAGATTATGCACAAATTGCAAATATAATTGCTTTTTCGACTGTCAAAATCTGAAAGGCTTATTAATAAGTTTAGTTGGGGGTTTGGAGCTCAGTACTCACACAATGCAATATTCAACTTTCTTAATGATTAACAGAATTCTACTTAGAAACAATAATAATAATCTTTATCATTCTGTAAATTTTTTAGTTGTCTTTATTATGACATAAAACCCACCATTCTGGAACATGCCCATTAAGTTTGGTTTAAAACTTTTGTAAACTTCTGACCAGATTACAATTAATTAGAGAAACACTAATATTGATATCTTGAAATTCAGTTTTCGATTTTCTCATTTGCCCTGTCATCATGGTGTTTACAATATGTTTAACCCCTTGCAACTCCCATATGTTTGAAATATTTGGACACAGAAGATTTGGTAAATAAAGGCTTGTGAGAATGGTAAGATATGAGTGTGTTTTATTAAGTGGCAATAAGGACGTGGCTATACTAAAGGAACATTAACATCAAAAAATGAAGGTGATTTAAAGTAATTAAAATATAATGCAGTGTTGTCCTGCATTGGTAAAACTGGTGCGTTGGCTTCAGAAACACTACTATTGTTTATAAAAATAGGCTTCTATGTAGCAATGGGGGCAGCCATTCAAAGGCTCAAGTTACACAGAGATAGTAGATAAGCTCTGTAGAACATAATGGTGTTATCTGTTATCCACTATTTAACCTGTGCCATATAGACTTTTTTAAATTTCCACCATTGCTACTCAGCAGCTTGTTTATATGAACTATAGTAGTGTTTCTGAATCAAACAGATGAGTTTTACCAGTGTGTCATGAACGGCACCCTAAATCGAGAACCCAAGCTAAGCTCCCTGGTCTCAGCTCTCACTTCTGCCTATCACCGCCGCATTTCAACTTGGGAGGAGCCCTCGGCTAATTGGATGCTGCCAGGTCTTATTTGAGAGAGGAGCAAAACTAAAGGTTCTGGACAAGCAAAGGGGCACAATTGTCTCACCAGACCAGGTTACTGGAAGGAGGAACAGGCAGGCCATGCCAGCACAAGCAGAGAATAGTCAGACAGGCAAATCAGGATTGGAGAGTGTACAATAGTCAGCGGACAGGCAAATGGTCAGGATTGGAGAGATCAGAGTAGTCACAGGCAGGCAAGGGTCAAAACCAGTAATAACAGGCAGGACTCACAAAGGAAAGCACCAAGGAACAATCAAATTGAACCTAACAACGGGCAATGTGCTGTAACCTGAATTCCTCTTTTATACTATTTGAATTTCGCACCAGGCGCAATGACGTCATCACCCGGCGCGTAAAACCCGGAAGTGTGCGCCACGTGTGTCATAGGGAAGCTGGCACTGAAGGAGAAAGCAGCAACGTGGCGGGCGTCCACGCTGAAGGAGCGGCGGTGGTCCCCGCTGCCCACTAGACCACCAGGGTGAGTCCTTGAAGGGCAACAGTACATGATATTTTCATTACTTTAAAACACTTTAATTTTTTGGTGTTACTGTTCGTTTAACTAAGTGGAAAGCATATGCGGTAGATATTTAAATAATTTATTATAGGTAGTGTTTTTTCAGTCTGGTTACCAGGCGGAGCTGTTATGTATGGGCAGGACTGCCATCAGAAATCGCAGGGCCCCATACGACAAAATTTCCTGGGCCCCCTGGGCTGCACCCACCACAAGCCCCACCTACTGGTCCGCCCTCCCCACCCCACAGGTCCGCCCCCCACCACACAGTAAAAAAATCAAAAAAATATTGGTGGCTAGGTTTCCCACATGTTAATAAAAAATAAAAAGATATTGGTGGTCATGGCCCCCCATAAAAACATTTGTGGCCAGGGCCCCCCATTAAAAAATATTGGTGGCTAGGACCCCACATGAGAAAAAAAAATTGGTGGCCAGCCCCCCCCCCCCACATTATGAGAAAATTGGTGGCCAAGGCCCATTAAAAATCCATGCCTTCCCGAAGTCAGTCAGAAGTGTGGTGTGGCCGGGATCCCCTTACCCTCGGGGCCTCCTACAACTCTCCCCCCTGTCCCCCCCTGACGGCTGCCCTGGGTATGGGGTGTACCCAGAGAGAGAAACTATAAAAGGGAGAAATCAGTATGTTATTACTTGACTGATGAAAAGGAAATGTAAATGACATCAGGCTGCCATCCCAGAGACAAACTGAGGAGAGTATTAGTTAGGATACAAAGTGGCAGGTTATTTGAGTGAAGCTCATTGTAGGTTGTGAGAAGGTAAGTGCTAGGGTAATTAGTTGAACAGCTGAGGCTTCAATGAGATGATAGAGAGGGGTCAGTGACATGGCAATACCTCACCCAGTAGAGAAGGGACTGGATTAATAGGGCCTAGTATCTCGAATAGAAAGGGTGACCCCTCTTCCAAAAGTCTGTGAGACTTCAGAGTTGCTGACCTGAAGAAAGAGGAAAGGAAGTATGGGAGAAGATTGGGTCACAACAGCCTGGGGAACCTTGTTCTGTTTATAGTTATCATTGGGGAATTTGCATGGCAAGTGCTATTGAGGAAATTGTACAGGTTACTGTGAATAAAGTGTTCTTCAGTTCATCTACAACAATGGCCTAGACTTTGTGGTGGTGTAGATAAAATTCAGCTAAGTATTCCAACAAGCACAACTTTACAGGGTTGTCCTAACTGTCAGTTCAAGAAAGGTTTTTTTTTTAAAGAACTGGCCAATGTCAAAACCTTCTTGAAGAAATACTTCAAGCAGTTTTATTCAGTTCTTTTCTGGGAGGTGTTAAAGTTCACTCAAAATTCCTCCATAAAACAATTATCAATCTTATATTATTTTCTTAGAATAGGTGCGTGTTGTTATTGCTGTCACCAGGGATGTGTTGAGCTGTATCTCTGCTCCCAGGTTTATGTTCAGCTGTATCCCGGCCCACGGGTCTATGTTGAACTGTGCCTCTGCCCCCAGGTTTATATTGAGCTGTGCCCCTGACCCTAGGTCTGTGTTCAGCTGTGTCTCTGCTCCCGTGTCTGATCTGAGTTGTGTCTCTGCCCCCAGGTTTGTGGTAAGCTGTGTCTCTGTCCCCAGGTTTATGTGGAGCTGTGTCTCTGACCCCAGGTCTGTGTTGAACTGTGTCTCTGCCCCCACGTTTATGTTGAGTTGTGTCTCTGCCCCCAGGTCTGTGTTGAGCTGTGTCTCTGCCCCCTGGTCTGTGTTGAGCTGTGTCTCTGCCTCCTATGAGTAAGTGCCCCAATAGGCACGAAACGTGTTAGGTATCATGTCCTAATACATTTTCTACTTTTTTACCTTTGTTTTTGTATTTTTTGGAGACCCTCACATTCCGTTTGGACACAGTGATTTTGACTTTGCACCTCGGGACTGAGGTGAACTGTGAGTGTTTTCTCCTTCATTCATTACTTCTATTGGTATTTTTTGATTTAATACTTTTTCATTAAGTGGTACCACATGTATTTATTTTTATGTGGCAGTAGCACTAACCTTCACTTCTGTGTCTCTGCCCCCCAGGTTTATGATGAAATGTGTCTCTGCCCCAAGGTCTGTGTTGAACTGTGTCTCTGCCCTAAGGTCTGTGCTGAGTTGTGTCTCTGCACCCATGTCTTGAACTGTGTCTCTGCCTCCAGGTGTGTGTTGAGCTGTGTCTCTGCACCCAGATCTGTGTTTAACGGTTTCTTTGCCTCCAGGTTTGTGTTGAGCTGTGTCTCTGCCCCCAGGTTTATGTTGAGCTGTGTCTTTACACACATTGTTATACAGACATCTGAATATGTGCATAGCCTGCAAAGTTTTCATTCAATGTTCATGAATAATTATAGCACCAATAACATTTAAGGCTATGTTAATTCAGCTTTTAATAAGAGGAATCACTTTTCATTATAAATAATCTCCTGTTTTGTGTTTGCATTTTTAATGTCTATCTGAGAGAAAAAATGATTTGCATTTCATTATCAGGAGGAATTTTCTTTCTAAACATACATTTTCATAAAGATCTCCTTTGGCTGAATTAATCTGCAGCTTACATAAACTTCAGTCTTCCCACTATTAGACTATGACCTGACTGCACCATTCATTATATATTCTAGGGATGACCATCCTGATGCTTTCAGTGTGTTTTATACAATTCCCAACATCCATGGCTGGGGGTGCATACCTATAGTCATAGTAAAGCAGTAGCCATTCCTGACGTATGGGTCTCTGTAAGTTTTGCCAAAAGTAAGAGTTATTTTATATCAATATATACAGATGCAGCAGTAGTTCATGCCCTTGGCGCATACTGCTACAGCTAAATTGACAGCATGGTTGAGTTGTTCCCAGTAGGACAAAATATTTGGTTGGACAAGCACACTAATTATCCATTTTTTAATCCCAAATAACTAGATAAAAATAAAGCGTATTTGTGAAAAACAATTATTAAGCATTCACTACAACTCTTCTGAAAGCCCATCATTTATTGACTGAGTGTTATCTCCAAATAACAAAGGGAGAATAACAATCTGAAATACAGGCCCATAGGCAAGCAGAAGGTGTAAACACTGCTATGTTAGTAAAGGGCTGGTTCACCTTTAAATTAACTTTTAGTATGTTATAGAATGGCCAATCAACTTTTCAATTAGTCCTCATTAATTATTTATTTATTATAATTTTTTAATTATATGCCTTTTTCTTCTGACTCTTTCCAGCCTTCAAATAGGGGTCACTGATCCCAACTAAAAAACCAACGTTCTGCAAGGCTACAAATGTGTTGTTATTGCTAGATTGCTGAAATTGCAAAATGAAGATCTGTTGAACATTAAGCTAAATAACTCAAAAACCACAAATAATAAAATAAAAATAAATGATAAAAAATTAAACCAATTGCAAACTGCCCCTCTACAATTGCAAAACCAAACTGAGCCAAATGAAAACCAATTGCAAACTGACCCTCTACATCAGGGGTCCCAAACCTTTTTTACTCTTGCGCCATATTCAAAAATAAAAAGAGTTGGGGAGCAACACAGACATGCAAAAACATCCTGGGGTGCTAAATAAGGGCTGTAATTGGCTATTTGGTGGCCCCAATGTGGTCTAGCAGACTACAGGAGGCTCTATTTGACAGCACACCTTGTTTTTATTAAACCAAAACTTGCCTTCCTGTGTGTAATTCAAAAATAAGCACCTGTTTTTAGGCCACTGGGAGCAACATACAAGGGGTTGGTGAGCAACATGTTGCTTGCGAGCTACTGGTTGAGGTTTACTGCTCTACATCATAAAGGTGCACAACCCCTTTAAGGCATAAGTTCTTGATCCCTTTGTACCTTGTCCTCACATGCTTCTTACAGCAAATACGTCTTTAAAAATTTGATTATAGAAATTAGAAGTTAGGATACACTTTTTGTGTCTTAAAAATGTCCTTATCCACTGCCTTTTAAAGGAACAGTTTAGTGTAAAAATAAAAACTGGGTAAATAGATAGGCTGTGCACAATAAAAAATGTTTCTCATATAGTTATTTAGCCAAAAATGTAATGTATTAAGGCTGGAGTGACTGGATGTCTAATATAATAGCCAGAACACTACTTCCTGCTTTTCAGCTGTATAACTCAGTGACTTGAAGGGAGGCCACATGGGACATAAGTGTTCAGTGAGTTTTCAATTGATCCTCAGCATTCAGCTCAGATTCAAAAGCAACAGTTATGAACCATGTGACCCCCCCTCAAGTCTCTGATTGGTTACTGCCTGGTAACCAATCAGTGGAAACCAAGCGAGCAGTGTTCTGGCTATTATGTTAGACATCCAGTCACTCCAGCCTTTATACATTACATTTGCCTAACTAACTATATTAGAAACATTTTTATTTTGCACAGCCTATCTATTCCCCCAGATTTAAATTTTATACTGAACTGTTCCTTTAAAGTACATTGGACCACATCTAGGTTGAAAAATCACTTCCATTCAGCCGCAGGTTTGGCTATGGCACAAGAGCAGATTGGCAATACCTGTAGAAGCGATCAAAACACCAGATCCTTACATAGAGCTTTTAATCAAAAAGAAGCTCTGCAAGGTACTCTGATTTAAATAGGAATCAACCTGCTGGATGATATCATACCCTATGTGGTACTGCCATTAGAATATAGCTGCCATCATCCTATATCAGCATATGGTATGGTGAAATCCCGTAGCTTGAAGACCTAATGGGGCCAAACTTTAATGAAAGGCTTTGATTTATTTTATCCATTAATATATGGACTCCTCCTATTACAGGCAATCTTTTAACACTATATGAAATGGACAACAGCCTACTTCTATGATCTAACCTAGTTCAATTAGTAGTAGGGTTAATTGAGCCGAGCATAAATCATCATAATCATTTTGAATAAAATATGTGTAATCCCGAAAGCAAATCCCCTTTATTATTTGAATATCCTGTTACATTTCACGCCAACCTCAAAGCACACAAATGAAAAGATAAAGTGCATTACATTTGTTTTCAGCAGTTTTCAGATATGTTTTATTCCTCTGAAATATTCCAATGTTTTAAAACAACAAGAAAACATTTAGAATTTCCTTTGGTGGAACATTATTACATGTTTTATATATGTAAACTTGTGGCTCTCCATGATGCCAGCACTCGCTCCCTATGGAAGATTTTCTTTGCGATTTACCCGTTTTACGGCCAAAGGGGTCGTGGGGAACTTCAAGCCCCTCTGGTCGTTAAGGGGTGAAAAATGAATAACACAAAAAATTAAAATTCAACGAAAAATAAATCGTTAAGTTGAAGAAAAAAAAAAAAGCTATATTTTCATTCTGTATTGAATGAAATGTACTTAATAGATTGTCTGTTAAACACGAATTTGCAATAATACAAAAAATCTACATTGTACATTATTTCAAGAAAAATAACTTCATTTGAATACAAAAGGATAAATACATTTTATTTTTGCTTAGACTCAAGCCTTCTCTGTTTCTTGATACACCTTAATCTTAATCAGCATGTCATATCAAGCATGTACAAGCCTTGACGTTCTCTCTCAGGGGCTAAAGGAGGGAGTTATGTGCACCACTAACATCGGACAAATAAAATCTTTTGACCAACGAGGGTTTACGGAGCGACGTTCACAAAAGCACAGGTGTAAGGGTATTGGGGACCAATATGGCCGCTTTCCTTTACCCACAATGCACTGGTAGCAAAGAATGACGCTATTTGGTTGGTCCACACATGGGGCAGCAAGGTACAATGACCACGTGGAAGTGTCTAACAAGCATTTTTTTGTCCTTTTGCATTCAGAACCTTTCAAAACAGACATGTGATTGATTGCAACTGACCCTGTCATGGTAGTAGTCCTGTTTGAGGCAGCCATCCTTTAAACGCTTTCCATTTCAAATTCCCTGCACCTTGCAGAATTATGAAACTCCAACTGCATTTGGCATTACTCTTTTTATAGGCCTTTTGAAGAAGGTCTTTATAACTGGTGGTGTTACCATGGCAGAAGTCTTTCTTTGAAGTTTGAATCATTTCTATCTGTCAGCCAGGAATATAACAGTCATAGATCTCTCGTTTTCAGTTTGATACATATGGCTTAGTTCAGTCGAGCCTTCTCAGTTTCAATAGGTTTTATATCTTTATTTAGTTTTAGTTTCATTCAATCTTCCAGTGTCCAGCCATCCATCAAGAGAAGTCCATTGTCACTGCCCTTTAGAAAGTGCAGAGCCAGTCCACAAGTACTATTGCAGTTAATGTCAACCAGGAGTTTAGGGACAGCGAATCCTGTCCTGATATGGAGTCACAATTCCCAGTGTCGGCACACTTCAGCTTTTCACACAAGATGCCTGTGTAGCCGGGTTGGCAGTGGCACCTAATGTTGTTGTAGCAAACGCCATCATTTTGGCAACGCAGCAGCTCATTATCACAAACATTGGCTGTTGAGACAAAAGGTAGAAACATATATTAAATAGATAAATAACGTTGATTTATATCATTTATCCGTGATTTCATTTTTTTAACATAAAGATTAATGACATTGTTTACATGTTAGAAGAAAAGCGAAAAGAAAGAAGGGTATCATTTTACATTATGACAAGATCAACAAAAGCCCATAAAAAGAGAAGAATCCAAATGACAGTTTCAGTATTTGTACATTAACATTTGTATGTGTGAAGCTTAACCTTCCAGGAGCAGAAATGGCTTTTAAATGGGAACATTCCTATGCGGGTATGGAGTCTATTATCCAGAATGCTTTCTGTTATTTAAATCACCATACCAAAAGGTCTATTTACTAACATTCAGATTTTTTTTTTTCACAATTTGTATTTTTACTCCAGAAATTTGTGTTTCTAAATATTTTTAGAATATATATATATCTAAACTCTAGTTCAAAAGTTTGGCAAGTAAAACTAGTCAAGGTCCTATATAAGTCAGTGAGAGATGAGCTTATCCTATTGGACCTTTTTTTTAGCCATTCAGACTTTGAGTGGTTTAAGGATTTTGTAACTGTCCGAAAAATTCACATTTTTAGCGGTACATCGGATATTCTAATACCTTTCAAAGCATTTGTGGTTTTAGAGAAAATGTGTTTAGTTGTGGTTTCAAAATGTTCTAATACCACTAAAATGTGATCTTTAATAAACCCAATAGGCTTGTTTGCTACCAATTTGGATTCGTGCAGCTTACAGGTGTTACCATCCAGTACAAGGAACCATTTTACTATTACAGAGAAAAAGCAAATCAATTTAAAATAATTGGAAATATTTGCTAAAGAGGTGGCCTTCCCATAATTTGGAGTCTTCTGGAAAAAAAATTCCGGATAAGGGATCTTATATCTGTATTACACAAGAGGTGGGAGCCCACTAGACTTCGCCTTGCAATAACCAGTTATATGATTATCTGATTATAATACACAAAAGCCATGAATATCTTGTATATTATATCCTTATAAACGGTGAGTTCTGATGTCATCAGTTATAAACGGTGAGTTCTTATGTCATTTCTGTCACATGACTCACTGAAACTTGTGTATTATAAATAACATAAATAATGTACCCCCAGTTGTAAAATATGAGGATATTAGAAGTTACCTCGGAGTTCCATGACCTGTATAAAAACACTCGACCTTCGGCCTCGTGTTTTTATATGGTCATGAAACTCCTCGGTAACTTATAATATCCTTATGTTTAAAAAGAAGGGGTACTTTATTCACTATATCTGGAGCATTTGTAAAACGTATTCATACTCTTAAGAATTGTATTATTTGTTGAAAATGCTTGTATCTATTCATTCCTACTATCCAGTCATATTTTTGACAGTAACTGTGGTAATATCAGGTTAAATACAGCTGAATATTAGTATTGAGGTAAGAACGTAAATTCATAAAATAAATGTATTCACAGAAATGGTATTAAATCCCTTCCTAATTGGCTTCCTACAATTGCAGTACATAACAAAAATAAAACTAGAAAAAGAAATTAAGATTTTCTAACACTTAAATAATAGCATGCCACTTTCATTTCACAATCAAATTAATAATATTGATTTTCTAATCTTACTTTGCAATGGAATGATTTTTTTTTATTGCCAGAGGGAACAGCGACTCATTATTGTTGAACAATGCGTTGTTATCCCCTCTGGCAACGAAGGAGATAATATGATAAGTACCTCTCAAATAAGCTATTTTCTGCTAGAGAAATATATTCTGCTCTGTCCATACAGAGCACTCCAGGTGGGAACGCAAAATGAAAATGAATCTTTTCCTTCTAACATCAATAAAATAACATTTATTTGAAATCCTTTGAAGGAGAAGTAAATGTTTAATTGGCAAAAGCTACAAAAAGTTGGTTCTGTGTTACAGAAAATTGTAAAGTCGACGTTTCGTAATTTTCTGTGCTTAATGTTACAGGTTGTATGTAGGCTAAACTGTAAAACTTGGCTATTGTCTAAAGGTTCTCCCATTAAGAGGCTTAATAACAGTGATAATAGAAGCACAAAGCACAGAGGTACTGGTACTCAGTTTTCGTATTTTACTGTAAGACAGACCTTCCTCCAGAATGGTTGGGGGTTTAATAAAGATTTTACTCTGAGGCTCAGTAAATTCTAATTAAGCAGCACTGATCCACAACTCTAACCGCAGAGCAAACTATCACTGATATGAACTGGAGGACTGGAAATGCAGCATTTCCGCCCCGGTGTGTTGTATTCACTTGCTTCTTTTTCAATCCTGTATGATATTTGTGTATTGGTGGCTGCCTCTGATTGTATGGGAAGCATAACATAAAATAACAGCAAAATGTACTGCTGGTTGCTTGAGAAAACACAAAAGGCATAGGTTGACCTGCAAAGCAAAAACTGTTAGTATAGGCAGAGAGGTAATAAAGCAACAGTCATTTATATCAGGATGGGTTAGCCTAACAAACATTACAGTACCAGTAAAAGTGGTAAGGAAACTTTACAACATGCAAGTGGGGCTGAGCCAGAAGAAAATCATTGGGAGAGGGTTAGTATTGGGAAGAAATGGCAGGAAGGGTGCAGTTGGGAACCAAAAGCTAAGAAGAAACGTAGAAGGTCAAGATGTGGCAGTTAAACAACAATAAATACAGGAATTCTGACAGTTAGCAGTACCATGTGATTGGCAGAAGAAAGAAAACGTAATCCCATCGGGATGTTAGTGCTATTCATAGTGATGCCCATTTTGTATTACTGAACATATGAAACCCTTTTGTTGGCCTTGGTGCTGTCCGAGCCAAAACGTCCTGTAGATATAAAGCTGTCAGATAAGCTAATTAATTAATTGCTGTAGTTTACTTCATCAGGATCATTCGCTGTAACATGAAATAGTGAGAGTGTACAGAGACACTCATTAAATTGTTAACTGACAATGGAAAGCCCACTACACCCTACAGAAAAAAAGAACAATTTATTTTACCTGTCACTTCTAATAATTCTGTACCAGCCTGATTTTACATCTGCTAATTTTTGAATAACACAAAGCACATATTTTAGTGTGTGAATCGCTAATCAATGCAGACGCCTGACAGGCTTTCTCTACTCTGCTGGGTCCCCCATGATTTCAAAACATTCCACATTATTCTGTATACTCTGCTTAAATTTTATGAAGTAAAACAGATGCTGGCTATTTCTGCTGTTAGGGATCCTCTTCAGTGCTTGTCCATAGGTCAGATCTGGTTGCTCGGATCTATGCAGAGACACTTGCATTTGTAACTTTCTATTTACCAATGATCAGTATTATTTACTGAGGGGTAATGATAGCTACTTCTCATTAAAATTTGCTGATTTTTGCAAATGGAATAATTCAGTGGGTGTTTGAGCACAGAGCTCCCATGGAGCTCTAACACCCATAGAGTAGAATAGTGTTCAACTGCTCAAAGAGGTCAGATGCGTTCTGCTTTGCCATATGCTTCAATTAGTTAAAAACTTTCCAGGCTACAATTATTTAAAACTTCTAGGATGAATGTCAGTAAATGTACCTCTAACAGATTATATTTTCTTTGAATTCCTTGGTTAACCCAGAACATTACTTGAATCTTGCAAATAATGAAATATGTAGTTCTATTCAACTCATATTCTGATTGGACTTTATAAGTATGTAAGGTCCTTAGAAACACTGCACCCCTTATATATCTGCTGCCACTCATACATACGTGCTACATTGTGACACCTATTGACAAACTCCCTATATAACAAAGCAAGGTTGATAATTACTGAATGACCAGCACACTAATAACTGAATCCCTATTACACTGTAGGATTAACTAATTTAACACCACGGGGTGTCAAATGCAGAATTAGGTGATTTCCCTGCAGACACAAAATCTAAGCACCAAAACAGAAGTGCAAATCCATATTAATCTTTCTGCAATGTAAAATAATTGATGCCTTAAATTAGCACAATCAGCTCTTCTCTGAAGTTTGCTCTCTCTGTATACTGGGAATCTGTAGTGCTACTGCCTTCATCTTTCTTTGATCTGTGTGCTGAAAATATACAGTAGCTAAATCACTTTAAACTTAACTTTAGCTGCTTCATAAACATAAAGAGTCACATAAATATATATATATATCTATATATATATATCTATATATATCTATATATATATATCTATATATATCTATATATATATATATATAAAACCCAGCACCTCCACCCAACTTTCTCCTTCTATTGGGGAGGCAGCAAGCAACCACATTATGAGTCATGAGTTATGAAGTCATAAATGTCAACCAGATGGGAGTCATTTACATATTAATTATATTAATATACATATTATTTTACATATAATAATATACATATTAACAATGCTACTAGAACAGTCACTTCACATTAAGCAAGAGTCCAGATAGAAAGTCTTAGGGGTATATTTATCAAAGAGTAAATTTAGAGATAACCACAGTCCGCTAGAGTGAAATACCGCCCCTCTCTAATCATTTCTTTGGGATTTTTAAAGGCATATTTATTATAGGGTGAAAGATTTTGATAAACATACTCCTTAGATTAATAATATAGGGCTGGGAGACAGACAGGTCAAATGATGCCTACAGAATAGCATTAACCAGTAGAGATTAAAGGGAATCTTAAATGCAGGCACTAGGTAGGTCTATTAATACTCGCCAGCAGTTGATTTTATATTTGAGCAGTGTGAAACATTCACAAAAACGGCATTCTAAACGATTGCAATTTTAACTACATTCCTCCCTTAAGTTTGCCCAGAAGCAGTAACCTATAGCAACCAATCAGCAGGTACAATTTACTGGTCACCTGTTTAAAAGAAAAACATCTTATTGGTTGCTATGCGTTACTGCTATTGGGCAAACTTTTATTACATATGGTGGCATGTGTCTTTAGAAAATGACTCCCCCCTACCCTTCATCCCACACAAATATTACATGTACGAATATTATATGTCCTTATTTCCAGAGATCATATCATATTCTTGTACTGAGTCTATCTATAATGAATTGTAATGGGACCTATTCTTAGGGAGACATCATATACAGGAGTTTATGGCCACTATCATATTATCTTCTTAATACTGTGTTCTTTTCATTAGCTTGTACGCTCCTTGGGAGAAGAATTTCCAGTTTAAAAGGGTGGCATAGTGATACAGTGCCACTAGATTGCTATATTTTTATAACCCTACCCATCAACTTAAATGTTTAGAGTTGTGTCTACCAAGATGCCACTAGGTCCAAGAAGTCTTACAACACAACACATATTTTGCTCATACTGGCTGAATACTGAGCAAAGATTTATAGAGGAGGGGGGTTGTTTACAAAAAAAAGTTAATATAGCACCAGAACCCGCATGATGAATTGAGCTGCTTGTACTACTCTCCCAGAGGTTCAGACCTTTCCCTGACAAGTGATTTGTCAAATTCATGCCAGTGGGGAAAACACCACTGACAAAGAGCAAATAAATCTGTGCAACCACAAGCAGAAAAGTCTCTCTGTGTTTTTAAAAGTGTGTCTTAGAAATCCGTTTGACCTTTAATTGTATCGGACTTCTAGCGATGGAAAAATTATTTCCTTGACGTTTTATTAAAAATAAATGTTTTATTTCAACTTGATCTTTATCAATATATAAGTAAAAAAAAAAAAAAAACAGTCTATTGAAAGGAATGGCACAAAATTGTACTAACAGAAAACAGATCCAAAGGAAAACATTTGAGTTTGCAGAATGCATGTCTCTGTGGCTCTCAAGAGAGCAAATTCAAATTCAATATTAACTTGCCAGCGGAAAACAAATGTCAAAATTTACAAGGTAAATAAAAAATAAAATTGTTCTGCTCCAAAAATGATTCCTAAATATTAATTTAGCAGAGAAGAATGCATAAAAAGGTTGGAAGAGAATCACTTGGCTTCCTGGAGGGAGATGGCTTTGACCCTCTCAACTTGGTTTATTGAGGACTTGCAAAAAAGCATAAATTTGTCTGAATTATGCACCAGTAACAAGATAAACAGGAAAAAAAAAAACAAATTCTCGACCATTAAAGAGAATGATAGAATTGGGAATTGATTTTCTACTCATTTATTTTAGGCCAGTCATGAGGAACTCTTGTGAAGATATGTAACATTTACAAGAATTGTCTAAAAAAGTCATTGTCGCAAATTGTCCAATGCCGAGAACAATGGCAGGCCGAAAAAAAAAAAAAGAGTAGCAGCTCTCACAATAGCTGGACTCAACATTTTTAATTCCACAACAGACAATTTATTGTGCACCTTGTATAAATATAAATTTACAATAGAATGTATATATTGCTCAAGGTAGGGAAAACATGGCATTTGCCATGTATAGACAAATACAAGAGGTCATCTGCAATGAAGCAATAGAATTCTTAATGAATCAGATGCAATTTGAGTGTAGGACTGGGCCTGGCCACAGATGGAATGACTTTGACGTAGTTGGCCAGCTTAAATATATTGCAATATATGGACAAACAATCCCTGTTTTGTTTAAAGGGTAAGACATTTTTCAGGAGCTGTATGCACAAAATGTCTCTGTCTTAATTAAATATATTGATAATGGGTTGAGTGCAGAGGACTCTTGTATTTGTCTATATGAATTTTGTGGTCACAGCCTCATTGAACTCCCGCCTAATGGTTTTAAAATTAGTGGCGTTTGTTACATTTTCCATGTATAACAGGTTTTAGATGTTTTCTGTATATACATCCAGGGGCTGATTTATTACGTGCTGTAAAAAATGGCATTGCCATGTAGAAACGTCATCATTTTTTATGGGCTTTTTCTATAAGCGACTTCTTTGCCAGAACTTACTTACAAAGGTCTGAAGTAGTATAAAATAACTACATAAAATCTGGCATTCGAATGGCATAAAATAAAACACACCTTGATAAATTTGCCATTTATTTTACACAGCTTTTCAAACCATTTTTTCTGGCAAATTTCACTTCACACATCATGGTTGCTGCAGGGTACCAAAGCCGGGGAAAACATTGTCCTTGTGTTTGCATTACCTAACATGTGTGATATACAGACCCTTTTATTGTGTTCTCTGTTTAATGGAATAAAATATACTTATATACATCAATTAACCTACATGTTTGTTCTTGATGTGTAGAAAGAAACTCATTCAGACACAGGGAGAACATACAGTCCAGATCAGAACCAAACTCAGGACCCCTGTTATGGAGAAGAAGATTCACTACCCACTGAGTCACCATGCTGCCCAAAAACATAGTGGGTTTGCATCTCTATATGTCACCTGGGTTGTAGCTCACCCGTAAAGCATAGACTTCCCCCATAAAAGAACCTCATGGAAACAGAAGCTGTCCCCTAGAATAATAACCAGGCCCAGTCCAATGTGTTAAGAAAGAAACAATGGTATTAAATGGGGTGTTTTATCCCTGGCTCAGGTCTCAGGGCATAGCGTTAGAATCAAAATCCATAAACAGTCTCAACTAGAATTTCAATGTATTTAGCAATGAGCTTTCAAATAAATTGCTAATTTGTGTTGGGAAAAGGAAGCTTCCCTCTGGCCCCTTGTTGTGCATGGCATTAGGCGGCATCCCTGCCAGTGAAGTAGGGTTCTGATACACACATGCCAGGCATCTCCTGCTCTGGATTATATGATGCTCAGCACAGTTCAAACGCACTCTGCCATCTCTTCACACATGGAAACCCCACAAAGCATTCAATTAAAAATAATTATGCATGTGAATGTAGTTTCTCTGTAACTCCTCATTAGCGCAGCTCTCTGCTGAATATTCTCCCATGGCATTTTGTCTTATTTATTTATTATTTTCATTTTACTTTCTCTCTAATGAGGGCAACGCACGCTCCGCTGATGGATTTCCAATACAGACTGGACTATCAAACAGAGGTGGCAAGTCAACGGAGAACTAGTGGTGCTTAACACTTGTTTTCAAGGGCATCCCCTCATCTAGAGACATGCGCCACGAAGACAAAATGTTTATTTAACCTTGTGGCGGTAGGTGCAGGTTAGCAGGTGGAATCAACGGAACAAAACAACATAGTTCTGGGTCAGCACCATAAATGTGAAATAAAGCCAGAGTCAACCAGAGTGCGAGCACACAGAAAAGGAATGTATGGAATAAAGTTATTAATGGAGGTGCATTAAAGGGGCTAATAGTAATTGTTCTTTTTGCTTAACTCAGTTCATTGCAATTTCTTTGTTTGGTCACCAGCTGGCAGTGTTGGAGTTTACATACTACATGTATGCCTCAGCTTCCTGTTATTCCGACACTGTGGGAAGGACTTCCTGTGGGATAGCTAGCTATGGAAGAGAAAGGGGAGGAGCATTTTGCTTACAAGTGCTAGTGAGAGTGTCAGCTGCTATTGAGGGAGAGCTAATTAAAGAGTCCAGGCTTCGTTGCACCATAAAAAAGAAGGCACCAGTATTGAATTATTGAGAACACAGCATTTGTTAATACAGTTCAATTAACTGTGTTTCTGCAATTCTCTACATGAGTCTTAACATGTAATAAGCTGCCATAGGTACTGGGGGATTAAATTCGGTTCCCACAACACTCAAGCAGTAGGAATTGAGCTAATGGGAATTGAATAGCATCAGCTGAAACCCCAGAGGCAGGTCACCCACTACCAACTATATTGGGATACGGTTATCATACAAGGACCAGATTTAGATTACAGCAGGAGTACATCTGGACCTCAGGCTCGGAGACAAACTTTCCTTCGCGAAAGATTCCTCCGAAAACCGAATCCGAATCTTAATTTGCATATGCAAATTAGGGGTGGGAAGTGGAAAACATTTTTTACTTGCTTGTTTTGTGGCTAAAAGTCACATGATTTCCCTTTCCTGCCACTAATTTGTGTATGCAAATTAGGATTCGGTTTGGCCGGGCCGAATCCGAATCCTGCTGAAAAAGGCCAAATCCCGAACCGAATCCTGGATTCGGTGCATCCCTAGTTATTACTTCTATGGCCATGTTACTTATTCTACTATTCTATTCAATTTGCTGTGTACTTCATATATGTGCTTGATATAACCTTCACTCTTGTTTCGTATGAGCATTCTCATATTGACAGTACAGTATAAGTGTTCTGTTCTACCACCTCTCTGCATGGTCTATGTATTCTTGTCCCTGGCCAAGTTACGAATTCATGCGGATTCCAGCTGAATATAACAAACTATTTGCCCTTTAACAAAGGAATTTTGTATTCTAAAACACACGAGAACAAGTCATTGACAGATATTTCCCTTCGGAGTCTGCAGAGCAAAATTCCCTGGGAGTCTTTGTGATTTTTCCCTGCTACTAATTACATGGTATTTCTGCGAGCGATGGCTGTGTAAGAAGGTCAGACTGAGAGTTTGCCTGAAATCCTGCAAGTAATATTTACTGCTATATTCCACCTTCGGAAAATGCACAGGGTCTGCTCAGGTAGCATTTACTCTAAGCACAGAGAGGAAGCCACATACTGATGAGATACCAGCCGGCTATTATATGGGGCAGGCAGAGATGTCAGCTAACCCCATGCTATCAAGGACAATGTTGCAGTTCTAGCACTTTTTAGTCCTTTGCCAAATGGTTACATGGAATAAGGTCATTAATTACAAGGTATCATCTCTCCGATGGCACGCAGCTGGCATCTGGCATTTAGCAAACAAACAGCCCCTTTAAAGCAGGCTTTTCACCCTGTCCGCTGTTTACCAGATTAGCTGTAAGGAGCTTGGCAGGAGGACAAAAGGAAGCAAATGCTCCCTAGGTTTCCGGCCCTCCACTTCTAAACGTCTATTTCCCAAGCATAGGGCAAAACAGATTCCTACCAATGTCCTTTTCTTGCTTGCTGCCACCATCTTGCCCTACAGTTCTTCCTGTCCTCCGCTCTTCCTAGAGGGGCCCAACTGTGTGCTAGTGCATCTGTATGTGTATGCAAAGATTAATGGCTCAGTATTAAAGCAACGGAAGCGGCGGCCAAAAGCAGGTGTCTTTAGCAAGGGAAAATCAGTTTATAATGTGATATAATGTAATAATGTGTGCAAACAAGCAACAATAAAGATTTCAAGCACCTACAGCAAATTAGATTTACTTAACTAAAATCATCCATCATGAATCTTCCTTCCTGCCATTTGCACATGAATACATATCATCTGCATAAAGAACACTAGGTGGCAGCATCTACACACTTCTGAAAGTGGCACCTCGCCATTCATAACAAATAGGTATAATTTTATTTTTTTTTTTAAAAAGGGAAGATTTTGTAAAGCTATTGTTGACCATTTGCTACAGGCCATTATGAGAACCCAAATATAGAGGTTAAATATACAACTGTACAAAAGCGAAACATTTCAAAAATCTTCTTTAGCATCATCTAATGCCAATACATATAATACCCAGCACTTTCTGGCAAAGTGATTCTCTTCCCAGGAGAGCAGAGAATCTAATTTGCGATGCTGGCAGCACTGAGATTAAGTGGCAAAGTGCAGAAAGAGGTGATGGAGGGATCGAACTCGGCTGAGGTGTTGGAGACCCTGTGTCAGTCATCATTCCTTAGCCATCACTGTGGAACAGGGTGCCTGTTTTTGGAGGCAGGCTTCTCTCTCTTTGTCTGAGTTTACAAACTGATGTGATTTTGTCAGCATGAGCCTATCATCCAGAAAATGGCACTCAAAATAATATAAAATTGAAAATTCTAAATTGAAAAAAGTAGTGTGCTGGTGTTTCCGACAGTCTGTCATTTACTCTTATGGAAGAGTGCTTGAACCTTTTGGGAGGTTCTGTCTGTCAGCTGTAATATGTCTGCAAAGAAAGAGATGCAGTGAATTCCACAACCGCATACTGATACTTAAGGAAGCTTCAGTAGTCGTGAAACTAAGCATAGCTGTAAACAGTCACACAATATGCTTAGCTTGAGTTGGCATCACTGCAGCCTGGCTTGGCAGGGGAAGTTAATTGAAATTAACAAGAGCCAAAGCTAAGGGTATTCTGAACCGGAGGTTATTAGCTCTACACCACAGATTCACTATCCGTTGGATCTGGACCAGGTACTCTTAAAGGAGAAGGAAAGGTTAAAACTAAGTAAGCCTTATCAGAAAGTTCCATCTAAATATACCAGTAAACCCCCAAAGTAATGTTGCTCTGAGTCCTCTGTCAAAAGAAACACAGCATTTCTGTCCTTCTATTGTGTACACATGGGCTTCTGTATCAGACTTCCTGCCTTCAGCTTAAACCTCATTGGCCAGGGCAAGAGCATGCTCAGTTTGCTCCTCTTCCCCACCCCCCTCCCTTCTCTACTGCAATCTGAGCCCAGAGCAGGGAGAGACTCAGGCAGGAAGTGATGTCACACCACATTAATACTGCAGCTCCTATTCTAAACAAACAGAGAGTTTATAGAGCTTTTTACTCAGGTATGGTAAAATATTTTACAGAATAAATATAGCATTCTAGCTTGCACTATTGCAGCTAATCTATTGGCAATAAAATGCTTCCGTAGCTTTCCTTCTCCTTTAATAGAATGGACCATGCCAATAAGCCAAGTTTGGAGGAATAAAGATATCCTAAATGTGAGCCCTGTAGGATTATATAACATTTTAGATATTTCCTGCAAAAATGTACTCCAATAGAGTCTGTGCTATTGCTCTGTGGGTAACATGGTGGCACTATGGTTAGCACTGCTGCCTTTCAGTACTAGGGTTTAGGATCTGTTCAAACCAGGGCATTTGCTGTAAGGATTTAGTATGACCCCAGTGCAATGTCTGGAAAAAGATGAAACCAGCAAATGGCATTTAATTTGGCTTTAGGATATGAAAATAAAGACACATCCATAGCATCTAAATGCAGAAAGCACAAGAAGCAGAATAGAAAAAGGAGAGGAAGGAAGGTCTCTGTTGTACAAGAAGGATAGACTCATCTTATAACAACATCTGAGCATTTAGGCTAGAAAGGCTTGGAGTTATCTATACCAAATTACTCTAAAAAAAGACCCTAAGCTATTGAGGACACATTCCCTCCAGCATGTATTGTCACACTGTCTTGAAGGAGAGTAATAGTGAGATTAAGGGGGAGGGATGTAGTGATGATAGGGAAGAGAAAGAGAGGAAGAGATGCATAAAGATACAGAAGGATGTTTCATTCTTGGCAGCTGCCCTGAAAAAAAAGTGATAATTCAAGTCAATTAGGGATTTAATTAATTCAGTTATATGGCAGGCAAGCCAAAAAAAAAAAACTGAGCAGAATGTAAGGTCTGCGGGCGCTGAGCATCAGAATAAAATAACTTCTCTGCAATGAGCCAACTCAATGTGAAGTCACTGAAGTTCAAATAATAGAAACAGATAGAAGGATGGAATAAGCCACGAAACATTGAGGAAATATAGACACAATGACTATGGGTTAAAAAGACCCCGTTTTTGATGTAAACGTAGAATGGAAGGGGGCCACACTGGCTGGTGCACAACCTATTTATGGTGCTGCCGTTATCCAGAAACTGACTGAAACTAAAGCCAAAGCACAAAACTCTGGGCACATGAGAACAAACTCTGTACACTCATTCAAGAAACCAATGTATATGGTTTATCTCTTGATTTTCTCCTTTCTCCATATCTTTACTTGCCTGCAGTCCTCTTTCTCACCCACTCCTGTAAACAATAAATAACCCCTAAATGTATGTAGGTTGATTTTTCAATAACATAGGAAAATGCATTATGTGCCTCAGTGAACCATAATATATTCCTTCCACAGCAGTAGCAATATCACACATAGGCAATACATATGAAAGCATGAACCCAAAAAATGCATCATATTTAAGAATTGGGAACAGCAAACTGGCAAAATATATAATTTCAATGTGAACTCCAGTATATATTTAGGAATCGGATCAGAAAAATCTATGCCCTTGAATTGATACAGCACACTTCCTATTAAAGTTCCTACCCTTACTGGACCCATTCCTATGTTATTTGGGTAACTGTGGGAAAGAAACAAGTGTTTTGCACCTCTTATTGGTAGCTTGTCCTATTCTTTCTTCTGCTTTTGGTGCCCCACATTCTTTTTTATCTCCTCAAACTATCCATGTCCAGCACAGCTTTATTCAGCTCTGTTTATTTAATCAAACAATCCTTTCCCCTTCTAACTCCTTAAAGTGAAAATATTCTGTATTTATAAGAAATGTGTAGTGATGAGCAAAACTGCCCCTTTTCACTTCACCAGCAAATTTCAAAATTTTCAAAATGGCAAAATGTAGGCATGTATTGTAGTCAATGGGTGTTTTTTCAATGATTTTTTTTCGTACGTCAAATGTATTTAAAGGAATAGTTCAGTGTGAAAATAAAAACTGTGTAAATAGATAGGCTGTGCAAAATAAAAAAATGTTTCTAATATAGTTAGTTAGCCACAAATTTAATATATAAAGGCTGGACTAAACAGATGTCTAATAAAACAGCCAGAATCCAACTTCCTGCTTTTCAGCTCTATAACTCTGAGCTAGTCAGCGACTTGAAGGGGGGCCACATGGGACATAACTGTTCAGTGAGTTTGTAATTGACCCTCAGCATTCAGCTCAGATTCAAAAGCAACAGATATGACCCATGTGGCCCCCCCTCAAGTCTCTGATTGGTTACTGCCTGGTAACCAGGGCAACCAGCCAGTGTAAACCAAGAGAGCTGATCAGTAGTGCTCTGACTGACATGTTATACATCAAATCACTCCAGCCTTTATACATTACATTTTTGGCTAACTAACTATATTAGAAACATTTTTTATTTTGCACAGCCTATCTATTTACCCAGTTTTTATTTTTACACTGAACAATTCCTTTAAGTTAACGTGCATTTCTTCTCAAATTTTTATCACAGCAAATGTTTTGAAGTCAATGGGTGTTCTTTCTTGAAGTTTTTCGTGCACAGAAAAAAAAAATACATAGGGGCCAATTCACGAAGGGTCGAATATCGAGGGTTAATTAACCCTCGATATTCGACTGGGAACTAAAATCGTACGACTTCGAATATCGAAGTCGAACGATTTTGCGCAAATCCTGCGATCGATCGATCGAACGATTGAACGAAAATCCTTCGATCAAAAAATCACAGGCAAGCCTATGGGGACCTTCCCCATAGGCTAACATTGACTTCGGTAGCTTTTAGCTGCCGAAGTAGGGGGTCGAAGTTTTTCTTAAAGGGACAGTACTTCGACTATCGAATGGTCGAATAGTCGAACGATTTTTACTTCTAATCGTTCTAATCGTTCGAATTCGAACGAATTTGATCGAATTTAACCAATTCGATGGTCGAAGTACCCAAAAAATACTTCGAAATTCAAAATTTTTTTTATTCGAACCCTTCACCCGAATTTCGTGAATCGGCCCCATAATGTCAAAATTTTAGCACAGATTCATACGAATTTCCACCACTTGCAAAAACCCTAAATTTGTACCAGATTCCCCCATCCCTAGAAATGTTTTTTTCAATAAAGGTTATAGTAAAACACATTAGCATCACCTTTTGTGCCTCATCATTAGTTACTGTATGGCCCTTCATACCTTAAATATCCTCCCCTGCATTACACACTCTATGGGGTATATTTATCAAAGAGTAAAGTTAATAGTGAAGTTCCGCCACTAGAGTGAAATTCTGCCACTCTCCATTCATTTCTATGGGATTTCTATAGGCGTATTTATCAAAGGGTGAACTTTCACTTTCACCCATTGATAAATACGCCTTTCAAAATCCCATAGAAATTAATTGAGAGCTGCAGAATTTCACTCTAGTGGCAGAACTTCACTCTTTGATAAATGTACCCCTATGCTCCCCTCCTTAGGCTGCCATGCTCTGTTGCTTAATTCAGACTGCATGTTCCTCCACCTTTCATCATCATTATCATTATTTGTTTATATAGTGCCAGCAAGTTACACAGTGCTTTTTATTAAATTTAAGCAACCAATAATTAACTTAAAGGGGTGGTTCACCTTCGAGTTAACTTTTAGGATGTTATAGAATGGCCAAATGTAAGCAACTTTTTAATTGGTCTTCATTAATTATTTTGAATCGTTTTTTTAATTATTTGCCTTTTTCTTCTGATTCTTTCCAGCTTTCAAAAGGAGGTCACTGACCCAATCTAGAAACAAATGCTATGAAGGTTACAAATGTATTGTTATTGCTAATATTTATTACACGTCTTTCTATGCAAGCCCTCTCTTATCCATAATCTAGTCTATTATTCAAATCAATGCATGTTTGCTAGGGTAATTTGGACCCTAGCAACCAGAAAGGTGAAACTGCCAACTTGAGAACCACTGAATAAAAAGCTAAATAACTAAAAAACTACAAATTAGAAAAAATGAAAAACAATTTCAAATTGTCTCAGAATATCACTCTTTACGTCATACTAAAAGTTAACTCAAAGGTGAACAACCCTGCCCTGCTCAGAAGAGCTTGCAATCTTTTAGTATTCCCAGATCTTTACCATGATTATGAACCACTCCTTAATAATCCATCTTCATTGAATTCAAACAGGCTGTGTGTATGAATGCAGATAAGGTGTCCCTTATCTGAATTCTCCTGCAATAGACTTCTCTAGGTCAGGCTGCGGCAAGGTACCATTACTTACATGCAGAACAAAAGGGAGTAATGAGCATTTTGTCTGGACCCTTTGCAGCAATGCCATTTTCAATGGATTTTTGCAGAATCTGTTAACTTATGTTGCAACTATGGTTTCTTTAAAAGAATGCATGGTCTGATTCATTGCTATGGGTTAATGGAGTGGATCAGTTACTGTATATAGTAAATGAGCCAGTATAAAACAAAGCAATGAATAACAGGTGCAAATGCAAATGTTTATTAAGTACTTAAAGGGCATGTAAAGGCAAACAAATAAAATCCCATTTTTACTTTCTTTAATGAAAAAGATCTCCAATATATTTTAATTAAAAAATGTGTACCATTTTTTATAAGAAACCTGACTGTATACAGTAAAATTCTCCCTTCATTTACTGCTGTAGAAAGGAATTGTAAGATTGTCCCTAACTGCTGAGCAGGGAAACAATAATACTGCCTTACTTCCCAGCCATGCAGAACTCAAGCAGCTTTGTTTATGACGATCCCTAAGCAGCCCAGACCACACTGAGCATGTGCACAGTCTTGGTCTTGCAAAGATGTTTAACAAAGTTACAAGATGGTGACCCCCTGTAGCCAACTTTGAAAGCATAACTTATTTGTTTGATTAGACTTGTGGTGCAGTAAGTTCATGTTTATATTTAGTATACAAAATATAGCATTTCTAGCCTTATTCTATTTTAAACTTTACATGCCCTTTAAGACATTTAGAACATGTGCCTGCAATATGGTTAAGTCTCTTTGAGTCTCTTACAACCCACAATAATGGCTGGCTGGGTATGGGCTTCCTCCAGGAGCTGCCAAGCAGCAAGAAAACCAGGCACCATGTTAACTGGTGAGATAGGAAATCAAACCTAGAGCGTCTTGCCCTTCATTAAACCTTCTAGTAAGATAAATAAAAAGCTGCTGAGGCCATCCTGTAAAATGCAAAGTTTTTTGTGGTAAGTGCACAAGCTCTTTTATAGCATTGCGTGCTTCTGTGCACAGATAAGGTATACATGCACAAGAGCAAGAGTAAAAGCACTTCAGCTTATACTGTAGGGTTCTGCAGGAGAATCACACCAGACTGTGTCTGATCATGACAGATTACTGATGTTTAGCACAAAGATTCTTGCTTGGATATGTGTGCGGTTGTTATGGCTGCACCACAAAACACAGCAGGAGCTGCACTGATCATGCATATTTTATGAAAATTTCCCATGTTCATTTGTGTAATACATTTGAAGGACAACAAATACACTTGGTAACTTCCTAAGGTGCAGGTGTTGGAAAACAATAGACAGAGATTGTTCCAGTGCATTTTACCTAATGCAGGGAGGGTCTATTGTTGCTTAGCAATGTGATGTCATGCTTGACCTGTTACTGGGGTTGCACTTGCCACCCTGCCAGTATTTTACCGGCCTAACCTTTAAACCACCTACCAGGGCCGGGGCCGGTATTACAAATTTACCGGCAATGCAGCTGCTGGTAATTTGTAATACCACTTACAAAATCCCTTGCCCACGATGAAAACATTTTCTTCTGCTTCAGGCTGTGGCCCTGCCCCTTTTGTGACTCTACCCCGTATGGATCCGCCCCCTTTGCATCGTGCCTTGTTGGCTCTGCCCCTTTTTTGTGTCACGTCCCACCCCTTTATTTTTCGCACCCACCACTGGCTGGTAATTTTTTTTTAAAAGGTGGCAACCTTACCTGTAACCCTGTGTGATTTTCTTCTGCCTCTTCCTGTGTTCTCTCTATGAAAGTTACTGTTGCAGACATGTTATGCTGAAATGTTTATGCTGAGTTCTATAATATAATCAAGTTACTGTTCACACTGAAGTTGGTGTATCTGTCCTCACTTACAGAGAAGCTGCACATTCACTTCATATCAGCTCTCTGCTTACAGCAGTAAAAGCAGAATAAGCTATTGGGGTTGTAATAGATATTATAGCTCCACCCCTACCCAACAAAATATAAAAAAGATAATGTTTTTACTCAGGGCCGCTTCTGCCATGAGGCAAGGTGAAACCCTTGCCTCAGGCGGCAGCGAGCGGCCAGTTACAAGGGGCGGCAAAAAGCCGCCTCTTGTAACTTTAAGAGCCGAACTTCCGGGTTTTAATCCGGAAATTCGGCTCAGCTAGTGCAAAGAGCGCTATAGCGCTCAATGCACTAGCGATACTGCCCCCTGAAACCCGCTCCGACGCTAATTTTTAAGCGCGGAGCGGGAGAGGAGGGGGGCGGCATCTGGGCTGCTGCCTCAGGCGGCAGCAGCCCCAGGATCGGTGCTGTTTTTACTGCAGTGAAAAGCAAATAAAACTAATCCTACCAGCCATGCATATTAAGGTTTATAGTACTAAGTTAGTTATGTTTTGAAATCAGGACAGGCATCCCTTCCAAAAACTGAGCTGTCCGGGTGAAAACCCTAAATCTGAGCAGTCTAGAAATCTCTATTTATCTCCCTATAGAGTGTACTCATACAGCCAAATGCTTGTATTGTCTAGTGCCAATATACCTTTGTTTCCAATTTGTCCTGTTCTCTTTGTCTAATGTAAAAATTAAGAGCTGATTGTATTAAATAATGTTAAATAGAATGCTAATATATACTATCACAGCTCTGAATACATACTGTACATAGATGGTTATTATGTCTGTGCATATAAACTACCAAGGTGCTCTCTATATATCTTTTTCATTTAGTTTTTTTTAGATATTAACATAATATGCTTTTAGCACAGCAGTTTTAGCTGCTATGCCAGCTGGCCACCAGAGAGTTAAATGGCTGATGCAGCTTGTCGGGATGCCACTTTGCACAGTTCAGAGCTGCTGTTACAAAAGCCGCACATTTCAGTGTAAAGGTGGCCATAGACGCAAAGATCCGCTCGTTTGGCGTCATCGCCAAACCAGCCGATATTTCCTCGATATGCCACTAACGGGCATGGCTATATTGGGGGTAATATGAACGTTCGGCCCTATGGCCACACACGGTCTGAAAATCATACCAATCCTCTATTCGAACGATAGGATCTTTGCAACTATGGCCACCTTAACTGCTAATATGTAAAGAAATCTTTTTATAGTTACAGACTGGAGAAGTATAATGGAACTTTTAGCTTAGCAACAAACAACATGGCAATTCTTTACGCACAACAAACACACACAACAAACACTGATGATAACACACAGTACAAACACACTCACATGAACTCAGGATAACCATTTCTTATGTACAATAAGAAGCAGACTTATTTCTAAACCCCAGACAATTTTTCTTTCCCAGAGAAAACCACACATTCTAATTAAGATGAAGAGGTTTTCTCCATTCCCAGTTCCCTCGCTGTTCTCTGAGGTGCGATAAAGCTTTGTATTCTTCCTTCTCTCCCACTCTCTGATCTTATCTGATTGGACAGAGACTCGCGACTGAGTCAAGTTACAGCAGAGGTAGGCAGTCTGGTAATGATCATCAGAATGAAGAGCATTAATTAAGTCTACAGAGAGAAATTAGTAGCTTTAAAATGTCTGTCATTTTCAGAGGAGGTGAAAACCCCATGAGAAATGTTTAATTTCATGAGGAAAAAAAAAACAAGTGAGTAAATCTCACATGGTATATACACAGAATGCAATAGAAAAGAATCGTTAGCATTTAATTGAAATGTAACATTACGCAATGAATTATAATAAACAGAGCATGGAATTAAAAAAAATATTTGCATAATTAATGTTCAAACAAGCATATCAGTCCTATATTTTGCACTGCATGGATGGCCCAAATCGGGCAAAGATCTGCTCAATTGGTGACCAAGCCAGTTTAGTGGAAATGGATCTGTCAGTGTACAGCCAGCTAAAATCTGGCAGATTGAAGATCCAGTCTGTATGGACTACATCTGAGTATTCATGCAGATCTCTGGATGGATTGTCCCCTTATAATCAGATTTTTGGCCCAGAGGCCAAGTGATCAGATCTGAACAAATTGGCTTACTGCATCTCTCGCCAAATCGGACAAAGATCCTCTCACTTGGTGACCTTGTAATGCAAGTAAATGTATTAACTTAAAGTTGTCCTTATGCTGTAAATTGAGACCTCCTCTCATATGGCAAGGTTGCCAGAAGAGCAATTGATGCCCAATTTAGCCACTCATGTGCTGGACAAAACCAGAGTGATCTGATTGTTGGCCTGGGGACCAAATATCAGATCAACTGCAGGCCTATGCGGATCTGTGCTCCATGTATTAACACAAATCATTAAAGGTACAGTACTTCTGCTAAACCTGTTTCCATTACTTGCAAGTACACCTGTTGGTACAGGAGAACCCTGGAGCTACCACCATCTCTAAGGTGTCAGTTATTCCTGGGCTCCCACCACAGGCTGTGTCATTTTAACACTAACCCCCAGAAATTGTTGAAATTTTAATTCATCACATAGAGAGCGTCATTTCCACTAGGGTAATGGTTAACATATTTATCTGTGGCATCATTCATAATAATAACAAGTGACAGTTAGGATTATCCTCAAAGCAGCTCAGTGGGTAGCACATTTGTCCGGCAGTACTGGGTTCCCAAGTTTAATTCTGTCTTCTTAATCACTACCTGCAGGGAGTTTATATGTTCTACCCATGTGAGTGTGGGTTCGTCTAGAATCTGGCTTTCTCCCATACTCCAAAAACATACAAGAAAGTAAAATGGCTCCTGATAAGATTGATCCTACTACGTGTGATAGGAACTTAGATTGCAAGCTGCCCTGGGGCAGGTACTGATGCATAAATATTTAGATGCTATATTAATAACAACTAATAAAGCAACTGGCACTTTACTACAAAGTGCAGTGATGGCAAAGTCCCATCACATATGGAAAAGGATTGCAAATGAATTTCACTCACCTGAAGAATCCATCTATATGACAAATGCATTATTTAATTTTGGAAACTGATGAATATAATGTATATTAAAAATGAATAAAGCCTGGAGCCTTGACTGTGATTCTATTTAAAGACCAGATGAGCCAGAATTTTTAGGTACATGAGTGCAGGGTGACTGTATTTAGCTTAGGGGCTGACTCCTCACCTTTATTACAGATTACTGCAGACTTCAGTTGGTGGTGGGAATAAATACATTTAGTTAATTTAATGCAAATTGCTGGGGAGTACTGTGTGCCAATCATTGGATGACCATTTCTGACTTTTGCAAATGTATCCTTTTTCTGATTTGATTCGATTTTTTGCTTAGATAATGTAATGGATATTACCATGCTTCATATTGAAATGAAAGCTCAGGAAAGGGCAGGAGGACTAGCTAAAACTGATACACAGCTCAAATGGGCCTATTTACCAATCTTACAGATTTTCGACACGCTTTGTCAAATTTAAAGCACGGAAAAAGTGCTGATAAACTATTCACTACAAAGTACTGCAGTATTTGTTATTTGCAACTACTGAATGTGCGTTGGGTTATGATTGACAACTTTGTCAGCCTTTACCCCACCAATGCTATGGAGACTCATGTCATCCTTTACATACAGTTCAAAATACGACCAATAAATA
The DNA here is from genome assembly GCA_038501925.1 of Xenopus petersii. NCBI lineage: Eukaryota > Metazoa > Chordata > Amphibia > Anura > Pipidae > Xenopus > Xenopus petersii. The sequence continues at coordinate 110,659,349 of CM076678.1, read as the reverse complement.
AATACTACAGACTGCTTTAATAACCACAAGCGGCAATATTATTTGTCCATTTTTATATACCTTTAAATATGAAGAAAATAATTGTATCGCATTTATATATATATATATATATATATATATATTTCTATCGCTCGCCCACTTATAGCTGAGTATATGCCATAAATATTATATGTGCATGTACTTAAAACTATCCTCACCAATGCAACACATTAAGGGGCACATTTACTTAGGGTCGAATATCGAGGGTTAAGTAAAATCCTTCGACTTTGAATATTGAAGTCGAAGGATTTACAGCAGTTCCTACGATTGTACGATCAAAGGAAAAATCGTTTGATTGAAGGATTTTAATACATCAATCAAAGGATTTTCCTTCGATCAGAAAATTGTTAGGAAGCCTTTGGGGACCTTCCCCATAGGCTAACATTGCACCTCGGTAGGTTTTACTTGCCAAAGTAGGGGGTCGAAGTTTTTTTTTAAAGAAACAGTACTTTGACTATCGAATGGTCGAATAGTCGAACGATTTTTAGTTTGAATCGTTTGATTTGAAGTCGAAGGTCAAAGTAGCCAATTCGATGGTCAAAGTAGCAAAAAAAATCAGTCGAAGTTTTTTTTATTCTATTCCTTCACTCGAACTAAGTAAATGTGCCCCTAAGCATTGTTTTGTTTCTATTTGTTTTGTAAGTTGTTGTATAAGGCAAGCATACCCTGGTTTTAGGTCCATTGGCACTTGTAAAGCTCCTTCAGTCATGTTCTGGTCTACAGAAAAGGCAAAGCCTTACATCAGACTTATGCTCTTTTTTTGCAAGGGTGCTAGGGCTTGCTTTGTCTGCATCAAAGGTCATGGGCTGTAGAGGATAAACCTCTTATTACACCAAAAATGACCTTTTATGAGTAAAATGGTACAACAAACCCACAAAATGTTATTCTGGTTGCGGTGGCTTTATTATAGTGTGAGGTGCGTTTATCTAGTGTGCATCTGAAAGGGTAGGGTAAATTAGTTTACTAAATTACTCTCACAAATTCTTTCAGTTTGAATGGCAGTTGCAGGTTGGCAAGGCCCAAATAAACAAGGCACAGGTGATCACTGAGTGGTTGATGAGCACAAACACAATGAAGGGCTTGAACTAGGGGTATGTAGAATAGGTATGTACCTACCGTACAATGGGATGCAGTGCAACTTGGAGGAGGTTAGTAAGTAGGCAGTGGTGAAGGTAAATTATTAAACGAGGGCCAGTGGGGAAGGGCAGGGGTTGGTTGTGAACAATCCGTGTTTGGCAGGAGGGGGGCAGGATGACTGTGTGCTTGTTCTTGGGTTCCAATAAAACTTGGCTCAGTGCTACAACATCAATATAGCAATTCTAATTAACATCTTTTATGGAATTTTTATAAAAGAATTATGTTGCATCGCTCCAACAGGATTCTAAAAGGGTTGCAGAACCTCTGCCAAATCACATAGATGCTGTGTTTCTAGTCTAAGGTGGCCATAATCCTAAAGACCCTGTGGACACTTTGTGGCATTTTTATTAAACAGTTAAGTAGGGAATTCTCATATTGCACCAAATGAGAATTACAAAATATTATACCAATAATAAGAATGTCAGTGTTTTCTCTGTGGTGTATTTGGATAAAGTGATTCACCTTTTTTATAACTACACCCTCTTTTTAACAGTATTTCTTTATTGTGTTGGTTTCATTATTAAAAACAAGGGCCCTGACTTTAAAGCGACATAAAGAAATTGGACAGTGTAATCTGCACAGTGGTCTTGAGTAGGGACCCTCAAAAGGAAAATTAAAGGGAAAAATATACTCTGTATATTGGCATTGTATTTTTGCTAAAACTTGCTCAGTAAATGATAAGGATATAGGTCATTCTGTGCAGAATCATTATTTATTTACAAACAAACATATGTTCAGGTTATACCAATACATATGCAAACTACTGACAAACGGATTGCTTTGTCAAGTTAAAATAACCATTCCTATTATATACTTTGAAGAGACCAACCTATATAAATGTATTCAAATGCAGAATATACTACATCTGTTGTTCTCAGTATTCATATTTGGTTGGTATACTGTCCATTTATTAAGTTATGCTTCTGTCAAGTACCAGAAGACTGGAGGCAGAATAGGAACTGCTAAAACCCCTGAGCAAAAATTATTTCATGGCTCTGGCAGCGTAATCAGAATTACAAATTTCACTCATATGTTAAATGGTAGAAGTAGGGGTTATGGGTAAATAATGATTACGCTGCCAGAGCCATGAATTAGGAAAGTTTTGTTTTACCCAGTAATTTTCTACTTCCTTTACAAATGGCTGTGGAATAATTTAGGCTGGTATATGATTATGCTAATTCTTTGCAAGTTCAAAAGATCAGTGACACAAAACCTCAATTTCCTAAATACATTTTAAACATTAGAAAATACAACAGCAGTGAATAAAATGTATCTAAAACATGTATATCAGAGAAAACAGCCCCATTAACATTATATGCTCCATAATGTTCCCTTCCCTCCCGTCTGAGTGGCAATGTTTTGAGAAACTAACCTATGCAAACATTAACATCGTCCAGTTTGGCAGACCCATTTCTGTGGAAGCCTTTCTTGCACTTCTCACATTGCTGACCACGAGTGTTGTGTCTACAGCTCACGCAGACCGCCGTGTCCACAACCTCGATGTAAGTGCATCGATTCGAGTGCCCGTGGCAATAGCAATCTTGTGGGGAAGGAAGGTGGTGGGAAAGAGAAAGAAAGAGAGAAGGCATGCTTGGTAAGGACTGTGTGAGGGAGATGGTTGGATGATGTCAGCATGATGTCATGGAAGTGAGATCAGTGAGTTAATAATTAGTGAGGGTGATGAAGATGAACTGTGAAATGGAATCTCACACTAGTTAAGTTTCCCTTTAGATAAAGATTCAAGCGATCTCTATCTAGATATTAGGAAATAAAATAAGGCAATAAGCATTAGATATTCAGTGGAATGAGGTGCAGGTGTTCTACAGCTGCATTTGTCTACAAAACCACTGTGCATTTTCCATGAAGAGCCAATCTCAAACTTGCCAAGATTGTCCTAATTAGTTGACTTCAAAACAGCTTACAGCCATGTGTCTGAAACACAATTGGAAAAACATGGCTGCGTATCTGAGCAATGTAAACATTCTTTGGCCTGAATTTTTTTTGCATATATATAAATAAAGAAAGTCACAAAATGCAACAATTGAATTGAATCCCTCCCTTCTTACCTACTGACACCAAAGGGGCATATATATATATATATATATATATATATATATATATATATATATATATATATATATATATATATATATAGAAAAAATAAAGACTGACACAGCACTCCAAATTTTGTATGCAAAAAAGAAGATATATTGTAAAGCACATACCAAAGCCCATATTGGCTACTTTGGCAGTGCCTTTTTGACAATTGCACCCAGAAACTAAGAGGGTTGTGCGGCAATATCTTCCTTTTTATATACTATATATATATCTATATATATATCTATATCTATATCTATCTATATATATATATATATATATATATATATATATATATATATATATATATGTATCAATAAGCAATATTGAAATGCACCAATATTAAAACACCAATGTAAGGTTGAACCACTTTTTATGCTATAAAATCTCTGTGGTCTAAATGAGTTTTATTGACTTCAATAGGTTATGTCAGGTTTAGAGAGGTGCAAAATACAGCAGAACCCCCATTTTACATTTATAAGGGGACCAGAAAATGGTGTAAATGGGGAAAATATAAAATCATGGAGATACATTATGCAATTTATTATATTGGTGGGGCCCGCCAAGAAACTTTGAGGTTTCACTGTAATGTTGTTAGTTTAGTCATTAGCTTGGCATATCCACCATACACCTATAGAAATATGCAGATTAACTCTTTCTTTTTAATGGATTATTTCAGTAATTTTAATGCAGGGTGTGAATTAATATCAATATTAACAGGTCCTCTACACTCAACCCGTTATCAATATATTTAAGACATTGAGACATTTTGTGTATACAGCTACTAAAAGTATCATAAAATACATTTTTTAGTAGCTGTATGCACAAAATGTCTCAATGTCTTAAATATATTGATAATGGGTTGAGTGCAGAGGACCTCTTGTATTTGTCTACTTTCTATAAAAAACTTTTACTCCATTGTTTGGTGTTAAGTGTATCACACACCTCTATAAGTATGCGCCCTCAGCATGAGAATGAATGCAGTGATGTCACCAGGCAGGAGAAGCAGACTAGCAGCAGATTGTATTACACCAGAGATCTTCAATAAAGCCTTTAGCTATACTGGAAAAAATGAATTTTCTCTTAAATGTTGGATGAAAATTATAACTATATCTATGCATTTCAAATGTAGCTTATAGGTTAAATTTAGGGGGCCCATTTATAATACCTCAAATTTATCTGGTTGAGGTTTTTAATGGAAAAACTCAAATTTTTCGTGGAAAAAATATTTTTTTAGAGATTTGTTATACCCCAAAAGCTGCTAAAATTCTGAATCCAAAACCATCTTAAACCTGTCCATGTCATGTAGAAGTCAATGGCAGATGTCCCTGAAGTTGTTTCTTGACATTATGATCTGCGCTAGATAATCTGATAAAGGCTGTGTTTTTGTCTGATAATCTGAAAAAGTCTAGTTTTCACATCAAAAATTCGATAGAGTAGAAGTAGAGTTTTCAGATCGTACGATATGAATTAACACTCTGATTTTTTTCTAGAAATATTATTGATAAATTAGTTCAGTTTGTGGGAGGGAGTTTGGTCAACTTTTTGTTTTCATAAAAAGCTGAGATTAATTTGAGTTTTAGTAAATCAGCCCCTAGGTGTTCCTGCAAGATACAGATAATTGCAGGTGGGTTGAGGGTTTAATGTTCCAATGTACAAGTTTCAGATCCTTCATGACAAAAGCATTATACTATTTCTAATTTCTAATATATCTAAATAAATATAATCTAATGTGGCAGCTGGGTGTGGCATTGCTATTAGTACAGGATTTACACAAAAACCACATGCTGTAGATTCTGAGATGTCTACGGTTGGCCCTCAAAGAGCTGGCCCTCACAGAGCCCAGAATTGCTGGCATACAATACCCAATTCAAGGACCAGCATTTTGGAATCACTTGACTAAATGATGATGGAAAAAAAAGGAAGTGATTACAGGAAATGAGTACATAAATTTGAAAGTAAAATTCAGATATATCTTGTGCATATAGTAAGCACAACTCATTTTTACAAAAGGGAAGATGATTGGAGGAATCCATAGGGCCCTCATTGTCATAGTTCTGTTGTACCTCTGTAAGGTACAGAAGCCCTCAAAGTAAAAGTGAATTGATTATTCTGATGTTGCTGGAAAGAAGACTGAAAGTTGACATAGGGAATCAAATCATTACAGAATGGAGATATGTACAAGGAATTGTCTTCACAGCATATTGCTTGGACTAGTGAACAGGTTAAGTTTTTTTTATAGTATAGATACATATGGTACCTTTAGTTCATGTTTATATTTAGTATACAAAATAGAGCATTTCTAGCCTTATTCTATTTTAGACTTTACATGCCGTTTAAGTCATATTTTCCTTCATAGAATATACACTGAATAAGTATTGCTAATGTTTCTGAATTATCTGCTTTATTCAAGTCCTCTCCTATTCATATCCGTATCTCCCATTCAAACCATTGCTTGCTTGCTAGGTTATATAAAACCCTAGCAACCAGATAGCTGCTAAAACACCAAACTAGAGAGCTGCTAACCAAATAGCTAAATAAAGCTATCAAGACCAATTCCACATTGTCTCAGAATATCAATGTCAACATCATGCTAAAAGTTAATAAAAATGTGAACTATCCCTTTAAGACCTATTTGAATGTTTGCATGAATTTTCTACATATTCCGAATATTTTGTTTTAAGGTTAAAAAAAAACCAACAGAAGACAATACACAATTGAAGAAGGGTGCTATTTTTTCATACAGTATATGCATATGGCTATAGCCTAAGCTTTTTCTTCCATAAAAATAGCATGGATATATCAACGATATATATATGTTGTTTGTTAAGGTAAATGTCATGTTCCTGTGGGTGAAGGGAACTCGGTTCCTTCAGACTTGTGACTTGAGTTCAAGTTAAAGGGAACTTTGCCTGGCTCTCTGCTATAACCCTATTGTTATACACAGCAGCACGTGAATAAACTTACTCATTTGAGGAAAGAAACCGTATCTACACAGCAGTTAAATACAGCAAATATAATTCAAAGAGTGAAAACTAAATTAATATGTATGAACGTTACAGAACACTCTTTTGTATGAGAAGAGCGTGTACGGCAGGCAAAGTTTTTCTTAAAATCAGACTAAAGGGGTGAAAGATTGACTGTCATAGGAATCCTTCCTAAGAAGTTAGGGAAATGTAGTACAGTACTTATGTCTCTTTATCTTCATAATACTATTCTTCCGAGCTTTCCTCTTTCTAATTTGAAGGATTCAAGAACAAAAGCAGATAAATCATCTCAGCAAGCAAACTTCTCAAGAATAAATGCAGGAAATATAGATATCTGTATATATGGCCTTAGTTCTAAAAACTCAATATATAAAGCAGCATTCTGCCATGGACTATACACTATACATACACACTTGCTTGTATATCTTTCATGTAATGATAACCTCCAAATGTAGATCTGAAATGTGGTGTTAGGTGCTGCCCATCTGTGATGTCACGTGATTTATTGCACTGTGTGATGTTATGGCGTCCGCTGGTTCCCCACTCTATGTATGCATAGTACAGGTATGGGCCTGTTACCCAAAATGCTTTGGACGTGGGGTTTTCCAGATAAGGAATCTTTCAGCAATTTGAATCTCCGTACCTTAAAGGGCATGTAAAGTCTAAAATAGAATAAGGCTAGAAATGCTGTATTTTGTATACTAAATATAAACATGAACTTACTGCACCACAAGCCTAATCAAACAAATAATTTATGCTTTCAAAGTTGGCTACAGGGGGTCACCATCTTGTAACTTTGTTAAACATCTTTGCAAGACCAAGACTGTGCACATGCCCAGTGAGGTCTGGGCTGCTTAGGGATCCTCATAGACAACGCTGCTTGAGTTCTGCATGGCTGGGAAGTAAGGCGGGGGCTCCCCCTGCTGTTCATAAGTATGATTGTTTCCCTGCTCAGCAGTTAGGGACCATCTGACAATTCCTATCCACAGCAGCAAATGAAGGGAGAATTTCACTGCATACAGTCAGGTTTCTTATAAAAAAAGGTACACATTTTTTAATTAAAATATATTGGAGATAGGTTTCTTTTTCATTAAAGAAAGTAAAAATGGGATTTTATTTTTTTGCCTTTACATGCCCTTTAACATGCCTTGCAGAAATAGTGCAAACATTAATGGTTTCTTCTACTTGCTGCCAGCATGTCTGTATATCCCAAAATATCATCCTTAGTGCCATAATATATAGGCTTCCTTGGTTCCTTGGTTAAAGAAAGTAAAAATGGGATTTTATTTTTTTGCCTTTACATGCCCTTTAAGTCTACTAAAAATAATTTCAGATTGTTTTTTCCAATAAGGATTCATTGTATTATAAAAAAATTAATTAATTTTTAAAAATGTGAATTATTTGATTACAGTGGTGTCTATGGTCTTTCCATAATTCAGAGCTTTCTGAAACAGAGGGGTTTCGAGATAATGGATCCCTTCCGTGTATCTCCCTCTCCGTGCTTCTACAAAGTCTCTGTGGTACTAGTGCTTTCTGAAAAATGACATTATGTTCTCGTCGCCTTTGTAACTTTGGTTTGAAGCACATAGTACTAATTAATTGCAAACAGACTCATCAACCTACCATTTCTAAGTCATTACTTCTGTCTTGCTATGTCAAGAATTAAGTTTATTGATTTGGATTTTGTTCTACAAGATTAACAAAGCTGCTTAAACGAGGCTTTTTAAAGCTTCAATCACAGGTTGTTGCAAAAAAAAAAAAGAAGTTTGGTGCTTAATATAAAGTAGTTAGTTTTCATAGGGCATTATAAAATGGACATTTAATTAAGCATATACATGCGTGTGTATATTAAGCTGGTCATACAGGCTGATGTTGGCTTCTGATATTGGCTACCCTTGACTAGTCCAGATTGTGTTTCTTTACTGCACGGCTTTAGGGACCCCCTCCATTTCAATTACACCCTCTCTTACTTAACCACCTTAACGCAACTCAGTCTGAGAGAAACTTCTAACTCTGATTACCCTGAAGTATCACCTTATTTCCAGAGCTGTTATCCCTATTTGGCCAACCACACCAGCAGATATGCTAGAATTCTGGGCTATGTAGTTCTTGCATGCTCACGTTAATGCTTTAGTTCCTCCTCCCTTGCCAGTATTTCAAATGATGCAGAAAAGAAAAACTGTATCGCAGATGGATTTCCGCATATAAAAATGTTATTTACTCATACTTTTTGAAGGGAACAAATTACAGTGATATGTATATTAGGGGTTTCTGTGCTGTGTGGGGCTCTTTAACAAATTTTGGTTCGGAAACCAGAGTTTTCTGTTTAAATAGGAAGTCATTAACACTAGGGAATATTAGTACGGGTAAATAAAGTATACAATTCTTATTATTATTTCTCTTATTCTCTCCATTAATTAAATACAAAGGGCAAAGAAAACTATAGTGTCAATTAAATAAGGAAGACATATCCACTGTACCTTCTTTTTTAATCCCAGATATTTTGGTACATTCAGGGAGAATGCATTGATGGCAACAAAGGCCCATTTGTGACATTTTCATAAAAAGGGTTTGTAGGCTTATAACATATAGAAATGATACAAGTGTAAGTGGTGATTGGTTTCCTGTTGGTAACTGCACAGTTGCTATTTATCATCTATGTTAGTAAATCAGCTTTAAAGTCTCCATACACAGTCAATGGCAGGTCACAATATGGCTTCTAATAAAGTAATTTGTTAAGGAAAAATATTTTTGCACAGCAAACCCAGCTGTTACTGTTATTGATAAGGAGAGATCAGCATGTTACATTCTTCTAGCCATCTCTGGTGGAATATGATCAGCTTGCTTACTGGCATTAAGCTTCTTGTTAACTTGCATTACATATTCTATCCCCCATTCTGTATTCTCTAAGTTTTCTTCTGTTAACGAGTGAGCTTTCAATACAGTGAGTGTGAGGACTGTTCAGAAAACACAGAGGCAGGTAGACTTATTACCTGGCATCGACAAAACGGTGCTCTATGTGCAAAATGATTATCACAACATTTCTAGCCACAATGTAAAAATGATGTTTTATTAATCTTGTTTGCTCCCATGCACCCTTGCAGAGCTTTGCTATGGAATGGACGAAAATAAATTGCATCAGCCTTTCTCTGTTATACATGACTGTATATGTAATATTTTATGTGCAGCATATTATAGAATAAAGGAAAACAAAGAAACCGGATATAATGCATTTTGTGAGAGGTGAAAATATTCCTGCCCATACCAACTTCAGATATGCAGGCTCCTATTATATTGCCACATCTATGTGCCTAGGGATATAGCATTATAGAGTTTCTGAAAATTTAGAGCCCACTAGAAACATATTTGGCTGTTAAGTAGCAGGTCTTGGGGTTTGTTAGTTGTGAGGATTGCCTAATATTTTGGGCTTTTATCTATTTTCCAAGATGGCTGGTCTGTACAGTAAGAAGAGAGGCTGTAGGAAAACAAGGGGTACCAGTGGAATTGATCATAAATGTTACAGGAAAAGTAACAGAAAGTAACCCAAAGTGGCAGGACCATTAATATCTGCTCCTCAGATGTGCAGATGAGCAAAGTTATACCCATGTAATCCCCTTTACTATATTAACGTAAGCAACATATCCAAAGGCTTTTAACAATACCAAATGGTGGGTGGTAAAATAAATAAATAAATAATATAAATAAATAAATAAATAAAAATTCAGTCACCTTTCAGCTGAAGGTAAAAACAAAAGTGACAAAAGAAGCAAAAAAAATAAGCTAGGCAATAGACATAAAATTAAATTTTGACAGAAACGCAATGAAAAAGAAGACAGATCTGAGCCAACACTGTTTCTTGTATATTCTGGCCAGTAGCCAGCAGCTCTTTCAGTCACACTCTCCTAGTTATACTCCAAAAAGACTGAAGGCCTCTATAGCAAATGTCCTCTTTCCGCTCTACATCCCGTATCTCAGTCTGGGGCAGTGTACATACATACACAGTCTCTGCTTTCTTCATCTACATGCTAAAACATCAACAGTTTGATTCCTTTTCCTTCAAGGTGAACTATTATCTACTTCAATAATTTTTCATTCCCACAATCAGAATATAGCACATCTACTGGGAGTCTATAGCCTGAATCTTCTTTTGCAGATTCCCTAACCGTTCCAGCTTTCTTCCAGTTTCTGTGCTAAACTAAAATGTGTGCTAATGCCAAACACAGAAATAGGAATGAGAGAAAAAGTCTTGTATTTATAATAGGGCTGTTCATGGTACCAAATTATAATACATTATAGGATAAGTAAACCTTAAAAATGTAAAATTGCTCAGGGATCTTTTTAAAGCCCTTTTTTTAAGTTCCAGAACAATTTAATTTTTATTAACTGAAATTAACTTAATACAGTTAGCGAGATATTAGAAAGAGAGAGAGAGAGAGAGAGAGAGAGAGAGAGAGAGAGAGAAACAATCAGAAGGAAAACGTTTGTGATGTTGTTCTACTTAGGAAAGCGATTAGAAGCATCAGATGCCTATACTATCTTTTTCCTGAGCAGAGCAACATTAGGACAGTTCTCAATTCCTTCTGAATATATCTCTTCTGACTTTGTATGTCTCATATAATAAGCCATGACCTGAAAAAAGGGGAGGTGCTGTGAGTGAGCTCTCTGTCCAAGAAGTAGGAACCTGGAAGTGAATGACTAGCTTGTGCAGGTTGAGAGAGCTGAAATGAAACTAGTGTGATTTAAATATAATTTTGTATGAAATAATTTAACCTAATAGAGACTGAAGTACTATCACAGAGCAGGCTTGCTATTTGTATTTACTGAGGACCAGTCTGTTTTGGTTTCAAAGAAATTAACTTTAATTTGTCTGTTGCATATGCTACATACAATTGAAATATATTTTGTGGACGACAAACCCTGCTGAACACCTGCTTGAAGTTATCCTGGATGTTGCTGTCTATCACTTATATATATATATATATATATATATATATATATATATATATATATACTCGAAAAATGCTGCTGCACACCAGGATTTATTGTGAAAAGTTAATCCTTTATTTGATCGACGTTTTGGTCCTCACCTTGGACCTTTATCAAGATACATCAGCAGACAAGTGAAAATAATTTATAGACTCACCCACCATACACCCACCACCAAACCATGCCCCTGTTGCAGGTGTGTGTGTTAATCATTAAGTGAACCTTCATTCAAATGACATGTGATTTCCAAAAAGTTTTTTGGTCTGTAAAAGAATACAAAACACACAATATTATATAAATAGTTTAAAGTGCAACCTATAAAACCATTAAAATGTTAAAAAACATATAAAGCATGTCATATAAACGTTAAAAACAATCGCGGTGACAATAAATATCTGAAGATAGGCTAGAACGTAAAACTTAAATTACATAATAATTTCTATGCCTATTATTACTATGGGGCCGATTCACTCAGCTCGAGTGAAGGGTTCGAATGAAAAATACTTCGAATTTCGAAGTATTTTTTGGGTACTTCGACCATCGAATTGGTTAAATTCGATCGAAGTCGAACGAAATCGAACGATTCGAAGTAAAAATCGTTCGACTATTCGACCATTCGATAGTCGAAGTACTTGCCCTTTAAAAAAAACTTCGACCCCCTACTTCGGCAGATAAAACCTACCGAAGTCAATGTTAGCCTATGGGGAAGGTCCCCATAGGCTTGCTAAGCTTTTTTTGATCGAAGGATTTTCCTTCGATCGTTTGATTAAAATCCTTCGAATCGTTCGATTCGAAGGATTTAATCGTTCGATCGAACGAAAAATCCTTTGATCGATCGATCGCAGGATTAGCGCTAAATCCTTCGACTTCGATATTCGAAGTCGAAGGATTTCAATTCGAGGGTCGAATTTCGAAGTATTTTTAACTTCGAAATTCGACCCTTAGTGAATCGGCCCCCAGCTGTTATCAAGGAAAGGAGAAAAAGAGCAATATTCATGTAATCCTCGTGAGGCCACAGTGTCCAATGTTTTTACCCACATATGTTAAACCACAGGGGCAAGTTATAATATAAATGACATGTGTGGTTGTTAAGTTAGGGCCCCGCTTAAAACCCCACATTGGTCTCCCTGTCAGGTACTTAGACAACTTTTTATCACTCTGTATGGTGGGCCAATGTTTGTCCACTATCGATTTAATTGTGGTAGAGCCTGATGTATAACAGGACATCAAAATGAAACGATCCTGTGTAGTGGAAACATTTTTCTTTGGCTGGGTGCCCTCACATTCCATATATTCACGTGCTTGGGACAACGACTTGGATAGAGCCAAATGGTCATACCCTCACTGTTTAAAGCGTTCAAAGGTTTCTTGCAATTGAATCTCACATGTATCAACATCAGAGTTGTTCCGCATAGTACGGAGAAATTGTGAAAATGGTACAGATGCCTTCGCACTGGGTGGATGAAAGCTAGTTGAATACAACAGGGTATTTCTGTCGGTGGGCTTACGATATAGTCTAAAGCCTAATCCTCTGTCCTTTCTGTATATTTCTACATCAAGAAATTGGATCTGTTGTGTACTATGTGTGACTGTCAATCTAACAGGACAAGTAAGCTTATTAAGATGTTCAACCATGTCAATCAACTCAGATTCAGTCCCACGCCACACTATAAGAATATCATCATTGTCATTATGGACTATAATGATTATCGCAGTGAGGTTTTGAAACAATTGCATGATAAATCTGTATATTTGAAACTTGATTATAACCCTGTAACTAAGTATAAGGTTGAGATTGAACATGTCTTAAAATATGCCTTAAACCAAAAATGGATTACAGATAAGGAATTACGTTTTCTTGTACAGGATTATCCAATTTGTCCGGTTTTGTATTGCCTCCCAAAGGTCCATAAGGATGTGAACAATGCCCCTGGTAGACCCATAGTCTCCTCCAGGGGTGGTTTATTGCATCCTATTGGTCTGTTTTTGGATTATCATTTACAAGGCACAGTACAGTCATTGCCCTGTTCCTAAAAGACACACAACATTTACTTAACATCCTATCTGATTTGGTTCTACCAGAGGAGTCTATTGTTTTAGCTACGCTTGACGTTTGCAGTTTGTACACCATAATCCCTCACCAGGAGGGTATTGAAGCAGTACGGTGGGCGTTACTTAACTCTGCTGTTTATGATGGTCCTCCCATTGATTTTATATGCCAGTTACTTGAATTAACTTTGAAATTCAATTATTTTCGGTTTGAAAAACAGTATTATTTACAGAAGACGGGCACATCAATGGGTGCTTCGATGGCTCCGGCCTACGCTAATTGCTATATGGCCCATTATGAACAGCAGAACATTGTGACTAAGTACAGTGACTCTCTTTTACTATACAAACGTTTTATAGATGATATTCTTATAGTGTGGCGTGGGACTGAATCTGAGTTGATTGACATGGTTGAACATCTTAATAAGCTTACTTGTCCTGTTAGATTGACAGTCACACATAGTACACAACAGATCCAATTTCTTGATGTAGAAATATACAGAAAGGACAGAGGATTAGGCTTTAGACTATATCGTAAGCCCACCGACAGAAATACCCTGTTGTATTCAACTAGCTTTCATCCACCCAGTGCGAAGGCATCTGTACAATTTTCACAATTTCTCCGTACTATGCGGAACAATTCTGATGTTGATACATGTGAAATTCAATTGCAAGAAACCTTTGAATGCTTTAAACAGTGAGGGTATGACCATTTTGCTCTATCCAAGTCGTTGTCCCAAGCACGTGTATATATGGAACGTGAGGGCACCCAGCCAAAGAAAAATGTTTCCACTACACAGGATCGTTTCATTTTGATGTCCTGTTATACATCAGGCTCTACCACAATTAAATCCATAGTGGACAAACATTGGCCCACCATACAGAGTGATAAAAAGTTGTCTAAGTCCCTGACAGGGAGACCAATGTGGGGTTTTAAGCGGGGCCCTAACTTAAGGGATTTACTAATGAAGACAGATCCAGTTAACTGTTATGATACAAATAATGGTGTTTTGAATAAGCTTAAAAAAGGCTGCTACAAATGTGCAGGGTGCACCACGTGTAGAAACATGACAGCAGGGAAAACCTTTCGCCATCCTCATTCTGGTAAAGAATTTCACATAAAACATTGTATCACTTGTACAACCACACATGTCATTTATATTATAACTTGCCCCTGTGGTTTAACATATGTGGGTAAACCTCAGAACACTTTGAGAGAGAGAATGGGTAATCATAGGTCCTCTATTAAAAGAGCATTTGAGTCGGGTAATTCAGATCTTCCCCTATCTAAACATTTTTTGTTGAAAGGACATAGATTGCCCACTTTGAGATTTATGGCCATTGATTCAGTACCTGAAACGAGAAGTGGTGGTGATTGGGACCGTATGTTACTACAAAAAGAAGTTTATTGGATAAAAACATTGGACACTGTGGCCCCACGAGGATTAAATGAATATTGCTCTTTTTCTCCTTTCCTTGATAACAGATAGTAATAATAGGCATAGAAATTATTATGTAATTTAAGTTTTACGTTCTAGCCTATCTTCAGATATTTATTGTCACCGCGATTGTTTTTAACGTTTATATGACATGCTTTATATGTTTTTTAACATTTTAATGGTTTTATAGGTTGCACTTTAAACTATTTATATAATATTGTGTGTTTTGTATTCTTTTACAGACCAAAAAACTTTTTGGAAATCACATGTCATTTGAATGAAGGTTCACTTAATGATTAACACACACACCTGCAACAGGGGCGTGGTTTGGTGGTGGGTGTATGGTGGGTGAGTCTATAAATTATTTTCACTTGTCTGCTGATGTATCTTGATAAAGGTCCAAGGTGAGGACCGAAACGTTGATCAAATAAAGGATTAACTTTTCACAATAAATCCTGGTGTGCAGCAGCATTTTTCGTGAGTGAATATTGTAATCTCTGTATTGCACCCAGGTATGTATTTTCTTATGTGTGTGCCCTAACCTTCCATTGCATATATATATATATATATATATATATATATATATATATATATATATATATATATATATATATATATATACAAGATCCCAAAGGTGCACACCGTTTACTCAGGAAAATACCTGGGTGCCCTCCATATAAGGGTAAACATATATAAAGAATAGCGGCACAGGGTTTTAAGTCAAAATTAAGAAAAAATATTTATTAGACTCAACGGGGATCTTCGTCAAGAGTATACTGACAAACAACCAGATAACCTGTCCACCCACAGAATATAAACCCATGAACATTTATTTATTTGGTGCCAAACTCATTGCTAAGCAACCAATGGAGCTGTCAGTCCACTTGTGTAGTATAGGAAAATTGGTGTGCAGGGGTAGAATGGGAAAAGAACATGAAGCGTCAATAGAAGGAAGTATAGACTAGAGCAAGTACACTGCTCAAGGGAAAGTGTCACTGTGCCAAATAAAAGCCACCAGGTTTTGGCAAGGTGACACTTTCCCGTCTACACGTCCCTTGAGCAGTATACTTGCTCTAGTCTATACTTCCTTCTATTGACACTTCATGTTCCCAAACTACACAAGTGGACTGACAGCTCCATTGGTTGCTTAGTAACTAGTTTGGCACCAAAAAAACAGTTATGGGTTTATGTTCTGTGGGTGGACGGTTTTTCTGGTTGTTTGTCTGTATACTCCTGACGAAGATCCCTGTGGGGGGATTGAAACGTTGAGTCTAATAAACATTTTTCTTAATTTTGACTTTAAACCCAGTGAGCGCCGCTATTCTTTACATATACAGTATATATATATAGACATGCACACAAACACAGTATATATACACACTTCAATATGTTATCCGTTTACAAATTCATTGAGGAAGGGGAGCACACAGCAGCAAATTCATACAGTGTTACAGATGTGGCAGATTTTAGATCACCCCACAATTTGGCTGCTGCTATAGGCTGTTTTTTTTACATCTAACAAATTATTTTAGTTCTTCTTTGGCTCGTATTAATACTAAGCTTTCTGAGGCTAATCAACTAGTTTCTGAGCTATAATTTCCATTAAATGGATGCAAAAGATCAGATGTTTGACAATCTCCCATACTGTCTGCCAGAAGCAGTGATCAGCCTGACACAGTGTATGTGTTTATGCAGCTTGTGTGTGCAGATAGATGTGCTTGTGTGTGTGTGGCTTCGTACTGAAGAAATAATCTTTTGTAAAAGTGCACTGTGCACAATTAAAATTTGCAATGCAATAACTGCCTAATGAACAATATGACATTGTATAATGCAATTTTTTTGTTCTTATTTATGAAGTTTGTTTATTTTTATGACTTTTATTACATTCCTCCCCAAGAGTTTTAGCTCTGTTGCTGAAGCTGACACTTTTCAAGACACAATTAAAAAGATATGTGCTAATGTTGAAAGAAGAAAGGAGAGTTGAAAGTTCTCTTAAACAAAGTATGCTATACACAATGGAATCAAGTACCAGAGGTGGCAATAATAATTAACTAGGTAATAAAAGGAGTTATGAAACCATAACTGGGGAATATAATGGCTCTATCATCTGTCACTGGATTCTGTGTGTTTAGATTTCTCACAGTCTTATCTCTCAAGGCCTCTTGTCATGTCTGAAGGCCCCCCATGTTTACATACACAAGTGTTTCCAATGGTCTCTGCCATTGTGTACTTGTTCAATGTTCTTGTTATCAGATAGTAACTACAGATTTGAAATAAATATCATTATGTTGTTAGACCTTTTTGGAACCAAAAGCATTCCTTTTTGTACTTACCTAATTATACCTGAGCACAATAAATTGCATGTAAGTTGAAATGCAATCAATTAGTAATCTAATTAACTACCTTGCACCAGAAAGAGGGAAACCAAAACTAATTAAATTTTTACTGTTTAACACAAAAATAATATTCTCTGCAAATATTATTAATTGAACTCATGTTAAGGAAAGTTCCTTTCTGTCCTCATGAATGCTGCCCTTACCAAAAACAGAATAATGGTAAGCTATTCTTATTTACAAGATCCACCACAAATATGTATTCTTCCAGTGAACAACTCTGCTGAATCTAGCCTTTCAGTTTCGACAACAGTTTGTATAATGCTGCAGTGCCCAGTACCACGCGGCTGCTGGCCAGGGTACATTAGCATGGATTCTGTGAGCTTTGTATCAATGCTGGTTATGCCTCAACCAATCAGGGTTCTTACTTTTATAGGCAAAGTCTTTACTACATAGCCATAACAACAAATATAGAGAAAATTACACTGAATTTCTCCATAAACTGTTTAATCTCTCTGTAACATCCACATCACTATACAATAATAAGATTATTTGTGTTTGAGAAAATTAACCATCTTAAATTCTATATTAAAAATGAAAATATGTAGCTTTAGTAATGTTTTTTTTACACAATGTCTCTGCATTGTATGCAGTAAGGTGACCTACTGTGTGTACTATATTTCATTAATACATGATTATTATTATTAACAAGAGGTGGAATAAAATCTGCTGAATCTGTACTGCAACGACACAGACTGGGCCAGGACCACTGTATGAATGGAAAGTCCTACCTCTTTTGTGGCTCGAAACTTGAGCAGGTGACACAGTAGAGAGGGCTAATTTGGGGAAAACTGGACAGATAGGAAGAAAAAAGGAAATTAGAAACAGAAATAACAAAAGCAAAAGAAAAATGTAAGGCGATTAGAAAATCAAACTGGGAGAATGAACATTCAGAAATGGAATTATGTTCAAATTAAATATAACTTGAGATGAAATTACTGTATTGTTATTTTCATGCTCTTGTAAGAACACCACTAAACTGAATGCAATCCTAGTTATCCAGCTAAGCATGGACATGGCATAGGAGTTTGAAACAGTCTTAAATGGAGATGAAAATACAGGAAGGTGTTATTACAAGGAATTGTTTTACAGAACTAAAAATAACTGATAACAGAAGCCATTATAAAGATGTAATTGCCGGAAAGGAGCAGTGGCTTGATTTATTAAAATTTGTAGGGGTTTCCATGTGTTAAACTTTCACATTACACATGTAAGTAAAACAAGTATTAATATTTGCACCCTGTAGAGTATGCTTTGATATATGAATATGGTTTACAAAATCACCCACTCCACATAATGAAAAAATAAACAGTTAAAAATGCAGAAAACAAACATAGTTAAATAAGCAAGTCAAGACCACAGAAAACAGTTATAATAAACAGAAAGATTGTTTTAGTGACTAGTAATATAGAGCAGTTATTTATAGAAAGAGCAGTTATAGATGTGAGTTATGCAAAGTAGTGTAAGGGAAGTAGGAAGCTGTTAAAATGAAGAATAGGAGTTATATAGGGAGGCATGAAGTATTAGGGAGTGGTTGCGCAGAACGGGTGCCCTATGAAACCATATAATAAAAAACAACTGGATCAATTAAAGGTAAGAGGTGTATGGATAAAACCATTCAGTGCCTGGAACCATAACACGGCACATAAACAGGAGTTAATACCAGTCATAATGTACAAGGGATTCATTCTATTAATTTGTGGGGCTGTTATTGCTTAAATAACCTGCAGGAGAAAGTAAAATGATGATGTCATAAAACTAACGATCCGTGTCACATGTAAGGAACATCATTAACACTATTCTAACAAGTGACAGGGCCGCAAGGAATAATAAAAGAAAATGTTGGTGGCTTTCTCTCAGCTGTGCTCCCTCCCTACATCCCCTCCTTCTACTCTCACATTTCTCAAATTGTTTAAATCACTGCCTGGGAAGACTCACGAGTCCTCAACTCACATTTGCTGCACAGCCACTGCTTATCCATGCAATTAAGGCCAGTGATTCAGACACGTTTTGTTCTGTTACGGTTATAGTGCAGAGACCCAGACACAATCATTTGAAGCAGATGAACAAGATAATTGCATTTATTTGCAATCTATGAATCTAGGTCAGGATCTGATTTATCTCAGTTCCCAGGGTCCAAAGATTTTTTCCCCCCTGAGCAGTAAATCTAAGGACGATTGCTACTGTATTTTATGAGAATGCTAATCTGCCGTCTATTTACCAACCCTCTTTATAGAATACTTTTTTGCCAATGGACAACATACTGTATACATGATCATGGCAAATGTGTTTGGAAAAACCATACACATACTCCTGAGAGAATTCCTGTGCAAAATCACTTTCAGTTTTACAACAGCTTTTCAGCTTCATTTTCTAATGGGAAGGCCAGGGGATGATATACAGCAACCATTATAACATATTTAAAAATATTACTAAAATTAAACAAATCTTCATCTTCAAGCATGTAAACCTAAAAAGCCTGAAACTGAAATTAGAACATAAAAAGTAGTCAAGAAGAGAATTTTCACCTAATTCTTACTATAAATAGCCTTTCAAAAATGACTAGGACAGTAAATAAACACACACTACAAATCTCAATTGATTTTACCCTTAGGACTGGTACCTTCTTATCTAATTTAAATAATTGGAAGAGAACAAGGTGCTCCAGAATGAGATATAAAGTGACTCACCGAACAGTGAAAGTGGTCCAGGTGCACCAGCCCCAGACCCCTAGCTTTAGGGAGCGGCACTGCTACGAATATGGAAGCAGAGCTGACCGGCACTCAAAACGGAGCCCATGACTAAGTGCCCTGAGGGGTGCGAAACACATAGGGTAGATGAAGATGCTAATATACTTTTAACTTTTCTACTAATACATTTTTTTAACTGAATTCCTTTGGTCCTGTGGATCTGTTTTGAGTGCCGGTCAGCTCTGCTTCCACATTCGTTACCTTATCATCTGCTTTTGCCCTACCCCCAAGGAACCATCCTTCTCAGTTTGGAAACATCTGGCCAATAGTATCCCTCTGGAAGTTGATAATGATACTACCAGCTACATAAACTGGATATTTTCTCCATTATCCATGATGTTGCAATTTCTCTTGCTGATTTTACCGCAATTATATATCCTTAAACTGTTGTCATTTAATATCACCAGCAAATGTTGGTGTGTTGTAAATCAGGGGGGCATACTTCAAAAGAGAATGCAAAAAATGTTTCCTCAAAGCCTTACAGCTTCATTGTTAATAAAACAAACCAAAATGCTGCTCCTGGTACTTTAAAAGCGAATTTCCGGGGGAGGGGGGCAGTAGCAACTACTGCTGCCTCAAGTGGCGGAGGGGCCAGGATCGCCCCTGGTCCTATATGAGTCAGTGAGAGATGATCTTATCCTATTGGACCTTTTTTTTAGAGGGAAAAACATTTACAAAATATCTAGTATGGATCCAAAAACTCCTGCTTTTGGGTTCAAATATCTACAGAACCATAAACGCCAATTTAGTTTATTCTGCAGTGATGAATATGTATCCCTACGGCTGCAGTAAACCGTAATTGTTGCCAGCGTGCTTCAATTTATAGTAAGTGCAGCATCTGCAGATTTCCAAGGTTTGTTTCAATTTCAGGTTTTAAAGCTTGGTTGGTTCTATAATGGCCCTCTACTGCATTAAAATGCCCAGTTTGTTGATCACTCTTGTAGCTCTAATTGGAAATAACACTACAACTACTTCTATTACCCAATCAAAGCAGCCGATGATAAGAGGGCAAGCATTGTATGTAGATAATGGATTCCCTTGGACTTTAGAGTCTTGAATATCATAAAAGGTCTGGAGGGTTTTATAATTTTGTACTTTCCAATGGGAATATCTCCAGTGCTCATAGCCTGCTCTACCCCTCTTCCATCTCTTAATCAGGTACAATCCTTATTTGAAAAAAAAACAACCTCTTTCTTGCTGTGAGTTCATCAACATAGACATTCTCCTCTAGGCGTATTTCTATTAACAGTGACATGCTAATGGGAAAAGTTCCTCTTATAGACAATGATATATCATTTAAAACCACCCAGGGATTGTAAGCGTGAAAGGAAAAACATACCTATATGTTATGCAAATGAGAGAGCTTCTTTTAACTTTGTGATTTTACCTATTTATTGCCACCAGGCCTAGCACAGAGAACTTGTGAATGTATAAAACGGACCTTAATACACTACAAGTATCAAGGCAGACAGTGAATATCACAAAATAATGAGCGGATATAACACATCCAGCTGGCAATTCTAAGATGCCAGAATAACAAACTGTTTTAACTTCTTCTTCTTACCAAATTAGTTCCAAATTACAAATATACCAGACAAAATGAGCACAATATACTATTGTTATTGTTGTAGAAAAATGTTTTTTTCACTAATCAACTTGCTGGAGGGGAAGTCATAAAAAATTATACTTTCTTCCTCCAAATTTCCGTTAGTCAAATTGTGATTATTCAAACCCTCCCTACTGCTTGGCTGGCAATATCTGCACAACTACCTTCCTTGGCCATGGTTTGGAGGAAGGTCAACATTAGTGATGGCCGAATTTGTCCGGTTTCGCTGGAAAAATTGTGAATTTCCAGTGATATTTGGAAAATGGCAAAAAGTTCACGAAACTTGACAATGCCGACTACCAACAATTTGACGCGCATTAAAGTCAACGGGCATCTGAATTCTTGCCAGTGTCTGAATTTTCGCTGGTGTCAAAAAAACTGGCAGCAAAATGTGGAAATTTGTGGAATTCGCGCCTGGCGAATAAATTCACCCATCACTTGTCAACATCAATAAAGACTTGAGACCAGCATATTTTATCATCAATACTGCTTGACATATGGCAATTTGGGCCTCCTGGGAAACCTTTACCTTCCCTGGCCATGGTTTGGTCAACATTAGTGATGGCCGAATTTGTCCCGTTTCGCCGGAAAAATTGTAAATTCCAGTGATATTTGGAAAATGGCAAAAAATTCACGAAACTTGACAATGCCGACTACCAACAATTTGATGCACATTAAAGTCAACGGGCATCTGAATTCTTGCCAGTGTCTGAATTTTCGCTGGTGTCAAAAAAACTGGCAGCAAAATGTGGAAATTCGTGGAATTCGCGCCTGGCGAATAAATTCACCCATCACTTGTCAACATCAATAAAGACTTGAGACCAGCATATTTTGTCTTCAATACTGCTTAACATATGGCAATTTGGGCCTCCTGGGAAACCTTACCTATTAACTACCATTATTATATTCAGTCATGTAGACACTGCTACAACCACCTAAGTTTTTTTCAACTTGTACTTGTACTATTTTGCCACAGTCTGTACCACTGCAGACTCGTCAGCTTGCTTATTCTAAAAAGCAAGTATGCACATAAGTGAACAAACATGTTTAATTTACACTGTTTGTTAAAAAAATTCTCTGAAACTATGCAGCTTGGAGACTATATAAACCTTTGTCAGTGTCCAACGGTCCATGGAAGCAGGGGAGCATAAAGGGTAGTTAGTGATCAAGCCTGCATGCATGTATAATCACAGTTCAGGGAAGAAGGGAGGGAAGCAGAGTTGTTGAATTAAAGATACAGATGAAGCAATCTTAAGGTGGCCATACACAGGCAAATTAAAGCTGCTTATATTGGTCCTTTAGACCGATTCGGCAACTTATCTGCCTATGTGTGGGGACTTCAGATGGGTTTCCCCAAATCGATATCAGGCCAAAAATAGGCCTGATATCAATTGGGCAGGTTTGATTTTTCCTGTGATCAAGGACCCATTGGATAGTTGATCTGTCCTACTACCCATCAGCACCCATTTCCATCGTTGTGTAGCCCAATATCACTCTGCCTTCGGTCGGCATATCGGGTTAAGCTCTGATTGTTTGGCAATCTCGCCGAATGAGTGGATATTATCCTCTATAACCACCTTTACTCTCCAAGTTATATTCCAGGTATATCTAACACCTGGAATACAATTAACAAATGGTTTCAAAGGTTACTATCAGTTTGGGTTTACGCTTGTTCCATCTGTATCTGCCAAATATTTTTAAGTTCAAGAATGGTGAAAAAGTACAGTGGTCAATGTGCCACGTAAGATTTTGAAGACTCTAGTTCTAGTGTTTTGCACCATTTTCATAAAGCACCCACAGCATTTCTTCTAATACTGATGGGAAGAAGAATTTTGGAAATCTACAAGAAGTCCTGAACCCCTCTGCAAAAATCCTTGTTACCATTACAGATTGAATGATTTCATTACAGAGTAATGATGTTACTAGTGAATGAGAACATGAATTATTGACCCTATGTAACCTCAGCCCAACCTTGCACATCCTACCTTGCTTTCTGTTTGCAACGTCTAGGAACGAAGAATTCGTCTTTATCCTATCAAAGTTTGGAGGAGCTGCGTGCATCAGGGAAAAATCAGGAATTGTTATTTGCCACTGTAAGCACAGAGTGCCCAACATTTCCCAATAAACATTCATCCCATTTAGATCAATTCATTTCATATTTCTGAGAAGTAAGTGCAGAAATATACAGAAACCAGTTAGTTCACATAATAAAGAATAACATAAGCAGCGGCCACACAAACAAATAAAAAAATGGTTACTCTCTTCAAAATTGATTCAAATTGATAATCAAAGCAAATCATACATTTAATATTGTGGTGTTTATACAAATACATATCACAAGAATAATACTGTGCATAGATAGTACTTTTTCTACTACTAAAAGTGTTAGAGTTGAAGTTCCTATTGAAGTGTAATGGCTGCATGAGACTGCTAATAAAGCACCATACTCATTTTTGACTTCCAAAACATAACACATTTAAGATCAATTACAAGGTTTATAAAGATACCTGTTGTGATGGATTGCTTCTTCTTTTTGTCCTGTACAGCTGCAATAATAAGAGAGGCAATTGATTGTTTATAATGATCTTATTAGAAATTATAGGGCCTTCAGGATGGAGGAATTAAAAGGAGTACTAACATTGAAGGTAAGTATCACCATTGATGTTGCTTATAGCATCCAATCAGATCATTCATTTTGTCTTCTAACTTGTAGATGACTATTCAAATCTAATTGCTGATTGGTTGTTATGGGCAACACCGCCAGTAAAAATGGTCTCCAATGTTAGTAAAAAGGCCCCTAAAGGGCATTTTTAACAAGGAGTAAAATTTGAGCTCATAACACTTCCACAGATCAAAATGTCGGCAATCTCTATTAATCTCTATGGTTTGTAAAGGTGTATTTATCAAAGGGTGAACTCTTACTTTAAAGCTATGATAAGCATGTTCCTAAAAATCCTATAGGAATTAATACAGAGCAGCAGAATTTTACTTTACTTTGGCAGATAAGCTCTAATTTCCCTCTTTGATGAATATGCCCCTAAATCTAGAAATGCCTTCTCAGAATGAATCCAATATGGTGTGAATATGCAAGGGTTGCAAGCAGGTGTACCATGTTTCTACATTGTAAGTTAGAGTTGTCCAACTGTAAACCAGTTATCAAATAACAGCTCATACTTTATTAATATTATTCATTATTCATATTATTAAATATTAATATTATCATTATGCCATGTAAACAAATCTATGGAACCCTTGCCAAGTGTGGGGGTTACAATTATTCATGCAGATACAATTACTTTAAATATTATCTCATAATATGCAGCATGCTCTAATAATGGGTCTGGTTAGTCAAAACTATTGAAGAACAGTCATCCAATCATCCACCAGATATAATATATGATATGACCATCAGCTTGCTTTAATAGCATGTCTGTCTATGTCAATCTCTATCTATCTATCTATCTATCTATCTATCTATCTATCTATCTATCTATCTATCTATCTATCTATCTATCTATCTATCTATCTCTCTCTCTCTCTCTCTCTCTCTCTCTCTCTCTCTCTCTCTCTCTCTCTCTCTCTCTCTCTCTCTATCTATCTATCTATCTATCTATCTATCATCTATTGTATCATTTAATCTCTCTGTCTTTCTTAAATCCACCTATCCAGAATGCTTGGAACCTGCGGTTTTAAAGATAAGGGATCTTTACATAATTTGGTTCTCCATACCTTAAAGGGATCCCGTCATCGGAAAACATGTTTTTTTCAAAATGCATTAGTTAATAGTGCTACTCCAACAGAATTCTGCACTAAAATCCATTTCTCAAAAGAGCAAACATATTTTTTTTATATTCAATTTTGAAATCTGACATGGGGCTAGACATTTTGTCAATTTCCCAGCTGCCCCTGGTCATGTGACTTGTGCCTGCACTTTAGGAGAGAAATGCTTTCTGGCAGGCTGCTGTT
The DNA here is from genome assembly GCA_038501925.1 of Xenopus petersii. Taxonomy (NCBI): domain Eukaryota; kingdom Metazoa; phylum Chordata; class Amphibia; order Anura; family Pipidae; genus Xenopus; species Xenopus petersii. The sequence continues at coordinate 110,633,900 of CM076678.1, read as the reverse complement.
TTTCCTTCTCAATGTAACTGAATGTGTCTCAGTGGGACATGGGTTTTTACTATTGAGTGTTGTTCTTAGATCTACCAGGCAGCTGTTATCTTGTGTTAGGGAGCTGTTATCAGGTTACCTTCCCATTGTTTTTTTGTTTGGCTGCAGGGGGGGAAAAGGGAAGGGGTGATATCACTCCAACTTGCAGTACAGCAGTAAAGAGTGATTGAAGTTTATCAGAGCACAAGTCACATGACATGGGGCAGCTGGGAAATTGACAATATGTCTAGCCCCATGTCAGATTTCAAAACTGAATATAAAAAAATCTGTTTGCTATTTTGAGAAATGGATTTAAGTGCAGAATTCTGCTGGAGCAGCACTATTAACTGATTCATTTTGAAAAAAAAATTTTCCCATGACAGTATCCCTTTAAGTCTGCTACAAATAATTTCAACATTACGTATCCCCAATAAGCTGGTTTTGCATCCAATAAGGATTAATAATATATTAGTTTGGATCAAGCACAAGGCACTGTTTTATTATTACATAGAGTAATTCACTATTCTATGGGTGCTTTCTGGTGAAAGCCTAATGGATGGTTGGAGAGGATTTGGACACTACATGACAAACATCAAGATTGTTCATTGTACTTACTGCTTGGGATGCTGGATACACCTGCATTTGGAAGAAAGAAAATGGTTGTTACTGTACAATTCCTCATTCATTCACTGTACTGTACAAAATGCTTTAAACCTTTATGTTAGATACCTGGTGAAGCAGAATGGTACTCTTTGCTGTAACTGATTATATAGTACACTGTACTGACAACCTAACGTCTTCAGCCAATGATAATGACATGATGGGGCCGATTCACGAAGGGTCGAATATCGAGGGTTAATTAACCCTCGATATTCGACTAGGAACTAAAATCGTTCGACTTCGAATATCGAAGTCGAACGATTTTGCGCAAATCCTGCGATCGATCGATCAAAGGATTTTTCATTCGATCGAACGATTAAATCCTTCGAATCGAACGATTCGAAGGATTTAAATCCAACGATCGAAGGAAAATCCTTCGATCAAAAAATCACAGGCAAGCCTATGGGGACCTTCCCCATAGGCTAACATTGACTTCGGTAGCTTTTAGCTGCCGAAGTAGGGGGTCGAAGTTTTTTTTAAAGAGACAGTACTTCGACTATCGAATGGTCGAATAGTCGAACGATTTTTAGTTTGAATCCTTCGATTTTCGTAGTCGAAGGTCGAAGTAGCCCATTCGATGGTCGAAGTAGCCCAAAAAAACTTTGAAATTCGAATTTTTTTCAATTCGAACCCTTCACTCGAATTCAGTGAATCGGCCCGATGTGTTTTTGATGCAAAATGCACAGTGCAACATTAGAGGGCTGATTTATCAACGTTCTAATGTTCTAATTTGGGGTTTTACAACAAATCAAGTATTAAAAACTCAAATCAAATACAAAAATGCATTTAAATAAATCTAATTCAATCTGACAAACTTTTAATTCAAGTATTAAAACATTGAAATTCAAAGCGTTGGCATGTAAAAAACTTGTGAGATCATGCAGATGTCAAACAGTTTCTTTAATTCGAGTTTCTTTTAGTTTTTCAAATTTCTTTGAGCTTGTAAACTCACAAATTCGAGGTATCCGAATTTTTTCCACAATTTTATTCGATTTAGTTTTAAAATCTGGATTTGTTTAAATAAACAAGGTAACATTTGTGTTTTTAAAATGTGACCTTATGCAAAGTAGAAAAATGCTAAAATGACACAAATTCGAATTATAAAAATGCCTTTAGGATATGAAGGACAGGTAAGTATTTTTAACTATATATTAAGGATTATGATAATCATTAGTGCAACTGAAACTGTTTTATGCTTTATGCTATCCCCATGACTGTTAAGAGGACCTTGGTATGTTTTATCCAGAATTGAAGTTTTGGGGAGGAATCCTATGATTCCATGATGCTGGCCATTGCAGGGTAAAAGGGCCCACATAAACATAAACATATTAGTTGGCAAGATTTGAAGGACAGATCCAGGGAGCCAACATTAAAATTGAATCAAAACAATGTATATTTGAAACATGTTCTTTTACAACAAGAATATATATCCTTAAAGGGGTTGTTAATCCCCAAAATACTAGTTTGCCTAATAAATGTTACGTCAATTTAATTGCTATTAAAAAGCAGCATCTGTCCTCTACTTTTTTCCTCTTCACCACTGGTTCTAACTATTGAGGAGAAGCCAGGAGACTAACAGACCTGTGAAAAATCATTCAAGGCATTGTGGGAAATTAATTGTTGGCTGGAATAGCAATAACATAACAAGTCAATTTGAAACCAATATAATTTTTTAAATGAATGTTTATTAGAATCACGTTTTATTCCTATTAGTCAAATTTGTTTTGTGGTTTATATGCCCTTTAAACTGCGTATACATTTTTCAAGGCAAGAATGTTAGAAATATTTCTTATGGGTAATGGGTTATGAGCAGGTTGGTTCAGCTGCTACACTTATTTCCTATTTCTATTAAATTAACTTCACATAACCATCAGTTTTTCTCATCCCCCTGTCAGTTGCCCTAGGATTAGGCTCATATGTTAAAAAATTAATCGAGCAGAATGATAGTAGAAGACATTAAACCACTCATTGATCACACACCTCATTGATTTCTGAGATTTCGCTCCAAAAAAAAAATCACACTGTGTTAACCCTTATGGCAGGACTGGGTTCAACTAAATCACTTACAGCTGTGTAGAAGGGATAGAAACAGGTGCATGGCTGATGGAAAGCCTGGGCTGCTTATATCTAACTGGAATTCAGTTTTGCAGTTCCCATTGGTTCATAGATATACAGCATGCACCTATAGCCAGATTAATTCTCTCAAGTTAATGTATATTATCTATTTATCTTTCTATCTACAGTATCTATCGTATCAATCGAATCTATCATCTATCTATGTACAGTATCTATCTATCTTTCTATGTATCTATCTATCTATCTATCTATCTATCTATCATCTATCTATCTATCTATCTATCATATCTATCATATCAATCTATCTATCTATCTATCTATCTATCTATCTATCTATCTATCTATCTATCTATCTATCTATCTATCTATCTATCTATCTATCATATCTATCATATCAATCTATCTATCTATCTATCTATCTATCTGTCTGTCTGTCTGTCTGTCTGTCTGTCTGTCTGTCTGTCTGTCTGTCTGTCTATCTATCAATCTATCATCTATCTATCTATCTTATCTATCTATCTATCTATCTATCTATCATCTATCTATTATCTATCTATCTATCTATCTATCTATCTATCTATCGATCTATCACATCTATGGTATCAATCTAATCTATCATCTATCTATGTACAGTATCTATCTTTCTATCTATCTATCTATCTATCTATCTATCTATCTATCTATCTATCTATCATCTATCTATCTATCTATCTATCTATCTATCTATCTATCTATATATCTATCAATGTATCATCTATCTATCTATCTATCTATCTATCTATCTATCTATCTATCTATCTATCTATCACATATATGGTATCAATCTAATCTATCATCTATCTATGTACAGTATCTATCTTTCTATCTTTCATATCTATCTATCTATCTATCTATCTATCTATCTATCTATCTATCAATCTATCATCTATCTATCTATCTATCTATCTATCTATCTATCAATCTATTATCTATCTATCTATCTATCTATCTATCTATCTATCTATCTATCTATCTATCTATCACATCTATGGTATCAATCTAATCTATCATCTATCTATGTACAGTATCTATCTTTCATATCTATCTATCTATCTATCTATCTATCTATCTATCTATCTATCTATCTATCTATCTATCTATCTATCTATCTATCTATCTATCTATCTATCTATCTATCTATCTTTCTATCTTTCATATCTATCTATCTATCTATCTATCTATCTATCTATCTATCTATCTATCTATCTATCTATCTATCTATCTATCTATCTATCTATCTATCTATCTATCTATCTATCTATCTATCTATCTATCTATCTATCATCTATCTCTTTTTATATGCTCATCATCACATTTCTTATTTTTCCTTAGTGTGTGGTTTTGTCCTGAATAACAAAACCAATGTGACCAAATTACAGTTCCACTTAGTAAAATGCTTTACAGCAGCCCCGAGGCCTCTAGGATGGACATGTCATATTCCATATTCTTCAACATATGCCCCACCATGGTACTACTGCCAGTATGGATACACGTTGAATTCACACTTTACTGATTTCTTACTGAAACTTTTATAAAATATTGTCATTGTGTTATAGTTAACCCTTCACTTGCCAAATACTGTGAATCTGTGTAAATTTGGTATGGTTGGTTTATTAATGATCAATCTCTCATAATCCTGATTCCCCAATGTGCATTGCATGTGGGGAGAAATGATTCAGATCACTATTTTTGTGGACGGAAAATAAATTGTTATATCTTAAATGTTATATGTTAATCAATAGGAGTTGAGTGTTGTTAGAGGTACAGGGAAAACATGGCATGAACTATATTCTTTCCACAACTTCCATGGTGAATACTCACAGATATTTGCAGTTCCTTTGGGGATGGTAAGATAGGAACCAGGACTCCATGCTTGCCCCTGGTAATTTTTCTTACACTTGTCGCAGTCTTGGCCAGTAGTGTTGTGCTCACAGTCGCAGGCCAGCCGGTTGTTGGTATATGTACAGCTATTAGCATGAAGGTTACACTTGCACCTAATGGAGACAAAGAAAGGGCATGCTTTTATCTGTGGTTTCCACTTACAGCACATTAGGCCTCTTCTAAGGAGTTTCCAGTGCAACAACTAAAAGTGTTTTTTTACATTGTATTCAAGCAGTTGCTTATGTTGTAGAATATAGGCTTTAGTAGGCAATGTTCATGTATCTATTGTATAGCATTATTTTAATTAATTAATTTATGAAATGATTTGCTTTTCTGATCCCAATTTTCCGTTTTGCTGCCATTCAAAACACTATTATATATTCACCCTCTCAAAAAGGCTCCATCTTTTGTGTGCGGCTTTTGAATTGCTCAAACATCTGCTCACTGTATCATTGCTATGATCAAATTTAAAAGATCAAGATGGAGTGTCTCTTTGATTTCCAAATAAAAGTTACAATAGAAAACAGCACAGGCCTGATGATTTTCTCCTCAGTAGTGGTTCTTGCTTAAAACAATAATCCTTAACCTATGGGCCAGGACCCATAACTGGGTTCTCTCGCTTATTTTGTGTTTAGTGTGGGCCTTTACAATCCCATTGCATACTGTAAAATTTCCAGCTACAATGAATCTTTAAATTAAATTAAGATGCATAAGAACAATGACTCTGGTGCTGTAAGGTCTAAGAAACAAAAAACTCAAAAAATTGCTTTATATATTCTTATGCTTTAGGTATCTTAATAAGGTAATGCTAATCCTTTTGTTTACTTATCTTATCAGTTATAGTCCTTCACAATATTGTAACAAAGAGATAAAGAGTGCTTGATATTGAAATGCTGAACTACAACACTAAATACATGCATGAAGGCACCTGTTTCAGAGTGGATCTTTGACTCTGGCACCACAATATTAATTACTATATATAAATACAGAATGCACAGTTGCACAGACATCCTTATGATTAAAACACTATATATAGCATACACTGTTCAAGACACATATTAGGTATAACTATGTATGTAATTGCACACAAGGTGAATTTCATTTACAGCAATTTGCTTAGGGCTATTATTGTTTTGCTGCCTAAGAAATAAACCCACTTGAACAGAGAGAGCCCTGAAAGAAGCAGTGTTATAACTACTCAACAGAGAGGAGAGGTCGTCTGCACCTGGCTCCTTCAAGGCGGGTGATTGCTGACATACTTTACATATACAATGCTGGCTCTGCAGCCCTTACAACAATATATTGACACTTAAATCAATTGTGGAGTATCCTGGATTCCGGATGTTTTAACGTTCTGTTTCCTGGAAACTTGGAGCTTCCACTATGATTAATTGATTAGCAACCACTTGGATATATGGAAAATGTTTTTTATATGCATAAAATTATTATGTGACTGTATGTCTACATATACCACAGTAATGGAGGGAACATGCAGTAAAATACACCAACTGCCTGGGTGATGGGTGTTAGGTGGTAGTCAGAAAGCACATCAATGACTCACAGGACTTGCTTAAAAAATGAAAAAAATCTTTTATTGTGCAAAATCAATTTTAGTTCACAAATTCAGACCTTTATCTGACCTCTATCTTGATAAAGATCTGAACGTGTGACCAAAATGTGGATTTTGCAGGATAAAATAATTTTTTCCTTTTTCAAAGTTATATTTACATTTAGTACAGTACATTATAGAACAACCAATTCTAAGCCAATTTTCAATTGGTCTTCATTATTTATTATTTATATATTTTTAAATTATTTGCTATGTTCTTCTGACTCTCAGCTTTCAAATGGGACCCCATCTAAAAACAAATGCTCTGTAATCATCTTATATATATATATATATATATATATATAGATATATAGATATATATATATATATATATATATATATATATATACAATATCAAAACAGGGGGGTTGTGGGAGCACTCTAAAGGCTTTAAAGTATATATATATATATATATAAGTATAATAAATGCTATTGCATATGTACCCAAAACAGGGGTTATTTTGTTACAAAGTTATGATCATAAAATTGATAAGCCACCATACCACGTCAAGGTAAACCCCGAATGGCGGTCCCTAACTTATTTTATATTTTATGTGCATTTTAGCATTACCTGTAATCAATGTCCATTGAACGCTGTTTTTTCACTGAGGGCTAAATCCTCCCCAGCCAGCAATCAGGCTTTTAAAGGAGAGATATTCCCAAAACAAACGCCCAATTTTAAAAGCATAGGATCACCACTAGTTTAAAGGGGGGGTATGGGGTGCTACAACCACTGAAGCTATGCCACAGCTCCTGGCTAAATATACAATATCAAAACAGGGGGGTTGTGGGAGCACTCTAAAGGCTTTAAAGTATATATATATATAAGTATAATAAATGCTATTGCATATGTACCCAAAACAGGGGTTATTTTGTTACAAAGTTATGATCATAAAATTGATAAGCCACCATACCACGTCAAGGTAAACCCCGAATGGCGGTCCCTATGCTTTTAAAATTGGGCGTTTGTTTTGGGAATATCTCTCCTTTAAAAGCCTGATTGCTGGCTGGGGAGGATTTAGCCCTCAGTGAAAAAACAGCGTTCAATGGACATTGATTACAGGTAATGCTAAAATGCACATAAAATATAAAATAAGTTAGGGACCGCCATTCGGGGTTTACCTTGACGTGGTATGGTGGCTTATCAATTTTATGATCATAACTTTGTAACAAAATAACCCCTGTTTTGGGTACATATGCAATAGCATTTATTATACTTATATATATATATACTTTAAAGCCTTTAGAGTGCTCCCACAACCCCCCTGTTTTGATATTGTATATTTAGCCAGGAGCTGTGGCATAGCTTCAGTGGTTGTAGCACCCCATACCCCCCCTTTAAACTAGTGGTGATCCTATGCTTTTAAAATTGGGCGTTTGTTTTGGGAATATCTCTCCTTTAAAAGCCTGATTGCTGGCTGGGGAGGATTTAGCCCTCAGTGAAAAAACAGCGTTCAATGGACATTGATTACAGGTAATGCTAAAATGCACATAAAATATAAAATAAGTTAGGGACCGCCATTCGGGGTTTACCTTGACGTGGTATGGTGGCTTATCAATTTTATGATCATAACTTTGTAACAAAATAACCCCTGTTTTGGGTACATATGCAATAGCATTTATTATACTTATATATATATATACTTTAAAGCCTTTAGAGTGCTCCCACAACCCCCCTGTTTTGATATTATATATATATATATATATATATATATATATATATATATATATATATATATATATATATATATATATATATATATATATATATATATAGATATATAAAATCCCATAGGAATAAATAGAAAGTGGGTGAATTCTTCTATGGTAAACTCTATGATAAATCTGTCCCCCAATGCATTGGAATGGCTTCAGAATCATGTAATCTCTTTGAACTCAATCAAATAATTTTTGTAAGGAAATCCAGTGTAAAAAATGGATCAGCCTTCTTGTATGAAAATGATTTAGTACATCGGATAATTATCAGTCACATTAACACATACTCTACACATTACCTCTAGGCCTTCCACATTACATACACAGAAAATGTCATCTGATTAGATGAAGTTTAGTTTTTTCCAGTAATACTAGCTATGTTGAGGGAGCTATTTCTAGGTAGACTCTGCATTGTTTGCTGCCGTTGGCTATAAACTTGTTTCATAATCAAGAGCAAATATCAGCTTCATAGTTAGCTCTTAAGGCATTTGCAGTTCTAGCTGATTCTCCCTTAAGGTCTTTTAACTTACTGATATTCCACAGAAGAAAAATAATTAGGGCAATATTACTATTTTAATAAGGATACATAAGAGTTTTAATAGATCATCATCTCGCCAAGAACATTATACATTTCACACACAAGCACAAATAAGTATAAAATACAGATAAATCCAACCTTGTGCCATGTGTACTAGCCAACCTTTTTAAACAAGGAATTAAATAATAAGGGAGCAAACTATTCTTACTAAACATTGAAATGTACTATTTTGGTCCAGTGGGATCTATTGGAGGAATGGGTATTTCTTGTGCTTCAGTTATTCTAAGCTTTAATTACATACAGTATTTAAAAAAAATAAATAAATAAATTTCCCCACTCATCCAAGCTACTTCTTACAACTGAAGAAACCAATAGGATGAGTGGTGAAACATTTTCAAGAAAACTCATTTGCTTTAGACTAAATTCTACTACATGCTGTATATCATGACCTGGATGAATGAACATTTTTATAGACACAAGCTTTAATGACATTTTCTTTGGCACTTGAATAATTGTATGAACTTGTTTACAAAATAAAATATATTCAAAATAAAATGAGTTGCTTATTGCTCAGTCATAAGTGACTCATTAGGGAAGTGTTGTCTCAGTTTATGGGGTGATGCTGGAGAACAGGAGTGGGAAAAGCTGGTTCAGGGTATATATGTGTTACTTATACTACAGTATATCCTTATTCATATCCTTATTGTTTGGGATAGGAATTAATACCTTTATTTTATTGTTGAAAGCAATTGCACTTTCTGCACAAGTGATGTGTCTTCTCTTCACAGTAGGAGTAGGAGTGCAAAAAAAGTAAGTGCAGGGGGTTTGGGATGAGGAAAGCAGCCTCAGGTCAGCCTGGGGGCAAAATTGCTCCTGGTGGTTACACTCAGTGGCAAAATTAGATAACTTTGTCACATGTCCCTTTTAGCAATAAAACTTTAAATTTCTAGCTTCAAATTCTCTTCCTTTTATTTTGTCCAATTGTTCTGCTTTTCCATTTATGGGAGTATATTTATGAAAGAGTGAAGTTAGAGATTGCCACAGTCCTCTAAAGTAAAATTCCGCCACTCTCCGTTCATTTCTATAGGAAGGCGTATTTATCAAATAATGAATTTTCACTTTCGCCCATTGATAAATACTCTTTTAAAAATCCCATAGAAATGAATGGCGAGAGGCGGTATTTCACTCTAGCGGACTTCACTCTTTGATAAATATACCCCTATGTGCTTATGGGATGACTTGTCTAGTCTACCACACTTTTCAGTAAAATTATTAGACAACTCTCTACAGTTTAAATAACAAAAAATGCCTTGCAGAAAGTTGAATTCAGGGGATATCTTGCGCCTGCCTCCCTAGCAGAAGGAGAGATGTTTATATTACAATCTTCTTGACTGCATGATTGTTTTAGAATAGAAGGAGATTAAATGAAATAGCAAAATAAACAAAAGAAATCCAGCAAGGCATTCAAACCTCTTTCTGGTTGGTAGGGGTCAGTAACCCTATTATCTGCATAGCAGTCTGGCAAGTGAAGATGGATTGGAGAAAGGTGCAGTAAGTAATTCAAGCACATCAGAGTACAAAATTACAACTACTGCATTGTTCAGAACTATAAGGGCTCAATTGGCTTGATACAATTATTTTGCTCTAACTGAATAATGGTAAAAGTGACTACTGGAAAGGGTCAGTGAATGTCTACCCTATATCTGTTCATTCCAGGACGCTATTGTAGTTAAACAATACAAATTAGCTTAATCAACACCTACTAAACATTTTAGCAACTCTTACAGAATTTACAGTTTTAGTTTCTCTCCCTTTTTTAATGACAATTACTAGTATCCTCAGAAAGTACCAAATAGGAAAACAATTATGTATATCCATATATTATTATGGGATGGATTTATGCTATAGGAAAACTGGAATGGGAGAAATTGGTGTCTGGAATCCCCACAAAAACTCTTTGGGTGATATGTAGCCCTTGCTTGGATATTTAAAATAGTTTGTTATATAAAGCAACACTGGCCATACTTCAAATGTTTTTAATATTCTAAGAAAGGAGAGTATTGCTCATGGCAACATAAAACAATTGTTCAGCTCAGATGGTCCAGGTATGCATGTGTTTTTATATTTTACAAGCTTTGCAACAATGCTTTGATGAATAGTTCTCTGATGCTATGAAATGGTGCAATCTCATTGGTCAGCTGGACAAACCTGTGATTATGGGGGAAATGGATAGCAGACTGAAGCTTAGCGCTTTTGAAAACCCCTAGGGACATGTTTTGTCATTTGCCACAATGCAATGAATAGTTCTAGATACAATAGAATGGTGCAAAGTAATTGGTCAGATGGCCAGTCAGTAAATGGATGGAAGACTGAAGACTAGTTCACTGATATTATGGAGCGGTTCACTGCTATTGTTTAGATGGCGAAGCCTGTTTTGGGGTTAGCCAATGGCAGATTAGAGTCTAGCACCATTGAAAACTCCTAGGTACATGTTTTTTGCATTGCCTGTGCCCTATGGAATGCTGGAATTTGACTGGTTATATCAACCTCCTCTCAAATTAGAAAGAAAAGTGTTGCTGTATTTAGTATCCAAATGAGTAATATGTGGCAGGGGCATAAATATGGAGGAAGCAGACCCTGTGGTTGCAGAGGGGCCCAGGAATGTAGAGGGCCTAGTGAGGCCATAATTGATGAGTTAAATATATCTTAGTAGAGAAGGTTAACTTACCAGTTTGCTATGGGGCCAAGTAACATCTAGGGGCAGATGCATCAAGGGTCGAACATCGAGGGTTAATTAACCCTCGATATTCGACTGGGAATGAAAATCCTTCGACTTCGAATATTGAAGTCGAAGGATTTTGCGCAAAAACTGTGATCGAACGATCGAAGGAATAATAATTCAAAGGATTTTAATCCAACGACCGAAGGATTATCCTTCGACCAAAAAAACTTAGCCAAGCCTATGGGGACCTTCCCCATAGGCTAACATTGGGTTCGGTAGCTTTTAGGTGGCTAACTAGGGGGTCAAAGTTTTTTCATAAAGAGACAGTACTTCGACTATCGAATCGTCGAATAGTCGAACGATTTTTAGTTTGAATCCTTCTATTCGAAGTCATAGTCGAAGGTCGAAGTAGCCCATTCGATGGTCGAAGTAGCCCAAAAAACACTTTGAAAATTCGAAGTTTTTTTACTTCGAATCCTTCACTCGAAGTTAATGAATTGGCCCCCAAATGTTGCCACTGATATTACAAGGTAACATGAAATAACACTGCAGATAGGAACACACAGGACTATTTCACCTTGGGGCCCAATGATTTCTGTACAAAGAGCAGTTGTTGACCTGAGGATGACATTTTGTTGCATTCAGACATACAGTACCATGTCAGAACACATAAAAAGCCAATTAACTTTTATCTTTATATAAAATAAATATCCATATATATAGAAAATAAAAAATACATGTTTAGTGGTCCCCAGATCTGCTTATAAACTGTAAGACACCTCCTTCCTAATTCCTAAACCCATTTTCTGTAACATATTCTGTATGTGTTCAGTCTTCACACCAAATGGAAAGTAGGTCAGAGGAGCCAGGAAAGGAAGAAAATAAACAAACACCTTATTAAGAATTAGCTGCTCCCAGTTTCTTCCTGTTGGATTCGAAAGTTTCTCAGAGAATCTATTTTCAGCAATTCTCCATACTGCCTACGGGAGTCTAATTCAATTTAGTTTCTGTTTATGGTGGGGGAAAAAAAGGAACATTTATGAAGCTAAAATGCAAGAAAAGAAATCTTCGAGATGATCCAATAAACTATTTCAACACATTGTTTATATACAAATAATAATGATACCTTTCTATTCCCACTGATATGCCCCGATAATTAAATGTATCATTGCCAGTTGGCTTTTCAATACACTGATAATAAAGTATTTCTGATAGCTATCGGGTTAAAGTACCATGCCACTTTATTTGGCTCCGAGCAAAAGCATGTGAGGAAGTACAAAGGCCAAACAGAGGCCACCAAATTAAATTAACAGAGTATAAGGCCATGTTTCCAGAGACTTGCTCCTGGCACAGAAATGCCTATCTATGCTACAGTTTAAAGCACTAAGCAATGAAAAGTCTTTTCTTCTGGGCTACAGTTTGCACAGGCCATTCTGTACCATGGAACAGATCTGGAAACATGACAGGTATTAAAGCAGCCACCCCTCATTCTGATTGTCCATTTTCCTTGTATGCTGCCATATAACCTATGATCTTTCAGACTTATTAGTCTTTGATGGATACCAAGCATTCTGCTAATTGCCTCATATCACATTGTCCTTTTCTGGAAGCCCTGTTCTTTGACATTTGAGCTGTCATTTTTCTATCTCTCTGCAGACCCTTTCCTTTCTTAAACTCATCTCTGTCCTCTGATTTTCTTTCCACCTGACCCTTTCGTCTCTTTGCTGCCGCTCGCTATTCCTGCCGTTTAACCTACAAACACAATATGGCCTAGATTAATCAGAGTAATTTTAGCTTCTGTGAACTAATATCACTTTGTGCTATGTTATTCTAAGGGACTGATTCATCAAAGTGTCTAAAACAAATCTTTGTTTGATGAATCATCCCCATAGAATAAAATAACATGGAGTGATATTATCTAATGTTAGATAAAATTACACCTTTTGATAAATCTAGGCCATCGGCTTGCTCTGATGTAAGCGGATTTTATGTAATCCTTTTTTCTTCCTTTGCCTATTCTTTTTTTTCCCACAAATCCATATCATGCTATGAAAAAAAAGAGTGTTGAGAGGAAAAGAGAAGGAGAAGCTGAATATGATAATTGGGCTTGAGCTGATGTAAAGAATAGAAGGTCGACTTATGCAAAAAGGAAAAAAAAAGCTAAAAATATAATAGTGAAATAATGAGAGGGTTACAGTACCTGTAAAAAAAATAAATAAAAAAAAATAAAATAAAATAAAAAATATATATATATATATATATATATACACTATTTTATATCTTTATATAGATAGCTATATATGTTTTGTGAGCTTACATAGGAATTTGTTTGACGTAGTAGTGTTACTATGGTATTTTGGAGTAATACATTGTAAGCTTAATAGAAGGCTAAAATATAGCAAGTGCATTATTGATCAGCAGGGTAGGTGAGTTAAAGGATATAAGGGATCAGAATTAGATGGAGACTGTCTGAAGATGAAGAGCTTCAGAAGAATGAGCTGTGATAATTGCTAAACCATAAGACAAGGGACATAGGTACAGTTTCTTTGGAACTCATTAGGAGTGAGTCTCATCTTTTTTGGGAATATTAATGAATGCTGATGCAGGCTTTAGCCCTTGGATGGGTCATCAACTATCCTCTCCATAAATCTGCCCTAATTCCATCCTTATTCCCTTTTACTGCAAATAGACAGTCGCAATGGCGTCTTTATTATATTATGGTATGTTTGTAGTCTTCATCATGTAGCATTGCTCACCCAGAGACCAAGAAACGTACATCTTGCTCACCTGCAAAGGCCTTTGTTCCTTGGTGTTCTACCACCAGCATTATTTTAATGCAAAGTTAATACTCCAAGTTTCTAAGATGGTTATGAGAATTAAAAGGTCACATATATTTTAAAACTAATAAAAAAGATGTTGTTTTAGGGAACGTGTGGTGCCCAGTACATCTTTTATAAAGCACAGTAGAGAAATAAAATATTTAATGCTTAAGCAGCAGTACCATATGTACTATGACTACAGGATATATGAGTCTCCCCGCAGCATATACTACAATGAGAGATCCAAAGCTGATGATATCCAAATTCTGTCTGTAAAGGCTGAAGATTTTTAAATAAGGTATACTTCATCTAAGCATAAAAGGTGTTTAGCTATGAAAAAGGGTAATGTTCCCTCAGGGTTTAAGGTTTGAGTTTCACATATACATAAAAACCATCAGCCTTTGCTTCTCAAGTGATTCCCTGTAGAGTGTAAGCTCAAACATAAAACTAGTTTGTTTTCGTCTTAGTGAATCCTAAATGCGTCCTCATTCCTGGAGAACCTGCAACCAATTATGTAAGCCAAGCACTAGATCTGTTGCTATTTCTAGTTAGATCCCCCCACCCCGTAGACCTCTGTCCCTGCATATATGAAATACTAGCCCTAAAATGGATTGCTGATTTATGTTTAATGGTCCACAGTTAGGCCCAATTAATGCAACACAGAGATATTATTGGAGTAAAATTATACTGCACTTTGCATATTTTACATATATTACAGAGCTTGCTCTACTAATACTGATACATCAATCCATTTGAGAGCTAGTTCTTCTGCCTAATGGGCTTGGCTGTACTTATTGGGTTGTTGTGGATGGTGAGCTAAAGGAATCAGTATACTAATGGAAATTTTGTTTCTCTCACATTATTCATTTGATACTAATCTCTGGACTGTTTACTCATGGTACATTAAATCCCTTAGCTACCTAGGGAATAAATGGTTATATTTTGTATCAGAATGGGGGAGTTTTAATACTGTTAATCCACTGACTGCTCCTGTGGTTTGAATTAAACATACATGAGTAACAACTGTCCCTAATATTACCACTGCATAGTCTGCATAGAATGGGGAGGTGCAGCTAATGATTTCTATTTGGAACTTATTTCTGACAACTAACCCACTGCTAATTATTAAGCCTGTAGGTCAATGTCTAAGCACAGTGTCTCCTGAGTCATAAGAAAATGCATGTTTGTAGTAAACCTGACACTAAAATTTGTGTTGTTAGACCCTTTTTGTTTACTGACCCTGTATTGCTATTTTATTATAGCAAATGTTTTACTGTATCTGTAAACTTTAGCAAGAAGATTTCTGTATCTCATATGGTAATTCCACAAGGTCTAAAGAGCCTGAGGTTGTCTGATCCTATAACAAGCGATAAGTGAGATAGGTAAAAGAATGTATTGGAAAATGGTCTGTAGTGACTGTAGTGCTAGTGCCTCCACTCATTTTGGGATTGTGTATTACAAAGGTTTCGAATGGTACTCAGAGATTAAATCCAAGCCTCATTGAAGTGTGCATAGAGTAATTTTTGGACACAAACACTATTGCACAATATTGAGCATTTTCAGTTATGCCGTAAATATGTTTGTGTAAGGCCAGCCAGTTTGTGGTAGTTCTAAGGAATGACATAATGGTAATTTACCACTGCAGCTGCAAGTGCAGTTGCACCAAAGTGGACACAAATGTGGGGATTAGTGACACTATTTGTTTAATGTACTTGCATCCAAATGTGCTCCTTGCATTCTAGTATAGTTCCCTTTAATCTCCATTGCATTTACCCTGCTTCTTTTATAGAATCCTGTGCAAGTGTGCTTATTGGTGTTGAGGAACCCCTATAGATACCACCACCTTGAACCTGCTGCCATTCAAACCTGTGCAGCAGGGAAGTACTAACAGATCTACATTAATTGGCTGGGGCTTTAAAGCTGCTTGCTTGCTCACTAGAGCTCCTGAGTTAAGAGTAATTCCAACATGGTCTTACTATTCAGTTACACTGTTTCCTGGGGGACTTTATTTTAAATGCACTACAGATAAAAAGGGTTATGTAATAAAAGGCACTAAGTTTGTACAGGGGCACTATCCTATAGCAACCAATCAGCAGGTAGAATTTATTGGCCACCTGTTTAAATGCAAACATCTTATTGGTTGATATGGGCTACTTATCCTGGGCAAACTTAGTGCCATATATTACATACAGGGGTTAGAATGCTAATAGACAGTGTAGGACTCGTGTTAAATGAGGGGCCTTGACGTGACATGTACGCTTACATATTTTGGCCAAAGTGTGGTACTAACACCTCAATCTTTTGCAATAATTGTTTTTAAAGACAATGTTGTGGCAATCTTTCTCCTTTTTGTATACAAATAATGGCTTTTTAGCGCTTCTCTGGAGTGTGAGTTACACCAAGAGCTGGTAATTTCTTTCTTTCTGAACCTGTCAGTAATTCCAAGGTTCCCACAGTTCGTTGTTTCATTTGGAGCAGAAGACTTGTGTCTAAAGAATCACCTGCTAATGCCATTGTAATGCCGGAATCCCCACTCTAAAAACAGGGGCCACCTGATTCGCAGAAAAACCCACACCAAATTAACACCACAGACGATGTATAGACCTGTTGAGTGTCTATAATAATATCTACGAAATCTAACTTTATTAGCATTACTGCTTTCTTATCATCATCACAAACCTCAAGCACAGAAGATATAGTCAAGATGATTGAAGATCTGTGCAAAACAACTTCTAAGCAGACTACAGGCATAGTACTTCATGGGGATTTGCCAGTGACCTGTCCGGTTTCTAAATGAACTGCAACAACTCAGTGATCCTCAGTGATCCTCAGTGAACGTGGGGATCACTCTCCGCTGTACATTGACGGATCTCCGGTGGAAATTGTCAAGAGCACCAAATTTCTTGAGGTACATCTGGCGGAGAACCTCTCCTGGTCTTTTAACACCAGCTCTATAGTGAAGAAAGAACAGCAGCATCTCTACTTTCTGAGAAAGCTGAAAAAAGCCCACCTTCCACCACCCATTCTCACTATCTTCTACAGAGGGTCTATTGAAAGCATCACTACCTGGTATGGAAACTGCTCTGTATCAGTTTGCAAGATCCTGCAGCTGGTGGTGAGGACAGCGGAAAAGATCATTGGGGTCTCGCTTCCTGCCATTATGGATATTTACCACTCCCGCTGTCTACAGAAGGCTACCAGCATTGTCAGGGATAGCACCCACCCTGTACATGATCTCTTTACCCTCCTGACATCCTGTAAAAGATACCGCAGTATTCAAGCGCTGACTTCCAGAATGCGAAACAGTCTATTTCCACAAGCCATCAGGTATCTCAACTCCCAAGGACTGAACTGAATATATTCATGAGGAACTGAAATGTCCACTTTGCCCAGCGTGACCGTGTACTAGAGTTGTTATATAGCACCGGGGGGTTCTGGAGGAACTTAATTTCGTTTCTACTATGTACTGTATTTACTGTATATGGCTGAAAATTACAATAAAATCCACTTGACTTGACTTGACTTGAACCTCACAGGATCTGACACAATCTGGCTGGGTCAAAAGTAGACAGGGACCAAAAATAAAGGACAAGCATGGGTTAAACCTGAGGAAGACACGTGGTTTGATAACCTTGTCACGTATTTTTAACCAGGATTTTCAGAGCTTTTGGCTTTTCTGTTTCAGCTGAATTCCCGGTTCTGCTTTATTCAGTTCAAAGCCTCAGATCCTAACTTCACATTGTTCTGTCCTCCTTTGAAGAAAAGTATAGCTATTCTAACAAACCGTTGTTAGATCTGTGTGTTACCTTTCCAAGGGGATAAGAAATGTATAGCTGCTCTGCGTTTCTCAAATATTCTTTTTTTTTTTTTTAAAGCAATTTCCATATTTTACAGATCTTCCACCCGCACAACACCTCACAGGTTCACCGGAGCACAATATTTTTCACCTCATATAGGGGTTTCCTTCTCAGGGATGACTGATTTAATCGATCTTGCTTAATTATTTTTTTCTACTTTCATTGCTGAGAATATTGCAAGGTATGGCTGTTAAAGTGTGTATCATTAACCTCACTACCAAGGTTAGACCTGGCATAAATATAATCACATCTTTCACTCTGGCATGTTAGGAGACACACACATAAATTATAGTTCAGACTTCATTCAGGCACTGCCTGTCCTGGAGTGTAATGAAATTCACAACTGAATCTTTATGAGTAACCTTGCCTTTCCATACACATTAACGCTTTCCCACACCCAGTGTGGATATTGTGTTGATTTCTGTGTTCCAGAGAAATATTAATCAAAGCCTTTTTAGTAAAAGTCAGGCCAATTGCTATAAACAGAGCAAAACATCATGTTGTATCCTGATATTAGAGTATGGGACCTGTTATCCAGAATGCGCGGGACCTGAGGTTTTCCGAATAAGGATTATTCCTGTAATTTGGATCTCCATGCATTAATTCTACTTAAAATTTATTTAAACATTAAAGGGGACCAGTCAACACAAAAAAATATTTGAAATCTTATTTTATCATGTTAGTCAAGAATGAACTTTAATTACACAATTTAAATCATTGGAATCTTGTTTCCATCAGTCTGGGAATTCATAATTACAGCAAGCAGGCAGGAGCCATTTTGTGGACACTATTATTAAGTCAAGCCTTGTATCATCTCAGAATCTTGTTTGTGCACCAGAATGGGGGACCTGATGTCCATCCCCATGCCCTGGCTACACAATAATTAAATGGTTAATAGAATGGGGGGAATGTGGGGAAAGCAGTGACATCTAGGAAGTGCTGAATGGAAAGTGAACATAATTGTCTGCCCCGCCTCTATGCCTAAGGCATAGAGAAGGGGCAGGCAATATTTGATTGACAGCTGAGATTTTAAAAAGAGTTTACAACAGCTATGAATGCTTTGATAAAAAAAAGTATTTGGATTTCATGTTTAATTTGAAAAGGACTTTTAAATACAGCTTTTTATGTCTGGGTGACAGGTCCACTTTAAGGGGGTTATTTATCAATGGTCGAGTTTTTTTTATACCTCAAATGAACTCGAATGAACTCACAGTTTGAATGGTTTCTTCTTTAAGAAAAAACTTGAACGTAAAAAACTCCAATCAGCGAGTTTGAGGTTAACAACCTGAATACTTGAATTAATCAAGTTTTCAGGGAAAAAAAAACTTGAATCACTCAGATTAATGTTTTCGGGCAAAACCCTCTGGAAAAAACTTCAACATCATGAAGGCTATTAACTTCTTCAAATGGTTCAAGGGTCCTCTGCCATGACATGACCTCTACAGATGTTATATGGATTATTTTTGGATTGACGGTACTGTATTTACAGGGTCAGGGTATAATAAATCTCGAAGTTTTTTTAACCTTGAAAACTTAAATTTTCATGGAAAACACAACGTGATCCTTATAAATCTGCCCATAAATAAACACAACAGAATTGTTTTACCTCTTATAAGGATTAATTATATCTTAGCTGTGATCAAGTTCAAGGTACTGTTTAATTATTACAGAGTTACTTGATTATAAGTCTATGTGAGATGGCCTACCTTTAATTCACATTTCCAGATAATGGTTCCTATACCTGTATATATAAATACAGAGAAACTAATAAAAGCAATGATTCTAAATGATAAATTCTTACAACTTGGACCCAAAAAGTTACGAATGGAAATTTTTTTCAAGAGTGCGCACTGCGTGACTTCCAGCACTCTGCATTAATATAGTATTAGAAGTGCCATCATATTCAGGGGGGCTGCAGCTCGAGGGTACCCCAGTGTCAACTGGTGCACTTGAGCAGAAAAAGTACCACTTTGTTGCCTCGCAAGGACATTTTGGTGATTTCCACACTTGTAGGTTATAGCCCTGGTGATTTCAGATATTGCCAATGGAGAAGCATTTTTGTGGCTCAAAGTCGTGCATTTTAACTAAAAAATCCCCCCATCAGCCATGACCCTTAAAGCAGAAGTGCATTGAATAATTTGGAAGTGGGTATATGCAGCTGTTGTCTTTATATAGAAACATATTGGTGTTATTAGGACTAAAATAAAATGGTTTAGTGATATTCTATATCCTTACATGTTTATATCTATTCAATGTTTATAGCTGCCTAGGTCCCTGAGCAGACATAAGAGCATGGATTGTAATACCATTTAAATAAACAATCCTCTGGAGTTAAAGAAGATATTATGTTGTATAAGTTTTCAGTGCTACAGAGGCTGCTTGACGATATGCCAGTGTGGCAGTAAATGCTTATGCAACAGAATCCTGTAATTTGCTTCACTTATGTGCTTGTCTTTGGAAGCTATCACAATTCACAGAGCTCTCTGTCGGGCGACCCCTCTGGGGGTGAGCTCATATAAAGAAGTGTAAATTTGAAGGCTTATGCAAACAAGTATTTCCTTAGTCCTTTGTTGAAAAGATATTGTGTTCTTCAGCAGAGGTAACCAACCTGAGGCTCTGCAAGATCTTACCGAAGCAAAAAAGCTCAATGCACTCAGCCAAAGAGGGAAAGCAAATGCAGATGTGAAGGATGGTTACCCCTGATCTATAGCACTAAAGGGGACATTTATCAATGAGTTGTTGGCACTAAAAGGGTAATAAATGTCCCTTGTGGCCAGCAGCAACTCATTAATAGAGTGCTGAGAGGAATTCCTCTGTCATTTAGCGTGGATTGTACATCTGCCCTGACATTCTTTCTATTTGCCTAGTTACAGATGGATTTATCACTTGCTATGAATTGTATTACAGTGATTAGTGAGGAAACTTTCACCTGCAAGGTATTTGTAATCCTTCACCTCTATCATCTCCTGCCCAGCAGTATTTATGGAGTGTAAACAGCTGATTTTATATATAGTGCAGCTCTGCCACGGCAGCCATTGCCAGATATAATGACAAGAGCCCAGACGTGTGCTTTTTGAATAAGAATCAAGGGGCACAATCTTGCTTCCAGGGTTTTCTTAAGCACAAAGGAACTTCACAGTAAATGCATTTTTACATATATTTTTTATATAACTTACATTTTTCAAGTGATGGGACCAAAAGAAGCTTTTCTTGCCCAAACGGTCATGGTGGAGAAGAAAAGTCATATGTTTATCAATGGCAGGGCTATCAGGATTAGCAGGACTATAGAGGAGGGATGGTTCACCTTTATGTGTATACTATGTACTATTCCTAGCAACTTTGTAATTGGTCTTCATTGTTTATTAGTTATAGTTTTTGAGTTAATTGCCTTCCTTTGCTTTCTCTTCCTTGTTCTCTAATGGAGCCCACTCAACCCTTGTTGGAAAAAGAAACTATTGCTACAATTTTATTGTTATTGCTATTTTTTATTACAGTAGCTTCCTATTCAGCCCCCTGCCTATACTTATTCCAGTCTCATATTTAAACCGCTAGGGAAAATAAGACCCTAGAATTTACGCCATTAAGGCATCCCTGGTGAAAATCAGAAGGAACCTGACACATGCGATAATTTGGAAATAAAAATGTAACATCAGTAAATGACTTAAGGAACAAATGAGAATGATTTAGAGGTTACTGCAGAATCTAACATCTACCACACCATTTAGAGATATATTTACCCTGTAGGCACCCCAGGGGGTGGTCCTCGGATGCCTATATGGTATTTAAAACTTTTGCAAAAAAGCAAAAGCCATTTTCTGCTGACGGATACTTTGCCATGAAAGCAGCATAGGTGTGGGGGGGGGGTATTGTGTATCTTCTGCAGAGCATAGACGGAAGTAAAGTCACGTGCAGGCCCACTGTGCCGTGATGTTGTTGTGATGTCTGCTGACATCATTGTGCATGTGCCAATGGGTGCATGCAGGTTCAGAGCGTAGGTCACCACCAGACCAAAATATGTTGTTGACATCATCACAGGGTGACAAATGGCAATCACTATAAAGCCATTAAGCTTCCATTAAACCTGGTATCATCAACCGGCATATTAGTCTGAGTTATATTAATTATATTTTCTAGTAAAGTTTTCAATAAAAATACAACACCTATTTCCGACACTTTTTTGGAAAGTTCAGTAGACTTCTTGGGGGGTAACAGAAGCATGCTTGATAGCTGTGGCCACTTAGTGGGACATTCAGCAATAACAGTCTATATCCTGATAGGATAATTGGTGGTGATTTGTGCTGTATGTTATTTTTACATTGAAAAGGCACAATTGCTCCCTCATGCTACCTTAATATTGATTACTGAAGTTACCATTTGCTGGCAATTCCAGGACCCTGGGGTGGTTATTCTGTCTTTTACTACAACTGCAAACATGTCAGGCACAATTTTAATAAAAGACTCTAGATATATAAAGGAGAGATATACAAAAGCTGGAAGCCATCCAAAATGCACATAAATGTACTTATTTTTTAATTTTAGTTAAATATTCATGAAAAATATGAAATAATCATAAAAAACTGGCATAGAAACTCTGTCTTTGAATTAAGCAACCTCCGAAGGATTAAAAGCTGCCCATTCCTGAGAGAGAGGGTAGGTGTACATGTCATGTCTGAAAAGAGAATCTAGAATCCGTCTCTCTCAGGACCGCTCTTTACCTTTATCCAGAATGGACATTATAAAATATAATTTCTATTTGGATATGGACCGTGGACAGAAAAGAATTTTAGTCAAGACACGTTCCTTTGGCATCATCTGAAATATTGAAACTATGAAAAAGAGGAAACATGTGAATATCCCAGATGTCTTGCTCCACAGCAAATTTAAAGGCTGAATTCTTGTGTGAATGTTCCTTCCCTTTAGCCATTATGTCTTGTGTAGATATTCTATCCAGGGAATGCAGTATCCCAATCCAATTTTCCTGCATGGAGATCATTTCCCTCTCTCCTACTCTGTACCCTTTCTTACACCTCTTCACATAAACGTTATTCTTCTTCTCCCATGTACTGAAAGTATGTCAAGCCTCTTACCTTGGCATCTTGGGACTGACTAGACCAAGCATTAGAGTTCATTAGTCCTCCCAGGCTTCCCTGATAATATTAATCTGAGATTCACATATCTTTTTATTTGTATGCCATAGATATATTCACAAGAGGCACCTTTAATAACAAGGGCCCACCTCACCTCTGACTGGAGCATAGCAGTGCTCCAGGCCTCCCATGCAAGCATGATATAGGCTGTAAGATTTGCAGAGTAGGTGTATGATTATATTTGTATGTACATGGTATGATTATGAACAAGATATGGGAAGAATTAATTCTGCCTGCTTAATAGTACAGTGTTAGCAGTGTATCAGAAATGTACAGGATTTTTAAATTTTTAAATTCACTAATAAGCAAAGTTGCGCCCTGGGAGCTGAACGCTGGCAACTTTTTGCTAGTGTTACTTCTGCAGTGCGAGCATTTCATAGCGAAGATGCGCTAGCGTTGGTTTGTGCCTAGCGATGTTGCGCTTAGGTCACTTTGCATAAGGTGGGTAATTTAAAGTTGTATGGACATCTTTATTATAAATGTTGGTGCAAATGCTTGAAGTTTCCACTTTTTCTTACAAATGTCCAGGGAACCTTAATAAAGACAAGAGAGTTAATATATTGCCCTACACATGAGCCCACTGTAAAATAAATGTTCCATATGTTCTGAAATGTCTGGAGAAAACCGGTTACCCAAAAAAAGTTTAAGTTAGGACTTTTGCAGGCAATTCCGCTTGAAAATAGGAAAAGTCACAAGCATTTTTGGAACTTTAATGCATTTTCAGCTCACAGGATATGATGTAAGTGACAGAAGATTGAGGAAGATGTAGTTTGTTTTTAGCACTTCATCTGGTCTGAAGTGGCAAAGTCAACTCTAACGAAAGAGGTACAGTATCTTTACTGAATTTGCAGAGTAACAACCTTTTGCAGTGTCGGATTGGCCCGCCGGGATACCGGTGGGCCCAGGTGTCAGTGGGCCCTTTTGCTTCTAACTATGTGGCCAATTTCATGGTCATTCCTTAATTCTTTATGGAAAAAAGTGCTTACTAATGGAAGACTAGACTAAGTAAATATAAAAGACCAGGAGAATAAAGAGGTTTAGTGAGGAATATTAGTTTGGAAAGTGGGCCCATGGTCTAAGGTTTTCTGGTGGGCCCTAGCATCTCAGTCCGACACTGACCTTTTGCCAGAGCGAAAAGTTGCCTGGCTATAGACTGCAAACGAACTCTAGCGACATTGCGACTATTTCGCTAGCGAATTGGCAATGTCACTGCAGATGATAACGCTGCCGAAAAGTTGCTCGTGTTAGCCACTTAACCCTTTATTGAATCTGCCCCTTGGTTACATCCCTGCTTGGATTCTCTTCTCTGCTTGATGCATATAAGTCAGTATTTGGCATATTCCTACTTTCTGATCTTAGAACTGAATGTCCATATTTATTGAAATGATTCCCTCTATTTAGCATGTTTACCAATACGTCTAAAACAGGATGCAAATGACATATGTACCCAAAGTAGGGCTGTCCAGCTAGAGCCCAACAGGACTGATGTGGCCGTCTAAAGCAATTTTTAGCTGAGATCTGCTCAAATTCTCATATAGATTTTTTGCATGGCATCATATTAATATAATGCAGCCTGCAAACAAGTTGTAACCAACCCAATATATGATGGGTAGATGGACAAAGAACACTGAGCTGTTATATATTGTAAAGCAAAGTGCAGCAACTTCCAAGTGACATATTCATAGCTTTGGCTTCAAAAAGTGAGGAGTTGTAGAGATTATTATTAATTTTAATTCATATGTCACATGTAAAGAAGGATCAGCCAAAGTTTGCAGTGAAAAGAGGCTTCCTTGTCTCTGTGGGACTCAATTTAATAGGCTCTGGAGAAAAGCATTGAAGTGTGATTCTCTTAAGAAGATAAGCCTTCTTTTAATGATCTTGATCATTTTATTTTAGGAATTATCAGGAACAATTGCTACAAATAGCGGCACTCAGATCTCATCAGGGAAAACAAGCTGCTTTGGAAAGTAATCCGTTTATAATGCTGAAAATCCCTAATGATGTTACGAATGCCATATGGTGTACCATATAAGAAAGAGGTCTGTGTCTGGGGACCAAGCAGGTTCTTGCATTTGCTAACTTCTTCTTAACTTCGTTGCTGCCAAAGGAACCAGCAATTTATTGTAAATTACTTGTGTTTTGGAAAAAGACTTCAGAGCTTTCCAGAGCAATACACAGTAGGCAAATATTGTTTTCCCTAAAGCCATCATAATCTGGCTATCCAGCCCATAATCTGTCTACCCAGCCCATCATGATCTGGCTATCTCGCTATTCTTTTTTTCCTAACAGCCATTATGTTCATAACTTTAGCAAAGTAGGCACTGTTCTGCCATTGGATACATGGAAAGAGAATGATCTATGATATGATAAGAAGACTCACAAACAATCAAATGTCAAACAGTAGCATTCAATGGGGTAAATAAAATGCTTGCAATCAACTGAATATTAAGCATGCAATACCATTCCTCATTCAAGGAGCTAGGCCTTCCCAAAATATGTAGCTAACAAACTATTTTAAGTCCCCATAAAACCCACAAAGCATCCTTCTTTTTGGATTTAAGAAGTACAATACTCTACTTGCAGAGGTACTATAAATGTGCATTTTTGCTTTACTGCATATTTAGTCTAGCACTTAAACTACGACTACAAGGCAGCAAAAGTAATTTTTGACTTGTAATTGTATATTTTATAATTTTCTATAATATACTGGTTACTGGTGGGAGTTCAGTTCACTGCTATGATACTTTTTACAACCCACAGAAAAAATCATCTTGCTAAACTTTAATTATCTTGATGTGATATTTGTGCTATAAACATTGCAGACACTACTGTAACAGCAGTAATGGTTATGACAGCTTCTGGCCCATGAAAGAATCCACATGCAAAGAAATTGCAAAGTGTTGATCTGCAAGAGTGTATTTTAATTTAAGCAGAGATAAAATCAGATTAGGAATTCTAAGAAAAAAAGAATGTCCCATGAAGGAAGAGTACTGCCAGGTATTTAGATTCAATATACAGTCTTACATATATGTGTATATATAGACAACAAGTCACCATTCATGAACTATACGTAGACCAGCTGAGATACATAATATGAAGGGCATTGCTATGCACTGTGCTGGATGGAGGCATCCTGCTGGTTCTTCACTAGAGCAAAGGGATCTGAATATTAGAAACGACTAAAGTCTGAATAAACCAGATCAAAACAACAAAATGCACTCAGCCTAGAAACCATATAGGGACAAAGGAACCATAACTTATATAATGTTACTAAAAAGCCAGGGAATGGCCTGGTCTGGATTCTTTGCACATATAGTTTTCAAACAAAACAGTGGCTTGATGACATCTACACTAGTAGTAGTATGTCTTTGAAGCAAGGCTTCAATATTATAGCCCAAGGCTATAATATTGCAGGTAGCTAAATCTTGCAGCAAGCTAAAAATCAAAGCCTATACAATTCTGTTGTCTCCAGTAACCCTCACCAGAAGAAAAGAAAAGAGGCCCAACATGGGCATCCTAAGGGGGACAACATAAAACACAGATTGGCATACAGTCTTCAGGTAACCCTTCAAGGCCAGATCCACTTCCAAAAAGTCTCAAATGCTTGGGCAAGCATTTCTATGCTCTGGTAATTTTTAAAAAGACAACAGCAGAGCAGCCCCAAGGGCAGCCACATAACATGTAAAAAGGAGTTGGGGAGCAATATAAGCATGATATGTTCCTGGGAATGCCAAATAAAGGATGTGATTGGCTATTTGGTAGACCCTATATGGACTGACAGCCTAAAGGAAACTCTATATTTGGCCATACACCTGGTTTTTATGCAACCAAAAAATTGTGGTAAACTTCCCATATATGGAGATATGGGACTGTTTATAGATAGACATTATGTTTCCTTCTTTTCAAACATTAGGAATCAAATACAATCCAAAAAATCCTCTCTGCATGTGTATGTTTATATTTTATCTTAAAATCAGAATGTAATACTGTATGCTATCATGAGCAATGAATACAATAAACGATCTTGTATTTCCGTCTATCACTCACTTTTTCCTAAGTACTCGTTGACCTTCCTAACAAACATGAAGCTTCTTGATTCAGCAGTTAATTACAGCAAGTGCCATAATTTAATACTTCTATTGCCATTTAACCTGCCTCCCATTAACTGCTGAGATGGATACAATCGGGTCTGTTATTGTAAGGTTGAGGGAGAGGGCAAGAATACTCATTTTCTGCCTGTTTCACACTATGTACGTCTTTTATTTTGTGATTTCTGACCCTGCCACTTATAGTGCGTTGCAATAGTTATTCAGAGACTTGACCTGTTCACCCATTTTAGAGAGTAGCGAATCCTTCATTGTAATTTGTTTTGTGTGTTATTTCGTTTTCAAAGCACTGAAACTCAAAGTTACTTTTTACTGTGAAATTGTTTTGCGGTCAAAAATGTATAATTATCATAAAAGAACTTAAACAAGTATTTAATACCCGTGTTATTGAAGTTCTATGAATACACAGTTGATTGCATTAACAAAGATATCATTTTCGTACAAACTCACCTTGACCAGGGAATCATTAAAATAGCTGCATTTTTAGGGTAAAATCCAGTTAAGGAATCATTAGTTAGAATATTAATCTGAATGACGCCACAAATTTGTGCCTGGCGAATAAATTCGCTATAAATGAAGCCTATATTAGTTAAAATAACATAAAAGAATACAATAAGAGAAGGGTACATAAGTGTTTGGAGCGGGCACTATTGACTGAATTATCAAGAAGTAGAAGATGCATCAAAACCCATCAACACCCAGATGCTGCACAAAGGATCATCCCTCTAAACGCTCTGAATAAACTAGAAGGCTTTTGAGAGAAACAACAGAATGTCTAATAATCACTTTGTAAGAGCTACATTATCCAATAGCTAAAAGTAAAGCATACCGAGTCAGCAGCTTATTGGCCACATGTGGGGCCCTCCAATGGGCTTCCCTGATCGATATGTGGCCAAAAGTCAGCCAGATGTCGATCGTGCAGGGTTAACAATTCCATTGGATAGCGGCTGCATCTGTTTGTTCGTTGATGTGGCCCCACAATCTGACCAGCCGTATTGGCTGCATTATGATCCAATCATTGGGACCTAGGGCCCACGTTTGGATGAACCCAAATTTGCCCACCTCAATGTGGGCATATCGGGGAGAGATCCGCTCATTTGGTGAAATCGAAATGATCTAAAATCATCATGATATTTAACACCAGCAAATCATGTAGCACTTTACATTAATTTATAGCAAATTCACAAGAGCTTACCATCTAAAGGCATTGTGGACTTTTCTGAAAAGCATACCGTGTCCAAGATGCGATACACATTTGTAAAGGTTGTAAAAGGTTTTTTTTAGCCTTTTTAGCCCAATTTCTAAGCACTATGTGTATGGCACAAATCTAATACTGCTAACACTCAAAAACACTACAACCACAGTGAAGTAATGCAGTAGCATTATACTGTAGGGCTGATTTTCTCCGCAGGAACTGGGTGTCTTATGAAAATAAAATGGAGAATGATGCAAATATAAGTAAGTTCAACTTCAGTTCACCAAAAAGGTTACGCTTGGAAAGATCATATTTCACAGGACAATAATCCCAGTACATATTAGTAAGATTTAAGTGGTTTAAGACCAAAACAAGGGAATATCCTGATGATCAAAGCTCTGACTTTAATTGAACTGAGAATTACTACCAAATTGTCTAGTGAATAACCTCAACAATGTAGAGCAGAACTGCCTAGAAATGGAATCAAACTGGGGCTACAAAAGCTGGTTCTACAGATATTAAAGTGCAGGAATATTTGTGCTAACAGTAAAGAAATAATATTTTAGTTTTTATTCTGTAAAATAAATCAGTCCAGTGTTTAATATCATTCCCCAGCAACCACCGGCTTGCAACCAGCTAGGATACTTATTTGGTAGGTAAAAAATGGCCAAAGTGACAGTCTTATGCTACATATCAATAATACGATGTTAAAATAAAAGGGCATTGGACATTGCAAAGATTAATCTGACTTTAGTCAGTGCCAATAGGCGTTACTGCTAATTCTGTTACTGCCAATATTTTTAGAAGGCAACAGAATACATTTCCATTGTTAAACAGGTACTTGTTATGTCTAAACATATACACATGTTCCCTTCTAATGATGGACAAAATATAACATATACTGCTTCCTTCCAGAATTTCTAGATATCCTCCAGATTTCAAGTAAATACTTTCATCTTGCCCTGCCCCTTTTAATACCTTATGTTCTAAGATGCAATCTGCCATTGGATGTATGCATGTTTAATGAGAACAGTAGGGAGACGTAACTCTATTGCTGCCTCAGGCAAGAAATAACAAACAAGCTCAAGGTATTTTAAATATGCCATTTGAAGGAAGGGATTCTTACTGCACCATTATTCTGAGCAAAGAGAGAGAAGTTCTGATTGATTGGGGAGTGTTTGAAAACAGAGATAGGGACAATCAATGAGTACTACTGGTGTACAGTGTTACATTGGCACGAGGGGGAACACGTAATATAATTTGATATAACCAAAATAGTGGAGACTTAGGGGCAAATTCACTAAGATTCGTAGTTGCGCCAGTCGTAACTTCGCCGCACTTCGCCGCACTTCGCCACACTTCGCCAGGCGTAGTTTCGCCAGCGGTTCGCAAATTCACTAAAATCCGAAGTTGCGCTCAGGGGTAGCGTAAGGTTGCGAAGTTGCGCTAGCATTGATTCGCTAAGTGAAGTGAAGTTACGCTAGCAATGGTTAATTTGCATACGGCGCCAAATTCAAATTTCAATGGAGGAATACGTATCAGCACTACAAATGCCTAGAAAACCTCAAAACATCAAATAAAAATTTTATTTTGCCCTACACATGTGCCCACTGTCTAGGTAAGTTGCCATGAGTCAGGAGATGTAGGGGGGAAGGAGGGGAGCCCCCAAAAAATTTGCGATCTTTTTCAGCCTATCACCCATAATGTAGAAAACACGCCAGCGTTTTTTGGGACTTAGAAAAAATTTTGACTTTTTTTGAAGCAATCCCTATCTACTCTATTGCGCTTCGCCTGGTCTGAGGTTGCGAAGGAAGTCTAGCGTAAAAGGTAGCGTTCAGTACACTGTGCGCGTTAGTGAATTTGCGTATTTACGTCCGTAGCGATAATTCGCCAGGCGTAAGGGTAACACTAGCGAATCTACGCCAACGTTCGTTAGTGAATTTGCGCAGTAGCAAAAATGCCAAATGCTAGCGAAGTAACGCTAGCGTTCGGCGCTTCGGCGCTTAGTGAATTTGCCCCTTAATGTCAAACTGGGAGCAGTTTGTACAATGTAACATGGGCATGGCTGGAATCTGTGTGGGTTATGGGGTGTTGAATATAACAGGCACATGGGTTTGTTTTGTATACAGCTGTACTGGCACTAATTGAAAAATCTCACCATGGGGCATAAGGGTTGAGAATCTAGGCAGCCTGAACCACCTGTTGTCCATAACTGTAAGCCACCCATTAGAGACTGTGTGCTTATTTCAGTAATGATGTCTGTCCTGTCCTGTAGTGTCATTCATTATCTTGTAGAGTTCCTGGTTGTCACTATGTAAGTTATCAGTCACTGTGCCACATTTTGTTTGGAACATTATGTAGTGATTTCCTACAGTATCCTGCAGCAATGTCTCTGGAGCGTTAAACACTTATTGGCTGAAGTGTACAAAACAATATACAAAATGCTCTTTAAATGGTGTGGTACTTCACAGTCTTAGAATATTGTTGCTTTTGCTTGATGATTGTAAAAATGATACAAACAAATACAACCACAGTGTTTTAATAAGTGCACTGCCAGTGAGGATTCCTAAGAATTAATATAAATACTCAAATGTATATATTTTAATAGGCTTAATCCGCTATACGGTATCATATCAGTTAATCCATGTTATCTCTCCAGTCCCCTGTCAAAAAGAGAGAGAGAGAAAACGCTCTCTCTAGAATTTAATCCAAACCTGATGGAAGAAGTATTATTTTTACTGTTCAGCATGAAACATTTTGTTCAGGTTCTGCATGTATCTGCTGAGCGCACCTAGATAAGCCGTTAATCCTTGACTGGCAAGAACATGAAGTGAGGAGATGTGAGGAATATCTGCATGTTCAATACTCAACATTACCTGCAAGTGGTATTGTATGGCAGGATGTCATATTGATATGAAAGCTTCGCGGGTATCATATGATGCACTCGTCTGTCAAGCTTATTAGCAAATTAAAGGGAATTATATTGGTCAGTATAAGCCTTGTTTACTAACAGAAGACACAGCATTGGGAGCATAGACTCTATTTTATCCAAATAATCCACATTTTTAAAAAAAAGATTTCCTTTTTCTCTGTAATAATAAAACAGTTCCTTGTACTTGATCCAAACTAAGATATAATAAATCTGTATTGGAGGCAAAACCAGCTTATTGGGTTTATTTAATATTTAAATGATTTTCTTGTAGACTTAAGTTATAAAGACCCAAATTACGGAAAGATCAATTATCTGGAAAACCCCAGGTCCCAAGCATAACAGCTCCCATATCTGTACTGTTAACATGTGAACAATTTTATCTATGTGTATTAAATTTCTTATAATGAACATTGCCATTATTCTTCTCCCCTGATACATGTTCAGTGCATTTTGTCCCAGCTGAGCCATCGCCCATGTTTTTCATTTATATTGTCTGGCTATCTGAGCAGCTCTAAAAAAACTGCCTTTTCTTTAGCCTTTACTAAAAAAAATCAGGCTTCACCCAATTATTCAACAATCAAGATGAACATGCCATCAATTTGATGCAGCTCATATTTAAATCCTCCCATCCCAGCTCTAGAGTCAAACATGGGAAAGTGGGTAAGAAAGGGTTTTCTTAAAACTGCATATATAATATATTTGTATATAATGTCTCATATGTTTTATACATTTTAATTCCATTACTTAAATGGATAATTTGCCTTTCTGTCATCAACCTTATGGTTAAGTAGGAAGGGCATCTATATTGATGTTTTACAGCTTTACCCAAAGGAGCTAAAATGTATACATTAGGCAGAACAGAAGGTTGTCCTCCATACCGTTAAAAATTAAATTATGCGGTGCAAGTCGTTTTTCATACTGAACTGACTATATTCAGGTGCAGTACATTTTACAGTAAACCTGAAACAAGATGAGGTAAAATGATAGATGAGCCAAGCCAGTGTTCATTGTCATGCTAAGTGTTGATATTTTAAGACGGAGCATATCTTGCCAATGCATTACACTCTCTCCTCAGTGGCAGCCCATCAGTTACACTAGAGGCTCCCTTTTAATTAGTGGCCACGTTAATTATAGATAATGCTGCTCTTCAAAATCTGTTATACTTACTAAGAGGTGCAAAGCAGGGAATAGCATGATTTACCAAGATGCACAAGGGTAAGTTTGCATCATTTCAATAAGGAAAACTGCCATATCCAATTTAAGGCAAATTGTCATCTTACTTGGCCTCTGCTTGACTGATATTATTCTTGGTCATCTCTTTAAAGGGATACTGTCATGGGAAATTTTAAAAATGAATCAGTTAATAGTGCTGCTCCAGCAGAATTCTGCACTGAAATCCATTTCTCAAAAGAGCAAACAGATTTTTTTATATTCAATTTTGAAATCTGACATGGGGCTAGACATTTTGTCAATTTCCCAGCTGCCCCTGGTCATGTGACTTGTGCCTGCACTTTAGGAGAGAAATGCTTACTGGCAGGCTGCTGTTTTTCATTCTCAATGTAACTA
Organism: Xenopus petersii; assembly: GCA_038501925.1. Classification (NCBI taxonomy): domain Eukaryota; kingdom Metazoa; phylum Chordata; class Amphibia; order Anura; family Pipidae; genus Xenopus; species Xenopus petersii. The sequence goes on along the minus strand of CM076678.1, from coordinate 110,601,019 downwards.
AATGTGTCTCAGTGAGACATGGGTTTTTACTATTGAGTGTTGTTCTTAGATCTACCAGGCAGCTGTTATCTTGTGTTAGGGAGCTGCTATCTGGTTACCTTCCCATTGTTCTTTTGTTTGGGGGGGGGGAAGGGAGGGGGGTGATATCACTCCAACTTGCAGTACAGCAGTAAAGACTGATTGAAGTTTATCAGAGCACAAGTCACATGACTTGGGGCAGCTGGGAAATTGACAAAATGTCTAGCCCCATGTCAGATTTCAGAATTGAATATAAAAAAATCTGTTTGCTCTTTTGAGAAATGGATTACAGTGCAGAATTCTGCTGGAGCCGCACTATTAACTGATTCATTTTGAGAATTTTTTTTTTTTCCCATGACAGTATCCCTTTAAGCTAATTCAGCCTCAGCTAGGGTTGCTAACTTTTCTGGAAAAAAATACCGGCCTTCCTATATATTTATCTTTTTTCCCCTATTAATAACATGGGATCAACTGTCATTTTTACCGGCCAGGCTGGTAAAATACCAGGCAGGTGGCAACCCTAGCCTCAGCTGATGCAATCATACCTATGGAAATGCTGCACTTCCACCTAATTATCTATGAGTACAAGTCTGGAAAAGTAGCATAGGCCTATAATTATTTACTTTTCTCTTATTTTTTTAGTCTAAGGGCAATGGCACACAGAATCATTTCAAACTCCCCGAATTGCAGTTTTTGCCTTTATAGTTATGTTGTGCTACTTGGAACGATGGCACTCATATTTTGTCACTCTCTCCAGTCCCAGACTATTTGATGTAAACATTTTTTTTTTTAATGTAGGTTCCTGTTTATTCCACTTTCAATCTATAAAAATTATAAGGTGCACCTTAATTTTAATTAAAATATTGTTTTTGTATTCAGTATTTAATAACCTGCAGGCCTACTGAATCTAATGGCAATCCTGTAAAATCCTGAACAATTTGAGGGAGTCGCTGTCCAACCAGCCCTTTTGAGAAAGGGCAATTAGAAATTACTATAGATTTGCTACTTCTATCAACCTAGATTGTATGTATTTCTAAGAGCCTCTTTTAACATTTGGAGTTCTGACAACAAGCTAAGGACATTACTAGTAAACGTGTTGCATGTAATCAGCTTGTCCTGCAACAGATCATAGGGAAAGTATATATATAGTATGTGTCATTAATACACTGCATTATAGTGGCTTGTTTCTAAAATCGCTCTGTGTTTGGTGTGTTAATGTAGCTGTGTTGTTATTATCTTGTCTCTTTGTTTTACTACTGGTTGACCAAATCAGATTGTTAACTCTGCTTGTCTTGATCCTGATTATTTAATTAATAAGCCAATCAGTTTAGCGTGGAGCTGGGGGGCATAAGAAAAAAGGCAGAGACACACGCTCAGATTCGGGGTTTCCTCGTGAGGCAACTTTGGGTGACTTCAGAAAATGAATTGCCATCCCACCAATTTACATTCTAGCGGGAGGCAGTTTGGGTAGGTTAGACACTAGAGATTTGTCGATGTGTGACTAATTTCCCCGAATCTGAGCGTAAGTCTCTGCCCTAAAGGAAAAGATGGGTAGGGCAAGAAAAAGAAGGACCATCACCTTGAGATAGTACTGCTTTAATGAAGAGTGCTGGATCAGAGGTCCTCTGGCTGATACTAACAATCTTTAACTTTCTGAAGAATACTGCTGAAGGGTCACTGGTTGAAACCCCTGGCATAGATAGCTGGACATCTCTGACATAAAACAGTTCAAATATCTCTACCATTGCATTATATATAAGATTAGGTCATCAACAGCAGTTTCTTGCAGTTTCACACACAGAGTATACACACACAGTATATATTATGGCATAAGGTAACCAGCTAGCAGGGCAGCACTGACTGCTTTTACATTGAAATTCAATCAATGCTGCCCAGTGCATTTATTAAATATTCCAAGTGATCTAGTAGGATGTCAACATTGAATTTGCTTCTAAAGCCATCTTCATTGCTGTACTTTGTCTATAGGTGGCTGTTGGTCACATTCCTGTAACTGCCTCTACATCTCATTCCTGCAGTTAGAGCCACATGTTTCAACGAACCCAGGTTGTAAGGTTAATAAAATGGTCCGCTAAAAATGTCATGCCCCAAAGTTTCTATCCTGTCACATCTCCTTCCTCACAGTATAAACTGTTTGCAGCCTGTACTCCTAGTGCACAGTCAGCGCTATCATTCAGCAAAAAAATTAGGCCATATGTCCCTATGGTTGTTTCATCCCCGACTGGCCCTTTATTGGTGGTCTCATGCCTTTCATAATATGTGTTAGTCTTGGAGATAACTCCCCAAATGTAAAGGATTACCTATATGGCCTATGCATTGAAGATAAGGATGTCTAAGAAAAACATAAGAAAACGTAAATAGGACTGCCATATTGGGTTTACCTTTACATTTAGTAAATGTACCTGCTGCTGAGAACTTACATATGTATACTAGAACATTGAGCCAAAAAAAATGAGCTTACCTGCCATGAATCTTGATATCTGATATTGCATAAAAATATCGCTCCAGATTTCTCTCATCAACAAAAGTGGCTCCAGTGGCTGGTTTGAGAAGTCGAATTCTTAAATCTGTCACTGTGAAGAAATCCCGCAAGTTTTTTGTGGTGTCCAGCTGGCTATAGAATGACGCCATGTTGTGCAAACGTGGTCCAGCAAAGATTGCAAACCGGTCTTTAATTTCAAAGGATAACGTTTTGGCATGTGCTGCATACCCAGTAGAGTACTCTTCTGTGCATATGATGTCCAACACAGTACTATGAGTCAAGTCCTTTACTGACTTGGGCTCCATCCTAAACGCATCCAGGCAGTCAGCAGCATAAAACTGATAAGGTTGCCACGTTCTGCCATAATCCAGGGATTTCTCCAAAATCATCTTCTCTGGCCGACCAGACTCAAAGGTAATAGCTATGTTATTAGTCAGCTCAATGGTTTTGTTCCAGGACAATGTGATGTTGACTTGCAGAGGCTTTGGATAATGCTTCCATGTTATCGACTGCCAGAAAGTGCTAGGATTTCTGCCTTCAAAATCAAACATGAGCTCAGTAGGGTGGGCAAGTTCTTGTGTATTGGCATCACACTCATTGTTGCACATATACGGATTTCCCTATATATGGAGAAAAACAAAGTTCAAACCAGTACAAAAATCAGACTAATAAAAAAAATGCCAAATGGCAATTTAAAGGTAAGGCAGGATTTTCTATAAACTTTTTCACTTTATATGATTGATGATTACTTTAGTTAACAAGCAGATATACAGTATGGAGGGAGTATAAAATATAAAACGTAGTCAATATATGTAAGACAGATAAAACATTGCAATATAGGTGTATTCATTGTGATATGAGAGCAAAATTAATGCAAATATCGTCCATCATTGAGGACACTCACAGAAATGTCTGATGAAACAGATGTGAAGTGATTCTAGCTATGTATTTCCCAAAGACGTTTTTCATAGTGGATATGTTTGTGCAAATCATGCAGTTAGATAAAAAGAGAAGATAAAAGGTTTGGTTTAAGTTTTTAGTAAGAATGGATCTGAGGGTTAAACCTTTACTAGGATGTTGCATTCCGTCCCCTGTGCTGTACAACACTTTGGACACCTGACTGCTCATTTACAACAACAACAAAAAAAGATGCAAACTGGAGCACAACACCATGCAAAGCACTATTTTCACCTTGCCCCACTATTTACTTAAATGTACTTATCATGCTTATGGGGGGCAACCCTTGGCATTTGCAAAATGTAGCTTAAAGAGAGTTCTTATCATATGTATGAAGTGCTTGTAGTTCCTGCCTTCAGCAGTAGAGTGCATCCTACATCTATGCGTACTGCACTTTACACTTTTTTAGTCTGGTGCAAGGTGCTAAATTCATCTTGAACCTGTCACTGGCATGTATGGGATCTATAGGGGAAATCTGTGCCCCTTAGTGCTACAATACATATATCTGCTCCCGTAGTAAATAAGCAAACCAACCATTAAGGATGACTAAAAATGTTTCTTTGTAAGGCTGCCCTAGTAGCAGCATAATGCCTTGAAGATTTACAACCAGAGGATTCACAGTTTATCAGTCATTTATCAAAAGTAATTTTAAGGTGAGCAACAAGCGATGTTATCTGCACCCTGCTTCAAGAACACTGCAGCATTATCAGGACTTTCATATCAGCCCTGCCAAGTTTTCCCTCTGTAATATAATAATAATTGCAGGATTACATGGTCACCGTAAACAGATCAGTGGCAATTAGCTATCTCCAGAGGAGTCTGTGCAAGCAGATTCTGATCTTGATGCTTTATTTACAAGATGCTGTTATAAATAAATTGTGTTAGAAAAGAACAGAGACAGCATATTGATCCTTACGTGAAACTCCCATTATATTTTTATTAAACAATGACATGTTGATTTTCCCATATATCTGCAATAACTGGGGCTTTCTATTGGCTCCAAAGTAAATGTCAAATGTTACCTATTTTTCTTGACCCCAGGAAAATGAGTTTGGACTTGGGAGCTATATGATTTTTAATCTCTGAATCGGAGCATCAAATAATGCCACACTTAAACAACCCCCAGTGAAAGCCACAACCAAACATCATATTATCTCTACTAATTTCCCATGTGCCCAAATTGATTATACATTCATAAAATATAATGATAAACATCACCTTAAAAATGAACAATAAAGTCAGGAAATAACTGTCCATGGTATCCTGTCTGTAACTGAGGCAAAGGTGTAAAATCATCGGAGTGGCCAAGGAGTGTTGTTGAGTAAACTGGCCATACATGCGCCACATTCTTTTGAATGATTTTCAAAATGTGTATGCTGCCTCATTGATCCCAATGTTATCTATGTACCATAAATATTGGTAGGTCCGTCTTTCAAACAGGTTATGAAATTTCAGCTACTAATGCACCTTGTTGGCCAGTTCTTGGCACATTGGTAGATGAGGAAGTGTCGAGGAACCTAAGATTGCTGTTTCAATTGTTTAAACTATTGGCCCAAACAAAAGGAACAATATAAAGATGCTCAACCCATGTATGATCCCACACAGTATTCATCCATATGAGCCACAGTCTAATTAGTCATATACCATACAGAATCAGCCCATGTATGGCTAGTTTTACATGTACTCCCCTTAGTACCTAGATAAGAAGATTTATCCATTAACAAGTTCAGAATCTACTTTGGTGCGAAGTCTAGTAAAACATCATTTAAACATGGGCTTGGTCCAATACATGGTTACTACATGGTTACTAATTTCAATGGCTCCTGCACCCAACATAAAATGGCATAAAGTAACGTTTGTATTTATTAATTCAGGATCTGGACACATTCATGGTTCCACATTTGTATGAAATGGAAGAAATAAAACGCATCAAATGTTCTGAAATTGTCACAGTTCTGCCTTACGAAATTTAGCAAATCTAATATTGAATAAAATAAAGGCAAAATGTGGAAGCTCCTATTTTTTTGATGAAGGGACATTTTATTTACAGCAGTCAGCAGTACATGCAGTTACATAAATAGTGGATTTTGTAATTTATAGAAGTAAAGACAGTTAGGTAAGTGTCTTATCCTTCAGCCAAGTAGGTTCCAAGTGAGATAACCAATAGGAGACCTTATAAAACACAATTCTGGAAGGGTCATCAAACTTATCATTGTCAAGAAAGAAAGTTTCCACTTATACTGAAATTGTCCTCAACCTTCTACTCTAAGGGGCATATTTATTATGCTGTGTAAACAGTGGGCTAATACACCACTCATCACCAGGCTTTGCCGTGTATTTTCATGTGTTTTTTTTTTAGAGTGACTTCCGCCGGAAGCAATGTACAATAATGGCAGCAAATCTGGAGTTCGTGTGGACTAAAATTACACACACCTTGATAAATTCGCCATTTATTTTACACTGTTTTTTCTGCAGATTTAATTTTACACAGCATAATAAATATGCCCGCTAAATATGTCACTGACATCCTGTAGAACAGTGATCCCCAACCAGAGGCTCTTGAGCAACATGTTACTCACCAACTGCTTGGCTGTTGTTCCCAGTGGCCTCAAAGCAGGTGCTTATTTTTGAATTTTTGGCTTGTAGGCAAGTTTTGGTTGGTGTATTGCCAAACAGAGCCTCCTTTAGACTGCCTATCCTTATAGGGGCTACAAATAGCTGAACACCCTCACAAAACTTTTTTCATGCTTGTGTTGCTCCCCAACTCTTTTTGCAAATAAATATGGCTCATGGGTAAAAAAGGTTAGGGACCTCGGGCTGTAGAACATCAGGGGAGCCTGAGATTATATTTTATAGTGCACTGAATTTGGAGATTATATTTACCATGTTTTCGAAAGAGATTTAAAAACTATCAGGATGAATCTGTTTGGGAGGTGATAAGAAGGACAAGAACGTCCTTCAGGAAAAACAACAGAAAGTTCCCCCGCTCTTAATTTCATCAGCAAAACACTTTTATTGAAATCAATACCAAGCAAATTAGAATCTCACAGCAAATGTGTAGAAAATCAATGAGAAGAAGGTATAAGAAGGAGCAGAGGAGAGCAGGCATTAGAGTGGACAGATTCAGAAAATATAAGACGAGCATGAAAACTGTTAAAAAACTATTAAAGAAAAATTATGACTTGGGGAAGTACAACTCATTGTTGGTAGTATAATAGTACCTATAGAAAGCAAGGACTTCCATGTCACTGACATAAGTACATTCGATTTCTCATGTGGACATCCAAAAAGGAAGGGCCACTTATAGATAAGTAAGACTCAGTTGTATCAAACATTAGTCAGTTTCATTAAACCTGATGTGGTACAAATTCTACACAATGGAAATGTGGAAATCCTGCCTTACATCTCTACAGTACATTGCATGGCTATATTGCCCATCGTATAATATATTCCTTTTCCCACAGTGCACAGGAAATATTTTATGTTCTTATGAGCCGCTGGAAGGAGAAAGGGTTATATATTAATAAGTATATACAAAGTCCCTATCATTCACACATTTCTGCCTACAGATTTTAATGAATTCTGCACTGCTGCTGAATATTTCATACACATATTTCATATGAATTTTAAAGCAAACAGATAAAATGAAGAAAGGATGAATGGAAAATGGAGGAAAAAAAATGGTGCAGCCATTATTTATTTATTTATTTTCAGGATTCTCTGGCTATTACATAAGGTTGAAATTTCAAGTAAAAAACTTCAATACTTGTGTTTATACAACAAAGATGAGACTGACCAGCCTATTAGTTCATACCTTCAAACATACAAATACGTAAAAGCAGATAAAAACCATGGACGTAAAATAATTAAAAACGAATTAAAGCTATGAATTAGTAGGCTGGTCAGCCGCATATTTATTGTAATACTTATTGGTCTTGAAAAGGGTTGTTTATAAAGCTTTTTCATTTGTAATGTAATTACCTCATTGGAAGTTATACTGGATGTTGATTGTTCCCCGAACACTATAGCCCGACTTTCAGGGTATTTTCTAGGTACAGGTATGGGACCTGTTATCCAGAATGCTTGTGGGTCTGGGTTTTCTGGATGAGGGGCCTTTTCGTAATTTGAATCTCTGTATAAACCCAATAGGATCACTTTGCCTCCAATAAGGATTAATCATAACTTAGTTGGGATCAAGTATAAGGTACTGTTTTATTATTACAGTGAAAAGGGTAGTCATTTTTAAAAATGTTTGATTGAAAGGGAGATAGCCTTCCATAATTTGGAACTTTCCCGTATAATGGATCCCATATCTGTTCTACAATTATTAGAATTCTTAGCTTGCACAATTACTTGATAAAGGAATATTCATGCACTTTATATATTTGCCTGCACACAAAACGATACAGAAACACATTAAAATTATCTATCTGTCTTTCTATACAAACACAAGAATGGGCAATGGATAATGAAGTAGCTACATATAATTATACAGATTGTCTCCAAGGAGTTCCATGACCAAAGAAAGGCATAACACTGGTAATTGCTTTTATATATATCTCAGAACATAAAGGTGACTTCTTATATCCTTATATTAAACAGTGGGGAGTACACAAGCTCCTGTAATATGTTTCTTGATGTGGAGTTTCCCTGTGGGAGTGGGTGTAGAGGTCTAGAAGTATGTCATTTGGGTGCATGAAGCAGGGTGGCTAGTCTAAAGCAGACAGCGTAACAAATATAACTCACCCTTATACAAGCATCAGGTTAAATTTTATTGTATTTACTTATAACTTTTTCTTGTTGTAAAGTGTGTTTATTGCTTCTTTTTATAACACCAACTTTGCAATGATATTTTAGTGAGTGTGATGTTAGATCAGGACCAAACAAAATAAAGATTTGCACAGTAGGTCAGATCAGGGGCATGCAAGCATTAAATATGAAGAAAGGATGGCACTTTGTGATTGTCATTGAATATGTATGCTCTTAAATTGGGCACATATGGGTGTTCACATTTGTGGATTTTCCAACAACAGATGGAGGCAAATGTAGTTGCAGTGTGATTCTGAAGGCAATCATTATTGCAATTTAACTTTAAAAAAAGTCACAAATTTACATATTAAAAATTTTTGCTGGAAAAATGCTCTGAAAAAATTCAAAGTTATTTGTCATGGAGGTTATGTTTTCCTTTAAAACAGAAGGTATTTGTGTGACCCTATTTATACCCATAGAAGAGCTTCACAAAAATGAGAGCATAACCTTTAATTGTGGAAATAAAGCAGATTCTCTCTTATATGTTCCCAAGATGTTCAACCTTAACTTCAGTTATAAAAGGACATCAACAAGCTTTAATTATATTTTTGTCATTTCCACAGAGCTATTTATTTAAAAATTAAGTTTTATTTGTAGATTCAACCAACAAAACCTTCCAGCCCTAAATCACGTTGAAGCTCAGTTGCTGCTGCACATCCAGAAGAAAATGACTTCTTAAAAGAAAACAATGTCAACCCAGAACCATAACACTGGTCACTGGTGTTATCAGGGGGCACAGTTACACTGGCATAAGCTCTTTGGTAAGGACACTTGGAACCCCACATGAGAGGACCCATTGGGAAGGAAAAAGTTTCATTGTCCAACAATAGCATAGGCCCACCCTTTTGCTCTTAAATGCAGGACTATCACCCTCCTCACCCCTTTCTAATTGTAGAGTACCAACTACAACCCTGAATATGCATAGTAAAATAATGTACCGGCACTATGAAGGAAAAGCTCTTTAGATTATACATTTCTCAATACAAATATTTTTGTGTTCCGCCATTAAGGCAGTATTATTATATCAAAACCACATTTGACCTAATGAAAAGCTTCTGAATAAATAAACATCCATGGATCTGAAATACTTTTCTGTTAATTAGCAGTGCAGTGATAGTGGTGATGTGCTCTTTTCACCATTCTGGAATCTACAGCTCATTAATGACAAATTAAATTTGTAAAAACATTTTGAAAAGGTACTAAATGTGGCCTACCAAAAACATGTTGTTTGATTATAGATTATCCAGAAAATTAAATGGTGCACAATCAAAGAAAATGTCATTCTAGGCAACTGTCCAATAGACATAATTAAACCTTTTCAATGGTTCTAAAGTAATTTGTATATTTAAATTAAAAGCAGTATTTGTTTGCCCCTTTCTACATTGGCTGAAACAATTATGCTGAAGTCACCTTTCCTGACTGGATGCAAAGACCTTCCACAAACATTAAATATAACAGGGATCATTCTTGACCCAAAGGGGCATAAAAGTGCACTCCTTGTGCCCCGCCCCCCTGCTGCACTCTGCAAAGAGCACCGGTTCTCAATGGTAAGCGCGGTTTCAGGAAGAGCAGCTGGGCCTGTCCTTATCATTTGCTTTAGGACAGGGCCCCAATGCAGGCCACCTGCATCTCTGTACCTTGCACAGCGGAATGATGTTGATTTGCCTCCCCCCACTTACCCACTTGAATGAAGCACTGGCTGACGCAGGCAACTTTCTATTCATAGCACAGTCCAAAACGGAGTGAATTGTGGGCAGATTGCATCCTTTGTTTTGCACTTTGCACACTGTATGGGGCATTGTAAATGAGCCCTTACATATTTTCTGTAAACAAATATATACATACCATGTACAGGTATGGGATGTATCATCCAGAAACCCATTATCCAGAAGGCCATCTCCCACAGAATACATTTTAATTAGGGATGCACCAAATCCAGGATTCGGTTCGGGATTCGGCCAGGATTCGGCCTTTTTCAGCAGGATTCGGCCGACTCCTTCTTCCTGGCCGACCTAATCCAAATCCTAATTTGCATATGAAAATTAGGGCAAGGAGGGAAATCGCATGACTTTTTGTCACAAAACAAGGAATTAAAAAATGTTTCCCCTTCCCACCCCTAATTTGCATATGCAAATTAGGATTCGGTCCAGTATTCGGCCAAATCTGGGGTTCGGCAGAATCCAAAAAAGTGGATTCGGTGCATCCCTAATTTTAATCAAATAATGTTTTTAAATAATTTCCTTTTTGCATGTTATAAGAAGAAAGTGTCTTGTACTTGATCGAGCTGAGATATAATTAAATGCAAAACAATCCTGTTGGGTTTAATTAATGTCCAAATGTTTTTTTTAGTAGACTTAAGTTATGGAGATCTAAATTACCCCTTATCCGGAAAAACCCAGGTCTTGAGCATTCTGGATAACACGTACAATATATCAATATACAGGTATATGGGATCCTTTATCTGGAAAGCTCCAAATTATGGAAAGGCTGTGTCCCATAGACTCCATTTTATCCAAATAATCCAAATTTTTATAAATGATTACTCTCTGTAATACAAAAAACAATTGCTTGTACTTGATCCCAACTAAGATATACTTATAATTAATCCTTATTGGAAGCAAAACCAGGGTTTATGTAATGTTTACATGATTTTCTAGTAGACTCAATCACGAACATTCTGGATAACAGGTCCCATACCTGTGTGTGTGTGTATATATATATATATATATATATATATATATATATATATACATATATATATATACATATATATATATATATATATATATATATATATATATATATATATATATATATATACACACAGTGGGGAATATAAGTATCGAACACATCAATATTTTTCACAGTAAATATATTTCTAATGGGGCTGTTGACATGAAATCTACACAAGATGTCGGTAACAACTCAAGTTATCCACACGTACAAAGAAATCAAATATAAGTCCATAAATTAAATATTTGGGTTGTTACTGACATCTGGTCAATAGCCCCATTAGAAATATATTTACTAAGAAAACTGTTGACGTGTTCAATACTAATTTAACCTGCAGTATATATGCAGTCAATAAGTGAGCTACATAGATGACTGGAAAACAGAATACCTGACAGTGAATTATAATTTTTTTTCTGAATCAAATATATCTGTGCCCATATTCAGGGATTCAGTAACAGAAATGATTCTGGCTAAGAATAAGCACATGCAGTATATCCATAAGTAGGAGCAGACACTGAAAATGAATTTGCTATTCAATCATTTGTTATTCAATCATTGACCTGGTACAAAAATGTCCCTGGACTGGATTAAAGCCAGGAACTCTATATAGCTACAAAATATAATATATATAACCATTACCCAGAAACCCGTTTTCCAGAAAGTTCTGAATTACTGTACAGGAAGGCCATCTCCCATAAGCTCCATTTTAATCAAATATTTTTTTTTTTTTAAATGTCCTTTTAAAACAGTATCTTGTATATGTGCCAACTAAGATATAATTAATCATTATTGGAGATGAAAAAAAGCCTAATTAATGTTTAAATGTTTTTTTTGTAGACTTGAGTAATGGAGATCAAAATTACAGAAATATCCCTTATCCGTAAAAACCCCAGGGTAACATGTCCCATACCTGTATTATAAAAATATTTGTTTAGCAATATGAGTGCCAGGTACCATACTATCATCTATAGATTTCACTGACAGTATGTTTGGAAAAATCATATAATCATGAGTAATGAAATAAAAGTTGCAATGCATGCCCGGGTCTAGTAACCTATAGCAACCAAATCAGTAGGCGTTATTTACAAGGCACCTGTTTGAGAGCAAACATTGCATTGCTATGGGTTACAAGACCTGGTGCAAACATTGTAACTTGTATTACATTATCCCAATGACATTATTATTGCTTTGTATACCTTTGTTTTCCTGTGTAACACATCATATTATCAAACACAAAGTGCAACCATATTTCAAAGAATGAAAGCAAACATTTGATTGGTTTCCAGTGTTGATGAATGAGCCCCACTAGTAAGTTTTGTATGTACATACATAATTCAGTCCTTCGATAGACAAGGCTACTGTTTTGGGGTGTGTTATGTGTTGTATGGCTTATAAGAGATTAAAAAATGAACAGGGTAGAGGTAACCCAAAATGTGTAAGCCAAGCTTTTGTATATCAGTTAACACTACAGAAAATAACTAGGTATGGTCCTATAAATTTGCTGGTGACCAGCTCTGTAGGTCCAAGCAAGGACCAAAAGTCTATTGCATTTATCCTTAAATTGTGTTATTTATAAAAAAAAAAAAACCAAGAGGTGATATAGGTCTCTAATTTACTAGTTTGTGGGCATTTAGATCTCATGTTTTGGTGTGCCAGTGATTGTTTATTTTTTTGCATATTCTCCTGGTCTGTTGTATAGAGCTGCAGAACATGTCGTTTATGAATAAACAATGAACAAAAACAATAATTAATGGTGGATCAGTACATTGTCCTTTTTAACACTAACAGAGCATCAGTTGGTTTTGGGGATGCTTATAAAAAATGCATTTAACAGAGCCAGACTCATTGCGCATTGATTGCAATTAATGGTAATGCAATCAATCAGAATTCACTTGCAGCCCTGCTAATTGCATTTTTAATAAGTTTCCTCTAGCCAAATTAGTCATGATCAATGATCCTTGTGTAAAATCAAAAGTAATGAGTCCCACGTAGCTCAAGCTTATATGCTCATAGAAGATTTTTTTTTAAGTGATAATCAAAGAAGAAGAGAACAACGGTTCAGACCACTGACAGTTTTTTAAGAATCTGAGCTCTATCCACACATCCCATGTGTATGAGGAAATATCTTTTCTTTGTTAAAATCAAAGAAAACATTAATTTCCCTTCTTGTAATGTATCACAAAAACACTATTCGGATTAAAGCATTCCTTTAAATCTGGTCAGTGATAGCCCTACCACATCGATACTGACCCCATTATGGTTTCTAAAGATACATTTGGCTGTGATTGGTGGTTGTATGTGCCAGGAAAAGTGGGGGATAAAGTTTGTTTTAGGAGGTTGCAAGATGCCTGAATTTGTAGATACACTTAGGGGCACATTTACTATTGGTCAAATATCGAGGGTTAATTAACCTTTCTATAATCGGCCGTCAAAGTTAAATTTACCGAAATTCGTTCGTTCGAACGATCGTTGGAAAAATCGTTCGATCGAACGTTTTAATCCATCGATCAAACGATTTTCATTTGATCAGAAATTGCCTAGAAAGCCTATGGGGACCTTTCCCATAGGCTAACATTGTATTGAAGTCGAAGTCGTAGTCGAAGGTCAAAGTAGCCAATTCGATGGTCAAAGTAGCCTACTTCGAAACTTTGAAATTCAATGTTTTTTTTATTCTGATCATTCACTCAAGCTTAGTAAATGTGCCCTTTAGAGTATAGTTTGATTCATAATAGTATAACTTGCTCAGGTTCAACTGTGGCATGTTTACCCAGTGATTAGTGGATTATACAGGTATTTGACCTTTTATCCAGAATGCACGGGACCTGAGGATTTTTTTATTTTATTAATTTTGATCTCCATAGCCTAAATCTACTCAAATGAAATGTAAACATGGATTAAACTCAATAGGATTATTTTGCCTCAAATAAGGATTATTTATATTTTAGTTAAGATTAAAGGACCAGTAACATTAAAAAATGTAAGTGTTTCAAAGTAATGAAAATAAAATGAACTGTTGCCCTGCACTGGTAAAACTAATTTGTTTGCTTCGGAAACACTACTATAGTTCATATAAACAAGCTGCTTTGTAGCAATGGTGGAAACTTAAAAAAGGCTATATGGCACAGGTCAAATAGAGGATAACAGATAACACCATAATGTTCTACAGAGCTCATCTGCTATCTGCTGTGTAACTTGAGCCTTTTCTTCTTTGAATGGCTGCCCCCATTGCTACACAGCAGCTTATTTATATAAACAATAGTAGTAGGGTTTTCTTAAGGGTAATTATGCAATTTAGCTCAGTGTAAGTACTGTATTTAAATTGCCTTTCCCAGCTGTTTTAGTCCCTCTGGATGACTCTGCTAGCTCTCCACCGCACAATCTCTATGGTCGAAAATAAATTAAAAATAAAAAATTTATTGCGCCCGTGTTCCCTTTCAACATGTCCTCGCCTGTCAGCGCTTACTGCAGAGTACTCCAGCTAAATGGATTCATCTCAGTGAAGAGTCAGCTCTTTCACTGATGGGCAGCGTAACCCCTTACTGCATCTCTATAAACTGAAACCCAACAGGAAGAAATTATAAAATGATTTGGGACATGCTCTGATATTTAAGGTGTCTGTAGCAGCATGTGCATTTTACATTTACTTTAATAATAATATCATAATTGATCAAATTATAGGAATCGTATTGTGTACATGTAGATCAACAATAACCACAGGGCACAGTAGAATGAAACTTAACATACTAATGATAGATAAATGGTTATGCTAAACATTATCCAATGAGTATAACTATCATAAGATATAACAATCATTTTTAATGTGTGCGTGGAAACCAAAAATGGGTCCCTGTACTGTTTCGGAAAGGCATCAAACATCTGCTTGACATAACTTTCTACCAGAATACAGTATTATTAGAATAAGTTAAAAAAAAGTCTGCATCAATTCTTATCCCAAAACTCCTCTGTAACTCTTGAGAGAATGTTTAAAGTGGTTGGTCACTTTTATTTCACTTTTAGGTTGTTATAGAATGGCCACTGCTTAGCAACTTCTTTGAATTGGTCTTCATTTTTTATTCTTTATAGTTTTTTAATTATTTGCCACCTTCTTTCCAACTTTCAAATGGGGGTGGGGGGACACTGACCCCGACAGCCAAAATCTATTGGTCTGTGAAGTCTACATTTTCATTTCCTGGAACTGAAAGAGAAAACTTGTGAAAACTACAGTGAGAGTTTGACTTTGTAGAAATCTCTGAAGAAGTTGTATTGCTCTCTTAAGACTAGGTTATATGTGTTATTTATTTAGAACATGCAAGGTCACTTTTATAAGTAACCAGTGGATCTGGAGACTGATTTATATTGGGGTTAAAGGGGGTTGTTCACCTTTAAATTAGTTTTTAGTACAATGTTGAGAGGGATATTCTGATATAATTTGCACTTGTTATTTATTTTCTATTATTTGTGTTTTTTGAGTTATTTAGCTTTTAATTCAGCAGCTCTCTAGTTTGCAAGCTCAGCAATCTGGTTTCTATGGTCTAACTTACCCTAGCAACCATGCATTCATTTGAATAAGAGACTGGAATATGAATAGGAGAGGGCCTGAATAGAAAGACAACTAATTAAAAGAAGCAATGACAAAAAATGGGTAGCCTTATTTAAAAAATGAAAAGAGTCAGAAGAAAAAGGGCAAATGACTTAAAAGCTGTATAAAATAAATAATGAAGATCAATTGAAAAGGTGCTTGGAATGGGCCATTTTATAATATACTAAAAGTTATTTTCAAGGAGAACCGCCCCTTTAAGAAGGAATTTTATTTTTTTGTATTATTGAACAATTGCAGTTTTTTTTTCTTTTGATCATTGGATCATATACAGTCTTACACCGGAACTCTATAGAAAGAGTAGTGTTAGTCTTTTTATACCCTTAACTATCTAAAGCATTTTTTTAACCAGTTGTTACCTGTTTGTATTTTGGCCTCTGCATATTAAATAAAGGAACCTGCACTTGTATTCAATGTATATACCGTTCCTCGAAAACCAGCGGTTGTCCAAATAAAATGAAGCCCAATACATTCCCACTCTCGATGCATCTGAACAGCATGTTGGCTGAGGATACATATTTAGCCCATTCCAGAAGCATGTGGGCAGGCAGGTTTCAATCCCCTCTTGGCTTCATTATGTGGCAAGAAAAGCATCATTCTTAATTTTCTAATTCTGACTTTGCAAGGCCCCCCTGCTTAGCCAGCTGGAGATTTCCATAGTGTTTAATAGGGCCACAAATCAATTGGATTTTTTTCTCAGGTAAAGATGAACCGCACTGCCAGGTTTTAGAAATTTACTCCAATACTAAGTAAATGAAATATAAAAAAGGGAATATCATCAACTTATAGGAAAAAGCTAAAAATGTCATGATCTGGATGTAAAGATGAGTTTTCTGGAGATAGGTTCAAGTCCATATTGTAAAGAAATGTCCTGTATTATTGTCCTGTATCATTGTCCTGCATTATTTTAAAGTTCATCATCCCTCTAAATAGCCATTGCTGTGCTGCCTCATCATTTGGTTTATAGCAGCAAGGGGGTAAATGAATGGCAATATACATAATGTTTAGCAATGCATAATAATAAGTGAGCAGAGTTATATAAATCAGATGGGAAATATAAACCAGGATAATGCACACATAATACAAAGGTAAGAAGTACTGGAACAGTGGGAAATATTATAGGGGGCTGATATAAATATAAAGGCTTGAGCTATAAAGGCACTTAAAGCCATGAGTTTTGCTTTCCAGATAAGGGATCTTTCCATAATTTGGATCTCCGTACTCTACTAAGGAATCATGTCAACATTAAATAAACCCAATAGGATTGTTCTGTATCTGATAAGGATTAGTTCTATCTTAGTTGGGATCAAGTACAAGAAAAGCATTGCTGAAAATTTAAATGATTTGATTAAAAAGGAGTCTATGGCATATGGCCTGTAAATTGGATCCCATACCTGTACTTATAATAATGAATGTAGCCTGTAGCCATGTTAGACTTAAAACCATCTTGCTCTGTATTCTTCAGGCGGGTACCCAAGTTGATTCTCAGGTTATGCTATGTTTATCCTTAAGGGTAGAGGCCCTGCCACCAGCTGATGGTTAGAGTTAAAATACACTGGATAAAGCTACAGTCTGACTGCCCTTCTGATGACTTGCCATAGAATTCAAAGAGACAAGCGAGCAATTTAAAGAGCCAAAATCAGCAGAAAAATAATACAGCAAATGCAGGAAGATTCAGTTTTATTGAACAGTATTAAGAGTTCTATAATGTGCTGAACTCTTTAGATCAAACACATCCGAGACAGCAGCAAGAAAAGCCTGACCCTTCTAACCAGAGAGGGTTTTTGCTGTGCTGAAGGAAAGCCTCACTATGCTGCTACAGTCCTGCCATTTATTATTAATCCAGAGCTGCACTTACAGGCCGGCTAGGCATTATTAGAGGCATCTTGCTGAGACTGGAAAGGAAAGCACATACATCATATACTGGCACATCCCTTGTATAAAGTATGCTTTAACCCCTAAGCTAACACTGACATACACTACTCATACCACAATTGCCTCAAAGTCATTGATCTTTAGTCTGGAAACAATTCCTTTTTTAGAATTTCGTTTTTTTGTTGGATACAGGTTTTTTTCACCTATTTCTGACTTATAGAAGATAAAGGCTTTTGTATTACTAAATAAAGATGTGAATTCCATGCTAAAAGCAAGTCATTGTTTAAACCTTAATAATATGTTACACTGTATTTACTTTTACTTTTATTTTGGTATTGCTGCATACGATTTCAACAGCAGAATTAATAATTTTAGAAATGACTAGAGCCTCCCTTAAGTACAGGTAGTGAATCCATTATCCAGAAAGCTCTGAATCATGGAAAGGCCATCTCCTATTGACTCCATTTTATCCACATAATCCAAATTATATCCTTTTTCTTTGTAATAATAAAACAGTGCCTTGTACTTGATCCAAACTAAGATATAATTAATCCTTATTCCAAGCAAACCCAGACATTGGGTTTATTTAATGTTGACATGATTTTCTAGTAGACTTAAGGTATGATGATCCAAATTATGGATAGATCCATTATCTCGAAAACCCCAGGTCCCAAACAAGTTCAATACCTATGTCAACATCACAAAGGCACAGTGGGGCTCATTTATAAACTTTACACAGGGCAGAATGGTTCGCACAGTGAATATATTTGCCCTGCGCATGGTTATATTTAAAAAGCTGAATAAGAGTGTGCCCTCTTATACATTATACGCCAAAAGTATGTGGACACCCCTTCAAATATTGGATGTTTAAGTCACCGCCATTATTGCAATTCTTTAGATTGCTGTGCTTCCTACTTTGTGTATGACATCTCACTATATCTCACTGTTATTTAAACATATGTTTATCTGTGAAGTTATGCTCAATTATCTCCTATGTAATATCTATAGTTGACCTCAAGTTCTTAAAAATAAATGACACACCAACAGGACTTACTGACAAAAAACTGAGCCCTTTTCTGTTATATAGGTGAGACTGCAGTGGAAGTGGGGCTAGGCTACCCTGCACCCATTTAGAAGCACCTATTTGGAAAAACTAAGGTAGGGCATTTGGGAGGTTGGCTGAAGATCATGGGCCATGACTTAGGTATGCCTCGATGTCATCCCCCAAAATCCTTATTAACCCCCCAAAATAATCAATACAATAATTTTTGGGTGAAAAGGCCGCAGCTTAGGTAAACTATCCACCAACAAAACATCATTATTATTATAGAACAGAATAAGTAGCAAGTTGACATGTGTAAAACACTAGCTGCTGAAGGCTGCATATAACATTTAACAATAGCTTGCAATAACTTAACAGTATTCCTGTCAACCAACCCGTTCTCACTTGTTTCCATTCCTGCTGTGCCTCCTTGCTCCTAAGCCTAGCAGGGCAGCCCCACTATGCCAAAGCTGTGACATTATCCCCCCACCCTCCTTGTCCGGTGGGTGGGAGGGAAACACTGTTACCCCCTGTAGTCCTGAGGTTTTTTCCTGCCTCTCTCATCTCTATATCATCTCTCATTCCCTTCATCCCTGCATTCCATTTACTACAATCCCCATAATGCCTAGCATTCAAACCCCCACTTCAGTCCTACTCGTCCCTCAGTCATGCCCCTCTCCGCTTCACCTGTCCCAGGGTAGCTCCATGGGCTTCTAGACTTTGTGGTCTAGTGTAGATATCTGACTCTTTCAGCATTTCTGGTAGGTGTTCACTTGTCTCTCTGGTACCCTCTATACATGTGTATATGCGTGGAACATCCAACTGTACCTAAAGGTGAAGCAGTTGGACCAAACTTTATTAAGCTTCCAAAAAATATAAAAATGCATTGCCTGATTTCCGTATAAGACATAATATGGTATGACAGTAAAACAGTTAAACTCATGATTGGGCTTTGGTGTATATAGAGCTGGTAAAATCATTCCATAATGATTCTCTTTCTTTCTTTCTGCACATTGGGATATTAATAGAGATCCAGGCTGCTAGATGAATCCCAGCCCCCTGATATGAGCTTTCTTTTCCCTGCTCTACCCCATTAAAGAGAAACTTCAGATCTAGATGCGATTGAAGCAAAATCTCTAGATATTTTCAAAAGATAGACTATTCCTTCTGTGAATCATGTTTGCCTTTTATGTCATTAGGGGAGATTAACCCATCCATGATGGAGGGAAGCTGTGCATATTCTTAGGCAGTTCTGCATAATGGCACTGAGCTGGGTCTATGCTAAGTGTAATCTGTTAATCGACAGATGTCCAGTATTATCTTCTGGGAGCAGGGAGCTATTTGTACAGTATGTATTTCTATATTCAGTAGAATTTGCTGGCAGTATAAGGATGGCTGTGAATATCTGTGTGTGTATGTGCAGTATAATCTGTGGGTAACATGGAGCTTTCTGTGTGTCGGGGGGGCCCCACATGGAAAAATTTAAACAATACATTGCAACAATTATTCAACAGATATTTTAGGGATGCCCAATCTATAGTTTTCCAGTTGCTGATGAGCTGCTGTAAATGTGATGCTATAGTGCAACAACAGCTTTTGGGAATACTCAATTTAAATTAGGCTACTTTTCAGAAGATGCCCCAGATTGCCTTTGTTGCCAGGCACCTCCTCTACTTTACTTTTGCCCTGCTGTTAAGTAACACATAAACTATGCCTCTGCTATATACACTGTGCCCTGTGTACAACACAGAGCAGGAACAAATAAATATCAGGCAGGTCCAAGACGTGTACCTCTAGCCACTGCCAAACTGTAACCTTCCGATACAAAAAAATTGTAGGCTTTCGTGGAATGCTAAGAGTTGAAGATCAATAAGAATTGAACATGTCTGCAATAATCTAATTTCTTAACATTATTCATGTGAGTATTTTTATTCCCACTTTTAATTTTGGCTTTCCTCCATAATTACGAGGGGTAATTCTCCAGAACATGACATTTTAGAAATCAAAAAACTTTATTCTCAGAACTTTTTTAAAAGCATGGATCAGACACCATTAGAAACACATTCCCATTACCATAATGCATACAGTCACCTGATGCATTTTATGCCTTTTTGTGGCTTTGATATTACCGTCAAAAAAATAAACCTCAAAATGAGAAAAATGACACCCCCCTGAATTTTATTTTGTATATAGAAACAGTTCAGTGGGCATAAATGTTCATTGATATGGTGCATCTGGGGAGGTTGCCTAAATTGTACAGATTTTTCATTCTAAAATGTTGGAAGGCAAGTGCATAACATTAAGGACATACTGGTGGCACATTGGCTTTGCATTAGGTACAATAAGCTTACAGTGCCTGAGAAAGTTATTAATTATCTGACTACAAGAGCTAGAACATATTAACCCAAGGACTTCTGCGAGAAATGGTTATCTATGAAAAGGGACACTTTCATAAAAATGCAATATTGTTCATTTTACACTGTAAATTAAGAAATAACTGAGCTCCACAGCAAAATACATTTATGGCCTATCAAATATGATATTTTTCATGACACACCTGATCAGTTAATGTCCCACTGCCCCCCTATATCTCTTTGTCCCCCATTAGTTGTATTATGTGCTTCATCCTTTGCTGGCAGTTTCCAGGCTCAGCTGGTATGTTTTTAAGCCTCTGAACCTAGAAGCACATTTCCATTTGCACTGGGTAAAGTGTACGTTTTGACTGGTAATTGCTTGTATCCACATAATATTTTCCCATTAATATGACAATTCATTATAGGGTTGCTGTCACAACAAATATCCCAATTATCATTTCCTTATTTTAATTATGTTGTGCTGCAGGCAGATTGGTCTCTTGTTCTGCTTTATTGAAGATAACTTGTATTTATCCTACTGCTCCTGAACTGTAGTCTTGTTTTAAATGTGACACTGCAGAGCAGCCCATGTTAAATATTCATAAAGGGAATAAAATCAAATGGCAAGATCAGCCCTGAGCTGACAGATAGAATAATATTTTATGGGTGAGACTTTAGGTGCAATTTCAGGTTCAAGGGGGTAAAGTTGCTTAAATATATACCTAAGGTATCAGTTGTAGCATTCTGGCCATGGGAAAGGCTATAAATTATAGCTGTGTGCTAAATAGGGCATGAAGTGGTGCAATCGAAAAAACAAGGGTTTATAATTGGTTGTTCTGAAAACAATAATGCTATAGGCCACCGTATGTAAAGTTCTAACTTTGCTATTAATTGGGGGCTTCTGCTGATTCATATCAGCTTGGGCTTCTTGGGTCCATTCCTATCACAACAGCCCCCTGTTTTTGGGAAAAAGATTATATATACTGTAACTACTTTCTCATGCACAGACACACAGGTATTTTAGAATAGTGACCATGTATATGAACAAACACATATAACACAAACTGTTTTTGATATGTTTCTACTTAGCCTTGGAGTCCTCCAACAACCCCCTCTTTGTAACCATGTATATGAATTAAGAATATAATTTACTTAACATACAAAATGTAGTTTTGATAAGGTTCATCCATTTGTGAGTCCACTAAAGGAGCATTTATATCCAAAAGTAACATGCTGGTAAGAACCCAGACCATTAAAGAAGATGTAGTTTTTTTTTACAAGAGAAAACATCTAAAAAACAAGCCTTACTCGTTTCATACCTTGGAGGGCATGACACGTTTTAGGCTTGTTTTATAAATGTTTTCTCTTGAAATAAAACAATGTTTTAACTACATAATTTCTGCTGTAATGGTCCAACTTTGTGCTGGCCTGCTATTTTTGGAGATGTAGTTAATGTAAACAAGCCTTTCTCGTTTCGTGCCTTGGAGGGCATGACACATGTTAGGCTTATTTTTTTAGATTTAGATGTTTTAACTACATCATTTCCGCTGTGATGGTCCGGTTTTGTGCTGGCTATTTTTGGAGAGAAAGTATCTGAAAGCTGCCTTAAGCTGAAGGTGTGGGGCATGTGTATCCTGACTTCTATGTGGTGAGTTTATCCCAATATTGTACAGCTGTACTCCTCATCTATTCACTATATTCATTCAAGTACACTGTCATGTCAAACAGGTGGTAGGGTATTAGTGGTATGGGAGGGACTGTAGGGGCAGAAGATATAGATATATATACGAAGCAGCAATTTCAGGCTTAAAAATAGCAGGTTATAACATAAAGCTGATGTCTTCTGTGCCTTGCGTCACTCTGCAGTGTGTGCATTTTGTGACCAGCACCAAACTGACGTTCCTGAAAATTTACAGCAGAACAGACAGTATTCTGCTGTAAATCTGTGGAGAAAACTTTGCCACTTCTGCACAAGTGTCAGAAGATACAGTGCACCCTCAGCTATATTTTGTATGTCCAAAATATATCTCCAATCTGCTATAAAGTAGTTTTCTCTTGAGGTGTGCTGCTTGAGTGGCCACAGCACAAAGTCTTACACACTGGAAGTAATGAGAAGAGCCTGATTAACATGAAAGTGCAGGGTAGACTTCTAAGGCACCAGACATTCTCCTGCAAATACAGTGCAACATACCCTGCAGCTTGAGTGTCACTGCACAAGGCAAGGAGGTTTTAGGGGCATGCTGACATAAATTTAGTATACAATGAAAGAAGCAGTGAAATGAACTTGTGTTAAACTGCCACCTAAACTGAGCCATAAGGACCACAGCACCTTGAGCCTCCTCACACTGCTCTGAACAGGCAGTTAGTGACAGCTGCTGTCACACAGCATTGACCAGGAACTGAATCACATTTGTTCCCGGTCACCAATCACTGTGATTGGCTGTCACCGTGATCACTGTAATTGGTTTTCTGATCACAGTGATCCTACCAAACACAGAAATTGTCAGCAAGCTCTGTCTCTGCCGCTGTCATTCTCTTTGGTCATTAAGATTTGAAAACACAAATTTACACTGATGTTAGTCCATATTTCTCTTTTCTTTTGTAATTATTGAAAAACCAAATACATAATATTAAAAGGCCAAAGATGCCTAGTGGCATGGCACCCCTTTGCTCTAATATTATGAACTCGTTACTGCATTGACTTAATTTTAGTATCATAAATGTACTATATAAGGCAGATTTATCAAAATATGAGTTTAGAACTTAATATATAAAAACTCACCCAAGTTCTATTCTTTTTTTATGGGATTTTTAGAACTGTATTTATCAAATGGTGAACTCTAACTTTCACCCATTGATAAATACACTTCTAAAAATTCCATAGTAATGAGTAGAACTTGGGTGAGTTTTTGGGGCCCATTTACTAAGGGTCGAAGTGAATTTTTCGAATTCCAAAACTTTGAATTTCAAAGTTTTTTTTTAGGTTCTTCGACCATTGAATAGGCCAAATTCGACTTCGATTCGAATTGGAAAAACTTTGAATATTCAACCATTCGAAAATCGAAGTACTGTCTCTTTAAAAAAACTTTGACTTCGACACTTCACCACCTTAAACCTGACAAATTGCAACGTTAGCCTATGGGGACCTCCTAGAACCTATAGCCAAGATATGGCTAAGTTTTTAGAAGTCAACATTTTTTTTGAAAATCGTTCATTCGATTAATTAAATCGTTCGAATCGAAGGATTTAATCGATCGAACGATTTTACTTTGATCGAATATGCCCATATTCGATCAAAAAAAACCTTTGACTTTGAATATTGAACTACTACAATTCGATGGTCGAATTTCGAAGTTTTTTTCACTTCGAAATTCGACCCTTAGTAAATGTGCCCTAGTAGTTGCCTATGCCTCACAGTGCAATAAATGTTACAAATGAATCCCTCCCTAACACATATGTATATATAACTTAGTGCAACAGTGTTAGAAAGAGTTTAGATTAACAGCAACAGTTAAACACATAATATTTTGTTGTCTGGACAATCTAAATTGCTTTTGTCCTTTTTACAAGGTGAAACTGAAAAAACTTCATACTGTGAAAGGAGATAAATATATTAGGCGCTTGCTGTATCTATACTTCTCAACAGGGTCTAAACTGAGTAATTTTAGTGGCAGAACCAAAGTCCTTGAGGCAATGACTGCAAATTATATGATACAGACGCATATGCTGCTATTTCTGGAATCCATCAAGCTGAGATTCCCAAAATACACACCTTGTTTCTGCATCTGATCCACCAGCGGAGAGGCAATCGGAACAAATTCACAGATCACCCTGGTAGGTATCATGCAGCACAGTCTAATCAGTTGTGTTACTACAAGCTTAGAATCATTGGTTAAAGCCAAATTACAGGTTAGGATTCAGATGACAAATTCATAAATTGTACGTAGATGGTGAAGGATTGTTATCTGGCAGGCAACTATTCCATGACTCAAACTGTATCCTTGGCAAGAAGGTATTTACATTTTGGATGAACTGATATATAGCTTGGTTTTATTCTCAGCTTTTACTGTGCATTAGGTACAGTATATGCTGTGCTTTATTCTGTGTTCTATTCAGAGTTTTATAGCATTTTCCATATACAGATATGGGGCCTGTTATTCAGATTGCTCGGTCCTGGGGTTTTCCGGATGATGGATCTTAATACCTTAAGTATACTAGAAAATAAACACAATAGGCTGGTTTTGCTTCCAATAAAGATTAATTATATCTTAGTTTGGATCAAGTACAAGCTTTTTTATTATTATGAAGAAAAAGGAAATGATTCTTAAAAATTTGGATTATTTGGATAAAATGGAGTCTATGGGAGATAGAATTTCCATAATTCAGAGCTTTCTGGATAATGTGTTTCCTGATAGCGGATCCCATTCCTGTACAGGTATGGGATCCATTATCCACAATGCTTGGGACCTGGGGTTTTCCAGATAAGGAGTCTTTCCATAACATGGATCACCATACTGTTTACTAAAAAAATATTTTAACATTAACTATACCCAGTAGAATTGGTTTGCCTCCATTAGGCATTAATGTTATCTTAGTTGGGATAAAGAATAGGACCTGTTATCCAGAATGCCCAGAACAAGGGTCTTTCCAAAATTTTGAACCTTAAGCCAAATAATATATCATACAAACATTAAATAAACTCAATAGGATCATTTTGCCGACAATAAGGATTAATTACATCTTAGTTGGGATCAAGTACAATGTACTGTTTTATTATTACAGAGGAAAAGGAAATCTTTTTTTAAAAATCATTTTACTAAAGATGATCTTATGAGAGATGGCATTCCCATAATTTAGAGATTTCTGGGTAATGGGCTTCCGGATAACGTATCCTGTACAAGATACTGTTTTATTATTATTATTATTATAGGTTATGGCCTTCCCATAAATCTGAGCTTTTTGGATAACTGGTTTACGGATAACGGATCCTATACCTATACTCACATGATTTAAAGTTACTGCAATAGAACTACTTTTAAGGAAAACTAAGCAAACCCTTAAATTGCACTAGCGACCCATGGATCATAAAAGATATTGGTATAGCTCCTTTCTTGTTGTGTGCTCTACAGAATTCTGTATATAAAAAAAATTTTTTTACATACTCTAACCTATGAACATGGAGTACAGTATGTCAATTGTTCTACAAGTAAAGATTCGGACAGTGCTGTGTACAATTTGCAATATCTTTAATTATAGCTTGTCATTAGTTGTATTAAGAACAACATGGCTAAATAAATGGCATAAAGACCAGCCTTTGACTTTGCAAGGCTTGAAACATTCAACTGCATTGGAGTCTACCCTTAGTCCAAGATTAACCCTCTGGCTGGCTGTGTATGGTGGCAATGGATTACTGCACTCCAAAGATTAGTGTTACGTTCTTATTAAAGGGGACTATTGTCTGGTGAATGGAAAGATATAATAAAATACAGATACTATTTAAAGGTGAAGACAAAGCTGTTGCTTGCTAAAATTTAAGCTCATGGTGTGATTAATTGATAGAAAATTATCAATAAATGTGTAAGTTCAAATGTGAGTTGTGTATGTTTCAGTGAAGGCATGCAATGGTGCAGCCAATATCAAACATGGAAAACCAGGTTAAACATGTGACTTGTGCAGTCTCTAGGTATTATGATTCTCTGGTTTCCGCACATCCCCTACTTCTCCAGTGCTGTTATTAGGTACATTATGAGGCCGATGCCCTTTCTTCCAATGTGCTACTCAAAATCATGTGACCTAAACCTCTAAGACCTCTGGGAATAATGGATAAGAAAACATTCCATTTCCCCCTCCTCTCCCACAAAACCACAAGGTAAGTGGAACAAGTAATGAATCTTTACGAGAGCAATCAGACAGCCACTTAACAAACCTCCTGCAAAAACACAATAATTAATTGCCGCACCAAGATAAATTGTGGCAGATCTAATAGACATCAGTCCACTCTTCTGGTCTTCCTGGCTGTCATTCTGGCCCCATTTTAAAGATTTACATATTGTGATGTACAGAATAAAGATAGGAGGAGGCGGGCAGACATTTCACAAAGAACAGTGTTTTGTTGTTTAGTTTGCTCATAAAAAGCAGAGTATTTGGCTAGCAACCGAATGCAAACAGCATTGTACAGGGAAGCACGGACAGCTTTTAAAGGCTCTTGAATTCTATATTATGACCTTCATATATATGCCAACTAAAATTCTCATTATTATACAGTCAACAACAAATGTTTAGATATCCTGTAGTCTAGATATTATGCTCCCCTTTTTAATTATCCTGGTTTTTAATTCTGAAAGAGAAGGGAACGTGACTGCACTGATATCATTCCTTCTCTTTATGTTTGAATTAAGGCTTATAAGGGGCCAATACCACACTGCACTACTCTACTAATTAATTCTGCATACACATTCATTACAGTGCATCTACTTATTACAATTTGAAGCAACTAAGCTATTGTTTATAAGGAACGATTAAAGGAGTGGTTCACCTTCAAGTTAACTCTTAGTATGTCATAGTAAAATAAATAATAGTTTTTTTAATTATTTGCTTTTTTTTCAGATTTTGAATGGGGGTCATTGACCCGAACTAAAAACAAATATACTGTAAGACAACAGATATATTGTTATTTCAACTTTTTATTACACATCTTTATATTTAGGCCCTCTCCTATTCATATTCCAGTCTCTTATTCCAATCAATGCATCGTTGGCAGGCTAATTTGGACCTTAGCAACCAGGTTGCTGAAACTGTAAACTGGAGAGCTGCTGAATAAAAAGCAAAGTAACTCAAAAACCATGAATAATAAAAAATTAAAATCAATCGCAAATTGTCTCAGAATATCACTCTTTATATCATACTAAAAGTTCATTTAAAGGCATCAAAGTTCAAAAAATGCTGGTGACTTTTCTGGAGCTTTTTTTGGCTGACAAACTTTTTTTTGGGTAACCAGTTTTCTCCAGACATTTCATAACATATGGAACTTTCATTTTACAGTGGGCTCATGTGTAAGGCATTACCGTATATACTCGAGTATAAGCCGAGTTTTTCAGCCCCCAAAATATGCTGAAAAACTCTACCTCGGCTTATACTCGGGTCAAGCGCAAAAAACGGTCGCCGGCTCCTAAGAATATTTGCCGGCGCCTAAGAATATTCGCCGGCACCTAAGAATATTCGCTGGCGCCTTAGAATATTCGCCGGCGCTTAGAATAGTAGCCGGCGCCTAAGAATAGTCATCCAAAAACGAGATTGAAACTTACCAGAAGCTGCTGCATTTCTCACCCTCTGCTTATACTCGAGCCAATAAGCTTTCCCAGTTTTTGGAGGTAAAATTAGGTACCTCGGCTTATACTCGAGACGGCTTATACTCGAGTATATACAGTATATTAACTCTCTTGTCTTTATTAAGGTTCCCTGGACATGTATAAGAAAAAGTGGAAACTTCAAACATTTGCACCAACATTTATAATAAAGACATCCATACAACTTTAAATTACCAGCCGTATGCAAATTGACCTAAGTGCAAGATCACTAGCGAATTTTCGATAGGCACAAATGAACACTATCGCATCTTCGCTATGAAATGCTGGCACTGCCGAAGTAACGCTATTGAAAAGTCACCAGCATTTGGCACCCAGGGCACATCTTCGCATATTAGTGAATTCGTTTAGTGGTAGCAAATTTGTGGCTGGCGAAGTGGTGTAATGTGTGCGAATCGGTTGCTGGCAAAAATTCACCTTTTAGTAAATCTGCCCCTTGGAGATTTCTGGATAAGAGTTCCCATGCCTGTATACAAATATATAGAGGACGGATTTACTTCAATCCAATAAAGTATGCCCTTTTCAATTAAAAGCAAATAAATGTAATATACTGCTTTATCTGTGCAATATATTTTTCCTTTTACACTGAGGCTATACAGGTAACATATGTGGTCTCAGACTGCTTGGTACCAAAAATAATTGGCCTGTCTCTGCAGTAAGACACTAGAAACTCTTACTAGAGAATGCTGAAGTCATTACTCAAACAGATGATATGTTGTCCATAGGTCAACACTGGAAAATAACCAGTCTATAGGCAGTTATAGGTTCCAGTGCAACGGTTTGGCACATCCTAGACCATGGAACCTAATGAGGATATAATTTGCAATGCTCTGAGTACTATTCTCCCCTTCCCCATGATTCCAAAAGCTGACCTTGCTCTGCCTTGCTTCTCTCAACCATTTGCATTGGCTAGTACTAAATAAATAAAAATTAGAGATTGGTGTAAGGGCTTTGCATTTAAAGAAGAATGTATTTGGTTTCTATAAACATACTGTAGATGCCGATATAAAGAGGAACTTGGTGAACTAATGTTGTCTTTTCAGCAATTGTGTACCTAGAGCTAGATAAATAGACAGAAGGTGCGTTGGTCATTGTTAGCAATGTGACCTTGTAACTTTGAACAGCAATTACTTCTCAATCTATTGATAGCAAACAGCTGGGAAAAAATGAAATGCTAACTAGCAACAGTAAAGAGCAGAACAAATGTTTAAGTGATTTCAAAATCTCTTTAATGGGCTACTACAGACCCAAAATGTTTCATTTATTTTATTAGTTTTAATCAGTATAGCTTCTTTAGCACTTTCCACGTTCAGCAGCATTGTGTGTTTATGCACAATTTATATTTATACAACCAACTCCCCAATGTACTACTTGTATCCACTAGCTTCCTCTGAACCCTCTTTTCTTTCATACTCCCTGGCCTACCTCTTTATAATAACCATAAGTCATGCACTAATAGGCCAAGACCTATGCACTAGTCTAAGTCACTTCCTGTCGGCCAATATAAGGTTATAAAGAAGGCTGTGGACAGTCAGCCTGAGGAAGTGGCACTTTAAGCAATGTTAAAAAAGCAGGCTGAGACAGTAGCACCTTAGGTAAAATCACATTTCTTCTATTGATAGCAAACAGCTGCTTGATTCTCATTATTCAGGTGATTTGATTTGATCAGATTTCTGAATATTTAACTCTGAAAAAAAAAATACAGTATGGGTATTTGTTTTTTATTCAGCTTCACAGCTGTGGCTGACCTAATCTGACTGTGCTTATTAACTAGGGATGCACCGAATCCAGGATTCGGTTCGGGATTCGGCCAGGATTCGGCCTTTTTCAGCAGGATTCGGATTCGGCCGAATCCTTCTGCCCGGCCGAACCGAATCCGTATCCTAATTTGCATATGCAAATTAGGGGCAGAGAGGGCAATCGCGTGACTTTTTGTCACAAAACAAGGAAGTAAAAAATGTTTTCCCCTTCCAACCCCTAATTTGCATACGCAAATTAGGGTTCGGATTCGGTATTCGGCCGAATCTTTCTCGAAGGATTCGGGGGTTCGGCCGAATCCAAAATAGTGGATTCGGTGCATCCCTATTATTAACTGGTACTTAATACACCATCCCCTATACAAAGCTATTGCAAGTATCTCTTTAATAAATCAAATCATACTTAGTACTGTCTGATGTAACAGTTGTCTTCAACATTAATGAAGGGTTGGGTACAGCAATTGCATCTCTGATCACAGAGAACACCCAAGGTTCACAAATGTACTATTAAAGAATGTTAATAAAAAGAAAAGAGTGATTTGGAAGATTCCATTAAAGGTCTTCAACAGACCAAAAATAATTATTGCATAAGTAATATAGGGCTTGCCACATTCAGAAGTCTTATGCATTAAAGCTAGATTCAACTCCCACTACTCTACTAGGCTCCTTTGCCCCATCTTGGTTCTCAGGTTCCTCTTGCATGGACTGACTCTTTGTATTTACCCAGGATCTCACAAAGAATAAATGTTAGTACTGTGAGAGAGTTGCTTATAAAAAAAACCTTATGAGCATGGATTGGTCAATGAAAGGTTATAAGAAAGGCTGTAACTACTTAGCCTAACCCAGTTACACTAAAATTATTTAAACTACAGGCTGAGTAAGTAACACCTTAAATGATGTTAGAAAACATCCAAATATTAAGAAAGATTAAATAAACCACAGAAAATAACAACAATGAAAGTAGTTAAAACACAATAGTACCTTTAGGTAAAAATGATAGTCCATATGCCCAAGTAGTTGGCTATATGCTGGGTTCACTCATTAAATTAGTATTATATGTAACAGTTTTCACATACACACAAAATGTGTCCCTCTATACCATGGGTATAAGTCATCTAAAACCTGTCAATGCACTATATATATAAAAAAATATATATATAGAGTATGAATATGGAAAGTTATCAAAACCTAACACAACCAAAGGCTATTACTATGAAATGCTGAAAGAAATGAATAGCATTAGAAACTTTGCAGAAAGAACCTTGAAGCTGAGTTGACTATATTTAATACAAAAAATTGAATTCAATTCACAAACACAATTCGGCAAACACAAAACTATTCAAAATATAAAAGACGACCTATAATCAAATTTTGTGTGATCTTTTATGGGAAGTATAAGGGCGGGCTGGGTGGGAAACATGTTTAATCAGCCATTGGACTTCAGGTTTCTAAAACAACAGGTGGTAGATACGTGAACAGCATGGAGATGCCTTCACTAGAAGAACATTATCAATTCATCAAAGAAGCAAATGTCATTAGAGGCAGAGAGCCAGGAATCACTTCTTTTCATCTCCAGTGATGATAACACTGCTATTGATTGGCATGTTCCCTGGCTCTAACCAGACTAGACACAACAGATCATGCGTACTTGAAACATGTCACTCAAGGCTTTTTAGCAGTGTAACCTCACACACATTGATGGAAAACAACCTTTTCTTCTTTCTTCTTTCTTTTCTTTTAGAAACAGTCCACATTGATTTTGCATGAATAAATATAAGCTTGGCTAAAAGCAAACATCTGTTTTCCCTTCTTGAAACAAACTATTTTTCCACAATGATAAAACTTCATGATCTTTGCTCTAACTGTTCCCAAAAGGCCTTCTTTTTACCCATGTCCAATAAACAAACAAATTTCCAAACAACTGACTGTTCATGGCTTTTATGTATATTATATAAGATCCAGAATCCATAAATAACAAAGGGAGTAACCTACTGTATAAAAGGATATATGCCACACAGGAGCTACATAACAATACAAAATCTCAATAGGGTTGAAGGCCGTAAAGGTCAAGGGCATCTCACCATCACCAAAGGGAACCATTCACAACACATATGTAGCCTCTGATTACAGGTAATTTGCCAGGTTGACAGTTTTGTATGGTACCTCACCTTCCACTTTATTTAAAGTGAGACACGTGCCCATCATGCGTATTCATTATGAGAAGGATAGGGGAAGAGACACAAGCATCCACCTCCCACCCCAACTTTTTCTTCATTCAGACATTCTTGCACTTCTGCCTGTGGTCATAGTACATGCATACATTGGATTTTATGTCTGTCTAAGACAGAAGCAAATTAACAGAGAACTGTTTGGGCCAGGTTCAATTTAGTGAGGAAAAAGGTTTATTACATGAAAACTCATGGACGAGATTTAATCTGAGATGCAATTCAATTAAATAAAATGTATCTGACTGTTTATCACGTGAAAACTTTATTTAAGTCTATGGGAAAAAACTGAACTGAATTTGGAGAAAATGTTTTCTCATTGAATTGAATCTGGTCCTTTAGATGCAATGTATTTTCAAACTGCATTAACATGCCTACTCATATGATTTGTTGCATCTTGGGAAAGGTTAAGTAGCTACATGCAGAATAATTGATGTGTTACAATGCATGAGGCAATTTCATTATTGTCCAAACACTAAACCTTTTGCTGAATACTGGTCAGTAGAGTTTTGTACATTTTCCCATTGTTTCCCTTTCTGCTTGATGCTTTAAATAAGTGTTACTAATTGCTCCCTAATGCATTCACAAGCTCCATATTTATTTAACAATCAAGCTCCCAATGTATTTAATTTCTATGTTGGTATCTTGCAAATACTTGTGGTTTAGTTACACCAAATTAAATGGAATAGAGGGCAGGTGATTAAACCTCTCTATATACAGCAAGTGTATAACCAGCTGTATACAGACAACTTGGCTCAGTTTAACACTCTTATTTCTGCTTGTGGAGCTGCGGCTCTGAGATTTTCCAGTGTTTTGTTTTTCTTTTTAATTAAATGTAATCTGTAATGTTCATTGTGTATTGAACAGAAATGTAATCAAGCAGAGAACCTTGTTTCCCAATCCTCATTGTGCATCTTAAAAAGTTATTTTTTTAATGGGTTTAGGAGGCCTACTGTGTATTCATGAATTATGACATCACTTTTAACTGCCTACGGAGGAACATATGACTAATCAGTTCTCAAAATGCAGAAAATTTCCTGTGCCTGAACAAATAAAAGAATAATGATGGTATGAATAGTGATTGCCACCATGTAAGTAGGGGCCCTCACATTTCCTGGGAGTCCTATTTTCACTGAACATGCCTAAATGAAGTTTTAGTAATTGAAGAAGCCAATATACAGGGGTAATACAAAACTATAATGGATTTTTGGTTTTATTTCAAGAGTGCTGTTTGCTGGAAAAGGAAAGTTGTAGTTACTGATACCTTTTAATTGACCTACATAATCTATATCATTATTTTTGCTAAGTGCTCCCATCCATTCCAAATTCTGCCAAGCTTGTCTGAAAGCCTCTGCTGCCCTTGCAATAGTTATAGACAGCTTGCTGCACTGAAAAATATTAAAGGAGAACTAAAGCCTAAAATAGAAAGTGGCTGGAAATGCTGCTTT
Source organism: Xenopus petersii (assembly GCA_038501925.1). Taxonomy (NCBI): domain Eukaryota; kingdom Metazoa; phylum Chordata; class Amphibia; order Anura; family Pipidae; genus Xenopus; species Xenopus petersii. Next base: position 110,567,340 of record CM076678.1, on the reverse strand, counting down.
TTACATACTAAATGTAAAATATCAGCCCAAGGGTTGAGCAGCACTACAACAGTTCTAAACAGTTGTTCAAAGCAGCAGCAAGTATGCAACTGTCATAGTCGTTAAAGTAGCTGATCCTTCAGGGCTTAATTCAGATGCTGAACACACTACTTACTATGAGAACCTAAATTAATTTAAAATTAGCCTTGTGATCTGAATTTTAGATACATATGTATATTGTGTTTTGGATCTTAGGTATGTGATAGAATACCAGAGCATAAGCTGTGATCCAGCCAAAAAGAAGATAAGTAGCTACAGTATCTTCCCTGATAATGGACTGTGGTGGTCTTGGACTGGTAGTGAACCCATAAACTTAAGGTGTATTATTTCTTTGTTAAGCTTAAGTTTTCCTTTAGAAGATAAAATTAAATTGAAGGATACAAATAAGTTGATAAGTAGTGCAGATGATTAAAATGGGTTGAAAATGTATGGGATAAAAACAAGGCAATTCAGTAACACAAACCACAATGACATGCGGGGAACAAGCATTGGGATTTAATAGAAAGTCGGAATAAGGGTGGATATGGTGAAGAGAATTTGTGGTAGGTTGCAGCAAATCAAGAGATGGAGAAAAGGCAAGGAATGGTTGCTCATCCCCTCTGGAAACCAGCAGTAATACAGTATGATATACTGTATGCTCTCAGTTCAAAATATATGTAAAAAGTGGTTGTATCTTAATATAACTAATGTCATGTAACAGCTTTTCCTGGCAGTTCTAAAGGTCGACATATGCTTGTTCAAGAATTTATGGTCAATGGTACCCAGTTTTAATATTTGCGTATGATGGGGTGGCTGCCTGTTGCTTCAGCCATGGGAAATCCCTCTCAAAATTCATCGTTCTATTGGATAAAGCAAAAAAGAAAAAAGCAAGCTTTGGGACTTGAACTTCCTTTTCACTATTGAAAAGGCTATTGTCCTTTAGTTCATCAAGTAGGAATTTACTGTCTCAAGGACTGCATGTGGTCTCAACCGATAATAGCATAATATTCATTGCAGCAAGGATAAAAGTGGTAATATGGAAGGACACCGAGGTAGAATTACTACTTTATCAAATTTCTGCCCACATAATTGCTGCTTTTGCTGGTGATATATTCTATCTTCAGACTGGCTGACATTGCAAATAACTCCCCCCCGTCCACATTTTGGTCTGCAGTCTCTATTTCTAGAAGCTATGTACAAATTACAGGACGGCCCCAGTTTAGCTGAATTGTAGGCAACCCTACAAACAGCGGTTTGAAAATTGCTGCATTCTTTTAACAATACTAACCAGTTAAAACTATATGGTTCATGTTGGCTTTGAAACTGGTGCAGCTTTGCAGAAACGTGTTTGCAACACCATCTTTTATTATATATTATTATAATATTATATATTAACTATTCTACTTACCGTGTATTTACAAGACTACAACATATTATACAGCATTGTACAATAAACCAAACGAGAAAACATACAAAAACCTCCATTAACCAATATAAGAGGTAAAGAGAGCCCTGCCCAATAGAGCTTACAATCTAAAAGAAGGGTATGTACAAAAGCCGTACAGAAAGCAGCTGAGCCATCCCAGTGCAGCTTTTAAAGGGCATGTAAAGTCTAAAATAGAATAAGGCTAGAAATGCTGAATTTTGTATACTAAATATAAACATGAGCTTACTGCACCACAAGCCTAATCAAACAAATAATTTATGCTTTCAAAGTTGGCTACAGGGGGTCACCATCTTGTAACTTTGTTAAACATATTTGCAAGACCAAGACTGTGCACATGCTCAGTGTGGTCTGGGCTGCTTAGGGATTGACATAAACAAAGCTGCTTGAGTTCTACATGGCTGGGAAGTAAGGTGGGGTCTCCCACCTGCTGTTCATAAGTATGATTGTTTCCCTGCTCAGCAGTTAGGGACCATCTGACAATTCCTATCCACAGCATTAAATGAAGGGAGAATTTCACTGCATACAGTCAGGTTTCTTATAAAAACTGTAAACATTTTTTAATTAAAATATATTGGAGATAGGTTTCTTTTTCATTAAAGATGGGATTTTAGTTTTTTTGCCTTTACATGCCCTTTAAGGTTAAAGTAATAGTAATTGTGACAACAATTGTAGCTCTGACACAATGAAACCTTTACTTTGCATCTGCCTTTCGCCTCCTGTTGTGTCCATGGTTCCCTTTGCACTTAGTGATGCACACTAAAGGAAGTGCCGGGAGATCCGGCAAGAAACGCGTAAGTCTAACAGCCCTGTACACCCACCGCTGTATATCCCGACTATGTGTGTGTTGAAATAAAGCCTACCTTTTGCACTGATGCTGTAGTCTACTTTCCGTGTCCTGGGACAGCGCCAAATTTGATGAGACTATCGACTGTTCCACACTAAAGGGATCATTTACAAACAAAGTTGGATGCAATTCCCCATGTTTTGTACAAATAATACAGCTTTCCCCCCACAAGTCCAGCGCAATTGCGGGTATGTATGGGTTTATGCAATTGTTTCCAGAGCTCTACATTGAAAAGATGTTTGCACCTCATGAGGTCTTTGGTTTATTTTTCAGTTTGCAGTGGAGGTACAAATGAATTGCTGATTAGTTGCAATTGGCAACTGCACTTGGTCAATTTGAGTAAATTAGCCCCTAGGTCACCACAATTATCCTTTGATGTGCAAATCCATAGAAAAATATTTGAGCCCAGCTATTTAGTGCTTACATTAACCTTTTTGCCTCAAGTGCACCTAAGTCATAGTAACAGCTATTGTGAATTAGGTGCATAGAACAACACTATAGGGGTAAAGTCAAGCTGGCAATAGCCCAGCAGCTCCAGGGTTCCTACAGCCGCTTGCATCAATAGGCACACCATGTCAGATGCCAATGAACAATGAAAATGCTAGATGCAATCACATACAACCTGTTCTGACACATCAGGTGCAATTGTGGTTGCTGCATCTCTGTGAATGACCACAATTATGATGTAATTATGGGGAGAAATGATGATAAAGGATTATGGGTAAAAAGACATTGTGACGTGTATCCAAAATTGCACTTTGCGCACTGAACTTGTAAATGTAAATGACCCCTAATACTGTAGGTGCAAGAGAGCTGCTCTTCTAACATCTTTATTTTGGGCATGTGCTAAGTCCAGAGTTCCATTATAATTCTGCCACAATATGCAAATACACCAACCATATGGGATAAATATAGAAAATATAGAAAAGAATGCTCATGTGTTCCCATGTAATGACTAAAACATTAAGAATTGCATGGATATTTGCACGTTGTAAATTGTCTACTGTTAATAAATAGGCCCTACTATATTTTCAAATGCAAATTAGACCAAGGTAAACATAACTGGAAATCCTTACATATGTTACACTATCAATCATAGTAACATATTTGTATCCAATATTCTTTTCCTTATAAAACTATATCCTGCTCAGGGAATGATGGCAAAGTCTATACTAAAAGCCTTTCCTAAAATCAGGATACAGCATAGTAAGGAGAATGACAATAAAAAGCAGTACTGGCCTATTTCTTCCTTTCCCTCCTACTATAAATGTTTAGCAATGCTGAATATCTGGCTTTTCTCCACAGCTGCATGCAGATAAGGGTCCGGGAGCAATGAATAATGTAGAAGGAACGCAGAGAAAAGTCGGCAGGAATCCTTTCTGCCTCATCCCGGCATTTCTCTGGATTTCTGCAGTATTTGTCACACAAGTAAAGGCAGGAATTGGCAAGTAATAACAGAGGTCGTCAGCCCCCGCTCTGTGTGGAGGTAACATTGGTATTCAAGGTGCAGCACGTTGGAGAGCTGACATCTCATTAAAATGAAAATGATGCAATTTCTCTTTCTCCTCCTTAATGGGGATGTGTGACAGTGTAATTGACGACTGTTTATGTGGATCTGATGGCTTCGCACTCTCCCTTCCCACAAAAAACTTTCAGGCACATGTCAGGCAAACTTCTAGCTAGGTTACCTCTTGTTGCTGTTTTTTGTACGGTAAGCTCGCTAATGTGCTGTAAGTCATCTATAACTGTGTGGTTCAACTATGACTTGACCCCAAATATTGATGAACTACAGCAACCTGGATAGTCCAAGATGGGAGTTAAAGTATTCTGGGAACAGTATGTCACGACTGGCTCCCAAAATCCAGAACAAGTGCTAGGCTCCCTGGTCTCAGCTATGCTTCTGCCTGTAGCAGCCGCCTTTCACTTCTGGAGGAGCCCTCCGCTAATTGGATGCCGCCAGGTCTTAATAAGAGAGGAGCCAAGCAAGAGTTCTGGACGAGCAAAAGGGCATGGTCGTTATAAAGTCTTTGGACGGAAGGCATAGTTCTTGGAATAGACAAAAGCGGGGATGGTCAAACACAGGCAGAGGTTGGTTCAGGCGGAGTTCAAGCTAAGTCAATCAGACCAGGGTCGATACAGGCATCGTTCAAGGATAGTTGGACAGGCAAGGGTCAATACCGGTAGAAACAGAATAGTCAGGCAGGCACAGGTCAAGATAATCAGAGTTCAGAGCAGTGAGGCAGGCAAGGGTCAGATTTGGCAGAGTTCAAAAAAGTCAGGCAGGCAAGGGCCAAAACCCGAAAGTACGCACCGTGCTGGCCATAGAGAGCCAGCAAACGAGCCAAGTGGATCAACGTGGTGGGCTTCCCCAACGGGCCACTAGACCACCAGGATAAGTCCTCCCACAGTAGTCAGAGATCTTTTTAAAGCTTTTCACAGCTCTCCAGGGCCACAGTCTTATTTGAGCAATGTAGGAATGAAGACCCTTGGGGCCACAGGTGGGACTAACCTCAAAAGCCTCCACCGCCACTGACTGGCCTGTTGGCCTCCTGCCGATAATATATGCTGCACACTGTTTCCTATTAATTGTTCAGATGAAAATTACTGGAAGCATTAAACACATTTTTCCAGCACAACACACCAAGTCAAAATTGATGACTAAAGTTATTAGAGAAGCACTTGCAGTCCCTTTTAAGGAATTCTATTATGGGCAAAGATTTCTTTTTAAAAATATCAGTTAATAGTACTGCTCAAGCAGAATTCTGCACTGAAATCCATTTTTAAAAAGAGCAAACAGATTTTTTATACCCAATTGTGAAATCTGATATGGGGTTAGAAAAGTTGTTAGTTTCCCAGATGCCCTCAATCATGTGACTTGTGCACTGATCACCTTCTATAATGGTTTACTGCTGCACTGCAGGTTGGAGTGATAACACTCACCTCTCCCTTTGCTCCCATCATGCTATCAATACGACACCTATGTTTTTTTGCAACCACCAGCATCCTAGCAACATATATAAGCTATTAACCATTCAGCCTTGCCCTACATTAATACGAGCAGTACAAAATACAATGATCCTCAGAGGGAAATGTCCATCTTTACTGTACTTGATAAACATGGAATGATCTTGCACACTAATCAAGCACAAAAGGCAGGTGGTATTGGAAGAACTTTCTTGCCGAAACGATGGGGTTATTCTCTCTTTATGAGTATCTGCTTTTATACTTGTATGATGTTTATTGCTGAGTGGTACATATCTTTATGGTCTTGATGAACAGTGTAATTATGTACTGAATTATACTGTATATATTGTAATGTTTGTTACATATAAATCTTTAATAAACAATTTTTAATTGCAGAGCCAGGTGCCTTAAATACAAATCTGTAAATAATATCTATGGGCAAGATTTTCTAGCCTGGAGTGCCCTTCATTACCTTTGATTTTTATTTATTAATCTGTACTAGATGCTATGTAAAGATGAAGCCTACAGTTTCTCTTTTATCAACTCTATTTATACTTTGGTTAATCTTAAAGCTTGTTAATCTCAAAATAATGTCACCTATAATGACATAGCACCCTGAAGCCAGAACTAGCAGTGTAAGTTGGAATAGCTTATGGTCTAGTTATATTCAGAATATTTTTATACTAAATGCCTCATTGCTAATACATCTGTATAAGATGCATTTTCAAATGCATGGTAAATCTAAAAGAAATGCCAAACAAGTGAATCTTGCCTATACTCACATTTCTAGCTGTTTTGTTCTGCCACTGTGTTTATATGAGGCTGGCAGTCAACTGTAAATAGTGATGAGTGAAATGGACTTGCTTGGATGCTTGGACATGAAAAAACATGCACTCCAATGCATTTCATGAATTCCCAACATTTTAGGAAACTTCCCTTTGTTCCACAAATTTTTTTGGTGAAACAAGACAGACTTAGTCATCACTAAATTTAAAGGCATTAATGGGATTAATATATACAGTACAACCCCTCACTTTGACTCTTTTGATGGATGACCTGAGTGTCCTATACAAAGCTTGTATTAATTTTTAACGAGAAAAGAGAGGCCTCATCGAGCTGCCCCACTCAGTGAGCTGTAATTTTGGCTTAATAAGACACTATTGATAATCAATAGGTTAATCACTTTGCACTAATGAGAGGCAGAGTATTGGTGATAGCGCACAGATGGTTTCCTAACAAGGATGTAGAATATTTAACAAGCTCCTAAAATTAGAGTAAAATCCATGGTAAACTATGATAGAAAGCTTGTATTAACTGTATGAACAGTAAAACTGCTATATGATTAATGTGACCCTTTATTCTAATTTATAATATATATACCATTATATAATATTATATTTATAATAATATATTAAATAATATATTTATAAAATATATAATATATTTTATAATATTTTATAAAATATTACATTTATTTACATTGATCAATTCTATATGTTTAAATGGTAGGTGCTACTGTGCTAAAACATGCATGCACTTACACTCCAACAATAAAGTGAACATCATAGTGTTATGCCTAAATATAACCATCCATTATATCTATTTTACTACTTTTTAATACAAACAAGAATCAAGGTCCCAACTATTATTGTATAAACGAGGCAAGGACTTCCAGACTAAAGAAAGTTATAAGCCATTATGAACAAAACATTGTAACCATTGTTATCATTATCATCATCTTCATCATAGCTGTGACAATGGAGTGTTGCAAAATCTTAAATCTATTGCCTCTTTGTTCTATTCTTTACAGTATCTTCCCTTTGCTTTCTGCATTATAACTATCAGAATTGTTGAAAAAGTAAAAAAAGTTTTAGTTCTAAAATCTACATGATTATGTTCTGAATTGTATCTGTCGGTAACCTTTAACCATCAGCTGTCTGCAGAGAATCACCTGTAGCGCTATAATAAATTGAGTGGCACCGTCTCTATTATGAGCTTACTTTAAAATATATTTGTGCCACGGATGAGACCTTTCTCTCAGGTGCAAGCGCTCACAACGGTGTGGAGGCAGCATGTAGTGCAACTGTAACAATCTGCTTATGCACAAGAACTGGGCGCCAGTGGAGTTCTTAGGACATATAGCATAAAGGATAGCAGTATACTCACAGCACCAAGAACAGCTTGATCCCTGCAGGCAAGGGAACAGTTACAGCAGTAGTTAAGTAGCAATTCACAAGGTACCCCAGATTTCAGCCTGTGCCCTAAGTGGAACCTAGGGGAAATTCTACCATCCCTAAGTCTATGCACTTAGTCCCTACTACTGGGTTATTAGTACCCGGGATCTTAATCCCTCTGACTCTCCTCGTCGGAGCCTTGAGCTGCTCAACTATATAATCTATCTATCACTCCTAGAGTGATCTATGACTGAGTATAGCTATCCACTTTACTAGGGCCTAAGTGCCTAGGTTCCACTACCCATGCCCATCTGCCTGCTTGGTAAGGGCTAAAGCAATGGACCTAGACCACATGGTTACCTAGACCTTTATACTATCGCACAGTGCCAGCTAAAGTACACTGTGAGAACAATAGGGGCTTACATAAGCAGAGCAGTGACACAAGCCCCCATTAGGACCCATTTAGGCATCTAGAACCTTTAGGATGTGTTTGCCAATATTATCACATGCCCACACACCCAACAGTGTATTCAGGTCCAGGGTTGACCTCAGCACCGGACCTGTGAGTGCCCCCTGTGAGATGTCAGTGGATGCAACACACATGCGTGTGATGTCACTTCCAGTGTATGCCACTGAGGGACCCTCTAATTCTGCTGCCAGTTTTGATTGAAAGTAACCTGCAGCAGGGGAAGGTTTTTTTTTTTTTACCATATAGCCATCTAAGGGCACCACCTTAAAGCTGCCACCCTTGAAACAGGCCCTTGAGTTCCTATATGGTAAATATGCCTCTTGACTCATCCTCCTTGTAATCTGCTCATCTGAGGTTATGCTCTACTCTTATTTAGTCTTTGGGGCAGTTCCGTCTTTTGTTAAGTTGTTAGGCTGCTGGGGGGGAGGGAGGGGTGATATCACTCAAACTTAGTAGCAGTACAGCAGTAAACAAGTTTGTCAGAGCACAAGTCACATGACTGGGGGCTCCTGGGAAACTGACAATATCCCTAGCCTCATGTCAGATATCAAAATTAAATGAAAAAAAAATCAGTTTTCTCTTTTGAAAAAATTTATTTCAGTACAGAAGTCTACTGAAGCAGCACTATTAACTGATGTGTTTTGAAAAAAAAAATGTTTTCCCTTGACAGCATCCCTTCTAGTCTAGTAAGAAACAATTTAAACATTAATTAAACCCAATTGAATTGTTTTTCCTCCAATAAGGATTCATTATATCTCAGTTAGGATGCTTATAATGGGAGATGACCTTCCTGTAATTTGGAGCTTTCTGGATTATGGGTTTCCGGATAAAGGATCCCATACCTGTATAGTGATGTTGAGATACCTGAGATTTTAGAAGAGCTTTCTACTAATTGTAGGAGGCAGCAGTCAGCAGCTGACGCACCTTTATTTTTTCCCACCATGCACAGCAGAATAGCTGACGCACTGTATGCAAAAAGGATTTCTTAGTCAGGAATATCCAAGAAATTGAGACTTGATAATGGAGAGTAGTGAGGGATTTTCTACTACTGCTTTTGTTCACTTAACATTCATTCCATACCACATGACCATGGATATACACTTTTATCACTCATATAATGCCATGAATGGCAGTGCAAATGCAAGCCTCATGCATTCACTCATTCTCCTGTTGACACTGCAGCTGTCAGGCTCCTTTAGATTGGTTGCAAATGAATGGGGAATTTTTTTTTTAAATATTCAGCACCTCAAAATAATTTATGGCAGTGAAACCGTTAGTGGCGAACGTTACTAGCACCGTACCGAATAAATGGCACAATTCTGTAAGCCAGTGAGACATTTCAATGAAAAATATATTATGTAAACAACACAAAACCTGACCCTGAGAGTGCAAACAAAAAGAAAATATAATGTTCCCTATGACCGTTTAAAACATTACAAAAATGCAGCTGCAACAAAAAATTGATCTCCATTTCCTCTTTGTGTTTGTCAATGTTTTCCATAAGTTGAGAATGACAAAAGCATTTGGATACGTTTAAATCAATGATGGAAACAACATTTAATAGCAGTAATTTGAATACAACAATAATGAGAATGTTAGAGGCTCACTGTGTTGCAGACAGTCATACAATACCTTATAGAGAAAGAGAATAGCAAAAAAACCATAGCAGGTCTATGTTTACTCATAATCAATAGCCAAAGTGAGTAGATGCTAATTTAAATGCTGATTTGATAGAGAACACACTTATGTTGAATAAAAATGCAGGTGTATACATAAAAAATATATTAGTAAATATGAAAAATCCAGTATATTGGAAATGGTGCCATATGTTTTCCAGTGCCTCTGCAGCATCTATTAATATGAGGCACAACACAGTCTGCATGAGCTTGGTAGTGCCCTGTGCCAACTACTAACCAATGTCGTTACTACAAAGTCCTCTTTGTCCATGTTAAGATTTCTTAACATAAGAAACATAAAACATTTGTGTCTGTTCTTTTGCATACAGATTGCATACAGTCAGGCCCGGATTTGTATGCGAGGCCACAAAGGCCCTGGCCTAGGGTGGCCACATTTTAGGAGTGGCATGCTGCCCGCCGCATCCTAAGGAGCACTAGGGACTGAAGCATGTGCGGAGGAGGGGTTGCGTGCAGTAACATTTCACCGCTAGGACCATATGACGAGGAAGGGGGCATGCGAGCACCTGGCGCGGAACTATGTGACCTTGGGGCGCATGGAATGGAATCCGGCCCTGCATACAGTGGTGCTCAGCAAAGTTTTCAGCAACTTTCATTGGCCTCAGTCATTGCTGCATTGTGGGAAATACTGCCAAATTGACAACTTTTTTCCACTTTACAGTTCAGCTTCATTAGTGAAAAATGCCAATGTCTCTTGTGAATTGAAACTCATTTTTGCATAGGGGTTACAAAAAAATCTGATGACCAACCGGATCGCCCAGCCTAACGTGCGCTCATTAGGGAAAGCAGACCTTTACATGTATAGCCAGCTTTAGAATGTGTTAATAAAGAAAAACTATATTTATAACACAGTGGGGCTCATTTATAAACCCTGGGTGAATTTGCACCCGGGCAGTAACCCATAGCAACCAAAGTGAGTGTTTTTTTTCAGCCAGCTGCAGGTTGAGCAATGAAAGCAGACCTTTGATTGGTTGAAATGGGTTACTGCCCAGGTGCAAATTTGCCCAGTGTTTATAAATGAGCCCCGGTGGCTATTTAGTAAACTGTGTGGCCTTTTATTTTTTCAACGCTAGTGATAGGCCATTAAAGTATGGTTCCTTTATACCTTCCTCCAATTGCACCAAAAATATATCATGCCTTTCTATCTACACAAAATAACAACCGAGACAGGAAGGCAAATTTCCACATATCCAAATCGAATTTTAAAAAAACTCAAGCATCTCGTAAGTGTATTTATTTACAAAATAACTGGCAACTTGAAAACTTGATGGTTTAAAAACATTAACAAAGCAACTTGAACGCAGTGAAATCGCCCACTAACCCTCATTTTGAATGATTATGCCATCTTAACTTGCTAAATTGCTCTTGACTCTCAAATTAAAAATTATTTTGAGTTTTCAAGTGTTCTTTGGGTTTCATAAATCTTGATTATTACAATTCTAGAAACTCAAATTTGAATTCACAATTTTTCCACAAAAACTATTTGAATATTCGAATTTTGGAAACTCAAATTTGAATATACCATTTTTGCCAGAAAAAAAAAGCTCCTATTTTCTATGCTAGGCTTTTTAGGCTAAATACACCTGACATAATTATTAAGTTCCCAGTCTAATGCATACAGAGCAGTGGCCTACTGCTCTGTAAATGTTTGCTTGAACATTGTTGTTCCTTTATTTTCTGGGACGGCCAATGACACAATACATGCATCTAAGAAGTCAAATAAATAGGTCTGGTACTGTACAAAACTCCTGTATGTTTAATAACTTAAACTTTACTTTGTAATATAGTAAGTTGCATTCACAATATAATGTGCTCCTGAATATGAGAATATGTGAATGCTCAAGCTGGCAAATCCTTCTAATTGTGTGGCGGTGCCTAGAACTGTTCAATAGGATGATCAATAGTATTGACCTTTGACTATTCCAATCAACCTGTATAAAGTGCAGTTACATGGATGCACCATCAAGTAAATTATTATTTAATTTATAATATCTGAAAACTAAAACAGTGCTGTGTCGTTTTCTTAAAAATACAGTGCAGTTTTTTATAATGTCTAGGCTGCTCTGTGCAAACGTGCTGCCAATAAACAGTGGGTAGGTAGACTGAGTAATTCAGCTATAGGGCATCACTGAGCGAATAACTGGTCTTTTTAGAACACCCTTAAATGAGCTAAACAAAGCCTATTTTTCCCTGGTGATTTGCTGATAATGATGTTATTTTTAACAGTGTTAAATTAATTAGTTAATTAATTATACATGGATTTTTTCTCTTGCAGGGTAATATGAACAAATAAATTCACACGACATGAATTATGTCAATGTTGCATCACTAGTGTAGGGGATAAGGCAATAAATATATGAGGTTTTATTTGATTTTTGGCATGTTTGTTCAGTAAATGCTTTGACACCCCTCTACAATGGATTCTGTTTGTGTTGTTGTTCAGGCAGGTTTCAAAATGTAGGTCTTCTCTGGGTAAACAAAATGCATGATAATGCGGTTATTTATTAGCAATCTGACATTAACCATAGTGCAGTTGTGCTAGTAGAATACTGCTCCAAGTGATATCTTGGTACATAAACTACTGACAAACTATACAGACAAACTATACACATGTATTTAATTCATTTTTTTTACTTCACAGATCACTAGTCTGTCCCATTCCTAATTTCTATTTCAACTAAATTCACCGTGCGGCACAACGAGTAATACATATGCCAAGAATAGACAAAAGCTAATTAATGCAAAATTATCTACTGTAATTCTGCCTCTGCTGGGAGAATGTGCCAGGCACAGAAGACTACCTAATTTAGTTTTTATTGGCTGCAAAAATATAGCTGCACTCAAGGGTTTAAATTTCTCTTAGCTCAGCATCATATCTCTATAACCACAAACAGCATTCTGCTCTTTCAGTGTCTCAGCTGCTTTAATGAAAGCTGTAGATCAGGGCAAAGCTGCCTTTCTGATAAATTTCCAGTGATGCCAGGGAAAGGTGCCAGGGGAAAATACCAGGATCATCCTCCCCCCCAAAAAAAGAAACATACTGTAGCTACCTGTAGGTACATAGTTAAGTTAACTATTCTCCATATTGAGAGCCCCACAGCAGCAGGGTCGGATGAGGGGCTGCATAATCCAACTCAGTATCACTAGTGGGTATAGATCAGAGACATTGAAAGGGGGGCTTAAAGGAAAACTATACTCCCAAAATGAACACTTTATCAACATATTGTTTACATCATATAAAGTGGCATATTTAAGTAAATGTTGCCCTTTTCCATCTCTTGCCTTGAACCACCATTTTGTGATGGTCTGTGTGCTGCCTCAGAGATCACCTGACCAGAAATACTACAACTCTAACTGTAACAGGAAGAAGTGGGGAAGCAAAAGACAGAACCCTGTCTGTTATTTGGCTCATATGACCTAACAAGTATAGTTTGTTTGGTATGTTTGTGTGCACAGTGAATTGTATTATCCCCTTATTTTTTAAAATGGCAATTTTCTATTTATGATTACCCATACTACTAGAAAAGTATATTATTATGAAAATGGTTTATTTACATGAAGCAGGGTTTTACATATGCGCTGTTTTATGCAATATCTTTTTATAGAGACCCACATTGTTTGGGGGGTATAGTTTTCCTTTAATGATGGGGGGAGGAGTGAGCATATAGGTTAGACGTATGGAGGGTTGGATAGCCACCATTTTGAGTGGACAGCCCAAAAAAGGTACCCACTTTCCCCTAGTTTGGGGTGGTTTTATTATTTTAATTTGTTGTTTTGATAATTGTCATGCATGTGTCCTTGGAGTGTTAGGGTTACACTAGTTTGGAGTTAGATAGTAAGATGTATAGGGAGAAGGCAGGAAAATTTGTGGAGCTGGGGGAGGCTGTATGGTAGTTGTCATAGCTTTGGCGGGTCCTTGTCAGTCTCCCGCAGAGGCAATTTATTCTGGTATGCCAGATCAGGTCGAGTGGATAGTTTAACCCCTAAGGTGGGTATGGTTGCCACCTTTTCTAGAAAAAACTACCGGCCTTCCTATATATTTATCTTTTTTACCCTATTAATAACATTGGAATCAGCCATCATTTTTAGCTGCCAGGCCAGGTGGCAACCCTAAAGGTGGGTGACCATGGGTGGAGATGGTGTGCTAAAAGGTGCACTATAAAGGATGCTCTGGATTGGTGGCAGGTATCCTCTGAGCTAGGGATTTTGAGGCTGGAGGACATCATGGTTCAGTGAGGCTGTGAAAGGTAGGGATGTAGCGAACGTCGGAAAAAAAGTTCGCGAACATATTCGCGAACTTGCGCAAAAATGCGAGCGGTTCGCGAACGGTTCGCGAACCCCATAGACTTCAATGGGAAGGCGAACTTTAACATCTAAAAAAGACATTTCTGGCCAGAAAAATGATTTTAAAGTTGTTTAAAGGGTGCAACGACCTGGACAGTGGCATGCCAGAGGGGGATCAAGGGCAAAAATGTATCTGAAAAATCTGCCTGTGTGTGCTTGGAAGAGATAGTGTAGGGGGAGAGCTGTTAGTGATTTCAGGGACAGATGATAGTAAGTTTGCTGGCTAGTAATCTGCTTGATACTGCTCTGTATTGGAGGGACAGAAGTCTGCAGGGATTTGAGGGACATTTTAGCTTAGGTAGCTTTGCTGGCTAGTAATCTACTGTTCTCTTTAAACAACTGCCATACGTTGACCTTGTAGGCATTGTTTGCCCAGTTTTTTTGGACGCAGCCACTGAAGCACAGTTGCCAGAAAAAATATGCCATATAAATGCTGAAAATAGTCATTTTTCGCCATACGTTGACCTTGTAGACATTGTTTGCCCAGTTTTTTTGGACGCAGCCACTGAAGCACAGTTGCCAGAAAAAATATGCCATATAAATGCTGAAAATAGTAATTTTTCGCCATACGTTGACCTTGTAGACATTGTTTGCCCAGTTTTTTTGGACGCAGCCACTGAAGCACAGTTGCCAGAAAAAATATGCCATATAAATGCTGAAAATAGTCATTTTTTGCCATACGTTGACCTTGTAGGCATTGTTTGCCAGTTTTTTTGGACGCAGCCACTGAAGCACAGTTGCCAGAAAAAATATGCCATATAAATGCTGAAAATAGTAATTTTTCGCCATACGTTGACCTTGTAGACATTGTTTGCCCAGTTTTTTTGGACGCAGCCACTGAAGCACAGTTGCCAGAAAAAATATGCCATATAAATGCTGAAAATAGTCATTTTTTGCCATACGTTGACCTTGTAGGCATTGTTTGCCCAGTTTTTTTGGTCGCAGCCACTGAAGCACAGTTGCCAGAAAAAATATGCCATATAAATGCTGAAAATAGTCATTTTTTGCCATATACGTTGAGTCAACGTATGGCAAAAAATGACTATTTTCAGCATTTATATGGCATATTTTTTCTGGCCTCTGTGCTTCAGTGGCTGCGGCCAAAAAAACTGGGCAAACAATGCCTACAAGGTCAACGTCGTTGACCTTGTAGGCATTGTTTGCCCAGTTTTTTTGGCCGCAGCCACTGAAGCACAGAGGCCAGAAAAAATATGCCATATAAATGCTGAAAATAGTCATTTTTTTGGTCGCAGCCACTGAAGCACAGTTGCCAGAAAAATTATGCCATATAAATGCTGAAAATATAAATTTTTTTGGTTGCAGCCACTGAAGCACAGAGGCCAGAAAAATTATGCCATATAAATGCAGAAAATATGCATTTTTTTGGTCGCAGCCACTGAAGCACAGTTGCCAGAAAAATTATGCCATATAAATGCTGAAAATATAAATTTTTTTGGTTGCAGCCACTGAAGCACAGAGGCCAGAAAAATTATGCCATATAAATGCAGAAAATATGCATTTTTTTGGTCGCAGCCACTGAAGCACAGTTGCCAGAAAAATTATGCCATATAAATGCTGAAAATATAAATTTTTTTGGTTGCAGCCACTGAAGCACAGAGGCCAGAAAAATTATGCCATATAAATGCAGAAAATATGCATTTTTTTGGACGCAGCCACTGAAGCACAGTTGCCAGAAAAAATATGCCATATAAATGCTGAAAATAGTCATTTTTTGCCATACGTTGACCTTGTAGACATTGTTTGCCCAGTTTTTTTGGTTGCAGCCACTGAAGCACAGAGGCCAGAAAAAATTAAACCAGTAGGGTTTGCACCCTAGTTTGTAACGGTGGCGGAGGGAGGAGGACGCTAAAGGACAGCTGTGTGTGGAGTCATGAGGCTTGAAGAGAAGGACAGCTGCATAGAAGTCAGAACAAGTCTTCCGGCGTGCAGTAACCCTCCGAGATCCACCCCTCATTCATTTTAATAAAGGTCAGGTAATCGACACTTTTGTGACCTAGGCGAGTTCTCTTCTCAGTTACAATCCCTCCTGCTGCACTGAAGGTCCTTTCTGAGAGCACACTTGAGGCTGGGCAACACAAGAGGTTCATGGCAAATTGTGACAGCTCTGGCCACAGATCAAGCCTGCGCACCCAGTAGTCCAGGGGTTCATCGCTCCTCAGAGTGTCGATATCTGCAGTTAATGCCAGGTAGTCCGCTACCTGCCGGTCGAGGCGTTCTTTGAGGGTGGATCCAGAAGGGTTGTGGCGCTGCCTTGGACAGAAAAACATTTGCATGTCTGACGTTACAGACCGGCCAAAGGGCTTTGTCCTTGCAGGTGTGCTCGTGGCAGGATTACTGGCACCTCTGCCCCTGGAATGTTGATGAGTTCCTGAAGTGACATCACCCTTAAAAGCATTGTACAACATGTTTTGCAGGCTGGTTTGTAAATGCCGCATCTTTTCGGACTTGTGGTATGTTGGTAACATTTCTGACACTTTATGCTTGTACCGAGGGTCTAGTAGCGTTGCGACCCAGTACAGGTCCTTCTCCTTAAGCCTCTTGATACGGGGGTCCTTCAACAGGCATGACAGCATGAAAGACCCCATTCTCACAAGGTTGGATGCAGAGCTATCCATCTCCGCTTCCTCATTATCAAGGACTGCATCATCCACGGTCTCCTCCCCCCAGCCACGTACAAGACCAGGGGTCCCCAAAAGGTCACCACTAGCCCCCTGGGAAGCCTGCTCCTGTTGGTCCTCCTCCTCCTCCTCCACAAAGCCACCTTCCTCCTCTGACTCCACTTCTGGCACCTCTCCCTGCGTTGCAGCAGGTGCCTGGGTTCGTTCTGGTGATTGCGACCATAAATCGTGCGCTTCCAGCTCCTCGTCACGCTGGTCTACAGCCTCATCTGTCACTCGTCGCACGGCACGCTCCAGGAAGAAAGCGAAGGGTATTAGGTCAACGTATACACAGCGGTGGATACGGATTACGTAAAATATATGAATGCTGCTTGAAAAAAAGTAACTCAAGTGGTTTTTCTAGAGACGATAATATTATCAATATTTAGACAAAATGTGAACAAGCTCACACAGCTAGATGGCGGTTTGAAGAAAACACTGTGCAAATAATGCCTACAAGGTCAACGTATACACAGCGGTGGATACGGATTACGTAAAATATATGAATGCTGCTTGAAAAAAAGTAACTCAAGTGGTTTTTCTAGAGACGATAATATTATCAATATTTAGACAAACTGTGAACAAGCTCACACAGCTAGATGGCGGTTTGAAGAAAACAGTGTGCAAATAATGCCTACAAGGTCAACGTATACACAGCGGTGGATACGGATTACGTAAAATATATGAATGCTGCTTGAAAAAAAGTAACTCAAGTGGTTTTTCTAGAGACGATAATATTATCAATATTTAGACAAAATGTGAACAAGCTCACACAGCTAGATGGCGGTTTGAAGAAAACGATGTGCAAATACTGCCCACAAGATCAACGTATACACTACTACAGCGGTGGATACGGATCTCGTAAAATTTATTATGGCTGCTTGAAAAAAGTCACTCCGGTGTTTTTTCTGGAGACGGTAATATTATGGATATTTAGACAGAATGTGAACAAGGTCACACAGCTAGATGGCAGTTGGTTGAATAACACACTGGGCAAAAAATGCCTACAGGGCAAATAATGCCTAAAAGGTCAACTTATACACTACTACAGCGATGGATACGGATTACGTAAAATATATTATGGCTGCTTGAAAAAAGTCACTCCGGTGTTTTTTCTGGAGACGGTAATATTATGGATATTTAGACAGAATGTGAACAAGGTCACACAGCTAGATGGCAGTTGGTTGAATAACACACTGGGCAAAAAATGCCTACAGGGCAAATAATGCCTAAAAGGTCAACTTATACACTACTACAGCGATGGATACGGATTACGTAAAATATATTATGGCTGCTTGAAAAAAGTCACTCCGGTGTTTTTTCTGGAGACGGTAATATTATGGATATTTAGACAGAATGTGAACAAGGTCACACAGCTAGATGGCAGTTGGTTGAATAACACACTGGGCAAAAAATGCCTACAGGGCAAATAATGCCTAAAAGGTCAACTTATACACTACTACAGCGATGGATACAGATTACGTAAAATATGTTATGGCTGCTTGAAAAAAGTCACTCCGGTGTTTTTTCTGGAGACGGTAATATTATGGATATTTAGACAGAATGTGAACAAGGTCACACAGCTAGATGGCAGTTGGTAACTTATACACTACTACAGCGGTAGTAAAATAAAAAAAAGTAAAATAAAAAAAAAATGAATATTAAAAAAAAAAAAATTAAAGTTGGTGCTGCTGAACTACTAGGAGCAGCAGATTAGCACACCAGTCCCACTCCCCAACACTGCTAGACTAATAGCACTGGGCTCTTATAGTAGTAGTAGTAGTAGTAGTAGTAGTAGTAAAACAACAAAAAAATAAATAAAAGCAGTCCTTACAAGGACTACTGTTATTGCAGCAGTCAGCAGATGAGATCAGAAGCAGGACAGCTGCCCACTGCAGCTACATACAGAGCACTGCAGTAGAAGGTAGATTACTAGCCAGCAAAGCTACCTAAGCTTAAATGTCCCTCAAACCCCTGCAGACTTCTGTTCCTCCAATAACAGAGCAGTATCAAAACGATTACTAGCCAGCAAACTTTCAACTGTCCCTGAAATCACTAACAGGCAGCAGCTCTCTCCCTACACTATCTCTTCAGCACACACAGGCAGAGTGAAAAAACGCTGCAGGGCTTCGGTTTTTATAGGGAAGGGGAGTGGTCCAGGGGAGAGCTTCCTGATTGGCTGCCATGTACCTGCTGGTCTGGGGTGAGAGGGCAAAAAAAAGCGCCAACAATGGCGAACCCAAAATGGCGAACGTCGCGCGACGTTCGCGAACTTCCGGCGAGCGCGAACACCCGATGTTCGCGCGAACAAGTTCGCCGGCGAACAGTTCGCGCCATCCCTAGTGAAAGGGCAGACTGACAAGGGGCTCAGGAGAAAGTCTTGTGTACAGTAATTTGTTTGTACCTATTATTACATTGATGTTATTTACGGTTTATTTATGTTTAAAAAATGTATTGATGTTTTTGCACTGTTGTAATTGTAATAAAGCTGTGGCCATTATCATTCCAAAAATCATCACACAGTTTTTATTGGTTAGTCAGGTGAGTGAATGTAGGTAGATGCATGGGTCAAGACAGTTTTGCAGGAAAATAAACCAAAACTGGAACAACTAAGAAAATGATAAAAAAAGGGCAGTTTCACAATAAATGAAGGGCTTGTCTTTTCTCTCATGATACTGAGTAAAGTTGAAAAGGAATTACTTGGTAAAGCTGAACATGTATGGTATAATTTGGTTGTGAGGGGGCTCATCTCTTTCAATGGAATTCCTTTACTTCAGCAAAAAATCAGAACTTCCCATATTCATATTTTACATTTAATGGACATTTACAGGAAACTTATGTAAATGTGAACCAAGAAATAAGTAATTTTTGACACCATGTGGGTGTATCCTGAAACACTTAGAGGGCCATTTATTAAAGGCATACCTCCCAACTGTCCCTTTTTTGGAGGGACAGTCCCTCTTTTGACAGTTCAACCCGCAGTCCCTCATTTGTACTGGAAAGTCCCTCTTTTCTCTGCACTGAACAGCCAGATAAAGAAACAAAGTTTCTCACTTAATTGTCTTTTAGCAGAGAGCCCAGAACAGCTAACAGGTACTTTGTAACAATTTTGAGACACAAAAACACAGTTTAGATAAGGAGAAATATTTTCAAACTTTTATAACCTGCCAAATTTTGTAAAACAAACATGGTAATTAGGGGGTGTGGCCACATAAAGGGGTGTGGTCAAAAAATTGCTGCGTTACATGCAGAAAAAAATTTTTTGTCCCTCTTTTTACTTCCAAAATGTTGGGAGGTATCTTAAAGGACAAATTTCAGTGGTATTTAGGGGGTGTGGAGTGTAAGCCATGCTTGTGTTAGTAGTTATGGGGAAATTGGGGGGTGGTGAAGTTTTACCAAAAGCATTAGATATGTTGTGAAGGTAAAAAAAAAATGTCAAAAAACCCAAAAAGTTTTGGCAAATGTGGATGTTAAAATTTGCCCCTTGCAGTTCTGAAGAAAACCTAGAAGTAATTCTATCTGTAACTTTGATGTTGCCTTTGTCCTGTAATTGGTATGTCATCCAAATCTCTACCACTGTTATTTTACAGTTCAGATGTTGAAAGACAGAAATACATTTTCTGCACGGATACATCATGACAATTTAATGGCTTTCCTGAAGTATAACATTCTGTGCTGTTATTGAAACTAGTACTATTTCCCTGATATGTCTGATATGTTAGGTTTGACCTTTTAAACAATATTCTTCATATTACAAAATGGACTGATTTTAAGCGGAGTGGCTATAAAAAAAATATATATCCTATTATTTAATTGCCTACATAGTTCACAAATGATGTTACCAAATTGTACAATTGTACATCACTCAAGAAATGTGTACCCATAAGTAAAAGAAGGGGAGGGAGAATGAAAATGGACTCCCTTTAGCTTTATTTCTCCACGGCAAGGAAAAAAATATTTTTAAGTTTGGACTAAGTACATAAGCTTCCACTAATATGATATCATAGGCATGCATTTCTACTGGTAATACAAGAACATAACGAATGGCTGGCTTGTGGCAATTCTCTTAACTAAAGCAGGGAAATTGCATCTCCCAACTGGCCAATAGATAACACAGCCAGCATTCACATTCACAGCCAATACCTTCAGTTTCCCATCCTATCCTCTATCTATTCAAAAGATGCATGATTCTAGGACAACTCAAGAGGCTAATTGCCTAATTTAAAATTAGTTGCAGAATCCAAGATTTTTTTTAGCCTCCCTGAGCTAATGAATTCTTGGTGATATCATTAATTCACATAACCAACATATATACATATGTATATCTCTATAAAATGACATGCCCATGTGTGGCCAGCCTACAATAATTGTTTAAATGGGTAGTTAGCTTGAAAAAGAAAAACTTTATTATTATGTAGACTTTAGTAAAGTAATTTGGAAATTGGAGTTCATTTTTATGCAGACTTGAAATATCTAAATGTTTTTTGTTCTGCAACTGTCAGGCTTTAACTCAAACTACAGTATCTATAAGCTATCTTCTTGCTAGAGCTTAATTATCCTTGTAGACTTGATAAGATCAGGAAAGGAAGGTCAATACTATAAAACAGTTCAAAATAAAAACACAAATCTCCTTCATTAATTGAATGGATTGGTAAACAGTGGTAATAATGTACTGGTGGTTCTTGGCAATACAGGTATAGGAACTGTTATCCAGAATGCTCTGGACTTTTCTGGATAACGGATCTTTCCATAATTCATACCTCAAGGATTAGTTATATCTTAGTTGGGGTTAAGTACAAGGTACTGTTTTATATTTACAGTGACAAAGGAAATTGTTTTTAAAAACAATTTGGATTAAATGGAGTCAATGGTCTGTAATTGTTAGCTTTCTGGATAATGGGTTTCTGGATAATGGATCCCATACCTGTACAAATACAGAACATTAAGGAAACCTTAGAAACCATGAGATCTTCTGAAAGGTCAGAGGAGTATGGAACTAAGATGGAACTAACCTACTATAACCAGAAAAGCAGACCTTTATCCCACATCATGAGAATATTTGGCCTTGTAACCTGGTCCCTGACATCTCACCTGCCTCTTTACCTTAACAGGGTAACTCATACATGTATACAGGATGTAAAATGATAAGTCCAAAAGGTTTAATTCAGATCAGGCTTAAAGAAATCAATACCCGAAATGTGAATGGGGGCCCAGGTTGAAGGACATTTGTGATGCAATCTGGGTGTGAATATTCTTTACAAAGGGGCTGCCTCCTCAAACCAGAAAATCTGAATTCCTGTGCTGTAGGATGTGATGAATGGAACAAGTAACCCTCCTAAGCAACTAAACTTTGGGAGGATATCACAAAAGCATTTTCATCATCTACAATTTGCTGACACTGCCAATCATTTTAATGGCAGCTAAATATACTAGCATATAAATCAAATATTTATCACACATTATTTATCACATTGGAGATCGCATCTCTCTAACCAATGCGAAGGCTGCTAATATAATGCAAAATGACAACGTGTCAGAACAGGCAGAGAATGTATCTCCTGCTCTCACCGAACAGTGTCATTACTGGTAATTGAATATCCAGCTGTCTCTGCTGTCAGACCCAGATTAGTTTATATCTGAGAGAGATACATTGCAGATTAGTTACATTACGTCCATTCTCCAGGGGTCGAACAAACGCATTAGGGCTTCTCAGTTTACACAAACACAAAACAAACATCATGGTATCTTTGCTAAAATATAAATATATTAGAGCCCTGTGTTTTTTACAAACCCAAGCAGAAAACTGTGTTTCAGAGATTCCCCTGCCAGAAACAAAGGGTTGGATAGAGAGACATTTGCAGGTGGTATAGGAGTTCTCATAAAATACATCAGAATTCCATCCAGGGATAAGTTTGTACACAGGAATAAACTGTAGCTAATTAAAAATATTTGATGACTTTCATCTTTCATAGAAGGTGTAAGAAGAAAGGTTATTGGTACAGTGTATTTTTCATATGAATTATCCTGGGCTCTTTGGATAAACATTTTAGCATAATTAGGACGGGTTTAGCGATGTCCTAGAACATAACTCTGTTTTGCAAACTGGGGTATACAGGGCATGCTCCCTACTGATTCTAGTCATGTCATGTTATGCATATACATACCCCCAACCCAACTATTCACTTTTTTAGGTAAGCCCTAATTAAGTCTGATTAAGCAGGCACAATTAATGTGAATTGTAGTTCTATATAGATGTTACCTTGGGTTCCAGAAATGCATACAAACATACAACCCAGCCGTTTCCAAACTGAGCGTGGGCATTAGAGCAGGGATAGTGTTGGCTCAGTCTGCATGGCTGTTAGAGAGAATGGCTAAAGGTATATTAGCGTGAAAGTTGGTTTGAAAACTTTTGCTCTATTAGATAGTGATGGCACTAAAGCTGCAGGATGGATACACTGATATTGTCCTATATCTGTAAAGTTATTATAAGTTAAGGCTGGCCAAAGGTTGGACCTCCAAGGGAAGCTTGACCTGAAGAACAGGCAACAATGACTGATTTAACCTATTCCAGCAAAACACACACTTCTTAATTTAGCTCTGCATATGAAAAGTTGGTACAAATGGCTGTAATACACCTAGTTTCTATCTATTGTAGAGGGAATTTTGCATGCTCTGGGGCATCATAGTAACCCACCCTAACAGTAATGCAACTAGAGGGGTGGCCCTTAGGGGGTGCAGGCCCTGAGGGGGTGCAGGCCCTGGCCTAATCGCACCCCCTGCTCCCCCGGTAGTTACGCCACTGCACCCTAAATGGCATGGGAGTAGACTTTAAGTGCAGTCCAACAGTTGCAGGTAGAGCATACCTACCATATTGGCAAACATGGATGGGAAAAATTTGTCTAAGGGTAGGCCACACAAGGAGACTCGGGGAGATTTTGTCGCCTGGCGACTAATCGCTTCGTCTTCGGGGTCGCCTATCTTCCCGAACTGCCTCAGTGTTTTTCCCCATAGGCTACAATGAAAAGTCGCCTGCGCTAATGCACACGCTGCAATTCATTTTCTATAGTCGCCCGAAGTTGCCTCACTGAGGCTTGACTGTGGGGAGGCAGTCACTTGTGTGTAATATAAACATTACCATTGCATCAGATTTAAATAACATTAGCAATTAAACACAGGATTTAGTTTTCCCTTCTAATGTTATACCACACATAGGTTGCCCCAGATGCCACCCCTGCAGCGGTGGTGGGCATGCAAAGAGAAACCCTTATTGACTAGCCACAAATAGCAAGGACCAAAAACAATTATCCGCCAGTGCCCAGCAGTTGTGACAAAACACTTCTAATAGTATTAGAGATAACATCATTTTTACATATGGAAAAAAGTCCCTTTATATAACAAAATACAGTATACTATAATAAGTGCAATGGGCAGGGGGTGGGATGACCGGTCTCTATGGGAGACCAGACACATTGCCAAGCTTGCACATCCATCTAGTTAATATCAAAGACATGCACAGTTTCTCGCTTAAAAACATTTATTGGTGCATATAAACCACAAAAATTGACATATCAATATTCAATACACACACACCACAAAGCAGTGTCTCCCCCCCAGTCTGCCTACCTGTTGTCAGCCACACATCCATCTAGTTGCCTGTGATGTGGCAAGAGGAGGAGCGTAAGACATTCCCTGTTATACCAGCCCACTTTTAGTGCCCTTAACCAATCCTTCCCCCCGACATAGCCAGTCCCAGAGTTCCCTCTGCTCTTACAGTACTGAGCACCCTTCGTTAGCCACTTTGGTGCCATACATTGTACATATAAAATGTCATATTAATGCCTGCAGTCAGGTTAAACCAAACAAATGCTAGACACAAGACTAAGCACCCAGAGAAGCAGAATTTTACCAAACAGTAATTTTTGTGTGGATTCCCTGTTACTGCTCTTCAGACAGTGAACAGATGTTACTGAGATAAAGTGAGCAGAGTTATGAGCTCTATTACAGTAATAGTCTCTAACCAAGCGTATCCACAATGTGTCAGTAGGCACCAGCAGCCTGGCCCAGTGACATGTGAATACTATACATATTCAACCTGCTCACCAACTCTGCTGGCAATGTAGTAACCCATTACTAGCAGGTTTAAATCTAATGTAAAACAGGTACGGGATCCATTATCCAGAAACCTGTTATCCAGAAAGCTCTGAATTACGGGAAGGCAATTTCCCGTAGACTCCATTTTAGAGGAGAATTCAACTCTAAACTTAAAAAACCCTTTCCCCCCCTACCCTACATAGACCCCCTCTATTCAAATTTTTATAAACAATCTTCCTTTGCTCTGTAGTAATATAACAATACCTTGTACATGAATTCAACTAACATATAATTAATATTTATTGGAGACAAAACAAGCATATTTAAACAAGACTATTAATGTTTAAAATATTGTTTAGTAGACTAAGGTTTTTGATACAGAAAGTTCCCTTATATGGAAAACCTGAGCATTCTGGATACCGGTCCCTTACCTGTATATACATCTTAAATCATATGTGACACTAAAATGCAAATAAAAAGTGTCCTTAAAGAGACTATTATCAATATACTTTAACTTTTAAAAAATAAAACATTACCCCCATGTTCTTGTGTGTGATTTGAGTATATAAAGTACGCAATACCTATGCAAGATACTTTTGAAAGTTTTAGTTACAGACGGACATACAGTAGTAGCTATGTAACATCAATGATGATAATGATCCATAGCAAAATCAAAGCTTACTCAGATACTTTATGAAGAGGTCATTATAATAATCAGAACAGAATATGTAAGATGTTGGGACAGAGGTTATAGTAGCAAGAAGTTATATTGTAAACTCTGGTATCCCTTATGAGCAGCTTTCTAAAGAGTTTGACACGCTTCTGAATTTTGGGAACTACAAGAAACATGACTTTCAGAGCTAGAAAAGGAAATGCTATGTGCTGTACATTATTTAGTTATTTTATTCTATTATGGAAGTGCTATCCCAATTATAGGGCTGTGCCCATGGGGGGGGGAGCAGTGGCAGGGAAGCTCAACCCTAAGGCCAATTAGGATGAAATTTTGAGAGAATACTCATTTGATCTCCTAGACAAACCTCAAAGTCCATGTTGAAAGCCAATTAGGGTGACATTGGAGGCACAATTTTTTTAGGATTTTTTAGGATAGTGAAAAGAAATGGTACAGCATTTTTAACTGATTATATTTAGATTTTTTTTTATTTCAGTACAGGTATGAGAGCCTGTATCTGGAAACCCGCTATCCAGAAATCTCCAAATTACGAAAAGGCTATCTCCCATAGAATTTTATCCAAACAATTCAAATGTTAAAACATATTTCCTTTTTCTCTGTAATAATAAAACAGTACCTTGCACTTGATCCAAACTAAGATATAATTAATCCTTTTTGAAAGCAAAAACAGCCTATTGGGTTTGTTTAATATTTATGGTTTTCTAGTAGATTTAAGGTATGAAGATCCAAATTATGGAAAGTTCCCAAGCATTCTGGATAACAAGTCCCATACCTGTATAATGCAGTTTCAAAATGTTTCAATTTCTTAATTGTTTCCCTTTGAATAAGGCCATACCAATTCATTGCAGCACTGTCAATGTCAAAATGTCTACTACTCCATGTGGCAGACTTACTCAATAAGAAACATGACATCTTAATGTGGATTTCCAACAGCACAGTTACAAAAAAACTCCTGTCTGTCAGACTTTCAAACCTGAACATCATGACCCACAGTAGTACAGAAAGATCAGTAAGAGAATTATCAGTTTATTACTTTATCTCCCTCCATACTTCTCTTTGATTTCCCTCAATGTGGAGATTCAGAACTTATATTCCTTAATAAAGGGAGACCATAGACAAGTGAAGAATGTGCTCCGTGTTTACCATTTAAAGGGCATGTAAAGTCTAAAATAGAATAAGGCTAAAAATGCTGTATTTTGTATACTAAATATAAACATAAACTTACTGCACCACAAGCCTAATCAAACAAATAATTTATGCTTTTAAAGTTGGCTACAGGGGGTCACAATCTTGTAACTTTGTTAAACATCTTTTTTCAAGACCAAGACTGTGCACATGCTCAGTGTGGTCTGGGCTGCTTAGGGATCGTCACAAACAAAGCTGCTTGAGTTCTGCATGGCTGGGAAGTAAGGCGGGGCTCCCCTTGCTGTTCATAAGTATGATTGTTTCCCTGCTCAGCAGTTAGGGACCATTTGACAATTCCTATCCACAGCAGTAAATGAAGGGAGAATTTCACTGCATACAGTCAGGTTTCTCATAAAAACGGTACCCATTTTTTAATTAAAGTATATTGGAGATAGATTTCTTTTTCATTAAAGAAAGAAAAAAGGGATTTTATTTTTTTGCCTTTACATGCCCTTTAAAGGGTTATTGATGTGCTGTCTGTGGTTATTCTTATACAGATTGCTCTTCACAGTGAAGCTGGATGCAAGGAGCATGATGCACACTGTTCAGTGTAGTGATGTTTGTAAACTGTAAGGAATGATGCAGACCAAGAATGATTCACTTCAATATTGAAAATTATTCCACTCTTTGTCATACTTATGTTAAGGGCAGAGACAGACGCGAAGATTTGGGGAGATTTGGATTTGGGGAGACTAATCGCCTCTTCTTCAGGCGACTAATCTCATCCCGAAAGCTGTGGTGCCGGCTAGAATCTAAATCTTCAACAGGATGGCAAGTGGAGCGATTCATTTTCAAAGTTGCCCGAAGTTTCCTCGTGAGGCAACTTCGGAAAATGAGGCGATCCGAGTGCCATCCCGTCGGCGATATAGATTCTAGCTGGCAGGAAGACTTTTCAGGGAGATTAGTCGCACAAAGAAAAGTTGTTTAGTTGCCAGGCGACTAAATCTCCACGAATCTTCGCATCTGTCTCTGCCCTAAAGGGAACATTAGGATACAAACCAATGTAGTAAACATTTCTTACCTCTGCACTATTGTACACGGTGTCAAGAGAAATTGCTTACAGTAGAATCAAGTGGAAACACTTTTATCAAATCATTTATGTATTTAAATTTCACTTTACCTCTGAAAACTAGCATGAAACTGCCTTAACACCATGGGGTAGATTTATCAAGGGTTGAATAGTAAATTCAGATTCAAATTTTTTAGTTTTTTTATGGCCAAAACTGTCAAATTCGACTAGGGAATTGTTAAAATTTGATGAGTTTTTTTTTAAAAAAAATGTAAATCAATTTTCGAGATTTATCATACGCTGGCCCTTTAAGAACTCAAAATTCATCTATTGGCCACCTACAGGTAAAATCTGCTGAACTGCTGTTTTAGTCGATGGAATGTCCTGACATTCAAGTTTTTTCTCAAAATTTTAAGAATTGGAATCTTTAGTTTATAAAACTAAAGAAAAAAATCTAATTTGCAAGCTGTATTTTATATTGGATTTAAGACTTTCTAACTGGTTGATCTGCGCTTCTGTAATTTGAGTCCATTGTAAATAAATATCGTACATGCAACCAATCAACAATGGTAAGAGTCCAATGCAGTTCCATTTGTGCTCCCATATTTATTTAGCACTGCAAAGGGTCATAGATATTGGCAATGTTCATTTCCCTTCGATAAAAGTATATGTCTTTATTGTTGTTTTCCTTTTTGGCTAGGGTTTAACATTAATTCAGTAAACAGTACCTGTATTAAATATGTTAATAAGGTGGGAAATGATTTTAACAAGAAAGGTGAGAATTTTCATGGTGCCATTTCTTTTACTGCAGCAAAAATGCTAAATATTATATTTATCCATGTGCTAAGAATAAATTGAATTTTTGGCAGTGAATATATTTAAACGAACACATTTGCTATTGTTCAGCTTACACAGCACGCTACAGGATAGGCCCAAGCTTTAAGTTCAATGGAAGGTGTGATAATGGATCTGTTAAAATGGAGTGGCACAGTGAGACATGGTAAGATATCTGCACCAAATGTCTAGTGAAAATGTGCTCCTTCTGTGGCTTATGGCACCTCTATATGGTGTATGTTTTGGATCACACAACTTACACAAGCAAACCATTTAAATGTACTTTTGATGGTTTATATTGTTTCAGAAGGCAGCACTCCAGTGTCCTGCAACTGGAACCTTCAAAAAAAGCGGGTACCCTGCGGAATGAGGGTAGGATTTTCAGGTGTGGGTATAGATGCGGGTTTGTGGGTTGCGGGTCTGCGGGTTGCTGGTCAGATTGCTGGTCTCATCTAAATTTGTTTTCTTATGTTATATTGTCTATATTTTACTCCTTTTAAATTTTACAAAACTTGTTTCTGTCCCTGCCCACTTTTGATGATGTTACTTCCAGTTTGCAGCAACATCACTTCCTGTTTGATGGTGGTCGGTGGTTTGTGGGTCGGATTTCGGATAAGGTCGTTGTGGGTTGGGTAGCAGATTAAAGTGGGTAAATATGCAGTTTGCGGTTGGGGTCGCGGGCTACAGTTTTTGGGTTTGGGTCTGGTCCAGGTCTTAGAAATTTGTTCCGTGCAGAACTCTACTTCATGAGATAAAAATTAAGGTTCAGTTGGGTGAAAATGCACAACAAGGTATTGAGAGGTATCTCTATGTATGTCCAAGCACTGTGTGCAACAGTTAATGCTAAATAATTTTATCTGTGATGAATTTTCTGCAAAGAAACAACTGAACAGTTGTTGCCACAATATAACCACTCCCAACCAATACATGTCACACAGAGCACTTGGCTAAAGTAAATGATAACACCACATGGAACAATAGATCAGTAAAAATAACTCTGATGTTATCTGGCAACTCCCTGCATATGGTATATCTGTTTCCTTACATTGTATATAGAACACGCCATTCTCTCTTCTGCCCTCTGAAATAAAGCTTGGCTACTCTATATCCACTAATGGAACTGAACGGCAGAGGACAGGAATAAGTAATGAATGGAGACATATAAAAGTACAACACCAGCTTCCCAGCTTAAACATACATGATTTCTATTTTTTCTCATTTGCTTCAAATACAGTATCTGATTTTAAAAGAAGCAGAACTGCTCCATACGAATGGCGACATCACT
The DNA here is from genome assembly GCA_038501925.1 of Xenopus petersii. Lineage (NCBI taxonomy): Eukaryota > Metazoa > Chordata > Amphibia > Anura > Pipidae > Xenopus > Xenopus petersii. Next base: position 110,537,613 of record CM076678.1, on the reverse strand, counting down.
AAAGTACATGTCTCCCTATTTATAACCCATTGCAATAGTGGATTTGTTAAAATGCGCCAATTTTTATTCTTCAACTATTTATAAAATCCGGCTTTGATGGAACTGTAATTTCCAACTCACTTTTAATGCATTTCTATTTCATCTATTTTCTCATTTCATCCTTTTTAAAACAAATTTTGGCAGACTTTGATATTGATTAGCATTTTTCAAACTTGGCACAAACCTTTATTTCCAATGGAACTGCAAGAGGCTAAAATGAACAACCTTGACAGATTTTTCCACCAAAATTTAATTCTAACACAAAAGGGGCTATTTTCAAAGGTTGAGTTGTGTTTTCCACAAAAATTTGAGTTTTCAAGGGTATTTTTTTTTGTCAAAAATTGAATTTTCGGTTAAAAAACCTTTTTTGAGTTTTTTTTAAAAACTCAATTTTTTCGAGATTTATTTTCCCGTTAAGCTGGAAATAGCTTAAATCTACAGCATCTAAAACCTGTCGAGATCATGTAGAAGTCAATGGCAGTGGTCACTTGAACCTTGGATGTTAATAACCTTCGTGATGTTCAAGTTTTTTAGGGAGTTTCGCCCAAAATCTTAATCCATTCGAGTTTTTTTTCCACCAATTCGAGTATTCGAGTTTTTCACCCCGACTACACTGATTCAAGTTTTTTACATTCAAGTTTTTTTCTTAAATAGAAACCTTCGAGCTGCGAGTTCATTCGAGGTCTAGACTCTAAGATTCGACCTGTGATAAATAACTCCCAAAATGTTGTTTGTTCAGATAATTAACTAAACTTCTAATTAATGGGCTTCTTCTAATTTCCAACCTGCAGTTTTCCTCAGATTGCTGCTATGGGGTGTTTGGTTGTTGGTTGGACAGTCAGTAAGTCAGTCATTTTCAAAGTGTTTCATACTGTACTTGATTAATGAATCATACCTAATATTATATGGTCTGGTTCTTCTATATGTGTGCAAATTCTTTTGATTTGCTATTGTGGACATTACAGTTTTTACATTGACCACTGGGGGGGAAAGTAAAAGAAGAGATGCCAGTGAGGGGAAGAGGGCCCAGACAAATGGTAGGCAACAGAAGAGGTACTTTCCAGGAGTCCCCAATTGTTGCACCCAATGTACATGTTTCTCGGCCTACCCATATTTCTGGCCCTGGTCTGTCTGATCGAAAGCAGATCTTGTGCAAGCCCAGATTAATTCTGGCTGGATGTTTCTCATTATACCATATACCCCTGCAGTACAGCATGTCATTTACCAAGATTATTTTCTAGCCAATGTGCTTCTTTGAGGCTTGGACACAGGGCACCTGCCCTAAAACTGACCTGGTAGAAATGAAAAGTTTAGCTGCAGTATTTACTTGATAGCAAGGCTCATTAGCATTTTGGATATAACAGACAAAGAGAAAGTAATCAAATAAACACAAGTGTTTTGACGGTCTCCATGGAGAATTAAATACATTAAGGGAACGAGAAGCAATCAAGCTGCATGCAAGAGAGTTGGCTCGATAAATGCCCATTTTACCCATACTGAAAAGAGGAAAGAAACGGATAAAAATATCTCACAAAGAACAGACAGATGATAAAAGCTGAGCTATTCTTCCAGAGAAATTTTCCTACTAGAATATGCTGAAGTCCTTGATGGAGTCGCTATAATACATGGAAAGGTTCAAAAAATCCCTAAGAAAATACACAATTCTGCTAATGTTTTAACTTTTTTGTGCCAATTATTAACCCTATGAAATGCGTTTTCCAATAATCTGAACATGGAACATAGATCTATAAAAGTGTTTTTAAGTTACAGATCCCGTTCTCAGGAAATATTATTCATTTAAACCTCATAAAATTATCTCAACCAAACCATGAGATTAAAAAGTATTTTAACACAAAGGGGCAGATTAAGGTTTTGGGCAGTTTCTACAGTTTGGTGATTTCTATATGGGACCACACTGTAAATGACTGTATATCCTTATAAAAAGAGTGCTTTTTCATAATTAAAACCTGCTGTTTATAAATTATGGTAGTCTCTTCTAGAACTCTCTTCCCTTGTACACTCCTTGTCTAAAAGACTAACATTAGCAATTATTATTTTGCAAAAAAGTGCTGGAAAATTATACCTTATGTCACATTTGTACCAGCCTTATACATTTAACTTTAGTTAATAATGAATAATATACCACCTGCTAAAATTGATAAATATTTTATAAGTCACCTTGGAGTTATGTGACCTCTATAACAGCACTTGGCCTGTGGGCCTTGTGCCTTTACATGGTTACATTACTCCTCCATAGTGTTAGAGCTATAGAGTTGACATTTTCAGGTTCATGTTTTTTAAGAGTAGATGGCAACTGTGATGGAAATTGTGGAAAAGCAACCAGCTCTTAAAGGGAACCTGTCACCCAGACATAAAAAACTTTATAATAACATTTCTTTTCAAATTATACTGTACATGAATCAAAATTAAAACATCCATACCTGTTATAAACGTGTTTAAAAGTCTCAGCTGTCAATCATATATCGCCTGCCTCTCCTCTAAGCCTTAGGCATAGAGGCGGGGCAGGCAATAACTTTCACTTTCCATTCTACACTTCCTAGATGTCAGTGCACTCCTCACTTTCCCCTCTTATATTCCTACTCTTCACCATCTAATTGTGAAGCCAGTGCATAGACGTGGGCATCAGATGCCCCATTCTGGCATATAAACAAAATTTTGGGAAGATGCAAATCTTGCATTAATAACAGTGTCCACAAAATGGCACCTGCATGCTTGATGTGATTGTGAATGTCAAGACTAAAATAAACAAGATTATTTATATAGTGTAAGTGAAGTTTATTTTGTTTGCCTAACATCATATAATAAGATTTGGAATTATTTATTTGGGTGACAGGTCCCCTTTAAGTGGTTCAGGGAAAGAAAAATGTGAATTTCTCAATTGGACAGTTATAAAGGCTAGTGTTACAAACCTGCACATATGACAAAGCTTTGATATGGGTGCATGTAAGTGACATTGTAGTGTACAGTATATCAAGTAGTGGCGTGTGGTGTTAGGCTCATTGTTGCATTAATTTGCTTCTATTATTGCACCATGTTGCCCCAAGTACAAGAGGCATATTTACTAAAGGGCAAAAATTACAAATTGGAGTATTTTCTTGAAAAAGGTTCAGGTTGAAAAACTAATATTATAAAGAGAGCTAAGACTTTTGCATCTACTCTAGGCTACAATCCCCATACATCATTTCTATAGCAATTGTGTAGGGAAAATTTGTTAGAGACCATTTACAGAAAATTTATGCCAGCAAAATTTCAGCACAATATGCTTGCAATCGTGTATTTACACTTTGAAGCAAATATGAGCTGTTGGAACTTAGGTGGAGTTAGGTGAGCAGAAAATCCACCCTTTAGTTAATATGTGTCTATTCAATTCACATAACTTTTTTTTTTAATTCTTTCCTCTATTCTATAGTTACCTGTATATCATTTAGATGTAAGCAGTCTTACCCCTATTTCCATATTGTCACTTATAAAAAGAAAATACATAATTAACTCATAATCTGCCTGACTATAGGAGGTTTATTTATTGTCCTTGGCACAAGGGCAAAAAAGGTAAGTATTGGCATTGGCTGAGCATTTATCTTGACAGATATCAGTGTCTCTGCATGCTAAATGTTGTCTCTTACCATGGCACAGAAAGTTTCTGGAGGGTCCCCGCAGGTGCTGTCTGGAGGATCCAGCTTTACCTTCATATATTGTGTCATTTCAATAGATTCTGGCTGACAGGCCATATATTCCCAAACTATCCCCTCATCAGACTTGGTTAGTGTCTTGCATACGTCGTAGTGTCCATGCTGCATTGCTATGGAGATAGTCACCCAAAGGGTTTGGAGATACAGCACCATAAAAAGGTACATTGTGAGATGTTTCTGGATGGCAATAAATAAACAACTGGGTGACTGCAAAGACAAAACTTTTACAGCCTATATTTGATCTGGATTATGTCTCCACTAAGGTTAAGTTCAGAAAGCTGACAAAAACTCAACATTATAATTTTTTACAGGACCATCATGTGCAGACACTTTAGCATGTGGCATAAGTAAAATAATGTACATAGAAACTCTTCAGTGGTGGATTTTACACAAGGCCTTCAGCTGAAGCCCAAGATGACATAATTTGGATGAGAGGGATTTTCAGGAGCCTCTGATGTTTAATTAAATGGATCGGGTCTGTCCAGGTGCATCTTGTCACGTTAGACCTGAATAGCGTGTATGTACAATGCTTTCAAATAATAAGACTGGAAGTGTCACAAACGGAAGGTTAGTGTTGCACAGAGATAAAACGAAGCAAATCCTTTGTTCAGAGGTTGTGGCTGAAGAAAGAGAGGTGCTGTTTTGTACTTGCTGCCAATCAGTTTTCTTTTACCTTTTGGCTTCTGTACCTTTAAAAAGAGAGTAGAAAGAAGAAAAAAGGAGATGTTAGCGTTTATTGTGTGAAAAATCTATTTTACTCTTTACATTTGATGGATCTTATCAATAAGAAGCTCAGATAATCATCTGTTAAAAAAGTATTCTTTGCTTCTACGCTGATTGTAAAAAAAGCTATACAAGAGTCTCTTACATGCCACACACATGCAAAAGCTGCTGTAAGGTAAGAGCGAGTGTCAGTGCCCTAATAGGGATCGTTTACCCAGCTCCCCGTTTTTTATATAGAAGGTCCTGGATACACACTTGTCCAATGCCCACAATGCCAAATGCTTATAATGAACTGATACCAGTGATGGTATAAGATAATTCTCTTTGCTGCATATATAGAAAGCTTTCTACTATCAGAATCGTTTGTCTGTTGCCTAGTTGCCTTCCATTTGTCTTACATGTACAGGGGCGAAACATGCTGATGAAATGTAGAAAAAAATCAAAACAGTTAACCAATTACTAACCTACATCAGAAAAGCATTAAAAAAAACCCAGACTTAGAATATAAATAAAAATATCTCATGTATTAATGTCACACTACAAACAAATTTCAGTTATTAAAATCCTGACCTAGAGAAATTGTAATAATATTAGTCAATATGGAAGATGGCAACAGGATGTATTAGAACAAGGTCCACTGTCCTCTTATCAAGTTTCCAATATTAAAGTTTTTAGAATTCCAGCTTTAGAAAATGTCCTACCCACTTCCATACTTTCATAACATTTAACTTTCTATAGCTTATACAGGTATTCAGAATGCTTGAGACCTGGGGTTATTCGGATAAGGGATCTTTCTGTAATCTCCATACCTGAAGTCTATTTAAACATCATTTAAACATTAATTAAACCCAGTAGGATTGTTTTGCCTCCAATAATGTTGAATTGTTTCTTAGCTGGCATCAAGTACAAGGTACTGTTTTATTATTACAGAAAAAAAGGAAATCGAATTCTAAAATTAGAATTTGCTTAAAATTCACTCTATGGGAGATGGCCTTCCAGTAATTCATATCTTTCAGGATAATGGGTTTCCTGATAATGTATCTCTTACCTGTACTTTTAGAAGGCTGTTTACCAATGATCATCCTGTCCTTTATTTACAAATTACCAAAATGCATAGTGAAATAAAAAATGTAATACCCACCACTATCCACAGTTAAAAGTTTGGGTATGGCTGCATTTCTCGAAGCAGAAAGTAATTAGCTTACAAGTGACCAACAATTGTAGAACAGAAATAATACTGTATAGCTCAGTGGTTATCATATCCAGGAATAATTCCCAAAAGATTTTTACAGGCAATCATACCACTTGCCCTATTATAAATGATATATTACATGAGCTGTCTTCTGTTTAATCTCAAGGACCATATACTGTATGTTAAAGCAAATTTCAATGGGATAGCAGAAGACCATAAGAGAGTGTGGGATATTATTCACTATCATTCTTTAAGCACTATCATTAAGTCACCTAAAGTATCATAACTAGCCCCCCATGGGGAAAGGCACGCAAGCGTATGTTAGTCGTGACTGGAGAAAGTAGGTTGCAAGATCTTTTCAGTAGTTGTCATGAATTCCATGTAAGGTTCATGCTTTGAGCTGCTTTTCTTATAAATGGGATTGGTAGAGAAAATTATCAGTTGTTCACATTTCTTTAGCAGGCAGCCAGCAACAACAAGAAAGTAATAACAGTAAGAGAACAACGAGAGAGCTTTGAACTGCTTATGTCTAGACAAAAAAAGAATGTGCTAACGTCACACTAGCAGGTAAAGCTTTGCAGGTTGATCCTTTCTAGAGATGGCGCGAACTGTTCGCCGGCGAACTTGTTCGCGCGAACATCGGGTGTTCGCGCTCGCCGGAAGTTCGCGAACGTCGCGCGACGTTCGCCATTTTGGGTTCGCCATTGTTGGCGCTTTTTTTTGCCCTCTCACCCCAGACCAGCAGGTACATGGCAGCCAATCAGGAAGCTCTCCCCTGGACCACTCCCCTTCCCTATAAAAACCGAAGCCCTGCAGCTTTTTTTCACTCTGCCTGTGTGTGCTGAAGAGATAGTGTAGGGAGAGAGCTGCTGCCTGTTAGTGATTTCAGGGACAGTTGAAAGTTTGCTGGCTAGTAATCGTTTTGATACTGCTCTGTTATTGGAGGGACAGAAGTCTGCAGGGGTTTGAGGGACATTTAAGCTTAGGTAGCTTTGCTGGCTAGTAATCTACCTTCTACTGCAGTGCTCTGTATGTAGCTGCAGTGGGCAGCTGTCCTGCTTCTGATCTCATCTGCTGACTGCTGCAATAGCAATAGTCCTTGTAAGGACTGCTTTTATTTATTTTTTTGTTGTTTTACTACTACTACTACTACTACTACTACTACTACTATAAGAGCCCAGTGCTATTAGTCTAGCAGTGTTGGGGAGTGGGACTGGTGTGCTAATCTGCTGCTCCTAGTAGTTCAGCAGCACCAACTTTAATTTTTTTTTTTTTAATATTCATTCTTTTTTTATTTAACTTTTTTTTATTTTACTACCGCTGTAGTAGTGTATAAGTTGACCTTTTAGGCATTATTTGCCCTGTAGGCATTTTTTGCCCAGTGTGTTATTCAACCAACTGCTATCTAGCTGTGTGACCGTGTTCACATTCTGTCTAAATATCCATAATATTACCGTCTCCAGAAAAAACACCGGAGTGACTTTTTTCAAGCAGCCATAATAAATTTTACGTAATCCGTATCCATCGCTGTAGTAGTGTATAAGTTGACCTTTTAGGCATTATTTGCCCTGTAGGCATTTTTTGCCCAGTGTGTTATTCAACCAACTGCTATCTAGCTGTGTGCCCGTGTTCACATTCTGTCTAAATATCCATAATATTACCGTCTCCAGAAAAAACACCGGAGTGACTTTTTTTCAAGCAGCATTCTTATATTTTACGTAATCCGTATCCACCGCTGTGTATACGTTGACCTTGTAGGCATTATTTGCCCTGTAGGCATTTTTTGCCCAGTGTGTTATTCAACCAACTGCTATCTAGCTGTGTGCCCGTGTTCACATTCTGTCTAAATATCCATAATATTACCGTCTCCAGAAAAAACACCGGAGTGACTTTTTTTCAAGCAGCATTCTTATATTTTACGTAATCCGTATCCACCGCTGTGTATACGTTGACCTTGTAGGCATTATTTGCCCTGTAGGCATTTTTTGCCCAGTGTGTTATTCAACCAACTGCTATCTAGCTGTGTGACCGTGTTCACATTCTGTCTAAATATCCATAATATTACCGTCTCCAGAAAAAACACCGGAGTGACTTTTTTCAAGCAGCCATAATAAATTTTACGTAATCCGTATCCATCGCTGTAGTAGTGTATAAGTTGACCTTTTAGGCATTATTTGCCCTGTAGGCATTTTTTGCCCAGTGTGTTATTCAACCAACTGCTATCTAGCTGTGTGCCCGTGTTCACATTCTGTCTAAATATCCATAATATTACCGTCTCCAGAAAAAACACCGGAGTGACTTTTTTTCAAGCAGCATTCTTATATTTTACGTAATCCGTATCCACCGCTGTGTATACGTTGACCTTGTAGGCATTATTTGCCCTGTAGGCATTTTTTGCCCAGTGTGTTATTCAACCAACTGCTATCTAGCTGTGTGCCCGTGTTCACATTCTGTCTAAATATCCATAATATTACCGTCTCCAGAAAAAACACCGGAGTGACTTTTTTTCAAGCAGCATTCTTATATTTTACGTAATCCGTATCCACCGCTGTGTATACGTTGACCTTGTAGGCATTATTTGCCCTGTAGGCATTTTTTGCCCAGTGTGTTATTCAACCAACTGCTATCTAGCTGTGTGACCGTGTTCACATTCTGTCTAAATATCCATAATATTACCGTCTCCAGAAAAAACACCGGAGTGACTTTTTTCAAGCAGCCATAATAAATTTTACGTAATCCGTATCCATCGCTGTAGTAGTGTATAAGTTGACCTTTTAGGCATTATTTGCCCTGTAGGCATTTTTTGCCCAGTGTGTTATTCAACCAACTGCTATCTAGCTGTGTGCCCGTGTTCACATTCTGTCTAAATATCCATAATATTACCGTCTCCAGAAAAAACACCGGAGTGACTTTTTTTCAAGCAGCATTCTTATATTTTACGTAATCCGTATCCACCGCTGTGTATACGTTGACCTTGTAGGCATTATTTGCCCTGTAGGCATTTTTTGCCCAGTGTGTTATTCAACCAACTGCTATCTAGCTGTGTGACCGTGTTCACATTCTGTCTAAATATCCATAATATTACCGTCTCCAGAAAAAACACCGGAGTGACTTTTTTTCAAGCAGCATTCTTATATTTTACGTAATCCGTATCCACCGCTGTGTATACGTTGACCTTGTAGGCATTATTTGCACAGTGTTTTCTTCAAACCGCCATCTAGCTGTGTGAGCTTGTTCACATTTTGTCTAAATATTGATAATATTATCGTCTCTAGAAAAACCACTTGAGTTACTTTTTTTCAAGCAGCATTCATATATTTTACGTAATCCGTATCCACCGCTGTAGTAGTGTATACGTTGATCTTGTAGGCATTATTTGCACACTGTTTTCTTCAAACTGCCATCTAGCTGTGTGTATTATCGTTTCCAGAAAAACCAACTGAGTTTTTGTTGTTGTTGTTTTTTTAAAAATAATGCCAGGCAAAGGCAGGCCGCCACGCAGAGGCCGTGCTAGGGGCCGTGCTGCTATGCAATCCTGTGGCCCTAGCAAATTCCCCAGTTTTAAAAAGCCAATGACCCTGAACTCCCAAAATGCTGAAGAGGTAGTTGACTGGCTTACACAGCACACCCCATCCTCTACCGTTTCTAACTTTACCACAACATCCTCCTCATCCTCCACTGCTATGGCCACCCCACGTAACACTTCCTCCACCACCGGTGCCCCTTCTTCACTGGAGTCAGAGGAGTTATTTTCCCATGAGTTTCTTGAACTGAGTAATGCGCAACCATTATTGGCAGAAGAAGATGAAGGAGATGAGGACGTTACACCAGATTTAATTCTGGCAGAGAACACGACAGAGATGGACATAATGATGAGTGATGAGGAGGAGGAGGAGGTCCCCGCTGCTGCTTCCTTCTGTGATGTGTCAGAAGAAATTGATGCATCTGAGGAGAATGATGATGAGGAGATTGATGTTTTGTGGGTGCCTAGTAGAAGAGAGCAAGAGGAGGGTAGTTCAGATGGAGAGACGGAGAGTCAGAGAGGCAGTAGGAGAATAAGACTTAGAAGAAGCAGGGAGGCCAGCCCGCAGGGATCAGTAGGGCAACAACATGTATCGGCACCTGTGTTCAGCCGGCCAACGCACCCGCCATTGCCGCCAATGCCGCCAACTTCTACTGTTACCGCCAGATCGCAGACTTCCAAAAAGTCAGCAGTGTGGCATTTTTTTAATGTGTGTGCCTCTGACAAAAGCATTGTAATTTGCAATGAGTGCAGTCAGAAACTGAGCCTTGGTAAGCCCAACAGCCACATAGGTACAACTTCTATGCGAAGGCACATGAGCGGCAAGCACAAAGCACTTTGGGAGCAACACCTCAAAGGCAACAGGCAAACTAAAAGCCACACTCCTTCTGGTCCAGCATCTTACTGCTCTACCTCTGCTCTCCTTGACCCATCTGAACCACCCTCCACTCCGCCTTCCACCTTGACCACCTGTTCCCATTCCCAGTCATCTGCCACCAGCCAAGTTTCTGTGAAGGCCATGTTTGAGCGTAAGAAGCCAATGTCTGACTGAGACATTGCAGAGCTGGGGATTTTTTTCCCCCGTTACTGGGTGCTTATGCGCGATGCCTGCAGGCTCATGCGACCTTTTGAAGAGGTGACAAATATGGTCAGTCGCACCGAAGGCACCATCAGCGACCTAATACCCTTCGCTTTCTTCCTGGAGCGTGCCGTGCGACGAGTGACAGATGAGGCTGTAGACCAGCGTGACGAGGAGCTGGAAGCGCACGATTTATGGTCGCAATCACCAGAACGAACCCAGGCACCTGCTGCAACGCAGGGAGAGGTGCCAGAAGTGGAGTCAGAGGAGGAAGGTGGCTTTGTGGAGGAGGAGGAGGAGGACCAACAGGAGCAGGCTTCCCAGGGGGCTAGTGGTGACCTTTTGGGGACCCCTGGTCTTGTACGTGGCTGGGGGGAGGAGACCGTGGATGATGCAGTCCTTGATAATGAGGAAGCGGAGATGGATAGCTCTGCATCCAACCTTGTGAGAATGGGGTCTTTCATGCTGGCATGCCTGTTGAAGGACCCCCGTATCAAGAGGCTTAAGGAGAAGGACCTGTACTGGGTCGCAACGCTACTAGACCCTCGGTACAAGCATAAAGTGGCAGAAATGTTACCAACATACCACAAGTCCGAAAAGATGCGGCATTTACAAACCAGCCTGCAAAACATGTTGTACAATGCTTTTAAGGGTGATGTCACTTCAGGAACTCATCAACATTCCAGGGGCAGAGGTGCCAGTAATCCTGCCACGAGCACACCTGCAAGGACAAAGCCCTTTGGCCGGTCTGTAACATCAGACATGCAAATGTTTTTCTGTCCAAGGCAGCGCCACAACCCTTCTGGATCCACCCTCAAAGAACGCCTCGACCGGCAGGTAGCGGACTACCTGGCATTAACTGCAGATATCGACACTCTGAGGAGCGATGAACCCCTGGACTACTGGGTGCGCAGGCTTGATCTGTGGCCAGAGCTGTCACAATTTGCCATGAACCTCTTGTCTTGCCCAGCCTCAAGTGTGCTCTCAGAAAGGACCTTCAGTGCAGCAGGAGGGATTGTAACTGAGAAGAGAACTCGCCTAGGTCACAAAAGTGTCGATTACCTGACCTTTATTAAAATGAATGAGGGGTGGATCTCGGAGGGTTACTGCACGCCGGAAGACTTGTTCTGACTTCTATGCAGCTGTCCTTCTCTTCAAGCCTCATGACTCCACACACAGCTGTCCTTTAGCGTCCTCCTCCCTCCGCCACCGTTACAAACTAGGGTGCAAACCCTACTGGTTTAATTTTTTCTGGCCTCTGTGCTTCAGTGGCTGCGTCCAAAAAAACGGGGCAAACAATGTCTACAAGGTCAACGTATGGCGAAAAATTACTATTTTCAGCATTTATATGGCATATTTTTTCTGGCAACTGTGCTTCAGTGGCTGCGTCCAAAAAAATGCATATTTTCTGCATTTATATGGCATCATTTTTCTGGCCTCTGTGCTTCAGTGGCTGCAACCAAAAAAATGCATATTTTCTGCATTTATATGGCATAATTTTTCTGGCCTCTGTGCTTCAGTGGCTGCAACCAAAAAAATGCATATTTTGTCCATTTATATGGCATAATTTTTCTAGCCTCTGTGCTTCAGTGGCTGCAACCAAAAAAATGCATATTTTCTGCATTTATATGGCATAATTTTTCTGGCCTCTGTGCTTCAGTGGCTGCAACCAAAAAAATGCATATTTTGTCCATTTATATGGCATAATTTTTCTAGCCTCTGTGCTTCAGTGGCTGCAACCAAAAAAATGCATATTTTCTGCATTTATATGGCATAATTTTTCTGGCCTCTGTGCTTCAGTGGCTGCAACCAAAAAAATGCATATTTTCTCCATTTATATGGCATAATTTTTCTAGCCTCTGTGCTTCAGTGGCTGCAACCAAAAAAATGCATATTTTCTCCATTTATATGGCATAATTTTTCTAGCCTCTGTGCTTCAGTGGCTGCAACCAAAAAAATGCATATTTTCTCCATTTATATGGCATAATTTTTCTGGCCTCTGTGCTTCAGTGGCTGCAACCAAAAAAATTTATATTTTCAGCATTTATATGGCATAATTTTTCTGTCAACTGTGCTTCAGTGGCTGCGACCAAAAAAATGCATATTTTCTGCATTTATATGGCATAATTTTTCTGGCCTCTGTGCTTCAGTGGCTGCAACCAAAAAAATTTATATTTTCAGCATTTATATGGCATAATTTTTCTGGCAACTGTGCTTCAGTGGCTGCGACCAAAAAAATGACTATTTTCAGCATTTATATGGCATATTTTTTCTGGCCTCTGTGCTTCAGTGGCTGCGGCCAAAAAAACTGGGCAAACAATGCCTACAAGGTCAACGACGTTGACCTTGTAGGCATTGTTTGCCCAGTTTTTTTGGCCGCAGCCACTGAAGCACAGAGGCCAGAAAAAATATGCCACATAAATGCTGAAAATAGTCATTTTTTGCCATACGTTGACTCAACGTATATGGCAAAAAATGACTATTTTCAGCATTTATATGGCATATTTTTTCTGGCAACTGTGCTTCAGTGGCTGCGTCCAAAAAAACTGGGCAAACAATGTCTACAAGGTCAACGTATGGCGAAAAATTACTATTTTCAGCATTTATATGGCATATTTTTTCTGGCAACTGTGCTTCAGTGGCTGCGTCCAAAAAAAACTGGGCAAACAATGTCTACAAGGTCAACGTATGGCGAAAAATGACTATTTTCAGCATTTATATGGCATATTTTTTCTGGCAACTGTGCTTCAGTGGCTGCGTCCAAAAAAACTGGGCAAACAATGCCTACAAGGGCAACGTATGGCAGTTGTTTAAAGAGAACAGTAGATTACTAGCCAGCAAAGCTACCTAAGCTAAAATGTCCCTCAAATCCCTGCAGACTTCTGTCCCTCCAATACAGAGCAGTATCAAGCAGATTACTAGCCAGCAAACTTACTATCATCTGTCCCTGAAATCACTAACAGCTCTCCCCCTACACTATCTCTTCCAAGCACACACAGGCAGATTTTTCAGATACATTTTTGCCCTTGATCCCCCTCTGGCATGCCACTGTCCAGGTCGTTGCACCCTTTAAACAACTTTAAAATCATTTTTCTGGCCAGAAATGTCTTTTTTAGATGTTAAAGTTCGCCTTCCCATTGAAGTCTATGGGGTTCGCGAACCGTTCGCGAACCGCTCGCATTTTTGCGCAAGTTCGCGAATATGTTCGCGAACTTTTTTTCCGACGTTCGCTACATCCCTAATCCTTTCCTAACAAGGTAAATGATAGGATGAATATACATATGTACTTATTGGTATAAAATAGAATTAATGGGGAGGGGGTCATTAATGAATTTTGCACATCGCATATTTATTCGCAAATAGTACAGATATGGGACCTGTTATCCAGAATGATTGGGACCTGGGTTTTTCCAGATAGGGGATATTTCCGTAATTTAGATATCCATACCATAAGGGGTTATTTGTTAAGGTTTGAGTTGTGTTTTCCACAAAAATTAGAGTTTTCCAGGGTTTTTTGTTGTCAAAAATCTAATTTTCAAGTAAAAAAATAAATTTCTCAATATTTATTATAAATAGGCTGCAGCTCACCTTTAGTATATGTGGGTGGATTCTCCTGCAAGGTGTCCTGTGTCCACACCCAAATTGATACAGTCAGTATTATAATAGAAAGCAGGACAAATCCAAGGCAGTAGCTATGACTGCAAAGTGCTTTTATTGGGGAAAAATGCTCCACAACATGTTTCGGGCATTGGCCCTTCAAGGGCATTTTTCCCCAATAAAAGCACTTTGCAGTCATAGCTACTGCCTTGGATTTGTCCTGCTTTCTATTATAATACTGTTGATATTTATTATACCCCGACACTGGAAATCATCATCATTTATTTATTTATATAGCGCTGTCAAGATACGCAGTGCTTCAAATAGCTGGAATCCGAAAATAAACCATCTAAAACCTATAGAGGTCATGTAGGAGTCAATGGCAGAGGTTCCTTGAACCATTTAAAGATGTTAATAACCTTCATGATTGAGTTTTTTTCTGAGGGTTTTGCCCATAAACTTGATCGATTGATTCGAGAAAAAAACCCAAACTAGCTGAATCTAGTTTTTTCCATTCAAGTTTTTTTCTGAAATTAGAAACCATTCGAGTTTTGAGTTCATTCAAGTTTATTCGAGGTATAAAAAACTCTAAAAATTTGACCTTTACTGCCTGTCTTTCCTTTCTTTTTTTTTTTTTTTTTGCAAATTCGCATTGGGTACACATATCCGCAAATGCTTTGCAAATAATATGGGTGTTTGTGTGACATCTTACAGCAAAGTAGTGTAGTAATACCAGCTTGCACACCCTGGCTCTCCGTATCGTGAACGCCCGGTGCTCGGTGAAGAAGGCTTCGGTATCCTCCAATATAGTTAAGTATAATAGATACAACCGGCACACGGGTCAAAAATCAAGCAGGGACAAGCCCTTGCTGCGTTTATTTGCAAAGTGCAACATATCGGGGCGAACCCCTTTGTCCTATGCTTGACAAAGGGGTTTACCCCGAAACTTTGCACATTGCAAATAAACGCAGCAAGGGCTTGTCCCTGCTTGATTTTTGACCCGTGTGCCGGTTGTATCTATTATACATCTTACAGCAATCACTATATTTAGTATTCTACTCAAACCAATTTGACTTTGTTGACTGGACTTATCATGTGCTGACACTGGTGCAGCAACTTCAAAAAGCTCCAAATTACGGAAAGTCAATCTCTCATAGACTCCATTTTATCCAAATTTTTAAAAATGATCTCCTTTTTCTCTGTCATAATAAAACAGTACCTTGTACTTGATCCAAACTAAGATATAATTAATCCTTATTGGAACCAAAAGCATTTGGTTTATTTAATGTTTACATACTTTTCTAGTAGATTTAAGGTATGAAGATCCAAACTACGGAAAGATACGATATCCGGAAAACCCCAGGTCCCAAGCATTCTGGATAATGGGTTCCATACCTGCACAAAAGGACTCCAGTATAGAAAAGCCTCATTAATATCTGCTTTACTATCAGAGGGAATATTAGCTTGTCAGAGCAGTTAGAGCAGTTTGGACTTTGCCTGCCTCTAATGATGTGAAACTGACAAAGGTTAACAAGGACCAGACGACTCTTAGGTCAAAAATAGGGATGTAGCGAACTGCCGTTAATGTGTTCGCGAACACCGTTCGCGAACACCGGCAAAAAAGCGAACAGTTCGCGAACAGTTCGCGAACTTCGAACGCTCGATAAAATCGTTCGATCGAACGATCGAAGGATTTTATTCGTACGATCGAAGGATTTTCGTTCGAATCGAACGATCGAAGCTATTCGATCGAATGATTTTAATTCAATCGAATGCTTATAATCGTTCGAACGAATGGAAATCGTTCGATTTTAGCGATCGAATGGTCGAATGGTCGAATGGTCGAACGAAATTTTACTTCGAATCGAACACCAATTGGCGAACGTCGCGCGACGTTCGCGAACATTCGGCGGACGCGAACAGTCGAAGTTCGCGCGAACTAGTTCGCCGGCGAACAGTTCGCTACATCCCTAGTCAAAAACTCTTCAAATTTGTCTATGGTTTATTATTTACAATTTATCTGGAGTTCACTAATAAACTGAGCTTTTGTTCCCATTAGGACACATGTAAAAACTGACCCTAGATCTACTAAGTCATATTTATATTGATAGAACAAACATTTGTTATGATTATTTTTTCTGGTGTGAATTGTATATGTAGAAAATATGAGTAATGGATAAGGAAAAATAGTAACTATTTTCAGTACATTGGATTGCTTTGCTATATTCATAATATATCCTTATAATATATACTTTTGGTACCACTTGAGTCACATTAATCATGCAAAGGGCAAAAAAGCCACAGATCACTGCTCAATGGTTGCATGGCATAAAACTGAGGTACTTCAGCTTTATTCAGCTTACTATATTGACCCATAGGTCAGTTTGCTATTTTACACCTAATTAGTATCCTGTCTTTCTTCTACCACTTTATTTTTTCTGACTTTCAACACACCCATAATTTGTTGGACCCTCTGCAATCTGGTTTCACCCTGTACACTGGCCTTTTGCTGAGTTTGAATGATCTTCAGGTTGCCAAAGCCACTTTTCTGTCCTATCATACTCATCATTATGTTCGGTCTTCCTTCACCTATCATCTGAAGGAGTATGACCCCTAGCTATCCCAGGTTTGGCCACTAGGTGGTGTGCTATAATATAAATGCCTGAGCCAAGAGGACTCAGGAGGGAGTTCTGAAGTGGCAGAGGCTTTTGACTACACTTCTCCTAAGTGGATTTGGGCCTTCCGTGGAGTCATCATTAGTCAGTACTAGTAAGGAAAAGTTAGACCTGTCATAGTCTCTCTAGGAGAGAAAAACAGCTTAGGGCTACCTCAATTGAGCAATTAGTTCCACCCAGGAGTGATTTAAGAAATTACATCCCAAGGGCATTGTCATCTAGTCAGGGAACCAGAGACAGGGCAATTGAAACATAGATAGACCCCCCTGGGTTTCCCATAAGAGGTTTCCCAAGAGTAAACAGGAGAAATTTGGTAGACTAATACTGTAGGTCATGACTGTGAGTATGTACTGACTATGACACCATGGTTGCCTTCTGTATCATCAAGCTATTCTCCCATGAGGATATGTTCAATTATTATTCAAGAACCACTGGTGCCCAATTATTGTGCTTTGCATAGAGTTACAGTTTCACAACACCCTGCCTCCACACCAACGTGAGGGCTCATCCCCTGGTAGTTAAGGATTCATCTGGAACTCATTATAGGGAGTAAGCTCATAGTAGAGCAATGGTGCCACTCAGTTTACTATAAGCTTACAATAATAAATATGTACCATTGGGTAATCCTAAAAAGAACTTTCCATTTTAAGAACTAAGGGCCATCCCCTGGGACCATATGATTCATAGTGCACATAAACAAACAAAGAGCACACATACATGTTAGGACACATGAGCCAATTAATGGACAATGTTTTTGCTCCCACACTTCTTCCTATTACAGTTAGAGCTGCAGTATATCTGGTCAGGTGATCTCTGAGGCAGCACACAGACCATCATCTTTAACTCCCATTAACTTGGCACATTAACTCGGGGTAATCAAAACCGTTTTCAAAATACTCTTTATTACACAATACTGTGAAAATTCATCCCTCTCTTTCACTGGAAACAGCTGGTGATGCTCATACATGCTCTCATCTTATATTGATTTTATCTACCCCACTACAGTCTGTATTAAATACTGCATCCAGAATTCTACTCCTCTCATCCAAGAAGGTACAAGCCCCTCCCCTGCCGAGGGGGAAAGAATAACAAAGAATAACTTACAAACTCTTCCTCATAACCTCCAAAGCCCTTAATTTCTCTGAACCTCTCAACATCTCTTCTCTTGTGCCTCCAAACCTTTCTGGTGGACTTTTTCGCTCCTCTCAGAGCAAATGCTTGGTTGCACCCCCACTACTACTACTGTTTCCTACCCTAAATATTTGTGTCTTGCTGCTCCTTCCATTTGGAATGCCATCCCTGAATTCATTCAGAAATCCTCCCTCGGTCTCTTAAGAAATAAACTCAAAAAACAATTTCCATGTATATATATATATATATATAATATTTGGTTGCACCTTACAAAGATGCCTCTGCTGACTACACCTAGTTCTTGCTCTGGATCTCAGGCATAGAGTAGGTGTGCAGTTGTTAAAGGAAAACTATACCCCCAAAATGATTACTTAAGCAACAGATTTATATCAAATTGAATGACATATTAAAGAACCTTCCAAAATGGAATATATATTTACATAAATATTGCCCTTTTACATCTCTAGCCTTGAACCACCATTTCATGACTCTATCTGTGCTGCCTCAGAGATCACCTGACCAGAAATACTACAACACTAACTGTAACAGGAAGAAGTGAGGAAGCAAAAGGCAGATCTCTGTCTGTTAATTGGCTCATGTGACCTTACATGTGGTTTGTATGTGAGCACAGTGAATCTTACGATCTCATGGAGCGGCCCTTATTTTTTTAAAATGGTAATTTTCTATTTATGATTACCCAATGGCACATACTACTAAAAAGTATATTATTATGATAATGGTTTATTTACATGAAGCATGGTTTTACACATGAGCTGTTTTACTCAGTATCTTTTAATAGAGACCTACATTGTTTGGGAGGTATAGTTTTCCTTTAAGAACTCCCATGGACAACTATAGAAGGTAACTTCTGCTGTGAGATACAATTATGCTCAAAAGTGCTAAGAGTGATGATTGTATTGCAAAGATGCTCAAGTAGGGCAGAATGTTGTACATAATATTTTGGGCTTCTGTGCCAGCCCAAGGCAACCACATCCCTTTAGCAATGAAGACCTGTGTCTCCATATATACCCAAAGTAAATCTCCATCTTCTTTTCTGCTGATTCAAAACACATGTTCTGGACTGCTCTCAGTCACTTGAGCTCGGGTATCAACTGACTATATACTGTATATATATATAGCATATACAATTCACGATATAAGGCTGATTAGTATCTAATTCAGACTCCTATTACATGGCAGCTCTGAAACCTTTGCAGTTGTCATCAAAATCAAAAAGCTTATATGACAGGCAAACCTCATTTTCTACTTGAAGATTTGCAACAACCCCTAAACTTAGCTTCTCAATAGCTGTTCAGAGGATATTGAGCATGTGCAGGGTCACTGACACTTCTAGCAAAATCCAAGATGGACAGATTTAAAGGCCGGAATCATTATTGTTATAGAGATGTTGAACCTATAAGGTAGTTCAATAAGTTCAGTATATAAAATAAGGCATTTCTCAGTGGTCACTTAACAAACAGGACAAAGATGAAATTGATGCACGATTATACCAAAGAGAAAGAAACACAATAAACACAACAATATATATACAGTGCTACGCAATATGTTGGCGCTATATAAATACATGTTAATAATAATAATAATAATAATAATAATATATAATTTTTATTTTATATATATATATATATATATATATATATATATATATATATATATATATGTATATATATATATATATATATATATATATACATATATATACATATATATAGTATATACACAGTATATGTTTATATGTTTGAAGGTGGTTGCCATTGCGGATCCTCCACAAATAATTAAAATGTGTTAAATGTTAAATTAGATCGTAGCTGCCTCACAATTATCAAATGAAAATTGCTCTCATTCACCCACTCCAGAGTCTAAACAGATTCTACATACAGAATAATGAAACTTAAATTAGCTAAAAGGCTCGTTTTCTACAAGCAGGAGAAATTAATTCAATCAGGCGCCAGTCCAAAGGAAATTGGCAATTTGCACTGATTGTCCCTAGAAAAATCACTGGAAAATTTGCTTGAAATAACTGTTTTCAACATTTTTACAACCACGGTTATCAGTCTGTTATGTCTCTAACTAATAGAGGGGATGACAACAGTTCTACTCAGAAAATCGTAGCCTCTGTCTAAAAGTCTAGAAAAACAACATTGGGAAAAACTTGCACTGCAGCTATTCTCCGGTGTTAATGATGCAACATTGGAGCATCTCAAACCCCCCCCCCCCCAAAGTGCTTCTGCATTGTAAAATAAAGAGAAACATCTTTTTCTCAGAGCCTTAGCAGCACCTCAAGGAAAAGACAATAGGATTGAGTAAAAAATGACTTTGCTTTAGTCTAGTAACTCATGGAACCAATCGGATTTTCTTTTTATTATGCTGAATGTAGAAGGGAAGAGTAAATACTGCTTGCTTAAAAATGGCTAGACTTGAAGCAAACTTTGTCCTTATCCTTACATATTCCCCTAACATCGCCCCCCATGTGATTTGCTGGTTTTGGAGAGTAAAACTCATACTTCAATATTAATTGCAGATACGTTATTATTCCCATATCTTCTGTATAAATCATTTTCTTTTCATCACATCTACATTGGCGTCATTATATTTCTCATATACTCCTTAATAGTATCATTATTCATTCATCTTTAATCTGTTCAGCATCTTTCCTATTCTGTTTATCCCTGTTTTCATCACACCTTAATCCCTAAACACTAACACTAAAATGTGAAGTTGCGCCAGGCGCAACTTCGCCGCGCTTCGCCGCACTTCGCCAGGCGTAGTTTCGCCAGCGCTCTGCAAATTCACTAAAATCCGAAGTTGCGCACAGGGGTAGCGTAAGGTTGCGAAGTTGCGGTAGCGTTGAGTCGCTATGTAAAGTGAAGTTACGCTAGCGATGGTTAATTTGCATATGGCGCGAAATTCAAATTTCAATGGAGGAACACGTATCAGCACTACAAATGCCTAGAAAACCTTCAAATCAGCAAATAACAATTGTATTTTGCCCTACACATGTGCCCACTGTCTAGGTAAGTTGCCATGAGTCAGGAAATGTAGGGGGGAAGGAGGGGAGCCCCAAAATATTTTTGATCTTTTTCAGCCTATCACCCATCATGTAGAAAACACGCCAGCGTTTTTTGGGACTTAGAAAAAAATTTGACTTTTTTTTAAATAATCCCTATCTACTCTATTGCGCTTCGCCAGGTCTGAGGTGGCGAAGGAAGTCTAGCGTAAAAGGTAGCGTTCAGTACACTGTGCAAGTTAGTGAATTTGCGTAGTTACGTCGCTAGCGAAAATTCGTCTGGCATAAGGATGCGAAGTAACACTAGTGAAACTACGCCAGCGTTCGTTAGTGAATTTGCGCAGTAACAAAGATGCCAAACTCTAGCGAATTAACGCTAGCGTTCGGCGCTTCGGCGCTTAGTGAATTTGCCCCTAAATTACCTCCTCCTTCCTGATTCTCTTAAAAATGCTTATATATTTTTTGCATTTGCATGAAAAGATATTCTTCCTGGCAGTCCTTGAGACCTTGGACCCTAAATGTAATGTTCCTGGTGATCTTCCAAATATTAAGTATGACATGCATGTGAAATCTGGGTAAAGAGGTTGACATTCCCCTGCTCTAAGTGAATGTCGTATGCAGCTTGTTTCCATTATAACTTGACCCATATACTGGGTCAAGTATCATTAGATATTAGACATTAGAGTATCATGTGTGGTTAACGGTGCTTTAAAAGGTGTAATTTACAAGGAAATAAGAGCAGCAAAACACTAATTGTGCACCAACCACGGTAAAAGTCCAACCACACTTAATAAATGGAATTCAATAACTTTCTGCACTTACTGTGTTCATGTATTCACATGTAGACTGGAGAGGGCTCAAAACAAATTAAGGTGGGATGAGATATATTAATTTAAGTACTGTAAACAAAGCTACCGTACTTCAGAATATATAATTTCATACCAAGCATTTATCCAGTGCAAAACAAAGTACAGCATAAATTAAACACGTAAACAATAAAAAGCAAATTAGGAGATAACCCTTTAAGGATGAATGAGAATGTTGAATTACTTCCCTCTAGAAAATGTGCTTATAAGTTAGGAAATACCTGTAATAACTTTGAAACCCACAACATATGGCAACAAGTTTACCATCCCCAGTTATGACATAATTGAAGTGAGATATCAGGAGATATCAGAAGTTCAAAACCCCCTAGAAATAACCTTAAAGCTTCTATGGACATCCAGTTTTATAAGAACATTATGCAAGAAGACGTATTCACTGCAGTCCCAGCATCAAATGAGAAACCTTTTTGATTCAACCCTTTATTCCTAGTACAGGATATACAGTATTTGCACTGTCTCCTGAGTTATATCAGTTTCCAAAATGGTAAACTTCACCCGAAACAGAGTTCAGGTTTCCGGGACAACAAATATGCAAAGTTTTCAGTGTGCCTCTTATTATGATTTAATTAGTCACCTGAATTTAGCACTTGGAAACGGCTTAGGTACAGTAAATGGGACATATGGATCCAGGCTTGCTGTTTGCTTGTAAGGACTTGTGTGTCATTGCAAGCAGAAAGTCTGCAGTGGTAAATAATGATTTATTCACACATGGGCAATTTTAGAGCTAAAAATTTGTTGCAGCCTCTAGGTATTGTACTTAGCCCTCGGTTGTTCTCTTTTCATACGCTCTTTAGGAGACCTTAACCATTACAGACACAATATCCAGATATATTTAGACACTCCTTCACTAATACATGGAATTCAGACCCAGATAGCTGCCTCCTAGCTATCTCCTCCTGGAAAACCAGCTCAATCTGAACCTCATAAAAGAGTTTTCACTCAAACTAGACCCTACTCTTTCACTACTTTCACTACATGCAAAGCCTTCTTATCCTCCTTTTCCCAAAAACATGTCAACCCACATATATTGTTCATGATCCACAAGTTTTTGGCTCACCCTCACTTGATCTCCTGCAATTATATCCCAGTCACCCACATTCTATATATATTGAACACTTCGCCTGAAATTCTATAAATTCCCCCCAAATTCACTATACACAATACGTTCTGGACAGAGTAAGGCATTGCTTTGGCAACAGGGCGTGGTCACAGGAGTAGAAGGTGTGGTCAAACTGAACCCTAAATATAATAATAATGTCAGCATCAATGTCTCTGCTCACAATAAATAAAAGAATTTGCTGTTCTACTGTTAAATCTTTATTGCAGATCCTCATTAACCAAAGTATAATGTGCAAAATCCTTCTGTTAACCTTCAAAGCATTTTATGTCACTGCATTTCACTAGAGGGGAATGTAATACAAGTCACAAAGAGCAAAACAATTTGCACAAATAAAAGTAAAAAAAAAAAAAATCGCATTTTGCAATGTAATACTCTACTTAAACTGTTATTGCATTGCGAATTTTATTTGCGCATTGCGAATTTTATTTGTGTAATTGCCCACTTTTAATAATTACTTGAAGGTGTCGTAATTATTAAAATAACTGGGCACTGACGCTAATTATAAAATTTGCAAACCTTCTTCCTTTGTCGGAAGTGGTCGTTAAACAGTTTCCGGGTTTGCAAAAGCGATATTGAATTTGTGCAAAGGCAAATTTTTTCGCCCAAAGGCATACCTTTTTGCATTACGGATATTTTTTTCATTACCGACTTTTATTACATTCCCCCATGTCTTTTATTATGTCTCTTTATATACATGGTCATCTTTCACCATCATTTCACACCGCCTACATCCACTGCCATCTCTTCTCCATAAGGAGCCTCAGCTCCTCCAGTACAAAAAGAAATCTACTTCTTGGCGCAATAGCACATTATTTGATTCAGTCTAAGTAGGGGTCAGTGCCACAACTGTTGTTAATGGCAGAGACTTGCTCTACTTGTCTTTAAGCTACCCACCCTCTTAGACTGTAAGTTCCTATGGGACAGGAGCCTTTTTCCTCCATGTGGCACTTTCTAGCAGTATATATATATATATTAATTGCAATGTTTCTTCCCCTTTACCATTAATATAATGTAAACATGTTCAGCATTATATATACCAGCAGTGCAATATACTGTAAGAGTTATACATACATAACTGTGACTATTTGCAAGCACTATGGCAATATTACACCCATAGCAACCAACCAGATATTTCTCCTAACTTGAATTTTGCTCCAATTTGAAGCAAACTATTTGCTGTCTGGTTGCTATGGGTTACTAGGTAAAAACCCGCCCAGTGTTCCTAAAAGTGTTTGAGAATAAAGGGACCAATTTCAAAAAAGATGCTGTAAAAATGCCAGTGTTTATTATACTCATTATGCTTTAATTATGTGGTTTTGCAAGCAAAATGAATGAAATAGTGAAATATTGTGTTTTTTCGTTTCAACCTCATTATGATCATAAGGCAAAAACTGTAAGCGTGTTGAAAGAAAACGACGGCTCTCTGAAACCATTTCCAACCATTGCAGTCAAGCTAATCTGAAAAGTCATATCGCTGCAACTAAACTGAAAACATTTTTTCCTCTAAAAAAAGAACATAAAGGAGCATTATAACTATACTCTGTGTAGAATGATGGGTCCACTACATTTCTAAGGAAGACCAGTAGGACAGGATCATATGGATATTACATATTATTTTTTTATATTAACACCTTTTGGCCAAACAATATGTACTCGAATCAGGATACAAGTTAACTCATCACATATGCCTTCAGAACCCCAGAAAATCCAACGGCAATATTCTTTATCCTAAATTGCTCACATAATACAGTCATTTAAGACTTTTTTGCTGGTGACTTTATAAGACTTTTGAAAAAGTCATCCAATGGCATCTTGCTTACAGAAATTTCTGCAAAACAACTTTTTATAGGGACATATTATCGAACCATGGCTTTTATCTCTTTCATTTCATGATAAACTATATAGGTAGAAAGATGAATAGATTATAAATAGATGATAGCTAGATAGATAGATTAACACTTTTATATAGAGACACTTAAATATACACAATAAATTATTTCTACTCTGTCTACAAAATATTTTTGAAGATAATTGGCACAATGAGTAATATAAATTAGCATGCTAATTCGGATAAAAGCTTGCAAAATGTATTTGCCTTAACAGCAACATCTGTCTGCTGTATAATTTTACAATAACGAGTCCGATTCTTGAGTATGAGACTTGGAAAATGATAAAATCATTACAAAAGAAAACCCCAGAATGTAGAAAGGCAAATGAGAGCATGTGAGCCAATTCTTTCTCATAATTCTTAGAACAAAAAAAAAAACCAAGTACTGTATGAGTCATAGGAACACAACATGGAATTAAATGATTCTTGACCTCATTTAAGTTTTCAAAATGAAAGTAAAAAGCAAATAGAACATTTTTCAGTGCAGCATTTATGATACATTAATCATACTGGTAAAATTCATGTTGATTTAACCCTTTAAATCACATTAAGGCATTGTTTGCCTTTACAGTGCATGCTGCTTTTATAGAGCATCAGAATAACATAGAATAATGATTAACATTGTATATGAATTCTGTCCTAAAGAGGTGACGCAACCCAATCTGTATTTTATATAGTCACATTCAGGGTTGCTTTATGATGTATTAGTCATATTGCCAGAAGTCATGTTCATTGAATTAAAAATGAGTGCACAACATGTTGTTCTACAATATGTTCTGTACACGATCAGGGCTAATAAAATGAACATTGCTATTTTTAATCATACCAAATCATTTTCGTTTCTTACTCAAAGAGGCGCCTGGTTATTGTTTTTTTAAACGTCATATCATGCTTATTCGAACCACAAAAATTACAATGGTCAGCCCATCACTCTATTTTGGGTATTTCTTGTTTGTGAGTGTAAAGGCTTTAAAATATACTTTTCTACTAATATTTGTATTGGACTAAACTGCTCACAAAGTATTTTTTTATTTGGCAAGGATGAGACGTTAACACCTGTGTTTATTCAGAACAGGAGTTAAATGGGGCATGTAGTATCAATACAGTAGAGGCATATTTGCACAGTGTAATTTAGTTAATATGAAACTACAGCACTGGCTACATCTGTACATTAATCTATCTGTAAATTAAAATTAAAGGAACATACTACATCAAAATCTTGTTGAGTAAAGGAGCTTTTAGTCTCACCAATGATTAGCAATAAAAGCCTCTTCATCCTCCTCACCAAACTTTTGCCACAATTCAACATGGAGAATGCTGCGGTTAATTTATTTAATTAGGGGCGTTTAAGCAGCAGTTAAGAAAAACATTGTTGAGTACATTTGGGCCTAAAGAAACCTAACAAATACAGGACTGATGTAGGAAACCGGGTAAGAATTTAGTTTGCAATTTCTATTCATTGGAATATATATATATATATATATATATATATATATATATATATAAGCAATGCAGAAGTACGACACTCACAGGACTTGCTGAATAAATCAAAAATAAATATATATTTATATATGTGTGTTACGATAAGTTGGTATAACAAAGGATAGAATTTATTGTCTGTACTGTTGGCCAACTGTCTCGGGGCAAGATATCATTCCACTCTAGTTTATGACAGCGGTGACACCAGAAAAAAATATTTACAATGTATTATATAGTTTAATTGCGAGAAAACGCAAGAGCAAATTGACTTTCCCTTTGAAACATTGTTTCCCCACTGAGCATGATATAATGTGTCTGCCTGAGGACCTACCAAAATTCTGATATGCCAATTTATCAAGTAAACATTTGTTTATGCTATATGGCATTATATTATCCTACTAACTACGACTGAATCGTTGGACTCTGATATGATGCAAATAAAAAAGTGATTGATTTTTATGTGATTGTGACGGTTTTATTTGTATATATATATCTATATATCTATATATATATCTATATATCTATATATCTATATATATCTATATATATATCTATATCTATATACATCTATATATATCTATATATATATATATATATATATATATATATATATATATATATATATATATATAAACAGAAGATCAGTACTGTAGTTTGGTGAAACTGTGTTGATTTATTTTACAGAATATCACATCTTCTAAGAGAGTGCTGATCTGTTCATATATTATCTTATTTTGGATGGTGCACCTCTGGCTTCATCCTTTGGATTGAGTGCTTGAGTGCAGGCACTGTGGGACTCTCTCTCTCCCCCCCCCTCTCTCTCTCTCTCTCTCTCTCTCTCTCTCTCTCTCTCTCTCTCTCTCTCTCTCTATATATATATATAAAGGTATGGAATCTATTATCTAAATGCTCATTATCCAGGAAAGTCAGAAATACGGCAATGCCATTTCCTATAGAGTACTATTTAAACATGAATTCTTTATTTTGCACTGATTATGTTTTTTTCTCTGCAAAGTTAAGAAAGTACCTTGTAGTTGATAGCATAAATAAATGGTGATGGAAACAGAAACCTATTAATGTTTTAACTAACCTTAAGGCATGGTGCTTCATACTGCGTAAAGACCCCCTCTCAGGGAAAACCCCAGGTCTCAAGCATTCCACATAATAGATCCTACCTGTATATAAAACTTGTTATAACCTGATGGTGTTACTGAGGTGCTATTGTATCTGTCTCATGTCTCAGTTGGGAGTGTTGCATAAAGCATCTAACACTCGGATGTCGCTATTTAATGATTTGAGTATTTTTTGGAAAGGTACTAGTTTGTCTAAGCTAAAACAAATGATAGCACCCAGCTGCTGCAGAACATCCCTAAGAACCAAGCAGCATTTAGTGCATCACAAATCTAACATGGGGAGCACTAAAAGATGCTCTGCAGCAACAGAAGTGTTTGATTAATGAAGGTGCCCTATGCTGATAAACTTGCACATTTTGGCTGTCTACATGGGGACATGTGTGTTTCTCCCAGGATGCTTCCTGCTATAGTAAGGATGCCTTTCCCATTCACTAAACTGCCAGCATGATCCTGGGTGTGAATCCATTTTTGCACATGCTGACAAGTGTTTTATATTTTTTGGGGGGTTGGAGGAATGAGATCACTACTAATAAATATTCAAAAAATATTTCACCAGTAAATTTACATCTTCGCATTCATTACCAGCATGTACCATGTGAGACATGAGGGAGGGATGAATATCTATTGAGCATTTTTAGGCAGGGATGCATTTAATAACACGCAAGAGGCAAATGTTTTTGTTCCAGACTTTTAGGGAGGAAGCAAATTAGGTCTGTTCTAACACCGACTTGATAACATTGCATGAGTAGCTCTATTAAGTCATTGATGTAGAGGATGCCAGGAATTTATTCTTTGGGCTAATCTATCAAGCAATTGTGCTTCTTCTTGTTTATATTTGAAATGAAATATATAATTTGTACTGCTAGGTAGGGTAACTCAGTACATGAGTGCTCGGTTACAGAATATGTCCAGTTAGTAAAATGTACACGGGGAGTTAAGCAGAGATTGGGCATTTATAGCACTGTGTGTATTACGCTACCTGATGTTCATCACAGCAGGTTCACACATACATGTATGTATTTGTCAAATAATGGCAAGTCCATAAGTGCTAACTTACATATTATACCCAGCACATGGGAGGCCAAGTACTACCAGGCATAGAGCGCAATTGGCACACCTCTTTAATACACATTTTGTATTCTTTAATGTATATACATATTAACATATCTGAAAGTTCTACAAATCAAGCAACGCTTTTATTATGGTGACCTCATATTTGGTCTATAATGGCAAATATAAATGTATGTATATAATTATACATTATGAAAGAAAAGACTTGTTTCGTGTATTGAGCTGTTGTAACTGTGGTTATATGAGACTTTGGGGTAAATGAAGGCAAAGTGACATATGCTGCTGTTTTGTATGTGCATGGGTCTGTCAATGCCTGAAAACACATATCCTTATCAGCCTAATTATTCATACTTTTATTATAGTATTTATGAAATATATGGGTAGGATGTGCATACTGCTGCAATTCTCTGAAACAGGGGTCTATCTGACTTTTCCCCCTAAATATAGGTATCCCTCTATGCATTTTGGAATTTGTATAGGCTGGGGAGATAGTTTAAATCCTTTCTAGAGTTATCTGCACGTCTTGTACATTACTTTTGGAAAGAATTAAGTAGGGTTGTTTGCATTTTCTTGGCAGTCCATCTGACACTACAGCAATTTTTCTCCTTAAAAAAAGGTCACATTTATTTTGTTTTGTACTCACTGTACTTTACCTGTTGTCACACAACGAAAGGGTTTAAATAGGATATATTCTCCATGTGTCCACTAGATGGCACTGAATCTCTCTTTGGTGCTTTCCTATGGGGACCAATTTCAGTGGTAATGTTCTCTGGATGCAGGGATGTTAATGATCAGAGAATGCTCTGTAGAGACAGTCACTCACCTCATAGGAACCAGCAAAATTGGAGGGTCAGGGCTGTGCAATGGGTGAAAGCTGGCATTAAATTTAACAAGGGCATTTCCTTCATATGTTTATTGTAGATCAATGTTGCAGTTATCTCTTTTTGAGGCAGGAGGCTTTTCTAATTGAATCCTGGGGAGGTCGGAAAAGGAGTCACTGGTTCAAACTGTAAGTAATCTTTTTATCAGAGAACTGATGTGCATCTGTCTATCTGGCCAGATCTCAAATAGAAAGCTGAACATACATTAGCCTCTGCTTTTTCTGTCCATGTCTCATATTCAATTCTTTACACTCACTATCATGGCTTGGTAGGGACAACTTCGGAGGAACTGCTTTATCTTTGTATACCGGTATTATAAATCATTTCCATACAGTTAGACATACGTAGATATAGCTTGTGCTATAGACACCATTTAATGTAACCTCATTCACTGTATGTACAGATTGCCAAGGGCTCTCCCACACATGCATTGTGATGCTTAAGCATTACGATAGGCAGCAATAAATAAACAGATAAGATATATGATTGATATTCTGGGTGTATGATATAGTCACCTATGGGATTCTCATGCTGACATCAGATAGAAGTTATCTGAAAGGCTGTATATTACACACATAATACTGAGTCACAGGCATCTGCATAAAGTGTGACATCCTTAGCAATCATCTTGACAGTTAAATGAAATAAATAAAAACGCGGAATAATTAGGCAATAAGTGTTAACCCCGTCCCCTAAGGGAGTCCATCTGAGTCTCTGATTTCAGCTGGCACTTGGAACATTTCAGCGGTAAAAAGACAGGCAAATGAGGGGGAAAAAGGCATCTGGCAAATGTGTACTTACTGTAGGAAGCCTTTCTGTGTCCTAATTAGAGCGAAGTCCCTGTGTGTGGAGTTATAATCCTTTTATTGGTGCTCATTAGTGCACAGAGGTGTTTTATCCAGATCCTCTTTTAGGAAAATGATCCCCCTGCCTTAGTATAACCAGTATCCAGAGACCCCAGCATCACCTTGCAGCATCCAAACACCTGCCAAATCCAGCAGCTTTTTAGATGGACTCAGGAAGCACAGTTTGCTCTGTCTGGGAATGGACTTTCTCGGCGTAAAAGTGCATCATTCCCTGTTATTTGCTTGATGGTTTAATAAAGAAAACTTTTTTTTTTTATGTATTAAAAAAAAAGTAATTTAAAAAATGAACAAAAAAAGGAAAGTCAAAAACATTTTTGCTGTCTGAGACTCCAAGCCGGTCTTTGAGGTTCTTCCACTCTCGGATTCCAGATGTGCAATGTGGGGAGATGCTGTTGTTCCCGAGTGCTGAAATGCACTGCAGCCCCTGCTCTCATAGTGTTTAGAATGGAAATGTGGTGAGTGGAATTGAGAGGCAGCATCAATCACTCCCAATTAGCATTGGCATAATGGGTGGGGACCTTGTTCTCCCTTCAGTGACCGGTCTGTCCCTCCAAGTTACTGCAACACACATAGCATTGTGGTTTGGGGAAGAAGACACATGTTTCAGTGTGATGAGCTACGGACTTCTTGTCTCAGGGTGGGGTGGGGAGAGGCTCACCCTGCACACACACACACTCACACACACACACACACAAGATGAGACAGATTAACAAAGGGAAGCTTGCAGCTTGCAAAAGGCAGCAGATAGGGGTCTTGCTGTTTGGAGAGAAGGCTCCTAAATGCCAGCAAACAAGAGATTTCAAACCTTATACCAGCTCCACACTGGGATTCCTGAGCGGTCCTAAAGACCATAGCTGCTTATCCCTGACAATCTCTGCATTATTGATTGCGAGCTCCGCAACTCTTCTAAGGGTGGAATCCCAGCTGCCAGGGAGGGTGGGGACAAAAGGATTTTCTTCTCTGTGATGGTAATGATGATTTCATATGGGATAAGAGAGAGCAGAACTCTGCTTTTGGGTGTACATCTGAAAGAAAGACAGAACTCGGTATTGAATTGCATGTAAAATAAATCTATAAATCCAGTCGAAATAATTATTAATGCAATAAACACACAAGTGCAATTCTTACAAGCATACAAAGCCAAAGAAATTTGCCTGTGAGTACTGTATGTCTCATTAATGAATGATGTCAATGTGGATAAAACAATGTAATGTAGCATAAAGACAGCCTGGAACAGTGTAGCTAATATAAAAATATATATATATATATATATATATATATATATATATATATATATATACATGCATATAATACTCAAATACAAAGGCACTCACTCAAGGTTAAATGGAAAAAGTATTAGTAGCATAACAAAAGAATTGATTGCAGCACGCATGTAATGCATAAATACCGCACGTTCTACACATTTGGTCAGCAAACGGGTTGTTTGCCTGCATGCAGTTTGTGAATGCA
The DNA here is from genome assembly GCA_038501925.1 of Xenopus petersii. NCBI lineage: Eukaryota > Metazoa > Chordata > Amphibia > Anura > Pipidae > Xenopus > Xenopus petersii. The sequence continues at coordinate 110,506,125 of CM076678.1, read as the reverse complement.
AAAATTCCCTGGCTTCCAACATGAAACAATTTGGGTGTTGAATTTCACTAAATATTTCTGCTTCAAGAACAAAGTTGGATCAAAGCGTCAAGACATCCCTTCTCTTGCCTCTTGCATATTTCGCCACAAGATCAATAGGAATACATTTCTCCTCACTTGAGAAGGTAAAGGAAGCGACCCAAGGTTTCAGCTTTTCCACTAACACAACGTACACAAATAGAACCGAAGGAGCAGTCAGTGACAGCATGACAAGGGCTGCAAGAAATCTTAATGATACCCTCCAACTATATATATATATAAATAGGGGGCATTTAATTTTTAGATTATATTTTTAACACTTTGCCTGCAGTGAAAGCGTTAAAGACCTCAAAGAGAATTTGAGAGGGCACAACTTACATATAAGCTGAGAGACAACAGAAGGCTGTTCAATCCCAACACGGCACTGTCCCCATATACCCCACAGAATAGTCGACACAGAGAGAGAGAGGGAACCACAGTTCAGAAAGAGATTAGATTCTATTCTTTATAGAGCTTCTTAGAATACAAATAAGGACTTGTTTAAATAATAGAAACTCCAATATCTGTTCAGAGATCCCCTGAGTTTACATGCTGCACATCAGCAACATTTTCACACTGGGCTAAGATTAGGCACATTATTATTGTTACTGTTTATTTATAAAGCCAGCACTTACTGTAGCTCTGTACAACTGGGGCATAATGTTTAATAAAGGACATGTTAACAGAAGAGCAGCTAGTGACAGAGGCAATGAGGTGTGTTTAACTACGGCATTTAAATAAAGCAGGGATCACCCTGCCATCGTATTTCGGATGTTGATAAACTTCAACATCTAGCATCTTGATGACAGGAGCCATTCTCATGGGATCTCTAGTGCAACAAATATTTGGTGCAAACAGGATATGTACATTAGAGAGAGAGAGAGATATTATGGTAGAACTATCTATTTGGTTTAATCTAGGAACGCTTTCATGGAATAACGATAAAAACTTTCATTACATTATAGTGCCTTACTGTACACAGATCTACTTGAAAGCATTAAAATAACCATATTACCGGAGCTGCAGAAAACAGTTAAAAAGGACATTAAATGCAACTTTAACAAGCATCATCTAGGGGGTTTGCTGATTCTTCTTCAGCGTCAGAGATACAGGGAGAACATACAACACACAATGTTTTAAATAACACCATCCATAAGCCTGGTGATATTATTTGTCACCTTATCCTTTTTTTTTAGTGATTTTCAGCAGCTATTTTTAGACTCTATGAAATGGAGGATTTCCAGCGTTTTCAGACAAATGGTCACTTCTGTGTCTCCAAAGGGTTACAGCCCAACATTTCATCTCTGACAATCACACTGGGAAAGGCCTTTTAGTTCACGGCAGAAAAAAGTGAAGTTAATTCTGAGCAGACAGATAAGAAACCCATTAGCCCAGAATGAGCTACATTGCGATTCACATCAGTACACCTTGTTACAAGGAGCTACAAGCGGATGCATTATTCAGAGGGCACAGGAACACACCATATACCATTGTAAAAATGTGCTTCTCCTAACTATTAACTGACAAAGTTGTAATGGATCTACTGGCAAATAAATAACTTTTACAAAGCTTGCAGAATAAATATAGCCTTTCCAATAGCCATGACATCAGGCCCTGTTGTAAAGATACTAAGGGGCCCATTTACTAACAATCGGATTTAGTTTTTGTCCACAAATCTGTCCTATTTTTTTTTTTAAAAGCTATAAAAAATTCAAGAAAAACCACAAAACCACCAATACAAGACTTTACCAGGTAAAAGTTGTCGAGCTCCTATAGAAGTCATTGGAAGCTGTGCTGATCCTATTGGATCGTTGGACTATTAGAGGTTTTTCAGATTTTTTTTCACTAGGAATTATCCAGAAATCTTTATTTTTTAGATGTTTTAGAGGTATTTGTATTTTTTAGCTCATCGTTCGGTGTTATTTTCATACATTTTTATTCTGATCTTTTAATAAATGTCCTGACATTCATGGTTTTAGAGAAAGTGAGTTTAGTTGAGTTTTCAAAAACCTCTAAAACCACTTAAATCCGACAATTGACGAATAGGCCTCCACAAGTGAAAAGAAACCCACAGAGGCACAAATATAAATATACGCTATACAGATGCAGCCACTTTGGTTTGTCTGTTTGACACAGAATAGCTAAACACAGATATCCCATTTATCTCATTTAACACAGAAAACTGCGTCACAACATCCCATCTAATTAAAGCATTCACCATTGTGAACAATGGAGCTTTGGTATGCTAATGAAAAGGTTAAATGCATTAAATGAGTTAAGATGACTTAAGATAACACAGTTTCTTCAATTACCCCTGAGTCATGACGCATTTAACTCACAAATCCAAGTGGCTTCATCTGTATGTGCACTAAATATTTTTGAGGCAGCCTCAGACACAGCTATTTATAGTTGATTCAAGTATGATTTTCTTGATATAGATGGGTTTCCAATTAGAAAACAATTAAGTGTTTTGCAGTTGCCCTGTACATTCACTGTACCTTGATGCCTATGCACACATGCATTGCTCAACTTGTGTTACTCAGTCCCCTCTATCGTATTGTCTATAAGGCATATTAAAAGTCAAGTTTGCCTTAACTCTTAATCCATGATATATAATGGACTTAGAAGAACAGTGCTATCACTGAGGGTGCCCCACTGAAATTTAATTAAATAGCAAGAAATCCTCTGAACCTGGAAAATGATCAATAAATTGCTTTTGCAAACACATAATTTTCCATCCGCGTTAAATGATTATTTATTAAGCAGGAAAGAAAGATGTATTGACATTTTTAACATTTAGGGGCACATTTACTAAGCTCGAGTGAAGGATTAGAATAAAAAATACTTTGAATTTCAAAGTATTTTTTTGGCTACTTCGACCATCGAATTGGCTACTTCGACCTTAAACTACGACTTTGAATCGAACGATTCGAACAAAAAATCGTTCGACTAGTCGAAGTACTGTCTCTTTAAAAAGAACTTCGACCACCTACCATATCCACCTAAAACCTACCGAGCACCAATGTTAGCCTATTGGGAAGGTCCGCATAGGCTTTCCTAGCAATTTCTGATCGAAGGAAAATCGTTCGATCGATGGATTAAAAATTGCAGTAAATCCTTTGACTTCGATATTTGAAGTCGAAGGATTTAACTTCGATGGTCGAATACCAAGGGTTAATTAACCCTCGATATTCGACCCATAGTAAATGTGCCCCATAGTTTTAATCATACTGGAATAGAATATCTGAGAATGAATAATGTTAACATTGCTCAAAACAAGGTCTAAAATATTTCCACTGGCAGAAGCTAAAGGCAACCAGGGGAGCAGTCCTTACCTAGCCTAAGGGTAGATTTAACCTCAGTTCCAACCTCTGGCTGGTTTTATCATATTCCTAATTTCTCTGGCAAAACACGCATCCCATGGAAAGATTTACTGCATATGGATATACATACCAATTCAATTCATTCACTGCAAGTGACAAAATGACTTTCACCAGAGGAATACAACAGGATCTAATTGAAATCTCTTGGTTTTTGAATTAGTGCATGTGGCTGCTTCTGGCCCTCTAGTGACCAATGGAAGTATATATATATATATATATATATATATATATATATATATATATATATATCCTACCAATTGTTTTGTATTAGTTGCTGCTATGGCGTGAATCTCCAAGTTCTGTATTAGATTTTCAACAGAAGATATGGCGCTTCTAGTACAGCAAATGTGGAAGTACTGAAAGTTGTCAGGAGAAGAGAGTGTTGTTTAAACTGTGGATGGTGCAGTAAAGAGATGCAGCTGCAGGTAGGGTTGCCACCTGGCCGGTATTTTACTGGCATGGCCAGTAATAACGATGGTTGATCCCAATGTCAATAATAGGGAGAAAAGATAAATATGTAGGAAAGTCGGAATTTTTTTCCAGAAAAGGTGGCAACCCTAGCTGCATGATGAAGCAAACTCAACTCATTTCCTTAAATCATTACCCACAATAAACCCCTTAACTACATATAAATAGTCGGTGCAGAAGGCAAAATGCAAGTGCAAGCAGAGAGATTTCAGCTGTGACACTTGCCCTTTCTGTTTATGACCCGTGATACAGCATGTTACCCTACCAACACTAATAATACACATTTCTAACTACTGCCAATGTATCCCTGCTACAGTTCAAATTAAAAACAGAATTCAGGCCAAATTTAGCTATTTATAAAGCAGTTAAAACACTCATAATCTGTACAGGTTAAACAAACAGTTATTACAAGTTTTTATTTTGGAGGACAGCAAACTTTAAAAGGACATCTAAAAACCAGTTGAAAGTATTGATATGTGGGAAGTTGTGCATTTGAGAAGGCATTCAATTCTACAAGGAGATACCAGTAAAGCAAAGGATCGCTCAGTCAGCAGAATGTCCTCAAATAGACAGATAACAAATTAAAGATGCATTGGATTCAGTGATCTGTCTCGTAGCTTAATATTTCATTATTTTGAAGGAAGTTTTTGTACATTAAAGTGGAAGGAATTTACAGTTTAAATTCATGCTCTGATTAATACAGTGAACTTAATAAATAGTAATAGATAAAAAATGGAAACAAATTATGGGTAAAATAAAACAATTTACTGCATTCATTATTTTTAAGATAAGTAAATCACTAATAGTAATAACTATTAGTGATATTATGAACAATGGAGAATTCTGCATAACAGCACCACATACAAATTACTGTAAATCAATTAAAACATTAAATTCATTTAAAACATAGCAAACCATCATTTTTAGGGTGTTCATTGTCTAAAGATTATAGATCTCCTTTTTGTTGATTAGGGGCCGATTCACGAATTTCGGGTGAAGGATTCGAATAAAAAAAAATTCGAATTTCGAAGTATTTTTTGGGTACTTCGACCATCAAATTGGTTAAATTCGATCGAATTCGAATGATTCGAACGATTAGAAGTAAAAATCGTTCGACTATTCGACCATTCGATAGTCGAAGTACTGTCCCTTTAAAAAAAACTTTGACCCCCTACTTCGGCAGCTAAAAGCTACCGAAGTCAATGTTAGCCTATGGGGAAGGTCCCCATAGGTTTGCCTGTGATTTTTTGATCGAAGGATTTTCGTTCGATCGTTGGATTAAAATCCTTTGAATCGTTCGATTCGAAGGATTTAATCGTTCGATCGAACGAAAAATCCTTCGATCGATCGATCGCAGGATTTGCGCAAAATCGTTCGACTTCTATATTCGAAGTCGTACGATTTTAGTTCCCAGTCGAATATCGAGGGTTAATTAACCCTCGAGGGTTAATTAACCCTCGATATTCAACCCTTCGTGAATCGGCCCCTAAGTTCTATGGGGGAAATTCACATCGCAACACTTCACCAGATGAAAATTTGCCAGGATAACGCTAATTCACTAAAATGCGAAGTTGCGTCCAGGGCGCCGAACGAAGATGAAGTTTATTTAGCGTTAATTCGGCAAGCAAAGCGAAGTTGCGCTAGTGTTTTCTAATTTACATACGTGGGAAGTTAAAGTTGAATGGACGTATATGTTACAGCAAATACATTACACTACACAAGCCCAGGAAACCTTAACAAAAGAAAATAGAGTTGTTATAATGCCCTGCACATGAGCCCACTGTATAGTTTATGTGCCATATGTAAGCAATGTAGGGGGGAAGCTGGGTACCCTAAAAAAATTTACAATCTTTTGCAGCCTATCACCCTGAAAAACTGAAACGTTGCCAGCGTTTTTTGGGACTTTTTCACATTTACTCTATTGCACTTCGCCAGGTCTGAGGTGGTGAAGGCAAGTCTGGCGCAAGAGGTAACGTTTATTAAAATCCGCATCTAAGTAAATTTGCGTAGTTACGTCCATTCACTAGAGCGATAATTCACCTCGCGTTAGAGTGCAAAGTAGCGCTAGAGTCTATCTCCTTCGCTAGCGAAGTTACGCCAGCGCCAGTCCCAAAATGACGTCACGCTGGCGAATTTTCGCCATCGTTAGTCACTTCGCCCTTTGGTAAATTTGCCCCTATGTGACAGGCAGAACCATGTGAGCCTTAATCTGCCTTATATAAGAAAGTTGAAGGGTCTACATTGACCTCTTGGATTCTGTCAGACTTCACAGTGTCACAATGGCAACCTTGTAAAAGAAATATAGGCAAGGCAGGGCTAAAACTTAAGAGGGAGGTAGTCAAAGTATCTTAAAGGGGTGGTTCACCTTTAAATTTACTTTTAGATATTAAGAATGTCTCTTTCTAAGCAACTTTTCAATTGGCCTTTATTTTTTTATAGTTTTTTAATTATTCGCCTTCTCTTCTGACACTTTCCAGCTTTCAGATGGGGGTTCACTGTCCCCTTCTAAAAACAAATCCTCTATAAGGCTATAAATGTATTGTTATTGCTACTTTTTATTGCTCTTCTTTCTAGTTAGGTCCTCTCCTATTTATATTCCAGTCTCTTATTCAAATCATTGCATGGTTGCTGGGTAATTTGGACCCTAGCAAGCAGATTGCTAAAAATTGTGAAATGGAGAGCTGCCGAATAAAAATCGAAATAAGTCAAAAAGAACAAATAATAAAAAATGAAAACCAATGGCAAATTGTCTCAGAATATCACTCTCTACATCATACTAAAAGTTAATATAAAGGTGAACAACCCCTTTAAGGTGGCCATAGACGTTAAGATTTTTTTACCAATTTTTGTGTGATCCGACAAACCTGTCAAATTATCGTGAGGTTAGAGGGCACTGACATCGGTCAGAAAATCATTTGCAGTGAAATTTATCCATTGGCCAATTGTTTACAGGGCCACAATTTTCTTAGCTTCAGCTACCTATTGCTTGAAATTGTTGATGGACAAATTGTGCATTTAAACTATCGTTTCAGATCCTACAATAACAAAAAGATCTTTTAAAAATCTTAACATCTATGGCCACCTTTTGCTCCAACAAGCATCATGTGGTGGAGTACACTGGTAGCATGAACATCATTGTGAGATCATAAGTTCCAATAGCTCCAAGGGATAAAGTTAGGTAAAGTAAAATAAACCTTACAACAAATATGGGAGGAAACGCTAAGGCTAATGGCACTTACTGCATCTATGCTGGGGCCTAATGCTAATTAAGTATAAGAAGGCGATAATTAGGTTTTTGATATCTAGGATACTGCATATTTGATCTTAGATTTACATCCTGGAACGGCCACTCTGGCTTCACTATACAGTGTATAAACAGCACAGGAAGTAACATAGATCATTATTGGGGTCGTTTATAAATTGGGTGCAATCCACCATGTTTTTGCACTTTGTACACTACCTTTTTGCTTTGAATTGTTGTTTTATTTGGAAACATTGTACTGTATACTGAATATAAGGGATGGGCAGAAGGAGGCATATACACTCCCTTCCCACCTAACTTGTGTATCATTTAGACATGCAAGTTATGTTTTTTGGGGGGGAAGTGGACATGGTGATGGGGGATGTAGTATTTTTATCTTATCTTGGCCCCTCACATCCAGAGATTGCCCAATGACTCTTTTTTTACCTAGTACACATGGGGGCAAATTCACTAAAGGGCGAATTGTAACCAGCGAACAATCCACCACACTTTGCACCACTTCCTTAGTCACAAATTACCACTACACTAATTCACTAAAATGCGAAGTTACGTCTCAGCAGTCGAACACTGGCGAAGTTTCACTAGAGTTAATTAGTCAGCACAAGAATTTCATAGCAAACTTCTGCTAGCGTTCATTTCTGCCTAGCGAACACTCGTTAGTACTCAAACGCAAAGGTCAATTTTAATAGCGCAGATACATATAGGTCATATAAATGTCTTTATTAGAGATGTTGGTGCAAATGCTTGAAGTGGCCACTTATTATTACAGATGTCCAAGGAAGCAAAATAAAGACAAAAGAGATCCTCTAATGCTCTAAACATGAGCCCACCCTAAAACAAATTTGACATGCCTTTCAAATGGTTGGGAAAAAATGTTAACACAAAAATCTTTAGGACTTTTAAGGGCAGTCCCACTTTAGAACTTTTATGACTTTTTGGCATACAAGATATGATGTCACTGCCACAAGTTTGAAGAGGATGAAGCTTCATTTTATCAGTTTGCCAGGTTTAAGGTTCTGAAGGAAACTCTGGCGAAAGAGGCAACGTTCTGTAAAATTTGCATTTTGGTGAGTTACGACCGCTTGCCTGGCGATAGGGTGCAAAACTGCCCTAATGGCAGTCTCTTTCATTAGCGAATTGTCCTCTACGCCTTTTAGTAAATCGGCAAAATCCCTGCGGAAAAGAATTCTGGCAAGTATTCGCCAGTGACGGCCACTTCTTCCCTTTAGTAAATCTGCCCCATTAACTTTTAGTGCAGTTTAGGAAAGAGATGCTTCCATTACAAAGGGTGCAGTAACAGTGTAACTTGTGTGAGATAATTGGAATATACGAAGGAATCAGTGACAACAGCGCTACCAAAAAATCTTTTATGTATACAAAAACAATATACATATTTTGTACACTGCAAAGTTCCCATATGCACTTTAAGATAAGCACAACTGCCAGATATACAAAAACCACAACAGTCATGTTGATTTGAATACAATATACAAGTCAGGTGACAATATATATATATATATAGTTCAAAGTGGACCAGCACACCGTAGTTTTCAATCAAAAGAGTTTTATTTCAATATCACTCATGTGTCCAACGTTTCGGCCCACATTAGGGCCTTTATCAAGGATGTGGGCCGAAACGTTGGACACATGAGTGATATTGAAATAAAACTCTTTTGATTGAAAACTACGGTGTGCTGGTCCACTTTGAACTTTATATACGTCGTCTGACCAAGCACCCACATTTGAACTACAAGGAAGGAGTGCAGGTACTTTGTGAATGTTTATATATATATATATATATATATATATATATATATATATATACAGTATAGGTTACTTTATGCTGATCAGGCAATGCATGGGCCATTCCTCTATTGTACTCATGGTATTCCCCATCAGAATAATCTGGTTCCAAGGTACTGAATGAAGTACTGACATTATACTACTAATGTGAAACCTAGGATGTTATTAACCATCTCAAAATGGATGGTTCCTATTTTAGTTGATGAACAAAGTTATATGGATATACCGTAACGAAAGGGATTTCTGTGAGGCAGATGATGATGACTAAAAGACACGGATTTAAAAGCCAAAGTGTGCATTATGGTTAAATGCATAATTTGCACAGTCAGATTTTTTTTTTTTTTTTTTTAAAAAGCTCACCACCTAGTCAGCGGTAAGAATTTTATTTTTAAAAACCTGATGCAAAAAAATACACAGAATAAGAAAAAAAAACCAGGCCTAGTGAAGGGTGAATCTGACCCATTTTGATAAAAATGTGAGAAGAGACAAAAAATGCACCAAAACGCAATGAAGTCAATGTGTATTTTTTCACGCAACTTTTTTTTTTTACTATAGAGTTTATGAGCATTTGTTTGCAGCATCATACTGTATATCCAGAAACCAGTCAACCGGTTATAAATGCCCTTTACATTGAAAACCCGAATGGGCATGAGCTCACTACGTTTTATACATTTTAGCGGATTTACTTAAGAGCGAAGTGGCTAATGCTAGCGACTTTTCACCAGCGTTGCCACCCACAGGGACATCATCAATTCACTAACAGGAGCCAATGCGATAGTGAACGGAACCGTCACTAGCATTCATTCGTACTCTATTGACAGGCGACTTTTTACTCCATCAAATGATTGTTACTCCGGGAATTCATTAAAGTGTGGGTTTTACTGAACGTTACCTCTTTCCATTGACTTCGCCACCTCAGACCAAGAAGTTAGATCTTCTGTCTCTTACATCATGTCCTGTGTGCCAAAAATGCATTAAAGTTCCAAAAATGCTGGTGACTTTTCCTTTTTTGAAGCGGAATTGCCTGCCAAAGTCCTGAGTAAAACTTTTTTTGGGTAACCGTTTTTCTCCACACATTTCATAAAATATGGAACATTCATTTTACATGTGTAGGGCATTATATTAACTCTCTTGTCTTTATTAAGGTTCCCTGGACATCTATTTGAAAAAGTGTTAACTTCAAGCATTTGCACCAACATTTATAATAAAGACCTCCATACAACTTTAAATTACCCGCCTTATGCAAGTTGACCTAAGCGCAAGATTACTAGTGAATTTTGGCTAGTCACAAATGATCACTAGCACATCTTGCTATGAAATGCTCGCACAGCTGAAGTAAAGCTAGTGAAAAGTTGCTAGTGTTTAGGGATGTAGCGAACTGTTCGCCGGCGAACTAGTTCGCGCGAACTTCGACTGTTCGCGTCCGCCGCAAGTTCGCAAACGTCACGCGACGTTCGCCAATAGGCGTTCGCGTCAAAATCGTTCGACCATTCGACCATTCGATCGCTAAAATCGAACGATTTTCGTTCGAATCGAACGATCGAAGCCATTGGATTGAATGAAATCATTCGATCCAATGGCTTCGATCGTTCGATTCGAACGGAAATCGTTCGATCGAACGATTAAAATTCTTCGATCGTTCGAATCGAACGATTTTCGGATGTTCGAAGTTCGCAAACTGTTCGCGAACTGTTCGCATTTTTTGCCGGTGTTCACGAACGGCGTTCGCGAACACATTGTCGGCGGTTCGCTACATCCCTACCAGTGTTAGATGTCCAGGACGGAACTTCGAATTTTAGTGAATAAGCATATGGGTGGTGTGTTGGGTGCGAAGCTGACGCTGGGGAAAATTCGCCCGTTGGTGAATCTGCCCCTTTAAATTGTGTAAATCCTGTAATTCTGTAAAATAATCGATTAAATAATCACTTTTCCACAGCTGAACTACTTTTTGTGTCAGTCTTAAAACCACTGTAACTTCAACTTCTTTTAAGATAATAGGCCTACAATGATTATTATGATGACGATACATGGGGAAAAATGCACACCCGTATGAGCATGCTAAAATGCCATATGCACCTATGTTTTTTTGTGCTTAGCACTAATGCAGTGATCCCCAACCAGTGGCTTGTGAGCAACCTCTTGGATGTTGCTCTCCGTGGCCTAAAAGCAGGCCCTTATTTTTGAATTCCTGGATTAAGGGCAAGTTTTGGTTGCATAAAAACTAGGTTTGCAGCCAAATAGAGCCTCCTGTAGGCTGTCAGTCTACATAGAGGCCACCAAATAGCCAATCACAGCCATTATTTGGCACCCCCATGGACTTTTACATGCTTGTGTTGCTTTGAATGTAGCTCATGGGTAAAAAAGAGACCCCTGCTCTAATGGGTCTGTTGCACCTATGAAGATGAATGATAGATCAGATAGAAGACTCAGGCAAGTAAGGGAGCCCTATAATTTATACCCAACATTGACCAATCAAATAATACAGGGCATTACCTTACACACTGAACCCATTTCTTTCAATTCAAATATAATCACAACTGAGCGGGCATATAATAATACAACCATGCACCACCTGCTTCACACAAAGAATGTTCAACTTGAACAACATGAAATGGTTTGTACCTGTGTTGCTGCATAGCTTGTGTCTAGCAGCTATCCACAGTTATGCTATAATTTGGCAGAACGATTTATTATGTGGGAAAAACAAGGTTGTTCTCATTCTTTTGCATATGCCACTTTGTCCCTGTTAGGAAACGATGCCCAACAAATTAAAGACTATTCCCATAGCTCCATCAACAGTTTCACGTTACACTGATTCATAGATGGCCCAGTCATATTAAATCTGTGGGGCTGAGAGTCACGAGTCATTATCTCTGCAAATCAGTGAGGTGCATGTACAAAGAAATGATAAACAGATACAGCAGAGATTGCAGAGTCCTCCAAGGAAGACGTCTGCATACAGTATGTTAATACAGTTAACATAAGCAGACCAATCAATAGTACAAAGACAGGAAAACATTCTCTTCCTCCAGTACAGGCAGAGAAATAATGGCATTGATTCCTGGCCAGCTTAACAGTGTCAAAGGTTAAGTGACATTTAAGACATCTGCATTATCCATCACAGAATTCTAATGTAAAATTAACCATGTCTGTGCTGGAAAGGAGACATTAAAAAAAAATCCATAGCAAAAGTAAGTGGAAAGGATTTTTTTATCAAATTTGCCATGTTGTAAAACAATGTAAAGTCTCCATCAGAACCCCATTCTTAACAGCATGCTATAATATATATATATTATAAAATGATTCTCATTTTCTGATTAAATTAGATTTGGTGAGAGATCTCAATTAGTAACAGTATAGTTATGACAGTAAGATATAGCTGAGGAGGTCATAGGATGAATGCTTCTTCTGCAGTGATTATAATGCAATTTTCCAGGGCAAATATCCATTTTGAACTAAAATTAAAATAGTTTTGCTCATCCCTAAAATGACAAAAGCTTTTGCAAAAGTAGGTGTAAATGTCATCTTAATGCAGACATAGCAACGGCACAGGCAAGAAACCCAATAACTTGACATTCAACTATCCAAACAGAACCAAGTATCAACAGGTCCCCATAAACAGACATAGAGTAGACAAACAAAATGAAAGGTGGGGAAGTGGGCAGATGTACCCAGTCATGTTGTGCTGCATATTTACAATATGCCCAGTGCCAGTCCTTTCCAGTTACCAGTGTGCTATGTGTGCTGCTGACACTCACACTCAGGTGGCCACTGTATACCACGAGTAACTGGCAGTTGAAGTGAAAATATCATCATCGGAATTCCTTGCAAGATTTCTACCTATACCATATTCATAGGTGGTATCAGCGTAAGAAAACCAAGCCTAGTGTGTAGATACAAGGAGAGTATATGCAATATAGAGAAACAATTGGCAAAATCCATAAAGTATTTTCTAGAGATTAACCTTTTCCTTCTCTTTTGTCATGTGTAAACCTCACTTTTTCTATATTATGCGCTGACTAAAAGCTCATGTATCTTTTGGGATTATGCTAGGGTTGCCACTTTGCCAGTGGCTAAACCCGAACAATGGGGGTGAGGCAGTGATCTTGGGATGGGCATGATGACATCAGAGGCAGGCACAATGATGTCGTGGAGCTGATGCTGGGTCGGGGTTATTACATCACTTATATGCAAATGGCTGGATTTCTGTCCAGTTTTGGCAATGTTTTAAATTGCACAGAAAGTTTTGAACAGACAGCCCTTTGACGAACTGGGATGCCCAGTTGAACCCTACACAGCTGGAAACCCTACCTCTATCTATTCTGCCTGATGAGTAAGACCAATCCTTTAACTGCAATTATGGGATCTATTATACAGAAATCCGCTATCCTGAAAGCAATGCTCATTTAGAAAAAATATTTCTTATTTTTGATTGATTTGCTTATTTATGCTTCTTTAATAACAAGAAATTATCTGCACTTCATAATAACTAAGCCATGATTTGGCCAGATTATTGTTTGGTTTTCACAAGGCTGAAAACCGAACAGAAAGTAGAGAACCAAACAGGCCTTAGAAAAACCGAACTGTTTCGGGTCAAAACCGAACAGATGACAACCTTGATTATGCAGAATGGCCAAGTAAAATGGAACATGGCATAAAAGGGTTTAGGACATTTTGGTGTACAGTCTTCAAGTAATCAGTAATTGTTCCGTATAAATGTAATTTCTATGTATAGTCTATGACCTGTTTGTTGTCAGAGCTATGCAAAGCTAAGGCACTTGGAGATAGTTACATAGTTAAGTTGTGTTGAAAAAAGACCAAAGTCCATCAAGTTCAACTCCTCCAAATGAAACCCAGCATCCATACACACACACATTGACACTGACCCCTCCATGCCCTCACATAAACTATATATATAGCTATATCTATACTGATTGTAGATTTTATTATCACTATAGCCTTGGAGATGGTACAGAAATTACCATCGGAAGAGAGGGAGCTCTCCCTTATGTAAGAAGCTAGAAACGACTGTAGGGACCCATAGGGTTAAATTGCCCCATGCCTTTAATGCCCTACCTTTCCTCCTTTTTCCCTAGTTGCTGGGCAAAAGCCCATGTATCTAGTTTATATTTACATAACCAGTGATATTGGCCAAAAGGTGTAGTGACCACTTCCTACCACACTTCAATATAGTTTTTGGAAAAGTTGGATCTTCCTTTTTGGCTGCTGGTGTCCTTACCTACTGGATGCTCCCATTGAGCCTGGGTACACCAAGGCTTTGTAAAGCAATTTGCCCTAAAGGGACAGCACCTTTAGTGTTTAAGTCAGGGACCAGGGAACCCTATGAAAGAAGTTAGCTAGATACAGGTTATATCTGTTATAGACTCTCTAGGAGAGTAAAGGTGGCCATACACGGGCCGATAAAAGCTGCCGACTGACCGCGTCGGCAGCTTATTGGCCCGTGTATGGGGCCCCCCGGCGGGCTTCCCCGATAGGGATCTGTCCGAAAGTTGGCCAGATCTTGATCGGATGGGACGAAAAATCCCGTCGGATCGCGGCTGCATCTATTCGTTGATGCAGTTGCGCAATCCGACTGCCAATTACTATTTGTTAGCATCCGATTGTTGGGCCCTAGGGCCCATGATCGGATCAGCCTGATATTGCACACCTCAACGTGGGCATATCGGGGGGAGATTCGTTCGTTTGGCGATATAACCAAATGAGCGGTTGTCTCCGTGTATGGCCACCTTAAGATAGAGAGCTCAGATAGCAAGAGCAGCTTTGTGCTCAATTGAGGATCTGTAACTGGGAGTAGCTTCCCAAGGCTCCTAGATTGCCTTTAGTGAAGGGACCACAGTGGATAGGGTGTCAGGCTTAGACTCCTTCTCCCTGACCACTCCACTGGGTGGGATCTGGACCACTTTGAAGTACATTTGCCTGAAGGAATTGATGCACTGCTTGACTACAATGCCTTATGGGAGTCACATTCATCACCTGCGTCATCAACCTGTTTTAGCATATGATGTTGCATTTGCCTATACCTCATCTTATGTATGTAAACCTGTGGTCATTTATCTTGGTAAACTATGACCATTTTTGTTTCACCATTAGAACCTCCTGGCCTCCATCATTATTCCTATTTAACATGCATAGTAGTCTGAGAGTTGCAGTTCACTACACCCTTATTGGAATCTTCCACTTAGCGAAGGCCCTGACCTGAAGTGTGAGTCACAATGTAACCCATGCTCCTATCACTAGGTGGACATTAACCACTTTTGGGTCTGCCTAGCCAAATTAACCTTACACTACAGTTTTAATACATGTCCTATAGTTAAAGTGGTTGTAGTCACTTTTGCATAATTACACATTGCAAAGTTTAAATCTCCTTTAAAGGAAAACTAATCCTGAAATAAAAATATGGGTAGCATTATGGTGGTGGTTTAAATGGTGGTTTAAATGTTGTACACTGAACTTGAGGTACTAAGCAAATGTTTCAGAGTCTCTTTATTCAGGCCTTTCAAAGTTGTGCGTAAAGGGGTTACCATCTTGGATTTTGTTGGGTGTGTCAGTGACTCTGCTCATGCTCAGTGTGTTTTGGTTTAAATCAAGTCTGTTGCATTGTAACATGATTTTCAAACAGTGTTCAAAGTACTCACTGTTTCCCCTAACTTTGCTTCAGTTTTCTCTGAATGCTTCAAAAGCTCTCCATAGAAGTACAGTAACATCACTGCATTCCTAGCATTCCACACCCTCCTAGCATTCCACACCCCTCTATCCCGGGAAGTATCAAGCTTAGTTCCTTAAGGTGGCCATAGACTTGTAGATTTACCTTCATATTGGACAAGGATTGTTCGGTGCCATCTCCTGACCTGCCTCTAACCATTCAGATCAAATAAAGTAGTAAAAGAACAGATCAGACGATGTTCTGCCCCTTAACAGCAATCGTGCGAAAGTTATGTCCGACCAAAGCTAGTGACAGTCTCCCACTGATATCGTCAGATCGGCAATACATGCAGAGATATTATTGGTAGCCGACAGAAATACTTTAACCTGTCCGATCGTCTGAACGCCATCTTACGAAAAATGACGGGACACTCCACCCACTGCATGAAAATTGTACGAAATGGAGATTGATACGATCAAATCTTTGCAGCTATTGGCAGCTTTAGTCTCTCACTTTTTTCCCCTTCTTGATCAATGATGTGTGTGGTTAAGTAGAAGGAACTTTAACACATGCACAAAGTGACTGCAAGTGGGAAAGCTAGAAGAGTGATTTATGAGGTACTGAATGCCTTTAGAGCAATAAAAACCTAGCAATTCCCTACACTATCAGGAGGACTCACAGCAAACATAGTTAGCAAAACTTTTGTTCTCATTTAAGAAGCTAAGCTTGGGGTTGTGGCAAATCATCAAACAGAATATGAGGTTCAAATGTCATATAAGCTGATGCTCCAAGGCTGGTCAGAAATACCTATGTGCTTTATGGACTATTTTAGCCAGAGACTGTTAGGTGCTGCTTAACTACAGCTCTGAACTACAATATTCAGCATGGAGTTAAAGTTTTCAATTTGAGGTGAATATTAAACAAACAAGAATAGTATGTTTTTATATTTTTTCTTGGAAAGATTTTGCTGATGTTTTTATTAGGCTTCCTAAGCACTTAGGTGTGGATGAGTCTCTAACAAACGGACCACATTCATACATTATGGATTGAAGCTACAATGCTAGCTCAGAAAGGAAATTTATAACATTTTCAGCTTGAAATTAAAACATTAAAACTAAATCTGTTTTCTCTAATTATAAAGATAACTGAACTAGAAAAACTATCCATGTTGCTGCCATTTGTTTGCTTTTATTTTATTTTATAAATGTTATTTTAGTAACCTTAAGATATTTTGCTCTAGATTTGACAACACTCCCTATCTAAAACCTTAGGTGGCAAACATTACAGATAACACATTTTCTGGGGAATGTATTAAAAGTGGGTAAATGAAAAACTATTCGCAATGTGAAAAGTTATGCCTTTGTGCGAACAAATTTTGCTTTGCGCTAATTTAATATAGCTTTTGTGAACCCGGAAATTGTTTAGTAACCACTTCCTACAGTGGAAGACCGTTTGCGAATTTTATAGTTTGCGCCAATGCGCAGTCAGTGTAATAAAACTTATTGGTGCGAATTGTTTTGCTCTTTGCGACTTTTATTACATTCCCCCATTTACACCTGTACAGGAAAATTGCTAGTCCTTTTCATTGGCTCCATTGATATTTGCCTAGTTCTGTATCAGCTGAAAAGAGTTAGGGTTATGCATATAAAACACATAAATCTGGTCTGGTAGTGTCATATCATTATTTTTACTTTTACTAATAGGTTGCTAAATTAACTTTTAGTATGATGTAGACAGTAAAAATCTTTTTGAATTTGAAACTGGTCTTAACTTTTAATTTTGTGCTGTTTTAATTATTTTAGTTTTTTGTTCAGCATCTTTCTGATCTTTCTGATTCGAGTTTGGAATTTCAACTAATATCTGATTCAATTTGTCTTAACAGTCAGAAGTGGTATGAATGAGAGACAGAAATATAGGAGAGGACATGAAAATAAAAACAAGTAATAAAAAAGGTTACAAAGGTACCAAATACAATAAAAAAATCATTTTAGTCTCATTGATCTATAAGGTTTTTTTTGCTGCCTGGATCAGTAATACCCATTCGGTGTCGGACTGGGACACCAGGGGCCAACCCAAAAACCATAGACCAGGGGCCCACTCTCAGTACTATTATTCTTCCTCTCCTTACTCAACCACTATTCTCCTAGTGTCTTTTCTTTACATACTATAATACTATAATCCAATCTATTTAGCCTCTTTGTTCTGATAGAAATAAAGAATGACCATGAAATATTCCAAATTTTAGCAGCATGAGGGCCCACTGACACCTGGGCCCACCGGGAGTTTTCCTGGTATCCCGGTGGGCCAGTCCAACACTGTACCAATTTGAAAGTGGGAAAAAGCAACAAAAGAAGGCAAACACAACTAGCAGTTATCACTTACATTGCGTATAGTGATGGTAGGCTTTTAAGTTAAGTCAAGTCTAGTTGCTCCTAAAATAATCCATTTTTCTAGAAAGCTTCTAATGTGGAACCTGGCAGTTACAGTTTTCGGAAATATATAGAGGATGAAGTTTGAAGTTTAGATGGAATATTCAGATATTTTTGGCCAAAAAGGTATCCCAGTACTTTTGACCCTAAAATACAGTAGGGGATTAAATTAAATGAACACTGAATGTACTAGAGCAAAATGTAATCAGTGTCAAATAAAGTAAAGGTCCCTTGTTAAGATATACTCTATATTGCCACTGGCTACAGTTTTAATCTAATCTAATGGAGAGTGGTCTAGCATCCAGATTGGGTACCTCGCGAAAGACATTCTCTTTGCTCGGCTTTACACCTCGCAGACACAACAAATTCCATGCCCATTCCACATATTCATACTTCTATTGTTGTAGTTCTTTATTGTAGTCTCTCCAAGCATGAGTGATCTTTGAGCTTATTTTTACTGGTTTAATATTGCCAGTACAGTCTATTTCCCTGCTGACTTCAACTTGCTCATAAAAGTCTCCACAGAACAGCAGGTAGTCTATGTTTGTTTCATTCCTAATAAATGCTTTTTTTGACCATCTCTTATTTTCTAACTATGGACACATTTAATCCTCTACAATAAGCTTTGTTTATCCAATACCTATTACATTCACATTTAGTAAAATAAAGTATTTCAGTGTTTCACAATGAGTGATCCAGCTCAGGACACTAGAGCCTCATATAGTATATATATATATATATATATATATATATATATGAAAACACTATCCAATGAATAAATGGCATGAGACAAATCCAAAAAGGTAAAGAAGCTCATCTCAATGTGTTGGCTTTAAACAAATGTTGGGTTATTTGCTGAAATGTGTTGCTCAAGTGAAGACCAGCTAAAAATTCAGACTTCTACAGAAGACTTTTACTCCCTAATAAAATATAGAACTGCCTTTCCTTCACTGTGAAGCACCTCAGAAGCACTGCATATTTATATCTTCTGGCAGTTCAAATTATTAGTTTGAAATTGTTTCCTTTCTATAGAGTCAACTTGAATTCCCACAAGTGCTCAATCCCTGGGTTTGTGTGAAATACTAATCTAAAGAAAGCCTCTGGCAACAATGTTCTACTGTAACCTGTTCTACTACACTGCTAAGGCAATAAAATTAAAATGGAAATCTCTAGAGTGTTTAATTAGGCACTTTTGGATCAAGCTGATTAATTATTCCCTACCCAGTTATAAATTGTATTACATAATAGATACTGCCAAAAAATGAAACAGGGTAGTGTGTATGAAAGGACAATCCCAAAACAGGGAACCATCCATTGCTAATTGTTATAGACTTAACAAATACTGTGTTGTTGCTTATGGTAGAATATAAGGAAAAGTATGAGACTGTGTGTATCCATGGTTCATGTATACATGAAGAACACTTTATTGAGACATATAACAGTGACATACAGTACCATGGTACTAGGGATGTAGCGAACTGCCGTTTTGGTGTCCGCGAACGCCGTTCGCGAACACCGGCAAAAATGCGAACAGTTCGCGAACATTTCGCGAACTTCGAACACCCGCAAAATCGTTCGATTCGAACGATCGAAGGATTTTAATCGTTCGATCGAAGGATTTTCGTTCGATCGAAGGATTTTCATTCGAATCGAACGATCGAAACCATTTGATCGAATGCTTTTCATTAGATCGAATGCTTACAATCGTTCAAACGAATTTTTAGCAGTCGAAGGAATTCGAATGGTCGAATGGTCGAACGAATCGAATGCGAACCCAAATTGGCGAACGTCGCGCGACGTTCGCGAACATTCGGCGGACGCGAACGGTCGAAGTTCGCACGAACAAGTTCGCCGGCGAACAGTTCGCTACATCCCTACATGGTACTACAAATTTAAATGACTAGAGCTAAATGTCCAGATAAAGATTGTTCCCTTTTGTAAAGTGTCAGTTGTTAAAGTACTACCTGTGCTTGCACATTTCAATGGCGCACATCTTCTCAAAAATTTAAAACCACTTTTCATTAAGGGTAGTTGCAGCAGAGCTAAAACCAAAAATGCTTGTTTTTTTCTTGAAAGAAATATACATATTTTATTGGGTACACATAAAACACTTTAATTCTGAAAACACTATTGCCACTTTTATGCTTTTATTTCCCCTGCTAATGTCAGGTCTATCTACGCTCTTCCAGTCATGCTATTCTCAGTCTTACCTGAAAAAGAAACAGAAATTAAAAGTTCACAAGAATTACATGTTGCTATTTCTCTGTGTATTGTGGGTTTAATCAGATTTTAAAAGCTTTTTAAATTTAATTTTCATGAAATTTCATTCAAATGTAATATTCAAGATCTAAAATTTTATGTCAGGAAGGAAGTACATACTTCCTAGTGCAAATAGCAAAAGTATCTTATAATAATAATAATAATAATATAATATAAATCAAACATTTTCAACACTGATCTACTGTATTTCACTTAACATTTTCCCTTGTTTCTGGATTGATAAAAATATTTGTTTTGGTTTTTTGGATCACTCTGGTTACTAAGAAACTGGGTATCTTAAAGCTTTTCATACAAACCGAAAACACAAATAAAACTAGTAAAAAGACATATAAGGAGGGCACACCAGTATGTTTAATATTAATTCTAGATAACAAAAAGAAATATGACTGTAGGTTTAAAGGGCATGTAAAGTCTAAAATATACTAAGGCTACAAATGCTGTATTTTGTATACTAAATATAAACATGAACTTACTGCACCACAAGCCTAATCATACAAATTATTTAAGCTTTCAAAGTTGGCTACAGGGGGTCACCATCTTGTAACTTTGTTAAACATCTTTGCAAGACCAAGACTGTGCACATGCTCAGTGTGGTCTGGGCTTCTGCTTAGGGATCATCATAAACAAAGCTGCTTGAGTTCTACATGGCTGGGAAGTAAGGCGGGGGCTCCCCCTGCTGTTCATAAGTATGATTGTTTCCCTGCTCAGAAGTTAGTGACCACTGACAATTCCTATCCAAAGCAGTAAATGAAGGGAGAATTTCACTCCATACAGTCAGGTTACTTATAAAAACGATACACATTTTTTAATTAAAGTATATTGGAGATAGGTTTATTTTTCATTAAAGAAAGTAAAAATGGGATTTTATTTTTTTGCCTTTACATGCCCTTTAAGGACAAAAAGTTTAAATATTATCAAATGTGATTACATATAATTGATCCATGTACACAAGCACCAACCGGGGGCAAACAAGTATGTATACAAAAATATTTAATGTAGCTCACATTTTCAAAATTCAAGACAGCATAATAGTGATCAAAAGAAAACACACATAATAAGGTCAGATCCAATACAATACATAAGAAGGTCAGAGTGTCAATAACTGTGTCTATGCACTTCTATTCAATTCCTGTATTTAGCTAACCCTCTCAGTTTGTCCAGTATCAACAGTCTAAAACGAAACATGAATTGCAAAAGTGCTCAGCAAGCACCCTAAGTAAACGTATATCCATTTTTGGGGGTTTTAGATAATAATGTAATAAAGACAGACATTTTGACAGCAGACAGAGAAAAAACAGATAAACCGTTGCCATTATACTTGCCATTATTTTCAATCTTCAGCTAGCCTCTCCATTTCCCCCCTAAAAATGTTTCCACATACAACATCTCATTTCCCTGTCACTCATTATAGTGTAATTGCTCTATATAGTCAATGGCTGACTAGATCAGAATTAGGGGAAGAAATGGAGCAAACTACTTTTTAATAAACTCTTTCCTTTTTCTCTGTAATAATAATAATAAAACAGTAATCATACTTGATGGTAACAAGTCTGCATAAACACATATTGGTGGCAAAACAATCATGTTGTGAATGTTGTTAATGTTTAAGTTATTTTTAGCAGACTTACACCACACGTCCCAAGCATTTGAGATAAATGTTTACATATCTGTTCCCTATTTACTCATAGTTTATGTAAACAAGGCACCAAAGGGCATATTTATCAAAAACTAAACTTAGAGACTGCCACAGTCCATTAGAGTGAGATTTCACCACTCTCCATTAATTTCTATGGCATTTTAAAAAGCATATCAAAGGGTGAACTTTCACTTTCATCCATTGAGAAATACTCTTTTAAAATCCCATAAAAATTAATGGAGGGTGGTGGACTTTCACTCTAGTGGTCTGCAGCAATCTCTAACTTCACTCTTTAATATATACGCCCCAAGGCCTTAGGGTAATGGCTAATGAGGAGATTTGTACCCCTGATAAATGTGTGTGCACACTGTGGTGCAAATTCACTAAGCGCCGAAGCACTGAACGCTAGCGTCAATTCGCTAGCGTTTGGCATTTTCGGTACTTCGCAAATTCACTAATGAACGCTGGCATAAATTCGCTAGTGTTACTTCGCACCCTTACGCCAGTCGAATTTTCGATAGCGACGTAACTACGCAAATTCACTAACTTGCGCAGTGTACTGAACGCTACCTTTTACGCTAGACTTCCTTCGCCACCTCAGACCTGGCGAAGCGCAATAGAGTAGATAGGGATTGTTTGAAAAAAAGTAAAAAATTTTTCTAAGTCCCAAAAAACGCTGGCGTGTTTTCTACATGATGGGTGATAGGCTGAAAAAGATCGAAAATATTTTTGGGGCTCCCCTCCTTCCCCCCTACATTTCCTGACTCATGGCAACTTACCTAGACAGTGGGCACATGTGTAGGGCAAAATAAAATTTTTATTTGCTGATTTGAAGGTTTTCTAGGCATTTGTAGAGCTAATACGTGTTCCTCCATTGAAATTTGAATTTGGCGCCGTATGCAAATGAACCATGGCTAGCGAAACTTCGCTTCGCTTGGCGAATTAATGCTAGCACAACTTCGCAAACTTATGCTACCCCTGTGCGCAACTTCGGATTTTAGTGAATTTGCAGAGCGTTGTCGAAAATACGCCTGGCGAAGTGTGGCGAAGTACGGCGAAGCGTGGCGAAGTTGCGCCTGGCGCAACTTCGATTCTTAGTGAATTTGCCCCTGTGTTCTTCGGGCTCTGGGCCCTTCTTCAAGCCATTCGCGGGAAGAAAAGGAATCACAGTTTTTTCCCGGTGTCCTGCCGGCCCCGTCCGACCCTGAAATAGCCTGTGGCAAAACTTATGCTTCACTTTGTCTTTCTGAAGTTGACCATAGTTGCCTTGTGAGGAAACAAAGGTTTTACCACCCGTGATTTAAATTATTACCGATAGAGATGTGAGCAACAAATCTCCCTTGGCCATGGCCCTTAGAGAGCTAAGTTAATTTTAGCCAGGCTACTTTTTCTGCAATTTTTAAATGTTTTAGTCAGTAAAAGATATTATACTGTTAAAAGTAATGTACCTTTTTAAATGACTAAGGAGGAGATTCACTAACTGGCAAATTTTCGCCAGCGTCCATTTCGCACCCATCGCAAACACTTCTTCAGGCGCAAATGCGCTCAGACTATGCCAATTCACTAATATGCGGAGTTTCGTCCTGGGCGTCCGATGGTGACTTTTTCGCTAGCGTTACTTCAGGAGTGTGAGCATTTCAAACCGAAGCGAGAATTCGCTAGTGCACTCAGGTCAATTTGCCAAGGGCGAGTAATTTAAAATTTCATGGACGTCTTTATGTTAAATGTTGGTGCAAATACCTACAAATTCCACTTTTTAAAACACATGTCCAGGGAACCTTAATAAAGACAATAGAGTTATTATAATGCCCTACACATGAGCCAACTGTAAAATGCCTCTGAGGAAGCTGATTGGGTCGGTGAAACGCGTAAGGAGGAAGTGAGGTCACAGGCAAGCTGCAGGGGAAACACCACTAGGGAGAGAGACGCCGGCAAAAACCTCCTCCTTTGATTTTCAACTGGTGACACTGCTAAAGGACTTACCTATATCTGACTTAAATTATACCAACAAATGTGAGTGTAACATTTTTTTAATGTTTTAAATTTTTTAATAAAATGGTATTATAATATGCACAATTTGTATCCTTACCTGGGAGCCTAACAGTGGCTGGAGAAGGAGAGGAAGGCACTGGGATCTGTTACTGCATGCAATATAAACCTACACCATCTTGTAAGTAGGCATTTTTACCAAAACCCGGTAAAGGATCCTGAAAATAATAACTATAACTGCACACACTTTGGGGATAAGAGGATGAGGTCTCTTCTATAGGGGAACTTATACCACCAAATACTTACCCTTTTTTTCATCTTCAGCACAAGGGTGTTACAAGAATAACCAGAAATACTACACGATATTTTGTTTCTGTTTTTGCTTTCTCCGTTTGCTTTAGGCACTGTCCCACAAGAAAATATTGATATCTTTGAGTAGCAATATTTTTTCTTCCTTTTTTGTTACATTTTTTGCACAGTTGAGAGACTGTAAAAGGACGGCAGGAGAGAGACATTTTCGAAAGGCTAACTATTTCTATACTTGTACTCTGTTACACATTGTTATATTGTAAAATTAAAGTTCCACATGTTAGGAAAAAAACGGTCTGGAAAAAAAACGGTTCCCCAAAGAAATTTTGCTAGGACTTTTGCAGGCAATAATGCAGAAAAAAGGAAAAGACGCCAGCGTCTTTTGAACTTTGATGCAATTTTGGCTCACAGGATATGATGTAAGGAAGATATAGCTACTTTATAGCGCTTTGCCTGGTCTGAGGTGGCGAAGACAACTCTAGCAAAATAAGTAACGTTCAGTAAAATCCGCATTTTGGTAACTTTGTGGAGTAACGTCCGTTGGCCAGAGCGAAAAGTCGCCTGGCGATAGAGTGTGAATGACCACTAGCGACGCTCTGTTTCGATAGCGAATTGGCGCCTGCAACTGTTAGTAAATTGACGATGTCCCTGCGAGTGGCAATGCTGGGGAAAAGTTGCTAGCATTAGCCACTTCGCTCTTTAGTAAATATACCCCTAATACTTCGCTACTTAGGTTAATAGCATAACAGGTTTTTGAATGCAGTGTAACATGATTTTCTCATAGAAAATTGCTCAAATCAAAATGGTTGGAACTACTAACACCTTCTTCCTTTTATTTGGGAATCTCACTGCCTCTCGCATGTTCAATTCTCATGAAGTGTATTTCCCCGGGAAGATAGCAGTGTTGCACCTTTTGATAAATGCACTTATTTAAACCCACTGGCAAATCCAGAGATAAATTCAGTGACAGGGAATTTGTATTATGTATTAATATAAAGTGCAGCTGTTTTGTTGAGATGACTTTCCCACGTGTGTCATGAACCTTGCATGGCCATTGAAGTACAAAAGAAATGGAGAATAGAGGTGACAGATTTTAAAATGAATTAAACATTAAGGCATTACTGAGGACGTACAGTATGAGGTCAAATACTTTGAGGCTGGAACAGTAATGTAACTGTATTGTAACACAGTCAAAACAAATACATATGAAAATATTCTGCATCAAAGATAAGAAGGAAAAGAGCCCAAATAGTTATAACAACACAGCTCTAGTTCTGATCATATAAAGGATCTGGTAGTAAATTCTCTGTAACCTTATTATACCTGCTATGCATTTTTTTCTGCCTTTGGAGCAGTGGATTATGGGGATGGCACATGTATATAAGAAATTTTAGCCTAAAAAATGTGCATCTACAAACCTGGGAGTTGATAACAGTAATTTCCCAAAAAAACTACTTATGCAAGCATATTATAAAACCTTTATATCATCCTTAAAGGGCACATAGAGGTCTGTTTAATATTAGCAATAGTTTTTATATTATTGCCCCTATAGTATCGACAGCATATGCACATGTACCTTGGTATCCTGCACTCTATATGCTCTCTATATGCAAAATTACTAAACTGCTCCAAAGATACACAGAAAGTAATTTAGGTTGGCAAGGTGGAATCTAATTGAAATGTCATGGGTTTGCTAGCCTTAGGAAGTGATATACTGTAGCTGCTTTGTGCCCTTTTATTATTGTAACCATACTGTTTAATCAGGGTTTAGTTATTTGTGTACAAGTGCCTTATCAACTGAGTTACAAAAAAAGAATAATGACTATGGTTGTAGTTGTAGTTTTGCTCTGGGCCTGCAAGATTCAACCAACTGCAATACAGTAGTATTACAAGAGTCAGAACGATTGTCAGGAAGGTCTCCACATAAATAGAATATTTACGTTTTCTTGTAAAACATGCACTGGCCAGTCTGATATACACCGCAGAGAAAAAAAATTGCTCTTGTCTACAATTGTTGGCAGTACTAAGGTACAGGTACTATAATTCTGAATTTAAAAATATAGAATGAATCTTGGCAAGTTAAATAAGTGTCCAGTTGGACAATAAGTGACCATCTGCTGATGCAAGCAAGACTAAGAATTTCTAACTAGGTTATGCACATTGGATCAAGCGCATGGATGCTTCTAAAATTCTAAATTTGTATATTTACACTTGTATATGTATTTGATCTTTTGCAGCATGGCAGAGTACATGTACTGCAATCAGCCTGCTCCTTTCTTTATTACTTTTATACTGTGCCCTATTAATATGCACAACCTGTATTTACATACTTTCTCCCTGCACTGTTAAATACACACACACCACTAATGCAGCATATGCAGAGTGTTAATGCATACATGCTGGAAGTTTTCATGTAAATCCCCTGACATTTTATAATATCTGAGATCAATAGGGAATGAATTCTACACAGCTTCCTTGCTGTGATTCTGAAGCCCCAGAACAGAAATATACAAATAGGTTTTTGTTTGATTTTAAAGCCCCATTTGACACTATGCCTTTTGGAAAGCCTACTGCGTAAATCCATACAGCTGCATTAAACACATTGGCTGCAAGGGGGACAGAAAAGGCATCCCATTGTCCCAGGCAATGGGATATATAGGACCATTCGCTTGACAACCTACTCCAATGCTTTTAAGCTGAAGTCAGATTCAAATGGTGCCCAAACAACCCACTGAGAAGCTTTTACAATTCTCCCCGCTGCAGAGTAAAGAAAAATGGACTGTTTTCTTCAGTGCTTGGCATTCGCTTATTAAATGCCTTGTAATAACCAGTGGAATTCTGAACAATACCCTGACCTTTTGAGGTTGCTAAGCACTGAACGGTGTTATCTCACTAATAATAATTTTGTGTGTATCATTTTCTGATAGGGTAAAACACGTTTATTAATTTGTAACTGTGGTTTCTATTCAGACGAATACATTCTTTATGTGTAACTGTAGTAGATTCTCAGTGTATGGGATGACTTGAATATTGTTTTACTAACATTTATACTAATATTGTACTAATCTGACGTAACGGTCAGCAGCCTCTTGCAAATGCTATGGGAAAAATGGCGATCATCCACCAGTTTTTACACAGCTTTTCCTAGAATAACTTCCTGCAGAATTGACTTACCCCTTGAATTTCCCCCATTGACATTAATGGATTACGCGAGGTCTGAAGTGGTGAAGAATAGTGGTATCAATTGCAGTGTTCAGATGGCATCAGGTCCGGACTGTGAATTAAAATAGGCCCTGGCATTTCAGGTACACAGAGGCCCAAACAGCCCCCACCAGCCCACTAAATAGTGACATTGTTTGGAACCTTATAGCAGCCCCTCTGGCATTTGCCAGAACCCACAGATTGCCAGTCCGGGCCTGGATGGCATACAAACCTTGTTTAATTTGCTGTTTATTTTACACCGCATTTTCTGTGAGATTTAATTTACAAAACATAATATATAATCCTGTTAGAGTTATTAATAAATAAGGTAAAATCATGGATGGGAGTTTGGTCGAGTTTGCTTTATTGAAATTATGAGAAAAATTCTTCAGCAAATAGATTATTTGGATAAAATTGAGTCTATGGGCCTTTCCATAATTCAGAGCTTTCTGGACCCCATACCTGTATAATGTGCGATTCAAAACTCTTATGGATCACTGATTATATTGTATTCTGTTAAATGTAAGTCTAACATTTTTTTTTCACTTTTTCTTTTGCTGTTAATTTATATTTTTCATACTCACTGATAACAGATGTCTTATGGACAAGTTAAGTGTTGAGACATATGTCGATTACTAATGATTCTGGACTTTTACTTTTGTTATTATGCTGTTTTTTTTAAGCTAATAAAAAGTTACGTTACAAAAAAATTAAATATGTAAATTTTCAATGTATAAGCAGAATTGTATGCCTCATATGCTTTTATAAGAGCAGTGTTACTGTGTTTTACTCCATTGGCACCAGATTTACTCTTTTTGGGATAAAAAAAAAAGTCAGTAATATGAAGTGGCAGGCCACATACTATATTTAATCCAACAAATAAAGTCAAATTGCTTTCAGCAATGGCAATGTATCTTTTTTTCCAGATGCATTCATTCTAAATAAGGAGAGAATTCTTTCAGAATGCAGAGAGCAACCAATAGTTCCATTCCAGATGTAGTTAGGGCTTAGTTCCTACCCAAATTGTTGATGGAGTTAGTATAAAGATGCATTAAACTATGTGCACTTAAATATGGATTATATATTTTATTAACTGGTAAAATTAACAGCATCGCTACTCACGGATTTGGCGGTTAAAAAAATGATTCACTTTTATCATATGCTACGTGTTTCGATCCAGCATTGGTCATCATCAGGATGTGATTATATTATATGGTATGTGATTTGTTATATTTAAATATAGGTATGGGATTTGTCAGCTTGGGGCCTGTAATATTGAATACTACTAAATAATGGAACACTGAAAAAAAACAGAATGGATTTGTCATCATAGAGCACGAAAAAATGGAGCACCGGACGAGCCGATTTTTCATCCGTTGAAAAATTTTAATTTATTGAAGAATCATTAAAAATTTCTATTTTATTGTTTTTTTTTTTTTAAAAAAAAATAGCTGGCATTGTCTGTCCAAATAGAACACCATTGGAAGTGACTGGAATTGTAATGTGGAACAATCTAGATTAGAGGTTTCTGGACAATACTGTGGGTCCCATACCTATATTTTGTGCTCCTTGTTGGTCTCTAACATTTCATACTACAGTTACTTATATATATGATCCCATGAAATCATCACGCCTCAGACTTTGTACACAGTGCAATATAACAACAGGAATTAATAGGCTGACAGAAATTCCGTTGTGAGTGGAACCACACTTATCTAAGGAAAGCTACCTCAGGAATCATTTTTATTTCATTATTAGCAGCTGTCAAATGGCATTTAAATTCTCGATACACATTCATGAGATTCACACAATAGCATAACAAAGAACATGAGTACAGCTGAAACATTTACTGCAGTGTATGGAGATGAGAAGACTAACCATTTACTAAGACTGGTTGCTATGGTTTCCTAAAACCCGGGAAAGTTTAGTGGGGGCATTTATCAACACTATTCAAATTTGTACCTGTGCAGTTACCCATAGCAGCCAGTCAGTGATTAGCTTTTCTCAGCCCACTACTGGCAGAACAATAAAAACAAATACTGTATATTACTGGTGTTGCCATAGTTAATGCCCAGGGGTATATTGTTGAAAAGTGAGAAAGTGAGCCACAATATCTTTTATTACGTAACACAGTATGGGTTAGGGCACACTCTCAAATTCGGTGACAAATCTCCACTTATTCGGGGCGACTATTCTCCTCGAATTGCCTCCTGCCGGCGAGAATGTGAATCGCCCGCAGAATGGCACTCGGAGTGCTTCATTTTCCGAAGTTTCTTTACAAGGAATCTTCGGGCAACTTCGGAAAACGAAGGGCTCTGAGTGCCATCCCGCCGACGATTTACATTCTAGCCAGCGGGAGGCAGTTCAGGGAGTGTGTGCCCTGACCCTAAGAGGCACATTTATCAAGGGTCAAATTTCAAATTCATGTGAGTTTTTCTAAACTCCCCTGAACTTCCATAAATTCGAAATTCAACTAGTCAAAATTTATTTATAAAATCAAATTTGTCAGATTTGTTAAACTTGAACAAATTTAACTGACCAGAAAACTTGAATCGAATCTGATTAAGATTATAAAAACTCAATTTGAGATCCAAATATCAGGAAGGCGACACATATCACCAAACTGATCCCTGGTCCTCTCCCATTGACTTATACAGTAATTTGGCAGGGTCTAGGTGGCCATAATTGAGTTCTTAAAGGGCCAGAGTATGGTAAATCTTGAAATTCAAAAAAAAAAAAAACGGAAAATTTCGAATTCCAATTTTCACTTCGACCCTTAATAAATCTGCCCCTAAGTGTAATAGGGGCAGAGTTTGTCCAAGTCTAATCACCCATAGTTACCAATTTTTTTTTTTTGGTTTAAAAAAAAAGGTCCAGTTTTTTTCATTGTTATCTACATTTCTATGGACATTTGCAAAGTTATTATTATGATGCCCATTTGTAGATATTTCTAATATTGTGATACATCTGACATTTTCAAGGTACTTGTGTCAACATGCCCTCCTTGAACTTCTATATAGCTTCTCTATGCACTGCTCTGTCCTTCCTGTTCTTGTTTCTGATTTCAACCTTGCACTTCTTTATGCAGGGGAACCCTGGAGCTACAGCCACCCTCACACCAGGAGGTAGTACCCACAGTGGCTTGTGTCAATTGCCACAGTTTGGTTGCACAAAAAGAATGGAGCGCATAAGTCACTAAAACACGTGTGTAAAATCATTATAATAAACACAAACATAGCAAATTGTCTTTGACTGCTATTGTCTATTCCAGTGATCCCCAACCAGTAGCTCGTGAGCAACATGTTGCTCTCCAAACCTGTTTAGCTGCCCTCTTCATAGTTATAGAGGTCTTATCTCTTCTAAACGACCTTTTCCAACTTTACAGTTGCTCAGAAGGATAATGAGAAGTTGGAAAGTGAAACTGTTTTCCATTGTAGCATTTGAACTGATTAGTACAAGAAATAAAAACATTTGTTATTCTTAGTTTTTCTTAATTAAAACAGTAGGCAAAAGTATGTCTAGCACAAATCCCATTTAATAAAGGACAAAGACATCTCTATACATCTTGAACCATTGAATTCACTGGGGGGGGGGGTTGGCTAACATTTTAGCACCCCCACAGTGAACATGGTTTTCCTTGTCATTTACAGTTGTGCTGAACAAGGTGATATGATGCATTTTTTGTTTAAAGGCATCATGATCACACACTCTAAGGGGCACATTTACTAAGGGTCGAATATCGCTTCGCCAAAAATTCACCGCTGCCCAAATGTCGCCGACACCCATTAAAGTCTATGGGTGTAAAAAAAAATTGACGTGCAGTGATTTTTTTTTTGATGCGCGTCTTTTTTTTGGACGCACGAATGCCTTATAAGTCTATGGGCATCATTTCCACGGCGAAACAAGATGAAAAAATGTGCCCATCCCTAGATACATTACCTTGAGTTGATTGTTACAAAGGGGTCTCTGAGATTCGGCCTGAAAAAGTGAAAATGATTTTTCCTTTACTTCCACTGATTTAAACATTAAGGCCCTGATGCTGTCACTGTGTAGAACTTTGGTACAATGTACATATAGTATGTGCTTTGTCTGTTACATAAGATGATACCACCAAAATGACATGAAGGTTTGATTCATCTTCTTTTAGTATCAAAGCAAGACACATTAAGAGACAGTAGGCTGTTTGAAGGCAGTCTTCTTGTGCTACTATACTTAAACGGTGATATTCCCATGATTCTTTCCAAAGACTTTCAAGTGATTTTCTTTCTTAAACAACCAAGAGAAACCCAAAGGCAGGAAGGCAATCACTGCATGCTATTGTGCGTTAGCTGTTACTAGTGTATCACCAAGATAAAATTCCCTTTATATACAGAAAGAAACAGCAGATTGTATGCATGTTTTTGTTAACTGATAACAGTATATTGGTTTATGTATTTGTGTTCTCAGAGGGTTCCAAAAGTGCTAATAGGCCCAGTGTTTATAAATGAGCCCCAGCAATTTGCCCAGCTGCAGCAACCAATCACAAGGTGGCATTTACCGGCTACCCATTTACAAACAAACATCATCACGAAATATAAGAGGGGACACGCAGGCGGGCCCCCGCCCCCCTCCGTACTCCCGGAACTGGCCGGGGAACAAGCGGTGGGCGGACTGCCGGGGGGCCCTGAGGGGGTGTGGGCCTTGGCCTGCTCGCACCTCCTGCTCCCCCAGTAGTTCCGCCCCTGTCTCTCCCTGCTTGCAGGTAGGAAAGCAGCTGGAGAGGGGGAGTTATTTACAACTAAAGCAGACCCAAGTCTTGAGATCCCTCGTGACTGTGGGGTCTGCATCTCCTATAGTTGAGTCACTGGCTATAATCAGCAACTCACACTGTACACGGTAATGTGAATTAGCAAAACAGCCTAGAAAAAATGGAACAGGACTTATGGGCATGGTCCTCCAAAGCATTTTCCTTTTTCTAAGAGAACTAGTGGTTTCAAGAACTAAACTCAAACCACAAATCACCATTTCATTGGAGGGATTAAATAAATTGCTCTTATGAGCAATGCATTCACTACTACAATGCAAGCCCAAGCTGACTTTGTATCTTTTTGGCTTCCTTTAAAATTTTAACCTGGATCCCATGGGATTTTGCAAACCTACAGTGCAGTTTCTTGCAGATGCTAGTTCACTGTACAGAGGTACAATCCATGAATAACTGCAGACACTTATTAATTAAAAGATTGCATATGACAGATCATAGAATCAAGGTGATGCAAAAATACATGAACATTTAATAGAGCCACTTAAATGGAATCATTTCATAGAACTTATGCTCACATTCAAAATATTGTTGTATGTGCTGCACATTGAATGATACATGGATTAGATGCCTAATACTATTATTTGGTGGAAGAGCATAATAACACAGATGTGAGCTTGCAGCAATGGATGTTAGGAGTCTGACCAGGGCACTATAGAAAAAAATCAGGGATATCCCAGGATACAGAACCTCCTAGATTTTACATTTATATGAAAAATTGTAGGGGTTTATGTAATAAAAGACACTAAGTTTGGCCAGATGCAGTAACCCATAGCAACCAATCAGCAGGTAGTATTTACTGGTCACCCTGTTTAAAAGCAAACATCTTATTGGTGACTATGGGTTACTGCTCCTGGGAAAACATTGTACCTTTTATAAGATTTGGGGGTTAGAGTCTTAACCTCACCCATTGGATTTTAAAATTGAAATTTAAACATATAGTCCTTATTTCTATGCAAAACAGACATTATTCTGGGAAGGAAGCTGAAGTTAAAATTTCCATTTACATGGAAAGCCCTAAGGAATGAACTCACTCTCTGGGTTTTAAAGTAAAGCTATGGTAGTATGTCACCAAATTCCCACATGCAGACCAATTTTGCATTTATTGGGGCTTATTAGTGCAGTGTAGGGTTTTCCAATCAACATTGACAATTTAAGGAGCAATCCTGGGCTTCATTCCCAGGATTTGTTCTGCTTTGCATACAAATAAAGAGCAGGACTCTATAACAGGCAGACTCAACAAACAAGCCATAACACAACAATTTTACCAGACAAGAGAACTTAGAGCTCAAGGATAATACTTCCAATTAGATATTATATGAGTGATCCTGGGCTTTCTTCCCAGAATTCTTTCTGCTTTGCATACAAATGAAGAGGGTATCTCCTCAACTAAAATGCTTTTCTAAAGCACAGTACTGATCCTCAGTTTCATATTAACTAGAAGACACTCCACTTACAATGAAATTCACTTACAGGGCTGTAAGGTAGCATTAGGGAAATTTCATCCATTTAGATAAAAGTCCATCACTGTAAAGTGCCACTCATTTTGTCACTTTCACTCATTTGGTTGCTATCATTCATTTTATCAATTTTTCAAACTGATTGTCTCCCAATTGAAATTTGCGTCCATCAGCAGCAGGCCACAAATTGCACTGGGAAATGTCATAATGCTTGGGAACAATCTGATTCAAATCTACCTAAAAGTAAGCAATCAATAATAGGAATTCATCCTTGCCAATACATGGATATCCTACTTATTGACAACCTTTGATTAATTGGAGAATCTAATTTTGTAGTACCCTCACTGATCTTCGTCAAAAAGGAGATCTGTGTCAGACTCTGAGAAATATTGAAGCTGCGGCTTTGCCCTGCATGCTGTATTCTCCCTATGGCTTGCTAAGATTCAGGAACATACACTTGTCATTGAGTACCCTGAAGCTGGAGCTTTCCACAGCAAAAAGTACAGAATCTATTTAATTGTGTACTACTCAGCTTCCTCTTGCACATACTGCTGAGTGGTTGTGGCCCGTTATTTCACCCTCAGCTTTACCTTTAACTCCATATTCTCTCTTATTTGTTTTGTTCCTGGCCATTTTCTTACCCTTCTATGCTTGGCTGTCCTCAATCTCCCTTACTTTTTTTGGCTTTAAGACAACTTTTTATTTTCCAGTGAGAAATCCAAATGATCACCCAAATCTCATTGATGGCAATTGTTTTATTTTTCTTTTAGATTATGCCCCCTTCCAGTTAGAGGTCATAGGGCTATACATTCAACATTCATGCCAACTATTAGGCTGGTTTCTTCACAAATTGGGAGATTATTTTTACTTGGAATAATAACAGAGAAGCTTACACTCAGGGTTGTTATATAGGAAATCGTATCCTCATTGATATTAATTTTAGGTACACCAACAGAAAACCAGAGTGTGCCCCTTGTTGCTCATGCAGAAAGCTCATGCAGAGAGCACCAAGGGACATGCAGTCACTAACAATTCAGTGATATGGTAGGACACAGTTAGCTATCTGAGTCAACTGTCTAGATTATGTTTCATCCATCTGTAACAATTAATTCTTTTTGTTTTTGCCTTTATTAGCAATGTAAATTTTATACCAAAATATAGCTGCTGCTAAAATGCACTGAAGAAAAATACTGGTAAAAACCATAAAATCTCTCTGTAAAGAGTGAGGTTGATTGCAAGGCAAATCTTGGAAAAAAAAGTACTATACGTACTATAAGTCATGTAAAAGACTAGCATACACAATTTTCTGCAGTAGAGCTATGACAATGACGAATAGCATTTAAGTAGGGAGATTCTAGATGAGAAAGCTGAATCACATGATGACAATCAATCAATTCCTATTAACCACTAAAGGGAAAAGAACACAAGAGTATTTGCTGATGTTTATCATTCAGAACAGTTTTGGAGACACAGCACCTTAATGGCCACAGTTACAGCACTAAACCATTAACTGAAATACTGTATATATGCTTTTACAGGAGAGTCTCTCGTGGTTAGACAGGGCTTAAAAGGGTGGTCCACCTTTAATTTAACAATTAGTATGTTATAGAATGGCTAATTCTAAGCAAATTTTAAATTTGTCCTCATTATTTACTTTTTATAGTTTTTTGATAATTTGCCTTCTTCATCTGACTCTGTCCAGCTTTCAGATGGGGGTCTTGCTACTTTTTATTACTCATCTTTCTATTCAGACCCTCTCCTATTCATATTCCATTCTCTTGTTCAAATCAGTGCATGGTTGATAGAGTAATTTGGACCCTAGCCACCAGATTGCTGAAATTACAAAATGGAAAGCTGCTGAATAAAAAGCTAAATGACTCATAAACCATAAATAATAAATAATGAAAACCAATTGCAAATTATCCCAGAATATAACTCTCTACATCATACTAAAAGTTAACTTGAAGGTGAATGAGCCCTTTAATAACCTTTTATCTTATACCACTATATTGTAATAAATGTGACAGGAATCTCCTGCTTATGCTTCTGGTGTTTGGTTATGGGACTGCACATACGTTTATAGGGCTTTTTTACCTTTGGTAGATCAATGCTGGAGTGCTAAAGAACACAATTTTGCATTTTTTAGGATCCGTATAAAAAACACTTGAGTTTTTACCAGCACAGGGTACAAACCAGAATGGAATGCACAACCATTAGCATGCAGAAACCTGGGTGCTAGTCTGAGAAGTATCTAGACAAAATGCAGGGATTGACAGCACTCCAAGGAAATACATCCCTACTCATCGTTTGTTATGCAAAGCAGTGTATCCACATGTACTGTATATACTGCTTTGCATAACTAACGATGAGTGACAGGCATCGTATACAGGTGTCTTTACCCTATTTAAACCCCCAAACACTTGTGCACTGCTTTTCTTTCCCTGATGAAGGCTTCTGTGCGGAGCCGAAACGTTGGATCATCAATAAATCTCCACTTTCATTTGGAGTATTTCCTTGGAGTGCTGTCAATCCCTGCATCTGATGCAAAATGTTATGGTTTGCATGCATCCATGCAATTTGAATCTGAAATAATTACTAATCACATGTAGGAGATCAGAGGATCCTTCCTTTGGTTCCCTGTTGCATTTGTCTCAGCCAACCAACTCCTAGGCCTTAGTTTATTCTGCCCGTGACATTATCCAGCCTAGATTCAGACAGGAAAGCTGTTCTATTGGCTGGGGGCAAGTGTCTCAAGCATGCTGTGAGTTCCAGTATATTTGGGAAAAGAGGAGGCACTAAGGGAAGTCTAGGTTAGGCGTACAGGAGGTTTGTAATACTTTAACAGTCCCTTTTAAGTCTATTCCTCTAAGACTATCAGCTCTAAAACATAGATTAATGAATGGAATTAAATGTTTTTTCTTTTAGTTTGAGTAGGTTATATAGTTTTAAATTGATATCATTGAGTAGGCTGCTGTCTTCTAAATTCTTCCTCCCCCCACTCTTTTAATGACCGTGCTTCCCATGATCTGATGAGGACTACAATACATTTTTACAAGAATTTGAATTAACTATTGGTCTGTAGTTTTATGTGGTGCTTATCAACTTGTTTATTGTTTATAAATACAGTATGTACTGTCAGCCATGAAATCATCTTCTTTGTTAGTAGTTTTATAACAACCTTATTTGGGAGTTACATGTCAGTGTTAATTGTTCCCCTATTGTTCCACTATTACCTCTTCAGGGACACACTATAGACTGTTTAATATTTGAGAATGTAATCCAATATTGGGCCAGATTCAATTCAGTGAGTAAAAGTTATCTCATAGTTTGTCAAGTCAAAGGTCATGGACGAGATGCAATTCGTGGAGAAAAAACTGTTCACCTAATTAGTTCCAGTTGTTTTTTCCCTTCAATAGAGTTTTCAGGTGATAAACAGTGAGATAAGTTTTCTGAATTGAACTGCATCTCAAATTGAATCGCGTTCATGACTGTTTTTATGTATAAACCTTTTTCTCATTGAGTTGAATCTGGCCCATTATATTGTTCGTATTTCTTGGTGCATCTTGCTCACATAACTGCCACTCCCCTCCATCCCCAGGTCTCCAAAAATCTCATAATATCATTTATCATTCAATCTGTAAAATTGATATTTTCCTATATTTCCCTTGAGATTACTGCAATGTGATAAGGAAAAAAAAAACATTATTTTACTTTCCTTGTTTTAAACCCCCAATGGGCTATGTGAGAAATTGCTCCATTAAATGTATTGATGGTGAAGACTTCACTTGTCACCAAATGATAGATGGTCCTGTGTGAAGTTACTAGTCTTTGTTAAGCACTGAACAATTAATGATGAATCACCGAATATCAGCTAAACAACAGAGACATCTTATCTGAAATATAAATTGCTCCCCTTTGTATATTATAGGGTACAGTATAGATTTGGATGTAGTGAGTAGAGAGGGAGAATGTGAGGAGGTCAGCGACATTTAGGATGTGAAGAATCGAAAGTTATTGTTGTGCTTGAGAGATAGAGGTGAGGAAACCAATATGATGACAGCTGAGAATGACAGCTGAGATATATAAATACATTTTTAATAGATATAGTTATTTAAAAATTGATTTGTTTAATTTGATTACTTTTATTATACAGCTTTTTAGGTCTGGGTGACAGGTCCTCTTTAAATAAAAGCTGTTATTGGAAAAATATAAATCCAATATAGCTTTTGCAATATTTATTTAGTAAGGTTTGCGCCAGTGCACAGTGTATGTAATTCCACTTCTTGTTGGGAAAACCATTTTTTGTGCTAAAAAAAATCTAAGCACTCATAAAGAAAGCAGATTTGTTATTCTAATAAAGCATAAGAAATTAAAATTGAACCTTTAAGCTATTATATAAAAATCCTGATAAGAATATTTTACTGAAAGTAATAGGGTTCATTTTCAAAGCAAATTGCAGAAATGCAGGTAAATCAGAGAATTTGTATGCAGTGCCCCCACCGGAAATCACGCTAGTGTTCAATTTATTGGGTGCAAGTACACAGGGACCCCTGAGATGTAACACCTCTTAAAGGTAGGTGTAAATTCCAGGGTTTCCATGAATATGTGAGCCCAGTCTAGTCAAAAAAAGCTTAAGTGACTTCATTAATAGTGTTTAAATGCTTGCACTTTTACATGCAATTTTGCATTTGGTGTTCATTACATATAATTTTGTGCACAACTTGTCATTCATAAATGAGCCCTAATGTGTTATACTTTAATCATGGCAGAATATTTGCTCTGCTACAAAAACAGTGGCTTCCTTCTTCAATCAGAAAAAAGCTCTCTAGTTATTTACATTAAATATTTTTATTTAACTGATACTTTAGATTAACTTTTAGCATGACATAGAGAGTGATGCACTGTATTCTGACACAATTTGCAAATAGTTTCATTTGTTATTATTTGTGTTTTTTGAGTTATTTAGCTTTTTATTCAGCAGCTCTTCATTTATCAATTTTCAAATTCAAAAGCAAAAATCACATTGCTTCATTCATTGTCATTTAAAAAGTTTTAATGAACTAGGAAATAAAGCCAATTCCAATTGACTTTTATGGAATCTTGGCAGCTTTTAATTTTCAAGTGACTTTTGGCTGTTTCTTTTTCATATATTGCTACCATTCAAGGATTCAAAGAATATTGTATTCTCAATAGCATATATTTTTGATTGTGTTTTTTCCTGGATTGAGAAAAAAACACAAAAGTGAAACTTGGCAAATCTGCTGAATCTTGACTGAATTGTGTCCATGTCTTTGAGGAGCCTCTGCTGTGCTATGATATCAGCAAGTACAACAGCAGAAACCCCAAGTGTGTCAGTGAAAACCAGTTCCAAACTTCCTATCATGTTCCTGGCATCTCTAAGCCTGTTGTGGCTTCCCATTTCTTACATTTGCCATGTTGAAATAGAGATTGATGATACATTCATACTCGTTTGTACAGTATTTTTAGGGGAACAATTTATCCCCATGTTCATAGACGACAGCTATTTTACCTTTTAACACTCAAATCTAATCATATGCCTGTAAAGTTTCAGTGGTAAGTCTCATGACTTATATATGAATATATAAGACAATATAGCTATCATAAAAGCAGGTAATTACACATGGGGCTTATTTAAGAAACCCCCATCTGGGTTTCAAGCCAGGTAGTACTGTAATTTTTTTAAAGAAAAGTTCATCAGCTCTAGGAGACAAAACAGAGAAGCTTGTTAAGGTTATTAGGCCTGAAACCCAGTGTGAATTTATTAATTTACACAGGTTTTCCTTAAATAGACCCCATAATGTAAGAGGACAGACAAGTTCATTGTGGGACTTTGTTATAGAGCTCATATTCATAGTGGGGTCTCTAATCAGATACGTTTCTAGTTCTAGTAACTGGTAAGCACATGGATACTATTGCAGATATATGTAAAAGTTTCCATCACATAAGTTCCATAACATATGCTCCTAAAATCAATACCAGATCAAGAAAGATACTACAGGGGTACTTTACAAACAAGTGGGCAAAGTATAATTTTGGAACGTTTATCACCAGGTTTTTTTTGTTTTTTTTTTCATATAATGCAGCATGTTTCCCTTAATTTCAGCATAATTGTGGATACAAATTTTACTCAAATTGGTTGCAAGTTGCACAGACCATTTTGAATGTGGGTGTTGTGATACTACTTGAATGCTTGTTTAGAACAGTTTGCATCCAGTTCAGTGGACACGTCTGGTTCACGTGTTGATACAACCCTCTGTGGGTCACACTGAAATTACCATCGCATTCAGCATTGCTCCACAGTTACTTTGAATCAGTAGGCACAGTTGCACACCATTCATCAGAGTCAGGATTGAGACATTGGCAACAACATGGAAGTGCAGGAGAGAGTTTCAGCATTATTAATAGCATTGCTTTGACATGTTTGTAGGGTATCAGAGAAATCCTTCTCCTTTTTTTCTGTCTGTGACATCATCCAGTCCAGTTACAGGCTGGAGAGCCATCCAATTGGCTGGGTGCCCCAGTGCATCCTTGGGAGAGAGGGAGTGCCTCACTTTGGAGCCTTTTGTATAGGGTCTATGACAGAGTTTAACAGGAGTTGTATGCTGAAACATCCAGCCAGAACCAGTTCTTGTGAGACTGTCCAAGCTGTTGTATCTGTAGAAGTACAGAGATAGCACATCCTGTTCCCAGCCAAGCTGCTAGAAACTCAGGAGGTGAAAGGTGCCACTGGTGAGATTGATCCTGCTGCAGAGCTGCCTGTAACCTCCAGTGTGACTTCCTCTGAGAGCATGAGCCACCCAAGGGAAGATACTGGCAAGGATACAAACACGAGGCCCCAATTTGAGGACAGGTCTTGTGCATTTACCTACTACGTGGGAGCGGCTGCTAAGTTCCAAAGGGAGAGGTACTTTTGGGAAAGGTAGCGCTACTTGGGGAATAAGAGCTCTTGGGAAGGGACATTCTATGAGAACTGACTGTGTGGTGTACATGATTGGGACTTTGATAATAAAAAGGACTGTGTTGGTGAAACAGTCAGGTACCTAATAGTGAGTAGGTTTCCCAGTTCCCAGTACTTTTCATACACAAAAGGGACTCAGGGCCCCTGGATTGCCAAGGATTAATTAAGCCAAATAACAACAAGTGTTTTGAATGGAAATGTAACTGGTGCAGTTTTCCATGAAGAAATATAGATAAAAAGAAAACCTTGGTTACTTAAATGTAAATATGAAAGAAGAAAAGGGCATTTAGGACCTCCAAGTCAGGTGGACATAAAAGTAATTTAGGAACTATAACAATCTGTAACAAATGTTGTAAAACAGCAATCATGCAGCTAAAAATAAGTAACTGTCAAAAAAAGAAAAGAAAAGTCAGCCCACAAAACGCATTCATTGTATATTTAAATAGCTCCATTTCAGAGAGACCATTATTCCAATCTATTCAGACTTGCTTGTATCTGGTATGTTGCCAATGAATTGGAGGAAGTCTGACATTATAGCTGGGAGAATTGTATTATAAGTAGCAATCAGTATGGTTTTACTGGAGGTATTTTGTCAAACCACATGTTCTTTTTATTTTGTAGTGAGTTGGAAGTTGAACAGGGATATTGCAGTAGATGTGGCCTGATATTATGCAAAACAGTATACACTGAAAGTTAAATCAAGCTGTACTTTGCACACTCCATTATTATTATTATTATTATTATTATCTATAACAAGTATTTATATTATAAACATATACCACAGATGGAGACATTTGCTTTACTCAACTTTTTTATGATTTCATAGCTTGGTTACAAATAAAGCTTTTCATGCCCTAAAATAGCTTTGCTCATCTTCAGGCTTTCGTGTATGAAAAGGCAACTTTTTGACTTTAAATGTAACTTTTTCCATTTTGGAAATTCAGTTTGATCCTCTTTGAACACTACCCAATGATGTAGCTTGTGGTGTTTAAACTGTACAGATATGAACAGTTCTTTAAGAATTCTTCTTAAAAGCATTAAAAACATTTATTAGAAAGCACATTGACTCAGACCATGGTTGCAATGTTTCAAACCTACAGAGGGTTTTTTTTATCAAGCGTGATAAAAGGCCACAATTGGCCTGTAACATTGCAATCCTGGTCTGGGCCAATATACTGTGTTAGGTGTTTTGGTGTTAGGTGTTTTGCACTAAATTAAAGTACAGTACTCACTTTTTAAATGTTGAATTCAAACTCAACTTGAAAATATACCTTTTTGTATATTTTGGACGAGGTTGCAAAATGAAAAAACCTTGACCTGAATTGATAAACTGGCCAAATTGGGGTGATCCAATCATTAGGCTCCTGAGACAAAAATCAGATCATAATTGTTGTATTTAAGGGTATACAAAGAATTATTGTAAGAGAACTGCATCAGTGTATCCTCCCTGTAAGACGCGCCAGGAGATCCGCTCCCTCTCTTACCTCACGCACTTCCTGGATGGGATTGTTTTGAAGTCAATTCTTTTATAAAAGCTCAGTTCCACCATTTTTGAGCTAGTTTTACTGTTCCTGCCGAAGCGTTTGATTCTGATCTGAATTCCTGGCTTTTCAACTCCTGCCTGACTTTGACTAAGATAAGATTAAGGATAAGATACTGGACTTTATAGCAAATCATAATACTATGAGTGTGTGCCAGCATGGTTTTATGCATAATAGATCTTGCCAGAATAACTTAAATTCTTTTTATGAGAAGGTAAGCAGGGACCTCAATTCTGGGATGGCAGTTGATGTGATTTACTTTGACTTTGCTAAAGCAGATTTGATACAGTGCCACACAAAAGGTTACTGGTTAAATTAAGGAATGTTGACCAGGAACGTAGTATTTGTTTCTCGATAGAGAACTGGCTAAAAGCTATACAAAGAGTGGTGGTAAATTTTCTAATTTGACCAGTGTTGTTAGTGGAGTACCGCAGGGCTCTGTACTAGGTCCCTTGCTTTTCAACTTGTTTATTAATGACCTGGAGGTGGGCATTGAAAGTACTGTTTCTATTTTTGCAGATGATACTAAATTGTGCAAAACTATAGGTTCCTGGAAAATGAGGTTCAATGTTGATAAATGCAAGGTTATGCACTTTGGCAAAAATAATATAAAAGCAAGTTATACACTAAATGGCAGTGTGTTGGGAGTTTCCTTAAATGAGAAGGATCTAGGGGTCTTTGTAGATAACAAGTTGGCCAATTCTGGGCAGTGTCATTCTGTGGCTACTAAAGCAAATAAAGTTCTGTCTTGCATAAAAAAGGACATTAACTCAAGGGATGAAAACATAATTATGCCTCTTTATAGGTCCCTGGTGAGGCCTAATCTGGAGTATGCAGTGCAGTTTTGGACTCCAGTCCTTAAGAGGGATATAAATGAGCTGGAGAGAGTGCAGAGACTAAGTGCAACTAAACTGGTTAGAGGGATGGAAGACTTACATTATGAGGGTAGACTGTCAAGGTTGGGGTTGTTTTCTCTGGAAAAAAGGC
This sequence comes from Xenopus petersii, assembly GCA_038501925.1. Taxonomy (NCBI): domain Eukaryota; kingdom Metazoa; phylum Chordata; class Amphibia; order Anura; family Pipidae; genus Xenopus; species Xenopus petersii. Next base: position 110,462,879 of record CM076678.1, on the reverse strand, counting down.
GCTTGCGAGGGGACACGATGTTGTGATGGCTGATTCAGTTAATGCCTTTAAGAATGACTTGGATGATTTTTTGGACAGACATAATATCAAAGACTATTGTGATACTAAATTCTATAGTTAGTATAGGTATGGGTATATAGAATTTATGTGAAAGTAGGGAGGGGTGTGTATATGGATGCTGGGATTTCATTTGGAGGGATTGAACTTAATGGACTTTGTCTTTTTTCAACCCGATTTAACTATGTAACTATGTGAGATTATTGCCGCCTACCTTGAACCCCTCGCCTGATTCTCCACCACCTCTCCTCTAAATCCTTGCCAGTACCTCATTTATGGACTTATTGGTTGTTACGCACTTCGTTGTTGGTTTTCCGCAGCAGGCCCCAAAAGGGCGTTGGTGAACACTGGAATCCGCAGGGAACCCCAGTGCATTGTGAGTGTACCCATCGCCATTCAAAGTTCCAGAGAATGTGAGTGTTACACTCCCCAATGGAATTTTCAAACCTCCCCAACTGCTATGTGGTAGGTAGATTTTTTTGTAAAATTTAGACCAGGTAGGACCTTCCAAATGCCCCATACAAAGATCGAAGAACTGAAAACGTGGTTTGGAGGGGCAGCTTTTATCTGCCTGTGTATGACCAGCTTTACCCAAATATACTATACAAGTATGGGACCTGTTATCCAGAATGCTCCTAACCTGGGATTTTCTGGATAACGTATTCCATAATTTGGATCTTCTTAAATCTACTAGAAAATCATGGAAACATTAAATTAACCCAATAGGCTGATTTTGTTTCCAATACAGATTAATTATATCTTCGATCAAGTACAAGATTCTGTTTTATTATTACACAGAAAAAGGATATTTTTTTTTAAAAAAAAATATTTGGATAGAATGGAATCTATGAGAGACGGCCTTTCTGTAATTTGGTGCTTTCTGGATAACCGATTTCCAGATAATTAATTTTTTCAATATTTATTTTAAGCCATGACATTTCTGCGTGAAAATTTGTAGCTGCATGTAATGGACATATGTTTCTGGAACATTAAAATGACCCACACAAAATTATTAGAATGAGCTGTTTGGCATTATTTTGATAAAAATGTGTGTTTTTTTTCTGTACCTCACACCACACACAACAAAACGCTGAAATTCAGCATTGTTTAAAAGAAAAAGTCATTATCACCAGATGTTTCTTGATGATACAAAAGATCCCACAGGACTGAATAAGGTCTGGGTACATCTGCTGTGACATCACCACAATCCGCACACCAAATCACACAGAAAGAATTGCCCTGATAAACATAATTTGAAAAGTCACTTTGACCAGAAAAGGAGAACAAAAATTAGTAGGTTACTTTACGCAGTGGGATGTAGACTGTGCAACTTTAAAATTTATCAAAGTGCAGGAATAAAAGACAGGGACATTATGTAAACAAATGAGCGCTTTCAACAGCTAAGGTCCTCTAGATTGTTCTCCAGACTGTATAACAACATCATCTAACGATGTAGTAAATTCGGTGAACTTTTTCTTTCAAGTACATTATGCACAGAGCCTGTAATAGAAATGTCTTTTGGGTTATTGGAAGGTTGTAGATCTATTAGGCTTCGTGATCACCTAAATTTAGTGCATGTGGTTAACCCTGCGTTTCCTCTTGACAACAGTAAATTACATCAAAACCAGTCCTGGGAGCCAGTGTAAAGCAGCCTGGCATTACAGTGCAGTTTTATTGTTTAGCTGAGTGCATAATAAATCAGCCACTTGGGGATTCTGATTAGGATGGTACAAAACACAGAGAGATTGGTGTGTAGAACTGGGAATTCTGCTCTTTTCTAGCAGCTGTTTCTGTAACCTTGCTAAGATACATGTACTGTGTTCTTTACAACTATTCGTATTGCTTTATTTACCTAGTGAAAAAAAAAGATCTGTACATAAGAATTGTGTGTATTTATATGAAATAACACTTAAAATTGTATATTTTTATGTGATTTCTCTAAAATATTAATCTGTTAATTCTTAGCCAGAAAGGTAGATCCCTCTACCTATTGTGAGTTAGGTCAATGCCATAAATGTTTGTGCCAATGTATTTAAACCAATAGAGGTAGTGTTAAAAATACGGCAAAATCTGAAGTTTCTGATTAAAGCGGTGGTTGTTACCTTTTGGTATGTTATAAAATGTCCAATTCCGGGGGCGTGGCTTGCGGACGCATGTGACCGCACGTACCTTAGCTCAGCTCCAGTCCCGGTGCCGATAAACTCCAGCTTTTTGCGACCCTACGGACCCCAAACGAGCACTACTCACTCGCAAACAAACCCTGCAAGCATGCCGAAAAAGAAAGACAAGCAGCAACCCCTGCGACTCACCGCTTTTTACGGCTCTCAGCCGAAGACGCCAACTCAAGACGACAGCCAAGATGGCGCACAGTCCTCCTCATGCAGGTCCTCTCCAGGGCGTACCGCACCTGACACGGACCGACAACCAGCTAAGTACTCGGACGCTACACAGGGCATTACTGAGGCGCATTTAAAAGTGTTGCTTGCGCAGTTACGAGAGGACATTTGTACGGATACAAGACAGGCAGTGCAGGATATTAAAACCGAGCTGCAAACTATAGCTGCCCGCACTGACCTGATTGAGACTAAAATGGAGGAGTTGGTTGGGGCGCACAACACCATGGCTGACACCATTGAATCCCAAGAGTCAGCCATTACTACGTTACAAAATAAATTGGCTGACATGGAGGACCGTTCAAGACGGAACAACGTTAGGCTGAGGGGTGTTTCTGAGGACATTTTGCAGCCACAACTCTGCCAATATGCGCAGGACCTTATCCTCACGCTACTTCCAGACACCCCTGTGGACCACCTCCTAATCGATAGAATACACAGGATCCCCAAGCCCAGAAATGCGCCAAGCGGGGCACCCAGAGACACCATACTTCGGATTCATTTCTTCCACATTAAGGAAGATCTAATGCGATACGCAAGACAACATAAAGTGCTTCCACAACCTTATGAGAAAGTGCAAGTTTTTGCTGACTTTTCTGCAGCTACTATGGCGAAGCGCAGAGACCTAGCTGGCATAACTCAAGCTCTGCGACAACACGGCATACCATATAAATGGGGATATCCTACTAAGCTCTTGGTGCAATGGCAAAACTCCACGAAAATTATTCTCAATGTGGCGGAGGGGAAGCAAGCCCTAGCGAAGTGGAACGTTCCACTTACAGCGCCACTGAAACCACCGCAACACCCACTTGGTCGGATGCATGTGGATACTGAGGCGGCAAAGGAAGCTGATGCGGCTATTACCTGACTGCCCACAACCTACTCAATTTATATCTACCCCCAAGTCCCTGGGTCGCCTAAGTGATCCTATGTTTCTATGATTCCAGGCACCGGAACTGGAAACCAAAATTGAGTTTTCACAACTACCATACTGAACACCCCCTACTACTCTACTCTACCACTGCAGGACTGTCTGCCCAACTTTGGGCATGTATGCATTGCGAGATTGGCCACTGGTGCTGGCTATAATGTATATAAGTTGTAAGTTCTTTGTTTACTTTTCAATGCTCTTTTCTGTCTTTTCTTATCCTTCCCTAACCCTCCCTAGGAGACTGGCATGTACTGAATTGTGGTGTTTTGTTCTGCTACTGTGGGATCAGCTGAATCGTACGCAAACCAGCATTTGTATTAGCCACAATGGTTCTTAAATGTATGAGTATTAATGCGAGGGGATTAAACACCCCACGCAAGCGCCTACTAGCCCTAGCGGAATGTAAACGGATGCAGGCGGACATCATCTGGGTCCAAGAAACGCACTTTCGGCTAAAGGACCAAATGTCTATTGCAAATAAACAGTATCAAATGATAGCAGCAGCACCCTCCCTCACAAAAAAGAGAGGTGTAGCAATCATGGCTAGAAGGTCCCTGGACATTTCGAGTGTACTACATTTAGCTGATCCCACTGGCAGGTGTTTGATAGTTGTATGCAGTATCAACCAGCAGCAATATACGTTGATGAACCTTTACTCCCCTAATACCAATCAAAACCTGTTTCTGAGACAAGCTTTTGACCAACTGCAAAATTATAAACAGGGCATTGTTATCATTGGTGGGGACTTTAACAATGTTCTAGACCCAGTTAAGGATAGACTACCACGAGTAGACGCGCTCCCCACTCAATACCGCAAGGCAGTCATTAAGAAATCGCAAACCTTTTCCAAATTACTAGCACAATACAACCTGTATGACGTATGGAGAGTACATAACCCCAACATGTCAGATTTCTCATACTACTCTCCTCACCATAAAACGTATACTAGAATTGACCTTTTTCTGACCCACCCCCAAACGCTGAACGATATCTCGAAATGCTTGATTAAGACCACAACATGGACAGATCACTCACTAGTTGCTTTCACTCTACAAGAACGCCATCAGTTTACTACACGTCCCCCATGGCGGCTTAATAATTCTTTGCTGAACGACAAAAATATTTACAATCGCATAGAAAACAATCTAACTGAATATTTCTCCCAAAACGATAGCACGGACACGGCGGATCTAACACTTTGGTGCGCACATAAGGCAGTGTTACGGGGACATCTAATTAGTTTAGCCACCCACAAATCGAAAGTTGCGAAAGCTAAGCAGGACCACTTACTTAAAACAATAAACGATTTGGAGCAGGAAAACAGACTGTCCCCTACCCCTGAAACTATAGCCCTCTTAAATAAACTCAAAGAGGAGATGAACCTACTCATCCTTAGTAAATGCCAAAACCAATTACTGAAACTTAAAAGTATTCAATACGCTATGGGCAATAGGGCGACCGCCTTTCTTAAAAGGCAACTTATTACCCAACAGACACACTACAGGATAGCGAAGATACAGACGCCCACTCAAGAAACCAAAATTAATCCTACTGATATAGCTAATGCGTTCGCTCAATTCTATAGTGATCTGTATAATCTGAAGGACGACCCCTCAATAACAGAACCCCTAGAAGCTGATATAAAATCTTTCCTACTATCATTACACCTACCACGCCTTCAAGCCTCCGATATTTCAATTTTAACGGGACCCCTTAGAATGGAGGAAGTCCTTCAGGAGATAAAAAGTTTACCGCAAAATAAGGCTCCGGGCCCAGATGGCTTTACTAACAGGTATTACAAGTCCTTTGCTACAACACTTGCCCCATATCTTACTAGAGCCCTAAATGCTGCTGCTAATGCAGGACAGTTTCCCCAGGAAATGCTAAAGTCGTATATTACCACTATACCTAAACCTGGCAAGGACAACACCAAATGTGCGAACTATCGCCCTATTTCGTTGTTGAATAGTGACCTTAAGATTTACGCATCCATACTAGCAAAACGCCTGCAGACGGCTTTGCCTCATCTGATAAATACCGATCAGACGGGCTTCGTTAAAGGGCGTCAGTTACATGATAACACTAGACGGCTTATTAATATGATCCACCGCACACGTGAACAACAGATTCCTTCCATATTGTTGGCATTAGACGCAGAGAAGGCGTTCGACCGCGTGAATTGGAACTATCTGAAGTTAGTGTTAGAATGTTTTGGTGTTCCTAGTTTGTTCTCCAGAGCTATTTTGGCCCTTTACTCTGGCCCAATAGCTCAGGTGAATGTTAATGGTTTCTTATCCCACGCCTTCCCCTTGTCGAATGGCACTAGACAGGGATGCCCGCTGTCGCCTCTCATTTATATTTTAAGTATTGAACCACTGGCCCAAGCTATAAGACACTCCCAAAACATCCAGGGGGTAAAGATAGGCCCTCAAGACCATAAGGTTCTATTGTTTGCGGATGATATTGCATTATTGCTAACTAACCCTGATATTGCATTGCAGGAATTGTTTAAACTGATTGGTCATTTTAGCAAGCTGACTTATTACAAACTAAATGTGGTTAAGACCCAAGCATTACCCATACTTCTGTCTGGGATGGACGTTGACAATCTGAAGCATAAATATGACCTGGATTGGTGTTCCGATACAATTCACTACTTGGGTGTGGAAATATCGGCTGACCCAGCGCAACTTTACAAGTATAACTTCGCGTCCATGCTGAAAGACACTCAGATGATCCTCACTACATGGAAGACGACCTATGTCTCTTGGCTGGGGTGCTTGAACGCAATTAAAATGCTAATTGTACCCAAGATCCTGTACAAATTTAGGGTTTTGCCCATCCCATTGTACAATGCATTTTTTCAACAGTTACAGAGACTGTTAATGTCCTTTGTCTGGAACCATCGGAAGCCGAGGATCCCGCGCTCAGTGATGTATACCAGCAAAAGGAAAGCAGGTTTAGCCTGCCCAAATCTGCAGGCCTATTATAGGGCCACTCTTTTAGACCAACTGGCTGACTGGCATCTACCTCAGGGGTCCAAAAAGTGGGTGGACATGGAACACTGGCTCTATCAATCTCTATTTGGCCATACCGGCCCGTCCCACATTTGGACCTTTGGAAAGCACCATTACTCCATCTTGGAACGCTTGCCTCTACCACTTATAGCCACATTGAAGACTTGGTATGCGGCTAAGGCTAACCGGCTCCTTTGCAATCCGCTCTCGATGGTGGCGCCCATATCTATTCTTAGCGAGATGATATCAGATCTACCCTTACAGTCGTGGATACACCATGACATCACGAAAATTGGGGATCTCTATGACCACAATGGACTCAAACTCTTTTCCAACCTCCCAACGCAATATGGTCTGCCGGACGCCCAACTGTATACATTTCTTCGGTTGCAGCACTACTTAAGGGCAAACCAATGGCTGAGTGCACATCAACCAACAAACTACGAACTTAAATGTTGGACCATGAGGAGGACCAAGAAAGGTACCTCTACCATTTATAACGTACTGATGCAACCCATCGCAGGCCAACCACTGTTAGCCAAAGAGGCATGGGAGAGAGACTTGAACATATCAATTGATACGGAGATGTGGGAATATCTGTTCAGACAAACATCCAAATTCTCCAGGGCGCTAAACCACCATGAACTGACAGCTAAAATAATGTACCGTTGGTACATGACCCCGGAGAAAATCCATAAGGCCTTCCCCTGGGTCCCAAACAACTGCTGGAGATGCCAAACAGGAGTTGGAACCCTACTACACGTGTGGTGGGAGTGTCCTGTTGCTCAAACGTACTGGACCACAGTCAACCGACTTATTACGGAAATCACGGGATTATCCCATACACTATCGCCAGCATTAGTCTTATTGGGGCACTTTACGCAGAGCATGGACAAAAATGAAAAAAGGGCAACCATTCAATTACTACTAGCTAGTAGAAGTCTATTAGCAAAACACTGGAAGAAGGCCACACTCCCGACAGCTACAGTAATAAAACAAGAACTGGAACGCATACAGCTATATGAAAGAATGGTCAAATGGACCATCTGATTAAATGAACAGCTTACTCTCAGGACACAATTGAACAATTATGCACCCTTTGCATGCAGTTGTCTCGTACGCCAGTACTCCACCTCCCCCTCCTTCCCTCTTTCCTACTCTCACCTTCTCTCTTCTTTTCTCCTTTTAAGTTCTATGACAACACTGTTGTCAACATTGTTGTTACAAATACCAAAAACTGTTAATAAAAAAAAAAAAAAAATAAAATGTACAATTCCAAGCAACTTTTCAATTGGTTTTCATTATTTATTTATTTTTCTAGTTCGTTTTTTAATTATTTGACTTCTTCTTCTGACTCTTTCCAGCTTTTAAATGGGGGTCACTGACCCCCATCTAAAAACAAATGCCTCACGAGGAAACTTCAGGAGACTTCGAAAAATTAAGCGAACCGAGTGCCATCCTGCTGGCTATTTAGATAGGAGGCAGTTTGAGGAGATTAGGCACCCCAAAGAAGAGTTGATTTATTGCCGGGCGACAGTTTAAATGCAAGATAATCTGAAAATATTATTTTTTTTACTTGCTTTGTCAGATTTGGAAAGTGTTTTGGGAGACTCAAGTAACATTTACATGCTGTCAGTCAGTCAGTCAGTCATGAGTCAGTAAAGTATTCAGGGTTACTTCTTAATCTGCTATGACCACTTTGTTTAAAAATAATACTCTGGGAAAATGTGTAATGCTTCGAGTGGTGTAACTACCTATACAGCAGACCCTGTGGTTTCAGGGGAACCATGGGGTCTGCTGAATCATAGGCCCCCTCCCCAGCCCCTCACATACTTTTAAAACTGAGGCACACTGTGAGGGCCTGGAGGTGTGGCGTTAGTGGTTGGGATGGGTGCCTGGAGAGGAGAGACTGTTTGCACCAGCCCCTTCAGTAGATTATTTTGCTGAGAGGCCCAACACACCCAAGTTACTCCACAGTCAATGCTCAACAAGTTTCTCATTGTTGGTGTCCAATATTCTTTTTAAGAATAGCAAAAACAACAATCCAGAGAGACTTAAATACTCATTTATCACATGTAAGTTGTGGCTAACATTTGCAGAGTGGGGATGGTATCAGTGATGGCATTAGCATTGCTTGGCCAACTGACACAACCCTCTAGTGGAACCCTGGACAAGTTTCAGGGTTCCCTTGCACATAATTGATCAGAGCAAATTTGATGGGTGCCCTTCAGCTCCATGTAACATATAAATTATGCACATTTTTGCGTTCAATATAGTGAACTGCACTTGCAGTTGTGTCTTTAAGTGAACCTGATGACATTATTTCTGTGGCAGTCAATATACAACATATTAACAGTATATTGATCGGTATTTGCTGGATAAGCTCACAACGTTTCAGTTAAAATAACCACTGCCTGTGGATGTTAGAGGCATGCATGTGGAAGAGTTGAGGGAACAGGAGGCTATATATTCCTACTAATCAACTATAGCAAATATTGGAGTTAGATGGATTTAGATAAGCAAGAAAGGTGTGTTCCTTTACTCTGCAGAAAAGAGAAAATCTGGCACTGTGGTAGTTGAACTCCTTGCTAACCTAACCTAGCCTAAAGCTTCCTACAAAAAATGGTATGCATTTGTTATCCATTGCGACACTGTCTTTTGTCACCAGTTGAGGTGTGTAATACAATAAAATGCGTGTATGCCTTGGAAAACCATTTTCTACTCTGTGAGGAGCATTGGGGTGTATTTAAATTGCAACCCTCGTGAATAGGCAAGTGACAACAGAGAACAAGGTGCTGAAGAACAGCAAATGGCACAGGTATAGGTTCCAGAGATCCCCATAATGTTGCTACTGTGTATATGCACCTTGATCTAATACACAAACATCAAACTGCAGGTTGTCTTTAAGCAACTCCTCTTTAACAGAAAATGGGAAATAACAATTCTGCAAACATAAACTACTGCCTCCGGCTGATGCTTCAGGGAAGCACAAGGTTTTTCCTAGGCTTATAAGGAAAGAGACTTAGGTTAGCAAATGCCTGAGAGAGAATTGATTATCAATGTGGTCAGTTTTAAAATTTGACAAGTGCATGTGTAGATGTTTATATACAGCTTAGACTGCAGCATTTCGGATTCCAGTTCACAGTAAACTGTTCCTTAAAGGAATTGTTTAGTATAAAAATAAAAACTAGTTAAATAGATAGTATGTGCAAAATAAAAAAATGTTTTCAATATAGTCAGTCAAAAATACAACATATAAAGGCTGGAGTGACTGGATGTCTAACATAATAGAACTAACATAATAGTCAGTTACCAGGCAGTAACCAATCAGTGACTTGGGGGGGGGCACATGGGTCATAACTGTTTGCTTTTTAATCTGACCTGCATGCTAAGTATCATTTGCAAACTCACTGATTAGTTATGTCCCATGTGGCCCCCTTAAAGTCACTTACTAACTATTTTGCACAGTCCATCTATTTACCCAGTTTTTATTTTTACACTGAACTGTTCCTTGAAAATAAGAGGCTTGAGCTATTTGAGTATTTGAGCTAACCAAATTCTGTTCTATGTCGTTGACTAACAATACCCCGATAAAGAAGTATTCATGTGTGTTGTGTCTAAAGAATACAAGGGTAACTGGAAATGAATGATTGGACACTAAATGTTATTTACTGGGGTGGGGGGCACCCAGGGTTGGACTGGGCTGGCAGGATACCAGTAAAAAACCCGGTGGGCCCGCGGTTCTTGTGGGCGCTCTCACATTGTGCCTCTTCCTCTCTTCCCTGCGTCTTTCTCCTTTTGCCGCTCGCAGCAAAAACATGCACGTGAACACAATTTCCATGCACACACAACTCTCCCTGTCTGCCGGTTTCTCGCATTTGCAAACATGCAGCAGTGGGGGCCCTGAAGCAGAGCCCCGAGGAGCCCCGGGCTCCCCAATCCGATCCTGGGCGCACCAATTTATTAGACAACCTACAGCGAATACAATCATTCATTTTTACCCTGGGCCTGATGCACTGATATTCTACGATTTCGTTACAACTGTCAGGAATGTGAGCGAAACGACAACAAATTTCGTGAAATGCGTTGAAGTCAATAGGCGTCAAAAAACATTTTATGAGTGACGATTTTTTACTCACGCAACAATTACTTTAGTTCCAAATGCATTACAGTCAATGGGAGTTTTTTCTTGTGGCAACTTTTTTTGTCTTTGCGACTTTTTTGTCCAAATGCATTAAAGTCAATGGGTGTTTTTTGTTATGGCGACTTTTTTGTTTCTGCAACATTTTTGCCACGGCAACATTTTTGTCACAGCAAATTGTTGCTGCAGTTGCAGCCGAAATGTGGATTTTCTCCACAAATCTATGGCTGGCAACAAAAATTGCTCATCACTAATCCCTATAGAATCACTGAAGTTGGTGACAGCGTATGAAAAGCATTCCTGTTTACAGAAAAAAGTAATTGTATTCTCTAGTGAATTACACTTTCCTTGTCATTTTATCATTTAATTATATTAAATATAATAAAGTTAACATTGAATTTATCTTTATGCAGACGTTTCATGATTTTTAATGGTTTCTGACAGTTCCCTAGCCTTGCCCCATGCTCTTCTGCTGATCTCTCTGACCAGTTTGCTGAGCCGGCTGACTACTGTTACTTTGTATCAACAGCCAGCTGACCTCAGCCTGCATCCTCCAAATCCCACAATTACCTGCACATGTGATTTCAATAAGAATGGAACAAACAGTGCAATGCATTGTGGGTTATGTAGTTCCTGCATGTTGTCTGTAAACTGTGGATAAGTTGTTACAATTTGTAACATCAGTATTTAGTTCCTCCTTCCCTGCCAGGATTTCAAATGATGCAGAAAGAGAAGAATAAGCTGGATGTCAGCATAGAAAATGGCATTTATTCATACTTTTTGAAGAAATAGGTAACTATGATGGGTATATTAGGGGTTTCTGTGTTATGTGGGCCTCTTTATCAAATTTTGGTTTGGAAGCCGGAGGTCCCCTTTGATTTTTTTAACAGTTCATTTCAACAGGGGAAAAGAATTGAATTCAATCTATAATACCTGCATGTGTTTTGCGTTGGTTGCACGGAAAGGATGTTAATATTAAGCAGTGCTACCGTGCTGCATTTAGCACTAACACCTGCTCAAAGCAGTTGAATCCATTTGGACAAAGTGACACCTTGATTGGCTTTAATAAATGTGTCTGTTTGTCAACACTTTCTTAACTGTCAGAATTTTTTCTGCTGAAAATAGTGGTAAATGGTAAACAAGATTGTAATGATAGATTCTCTGTTCATTCTTTTATAAACATGTTGCCCCATTTAAAATTTACTCTTTAGTTATCCTTTAACATGGACTATATGTCAAGTTTCATCAACTCTTCTTTTGTTAAGCTTTTCTCTTTCCTGTCTTTGGAAAAATTATTCTCCAGCATAATTAGACATTGTTACAGCATCTTGTTTTGCAGATTTTTATCCTCAGACAAAAATACACTATACCTGATTCATATTTTAGCACTTAATCTCTCACACACATGCAAATCATTAACTGCACTGTCTTAGCTTTGGGCTTGGTAATAAGCATATATATTTAATTTAATCAGCATTTTAGCAAGTGTTGATTACTAAGTGCTGTTTAGAAAGTGAGAGGTGTTGTACATACACATACGCAGACTTTTTCTATAAATAAAAGTGTTGAATTTAACCTCAGTTATTCACAGAAAGTAATTCAAAAGCAGAATTTTCGTGAACATCTATCTATCTGTCTGTCTGTCTGTCTGTCTGTCTGTCTGTCTGTCTGTCTATCTATCTATCTATTTATCATCTATATATCTATCTATCTATCCCGATCTGAAAAAAGAATTTGCTGTGCCGAATCTATCTATCTATTATCTATCTATCTATCTATCTATCTATCTATCTATCTATCTATCTATCTATCTATCTATCTATCTATCTATCTATCTATCTATCCATCCATCCATCCATCCATCCATCCATCCATCCATCCATCCATCTATCTATCTATCTATCTATCTATCTATCTATCTATCTATCTATCTATCTATCTATCTATCTATCTATCATCTATCTATCTATCTATCTATCTATCTATCTATCATCTATCTATCTATCTATCTATCTATCTATCATCATCATCATCTATATGACATCTATCTATCTATCTATCTATCTATCTATCTATCTATCTATCTATCTATCTATCTATCTATTTATCATCTAAGTTGCTTGCAAAATAAAAACTAATCAAAAGTGATTGTACTTTGTACATGTACAATTACACAGAGAGCTAACAGGTTGCCATAAGCCATGTATCCAGACATTTTTTTTCACACACACAACTGTTGATGGCATAGCAAATTATAGGAGAATGTATGATAGGAAATGTAAGCATGTACAATTAAAAGATAATAAATATTAATGTTATATGGAGTGGCACATATACTGTAAATTCTAAGCTTGCCAAGTCCTTGCTTTGCAGCTATTTTATCATAGTGTTGATGGAGCTGACCTAGGGCAGGGGAAAGAGAACAGGTTGATGGATGAATTGTACAAAGTTGCTGTTCTCTGTGAAAAAGCCATCTTAGATTGCAAAGTATAATGTGCAATGTTCTTACTTGTTTTTTTTTTTTTTTAAATTATGAATACCTTACAGTAGCCATACCTGGATGCATTTACTAGCAGGCAACCAGATAGGCTAGCTTCATACACCCACTAAGTATACCACACCAACCCACCACAGAGAGTTGCAATGTACTTGCTGCCTAGAGTATTTTAAGAGGGAACCAGCATGAATATGTACAAGGTATTTCTAAATACTATTATTGGGGACTAAGCATAAATTCAGGGCCGGATCTATGTAGTGGGCGCCCCTAGCTCCACTGCTGATCATCGCCCCTGTCACCTTCCCTTTATTTGTGCAGATTTTCATCATCTGGACTGGAGCACTGGGGATCAGTGTATGGGAATTTAAAAAATGATTGTATCTCCAGGGCATCCCCAATGTTTTTTAGAACCAATGTGGGTGTGGTTGGGCAGCATGCCACCCCTAAAATACTGCAGCCCTAGGTCCGGGCATTGGTGGCCTTTCCACAAATCCGGGCCTGCATAAATCCACATGACAGCAGATCAGGCAGCATGCATGCACATACAGTATTGAGTGAACTGGGACGCTCACTCATTATGTGCATGCATGTGCCCTAGTATGGCTGCCCACAAGACACAAATGCTAAACAGGATATTAAATACAGTTAACAGTAGTACACAGGGATTTTAGCTTCAATGTTAGCTCCAAGGGTTTCAAGTGTGATCCCTGGAATTGCACTCTACCATGAGCCTAACAGCATTAGTCCCTACACTGGTAGATTATGCCTAGATAATAATCCTTTATCCTTTATCTTTAACCATTGGAGCTTCTGCATTATTAGCTACCGTGAACTATTTAATAAATCTTAGGGGTTATTTACTAAACCTCAAATCTATCTGGTCAGGCTCTATGGGGGAAAAACTTAAATTTTTCATGGAAAAATAAACTTGAATTTTTCCAGATTTTTTATACCCCATATAAAAAAAGCCCCATTCCGAAAATCCACCATCTCAGACCTGTCAAGGTCATGTATAAGTCAATGGAAAATGTTCCTATCCCAATTTGAAGATATTGTGGTTTGCGCTGGGTTAGCCTGATAAACCAGGGCAAAAACCCGAAAAAAACTAGCGATTATGGAAAAAAGTCTGAAAAAAAGTGTTTTTTTTCCTTGATTTTATTGTTTTTTTTCCCAATCCGATTTATTTAAGTTATTTTATTAATAAATACATTTAGATAATAATACTGTATATACCCAAGTATAAGACGAGTTTTTCAGCATCCAAAATGTGCTAAAAAAGTCTACCTCAGCTTTTACTCCGGTCAGCGTTACCCAATCCGAGTAGCTGAGATTGCAGTCACTTTTAATCATTCCTATACCAACAGTACACTTGGGGAGAGACTGCAATATCCCACAATGCCCTCTGTTGGTTATATGAAAGAATAACAGTGCGCCCTCTGTTGGTTATATGAAAGAATAACAGTGACTGCAATATCATACAGCGCCATCTGTTAGTTATATGAAAGAATAACAGTGACTGCAATATCACACAGCGCCATCTGTTGGTTATATGGAAGAATAACAGTGACTGCAATATCACACAGCGCCATCTGTTGGTTGTATGAAAGAATAACAGTGCGCCCTCTGTTGGTTATATGAAAGAATAACAGTGACTGCAATATCACACAGCGCCCTCTGTTGGTTATATGAAAGAATAACAGTGACTGCAATATCACACAGCACCCTCTGTTGGTTATATGAAAGATTAACAGTGACTGCAATATCATACAGCGCCCTCTGTTGGTTATATGAAAGATTAACAGTGATGGCAATATCAAACAGCACCCTCTGCACATGGTAGTGGGACAGTGGGACAATGCACACAGTAATCCGTTTGGCAATTCTCTGTCACCATCAACTTTGCAAAGAAGTCTGGTTGATCGCTGGGGGGGTCGCTTTGGCAGAATGTGCGCTGCTGGGTTACAGGGCTGTAGTTGTGTCTAGGCTTATACTAGAGTCAATAAGTTTTCCCACTTTTCGTAGGTAAAATTAGGTACCTCGGCTTATACTCGGGTCTGCTTATACTCGAGTATATACGGTAGATAAATTTGGATTTTAATAAATAACCACCTAAGTGTTTGCTAAACATAGGATCAACAGGTTAATGGGTTTATTGTAATAGGTACATCAACAGACAACATTTCTTCATGAGTAGTCTTCAACTAGCTGTACTATATTGATTCCCTTATCTTTTAAACTGCTTTGGGTACAGAATCTGATATTCCTGTACCAATGTGGATTTTTCTCCAGCCACAGGACATGCTTACACAAAGATGGGGGAAACCTTTTTTCACACATTCCTAGTACAGACGCAATTCTCTCTACAGGGCTACTCCCTTATTGCAATTATTATAAAGATGCATCAATACCCCAAAATGTATATAACAATATATACATATATTCACTTCTTAAATGACATGTAAATCCCCCACGAAAATATTTAATCAATGATCAGCCTCATTGAAATATTTAATTACCTGCCACTCTGGTTGTTCAGAGGCTGCAGCATCCCTTTAATCACTGAGGATTCCTTTTCCTCCTCTAAGCTACTCGGCATCTCCCTAAGGAATTTCCTTTGACTGTTGGCTACTGAGCATGCTCAGTTCTTCTCTGTTTTTTCTCCTAACCTCAGATTAGGAGACAGCGCTCAAACAGTAGGACTTTTTTGTCAATGTAAGTTGTGCCTATGTAAGCATAAACTCTTCACTGCATGAACTTTACAGTGCAGATTTGCTGTTTGCAGATACTAATGTCACTGGTGATGGCTGCCAGGTGAAAACTAGTGTTTTAGAAAAATAAGAATGAGCTGGCAAACAGAAGGGATATACTGTATGCATTATAAATGATGTGGTTGGGGTGGGGGAGACTAACGTAATGTACATGGTAGTATAATGTAGGGTTTACATGTCCTTTAATAAACAATAACATGTTGGGTTTAGTTCAACATGTGCTTCACTAACCACAACAAAGCCTTTGTATTGACTATGTAAAATTCTAGAATTTCCTTATAAGTAAACTCAGAACCGAACAAAAAGCCAGATTCGTGAAAAGACGCGTTTCAGATTGGAAAAGGAGCAAGATAAAACTAGAGTTTTTGATTACAAAAACAAAAATATCAACCATATTGTGAGAAGACTCAATGCACAAGGAAAGGCCAACAAAAATATAGAAAGATCCAATTGCAACAATTCTGAACATGACATTGAGAAGTCAGAGTGCTTAGATTTTATCTTTTAGTCTGATTGTTGAGGGGTGCACATGAACAAACAAGCCCCTTTTATTTTAACTCAGAATGGAAGTTTATTTTATTGCTCCATTCAGTCCTTTGGTGCAATGCTTAAACACTTTCAGGGGCTCATCACTGAGCCAAAGAGGAGGGTCAAACATTGACTAATGAATCCATCAGAATAATTAATGTGATAGTTGGTAATTGCTAACCTGCAATGTTATTGATAACATATATTTGTAAAACCAATTTGTAATAGCCTCAGGAAATTGGAATTGCACAGGGGAGTAAAAAGTGCTTGCATTGTTCTTATTCTGCCAGTGGATGACTTTTACAAAACCATTCTTAACTATCACATACAGTATGTTTAATGCACAGAGACATTATTTGCTTGGTAAAAATAAGAAATAATAGGCATAGAAGGTTTAAAAGAGGTAATCTATGTAAATAAGAGTGCTGAATAATATTGGTGTAGAAGAGAAGGAAAAACATGTTTAGTTGAGTGAGAGGGTGTCTAACATCAGACATAACATCAGACCCTTCAACTTTGCCTTGGACCCAATTGACTGATGCCCAACTTCCATATGTGCTGACTATACAGGCAATTTTTTTTATAACTAAGCTGTTAAGAGGATGACCCAAGAAAGAATGAATATGAAAACAATATTTTGTTAAAGGATTGCGAGAAAGTGGGCCCTGAACTGTTCACTGTTCCTGTTTCTTGTTTCAGGAGGGTTTTCATTATCCATTAATAATATGTATAAAGACAACTGGGGAAGCCAGGGCAAACTTAGAAAAAGCTTTTTTTATGGTAGATCTTTAACTTCTAAATTCAAGAAAAACAACTATGTATACCCCTTGTCTTTCCCCCAGAGGGATGTATATGGTATATGAGGGGTTTAAATTGATATGCACAGTTGCTAGGAAGCTAATTGCTAATTCTGTTAGTATTGATTTTTATTTAAAATGGGCAATACACAAATTTTTACTTGTGGCTACACCTTTGTGAAATATAATTATGCAGATTTTTACACCAGTTGAAATTAGTGGGCAGTGTTGGACTGGCCCACAGGGATACCAGGAAAACTCCCGGTGGGCCCAGGTGTCAGTGGGCTTCTTGCTTCTAACGATCTGGTCTATTTCATAGTCATTCCCTATTTCTTTATGGGAACAAAGAGGCTTAATAATGGAAGAATAGACTATAGTATGCAGAGAAAACAGACTAGGAGAATAAAGAGATTAAGTGAGGAGAGGAGGTATAATAGTTTGGAAAATGGGCCCCCGGCCTAAGGTTTTCTGGTGGGCCTCTGGCATCCCAGTCCAGCACTGTCAATGGGGCAAGAAAATACAGAAAATTAGTAGCGTAAGTAGTTATAAATTGTTATAAACTTCTCAAATATTATGATTAAATTGAGATTGCAGACTGGGTTTACTAAAAGCAGCTAATAAGATTTTTAAAGTGCATTTACAGACAGCTGATTAATAGGGATGGGTGAATTTAACCAGTTTCGTTTCGCCAAAAATGTCGCAGACGCCCATTAAAGTCTATGGGCATCAAAATATTTTGTTGCAATTTTTTTTTTGACGCGCGTCCTTTTATTTTGACACATGAAGCCATACAAGTCTATGGGCGTAATTGTGTTGGCGAAACAAGGCGAAAAAATTCTCCCATCCCTACTGATTAACTCAATCTCATACTTGATGGTTCATGCTTTTCCAGTTACAACTATTATTTATAATTACTATTATATTCTTCTTCTTACAGTATGTATTCATAAAGTGCCAACATAGTCTTCAGTTCTGTACAATAAATGGTGTGTGCATCGAACATATGGATGAAATACAAAAGTATAACCAATAACCAACAGAAGTAAAGAAGACTCAGAATAGCTTAAAATCTAATATGCTAATATTTCTTGGAGATTCTTGGAAGTGCATAACATTTTGGTTCACCTAGCAATAAAACCAGGGCAATATAAAGTTAGGTAACATACTGAATTAATACCTTAGGGGGCTATTTGTCATGCTGTCTAAAACATTGGAGAAGTACATCACTGGTGATGTTGCTCATAGTAACCAATCAGCAATTAGATTTCAACAGTCACCTGCAAGTTAGAAAACAAAAACAAAGATCTGATTGGTTGCTATGGGCAACATCACCCGTGATGTTTTTCTCTAATGTTTAAGACAGCATGATAAATATACCCCTTATTATGGCAGATACATTATGAAAGGGTAGTGTAATAAAATTACTGCTCTAGTAAACCCATTAGTAGCTACATCTGATGCTATGGGTTTTTAGACCTATATAGACATATAAATTCATAATTTTAGAATAAAATAATCAGTATCCTTTCTTTGTAAAATCTCACTGGAAACCTCTGACAATGAATGTCAAACAGAGGGAAGAGCTGAAATCAAGCATTCCGTAAAATAAAATATGGTGCCTTTTAAATAAAATTTTGACTGATGCTAAAATATGCTAAAAAAGTACATCATGTGCAACATGAATACGATTAATTTAAATCATAGTCATCTGTTTAGGCTAGATACATTCCATTTTTCAGAAAAGAACATTTGTTGGAAGATACAAAAGGGCTTGTTTATGACCACAAAGTGTAGTTGTGGTCATGCAAGATTGCCTCGGTTATTCACTGGAATAAAATCCAATTCATTAAAGGTAATTGTAACAAAAAAGTGCTCCTTGAACTTGCACATAGTTGCACTTGGCACTGCTCAGTCCATCCCACTCCTTCTTGTGAGTTTCCTAGCGACATTTATCAATAACACAGCGCACTTGCATCAAAAATATAGGTGCATATGTAATTGTAGTGATAACATCTGAACATCTAAGATACAACCTAGTGTCTAGAACTATGTGGAAAAGACTGCATTGTGGGTAAAAAAACAAGGTGAATCTGCACTTTGCACACTGCGCAATGTGCTAATTTTTCCTAGTAAATGAGCCATAAAGTTTTCTTAAGCTAATGGAAAAGTTTTTAGTGGACCTTTTGCGGCATGGTCTTTAGCCAAGGCTATCAGTATGTGTATCAACCAAGTGCAAATGGAAGTTCCAACAGAATAGGTTCTGTATATGTACTGTATATGTTTTTTTATATTTACTTATTTATTTCTATTTATAGGATGCCAATGAAACCTAAGAACATTGATTAGGGAAACCTTAAGGGACTTAATTAAGAGGAGTGAAATATTAGATTTGATAAAGCTATTGTCAACAACTGTCTAGAGTTATGTATGGCATGAGCTACTGTAGTATATGAGTTGATAATGCACATTTGTTTCATGCACAAAATAGAAATAATAATAGTGGCTTTATTACAATATTCATGCATGAGCCTTGATTTCTGAAAGCAAGGCACAAAGGAAGCTTAGCAGAACAGAAGAATCCAGGCCCCATTTTTTTTCAAACATAGGCAGAGTCTTGTAAAAACAGAACTGGAATTATTCTGGGATTATTTCATTTCTCCATAAGTATAAAAAAAAAATGTTCCATAGAATTTAATGTAATGATTTATTTTGTAAGCATGGCAAAATCACCAGAATACACCAGAATGGTGCTATGTTATTATAAAATAACATGTCTTTTTTGAAACAGCAACATACAAATAAACTCCAAGTTTGAACCCAGATCCCAGACAAACCACGGGTCATTTTTATCTCTCTTGTGCTAAAGCTCTAGGGGGCGCAAGAGCAAGTCCATTAGTGCTCATCAACAAGCATTTACACCCCAGAGAGCTGCACTTTGCTCCTCGAGCAATATGCACCATCAAGAGCCATAGACACATCCTGTCCTTACTTTCTGCCCCATTGCAGCCTGTGCCACCTACCTCTCCCTAACTTGCCTACATGCCTCCACAGTACATCTTGGATACAGTGCTGCCTAATGCAGGCAGTGCTTCATTCAAGAGGCTAATCTCAGGTCACTTGCTCTGAAATGTATTCAGAAAGAGCAGAAAGCAGTGTGCACAGTTAGGGGCAGATTTATCAAGGGTCGAAGTAAAAATTTGAAGTAAAAAAATTCTAATTTTGAGCTATTTGTGTACTTTGATTATTGAATAGGCCAAAATTAGATTCCAATTTGAAAAAAATTTGACTATTCGAATATGGAAATTTATCATGTACTGTCTCTTGAAAACTTCAACTTCGAACCATTCTCCACCTAAAACCTGCCGAATTGCTGTTTTAGCAAATGGGGGACCTCCTAGAACCTAATTGGAGTCATTTGGTGGACTGAAAAATCAAAGGGTTTTTTGAGAAACTTTGAATCAAAGTAGATCGAATACGATCTTACTTCGATTCGAACAATTCGAATACAGCCCATTCACCCACAGAAATAAACTTTCATTTTTTTTAATGAATTTCAGTTGATCTTTTTTTCTTCGAATTTCGAAGTTATGGGAGTTCAAAAATACTCAAAATTCGACCCTTAATAAATCTGCCCCTTATAAAACAAATGCCAGATAGCAGCCCTTTTTGCACTTTTCATACTGTACTCTGCAATGTAAACAACCCCATGTTCTATACACTGTGTATTTTTTAGGAAATGCAAAAAGAATTTTAAATTGATAGGATTTCATAGCTATAGTTTTTTTCTCCTATTCACCAAGATGACATATCGATTAATTTAGGCCTGTCTTAGCAAGCTTTCAGTGACCTTTATTTTGGCTTCAAAACACATTTTGTGACACTTTAATGTTCAATTTTAGCAAGCAGAATAACTGAGCAAAGCCCGACAGCACGTATAACATGTTTAAACTTGTATGTCTGGATTTCTTTCTATTTACAAGGAGGGATAACTATCAGCATCCAAAATGAAAGTAAAATAATACATGCTCTGGTGGATCAAGATGCATATTTGGGGGTTCCATTACAACTACATTGCAGAAACTTTAGCTCTAGTCACTCTGAACTCTAAATCAGGGAATGGGCAGTTTTTCAAGGTGTGGGCTGCCTTTACTTAAAGGAACAGTTCAGTGTAAAAATAAAAACTGTATAAATAGATAGCTTGTCCAAAATAAAAAATGTTTCTAATATAGTTAGCCAAAAATGTAATGTACAGTATAAGGCTGGAGTGACTGTGTAACATAATAGCCAGAACACAACTTCTTGCTTTGCAGCTCTCTAACAATGAGCGACTTTAAGGGGGGGGGGGGCACATGGGACATAACTGTTCAGTGAGTTTGCAATTGATCCACTGCATTCAGCTCAGATTCAAAAGCAACAGTTATGGCCCATATGGCCCCCCTCAAGTCACTGATTGGTTACTGCCTGGTAACCAATCAGCGGAAACCAAGAGAGCTGCAAAGCAGGAAGTAGTGTTCTGGCTATTATATTACACATCCAGTCATTCCAGTATTTATACATTACACTTTTGGCTAACTAACTATATTAGAAACATTTTTTATTTTGCACAACCAATCCAAACTATTTATCCAGTTTCTATTTTTTTTTTTACATAGTAAAGACAGCGCATAAACTCATTGCACTCCACCTGCATTGTGTTAAGTCACTATAAAGCTCTAGAGGGCAGAGGTCACTTCTGTAAACAGATCAATTCACAATTAACTATAACATATTATGCTGCAGTCTAGATATATACTGTAAACTTTCTCATAGAGCCATGAAGAGCTATATAGACTTTATGTCAAATGAACCAGGTATACTCTGTGATGTAAATTAAGGTATCTTAAAATGACTTTTAAACACAAAGCACCCTAAAGATAGTTGAATCTCCACAAGGACATGGTACCCAGATTTATCTGTAGTGGATGAGCCCAACATTATTAAAATCAACCCCTAGAATATATAGGAGAGAAATTGGGCTGTCCCACCAAAACAGTAGAGAGTGAGACATACTGTATGGAGTAATAATCTGACTTCAATAAGGGACATACGTTTTGCCCTTGATAGATTAGATTGTGTGACTATATTGATTTGACTGCATTATAGTATGATATGTGAGCCATCGCCCATTGGGTCTGTGCATTTCAGCTTATTACACCACATTTGCAATTACTTAGGATTTACTTCTATACTGTATATATTTGTAAGGGTTAGGGTTGATTATAATTATGTTAGGTTAAGTCAATAATGATTAATATTTCATTATGTCATTGATTTGGGTGCAGCAGTCCTGTTGGAGCTTCAAGTGCCTTTAAGGTGGGGAATTATTCATGAGATGAACAACACGCTGACCAAGAGAAGTTGGGGTTCCATAGTTAATTAGTTAAGCTGGGTTGAAGAAAGACCAAAATCCATCAAGTTCAACTCTTCCAAATGAAACCCAGTGCACATTTGGAGGGGTTGAATTTGGCTTCACAGATAGTTTCTCATTCTACTTTTACAGCTAGGGACAGATTTACTAAAGGGCAAGGTGGGCTTTTTAAGCAAAAATTTGCCAAAGTGACAATTTGCAGGGACATCACCAATTTACTAAAAGGTGAAGCGGAAAATTCACTAGCAAAAAAAGCTCAGCTCTAGATAAGTTTTACTCTGTTTCACCAGATGAATTTTTGCTCAGGTAAACAATCCAACTTATCAAAGTGCAGACTTACCAATACATTACCCTTTTCACCAGAGTCTGTCTCACCAGGTTCAACCTGGTGATAAGATGAAGCTACATCTTCAACATTATGTCAGTGACATCATAGCCTGTATGCCAAAAAAGTCATGTACTCCATTATGAATGGATGAATAAATTCTGTAACTGGTTGAGCAAATTATATGTTGTGAAACCAACTGAAGGCCTGTATTTATTGCCTTTAATTCAAATGAAATCAGTTTTCAAATCCTTGTAGGCCGAGTAACTTGCGTGTTTTTTGGAAGTGCCCCCAATATTTCAAATAATTTGATAACATTAATCCTGCAGACAGGGGTAAAAAGGATAAGCCTCGAAAATTAGAGTATTTGGGGGTGGCAGTGGATAAAGGAATAGTCCACCTACACAATTTAAACCTATATCAGGTGTATGCAGCCATATGACTGTTAAGATAATTATCTATACACATAGCTTAAGGTTTGTATTTTGAGCCACCAATTGCTTGTTAATTTGCAAGTTATGACCTAATGTTAAAATGAAAAAATATTAAGAAATAATAAGCTATCTGCAGCTCAGAAAGTGAACACAAGTTTTAAGTCTGTCCTTTAATTTATTAAGCTTTAGTGCTTGATTTCTAACCTTGTTATTATGCCTCAAGCCTTTTCAGAAATTAGGGATTAATCCTCACAGTCGGGGGCATTGGCATTATGGAGATTTTTTTTTTCTTTTCCATTTAGGTTCTGAAGCTTTGGTTCATGTTTCTAACTTCAAAGTATTTCTACTTTTGTTATTATTGATTCTCAGCAACTTGCTTCCGTTTCTTTCAGTAGTGGAGGGGGAAAAAAGAATCTGATGAAAGATATAGAAAAAGGCAAAATCATTAAATTTCTCTCTTGATTGCTAGAAGATAATAGTTGTTTTTTGCAGATTGTGTTTATAGTGTTAATTTGCTACCATGCAGATGAAACATTTAATTGAGTGAGCGTTTTTTTTTTTAATTGAGCAAAAAAAAAGATGCTAGAGTTTCGTTGTTTTGTTTCTCAAGCTCTGAAATTGTACACAAATATTCATGCACTAATTATTCATGGGCTGTTTTTGGGCAACATTCTGCTGTTGGGATCTGCTGGCCACCAGCCAGAATTAACTGGTAAATTTCAATCTTCATTTTGGGGATTACTGTTTAGGAAGATACATGGGTAAAAGAACACATACAAACCAGCAATGCTACTATCCTGGTCATATTTTGGCAGCCAGGACTTCAAAATCTTGGTAATATTTGTATTCTGTGGCCCTGGCTATGCACAAGCCAAGTCTCATAACTGCAGAATACAATCTAAACAGTTTGCATAGAAGCTGCAAGAGGTTTACTGTGAAACAAACATGGAGATATCAAATAATTATACAAGCTTCCACAACCCCATATCATTTGAGAACCTTTTCCTGTTCTGAAAACACAAACCTAACTGTACAACTATCCACACAGCAGTCAATACATAAGCACTGAGACCCAGAAGCTGTATGAGGCCTACTGTGTCTGAGTGTAGAGTTCATTATGATGTCTGAGAGGAAGAAGAGGGTTCCAAACCAAAGCCTTGCCTAAAGCCTTCCAAGATGTTATTCTGACACAGTAACAACAGATTATACTGTTAAATAATTGCTGTAATGGCTTATTTTCCTTTGCTCTCATCTTTATTTCATGTGGGCTCATCTTTTCCACTTCCTATTTTCTGAATACAGTATTAAAGTGTATTACAAGTAACCGATAAGGAGCACAGGACTGAGCAGTCGAAGAATGATTATTGGGTGATTGCAGGCAGGCACCAGGCCTTCTAAAGAGATGTAAAGGCAATTGCAGCTATTTATAAAAAGTTATTTGAGGATACCCTCTCTGGATCTTCATAGCTTTACTGCTAGTTGGGAGGCATGTGGAAGGTGCCTTATATTACTGTTTCCTTGTGGGTGGCAGGGGTTGTATTGCATCTTAATGTAGGGTTGCAAACAACAAAAGTCACACTGTTCTACTCTACTTACTAAAACACAACCCCAATCTCTCTTCATATCAAAGCACATGGTTTTCGTAAGCCATTAATAAAGAATAATGCTGAAAGAAAAAGAGAACATTGTGGTGCACATTTACTTAGTTTGAGTGAAGGATTAGAATGAAAAAACTTCAAATTTTGAAGTATTTTTTTTGCTATTTCGACCATTGAATTGGCTACTTCGACCTTTGACTACGACTTTGAAACAAACGATTCGAACTAAAAATCGTTCGACCATTCGAAAGTCAAAGTACTGTCTCTTTAAAAAAAAACTTTGACTACCTACTTCGCCACCTAAAACCTACCGAGCACCAATGTTAGCCTATGGGGACCTTCCCCATAAGCTTTCCTAGCAATTTCTAATCAAATGAAAATTGTTTGATCGATGGATTAATGATTGAACTGAAGTCGGTAAATCCTTCGACTTCTATATTCGAAGTCGAAGGATTTTACTTCGATGGTCGAATAATTATTGTTAATTAACCCTCGATATTCCACCCATAGTAAATGTACCCCTTAATGTCTTCTATCAGCAATACAGTTCCTTATAACTTAAAATGTTTATAAACGACTAAGTTAGGTTTTTGCGAATATCTGAGATTAATGTGTGTAGGTATTTGTCTTGCATTAAAAGTGAAGTGGCTAAGTTCATTCAAATATCTTTGTGCCATGTAAGATCGTTGTACATGATGCACAGGTATATATAAGTAGTGATGGGTGAATTTCTTCGGCAGGCGCGAATTTTTGGCGAATTTGCGTGATTCGCCTCCAGCGTATAAATTTGCGAAACGCCCACAAAAAAGAGACACCGGCGCCGGTTCGCAAATTTTTCACGTTGCGTGAATTTCACGAATTTTCTGGCGAAACGGCGCAAATTCGCCCATCACTATATATAAGATATATAATGTTTTTATATATCTTACACATGCTTATTTAATACTTATTTGTTAGAGAGGCATCAGCTTGGAAGGACAGCATTTAAAAGATGTCATTATTAAGAAGTGGACTTGTAATATGTATATACTGTATTATATGACAGAGATCATATATTTGTTCTTCATGTCAATATATCAATATAGTAAATGCTCTTCACTGGTTAATCTTTCTTGTGTTTCAAAAATGTCAAATATAAACTGTCCACCTTTATTAAGCATGTGTGAGATTTTAGACCTTATCTGCAAACTGTCTATAAACACGCTAAAAACTGCAATAACAGACCTTCACATCACAAGTCTGATGTTACCTGTGCGTGTATATAGTTCAAACTGCAATCAGCATCTAAGGTTATTTCTGAATAAAATGTGTGGTTTAATACCTTTTCAATACCTGGGTAAATGTACCAGGCAGTCAGGCAGAATATCTTTTTCTTAATGGTTGTTAATTTTGCACACATTGGGGAAATAAAATTTGACACCATGACCTGGAACTCTGAGGAAACGGCCTTGTGTTTTTATATGGTCATGAACCTCCTCGGTAACTAATAATATCCTTATAATTTACAAGAGGGGGTACTTTATTCACTATATATATATATATATATATATATATATATATATATATATATATATATATATATATATATATATATATATATATATATATATACAGATGAAGCCACTTGGATTTGTGAGTTAAATGCGTCATGACTCAGGGGTAATTGAAGAAACTGTGTTATCTTAAGTCATCTTAACTCATTTAATGCATTTAACCTTTTCATTAGCATACCAAAGCTCCATTGTTCACAATGGTGAATGCTTTAATTAGATGGGATGTTGTGACGCAGTTTTCTGTGTTAAATGAGATAAATGGGATATCTGTGTTTGGTTATTCTGTGTCAAACAGACAAACCAAAGTGGCTGCATCTGTATATATATATATATATATATATATATATATATATATATATATATATATAACAAACAAGGGAAAGTTGTGCTCACCACTATTTTTTAAAACCACTAGGCAGGGGTGCAATGAGGCTGTGACCACAAAATACATATAGTCAAACACAAGAGTCCTCTGCATGGACAAACAATCCCTGTTTTGTTTAAAGGGTAAGGCATTTTTTAGTAGCAGTATGCACAAAATGTCGCTGTCTTAAATATATTGATAATGGGTTGAGTGCAGAGGACTCTTGTGTTTGACTATATGTATTTTGTGGTCACAGCCTCATTGCACCCCCGCCTAATGGTTTTAAAAAATAGTGGTGAGCACAACTTTCCCTTGTTTGTTATAGTTATACAGGAGCAGTGACCAGCTCCATGTTGTAGCTCCCACCCTTCCCAGCTATAGTCAGGTGATCCCACTGGTGTCTAATAAAAGGGCAGCCAAGTATGGAGGTTTACTTTGAAAGCAGCAAGTAAGTTGCAGGTAAAACCTAGTCCCTTTGTAAAATGTATAATGAAGCAATAGAATTCTTAATGAATCAGATAAAATTGAGCGTAGGACTGGCCAGATATGGGATGACTTTGACGTAGTTGGCCAGCTTAAATATATTGCAATATATGGACAAACAATCCCTGTTTTGTTTAAAGGGTAAGGCATTTTTTAGTAGCAGTATGCACAAAATGTCGCTGTCTTAAATATATTGATAATGGGTTGAGTGCAGAGGACTCTTGTGTTTGACTATATATATATATATATATATATATATATATATATATATATATATATATATATACCCATGTATATATATATATATATATATATATATATATCTATCTCTATATATATATATATATCTATATATATATATATCTATATATATATATATATATATATATATATATATATATATATATATATATATTCCCAAATCCAAGGTGCACACCGTAGGTTTTTGCCCAGGTGCCAGCATAAAGGATCTATAGACCATAAAGCAGGATGCGGCACTCACAGGGGCTTGATGCAAAAATAAAAAATCTCCATTGGACTCAATGTTTCAATCCCCCACAGGGATCTTTTTCTCCTGATGAAGATCCCTGTGTGGAATTGAAATGTTGGTCCACTAAATAAACCTGAATGATTTGATTTTGTTTTAGCTTGACTGATTATGGAGTGCTGTTACAGATGGGATTATATACATATATATATATAAGCCCAAGTTTTGAAAGCACTCACAGCAGATTCCATCAGTGTATAAAAGGTTTATTCACCGCTCACATCTACGCGTTTCAACCCTCAATGGGTCGTCATCAGGATAGTGTATCCAAGTGAGTAACACACATTTAAAAATTCTCACACCAATCAGTGTAGTGTTTCAATAGTGACATCATCCTCCAATTACCCTAAGTAATTACCTACACAACCACTATGTAGATACAACTCAATTTAACCCTCTACCTCAGACACATTCCCAAACAGGAGGAACTAATGTATATCTAGATCGAATATGGTATAACAACAATGCATTATATATGGATCAGTACCACCAATTTCATATTACAAATAACAAATAATCAAAAATCGCCATCCATATATAACAAACCCTCCAATTTCAATCAATCACCCAGATCGATATCATCCTATCCAGAATGTGTCATCAGTTAACATATCCCACACCACTATTAAAAGTGAATATGTGCAAGTGAGAATTTATCATCTCAATTTTAAAGTGCTAAGTGCATATTTAGATATAAGTGCCTTAATCTAAAGTGACATATGCCATATAAATAGACATATATGTTAAGAATTAAAACATTAAAATACTTCAATCAAATGGTGTTCTGTGATATAAAAGTTAAATCCATCAAGTGCAAATCAGCAATAAATAGCAATATCATAAGAATCGAAAGAGTTGAATAATAATATCATATATATATATATATATATATATATATAGATAGATATATATATATATATATATATATATATATACACACATACTGTATATATATATCTATATATATATATATATCTATATATATACATATAGTATATATATATATATAGTATATATAGTATATATCTAATTGCAGGCATTGTTTCTAGCCAGACAAAAAAGGCATCTGCCATTATCCCGTCTACCCAGTCCTGAAATGTAAGCTGCTCTAAAGCACTTATTTTACTAAAACTCCCTTGGTGATTGTAGTTGAAAGTGGAGAAGCTTAGACTGGTTTTGTAGCAGAGAAAACCCCACGTCTTGCTAAAGATAAACAATAAAGGAAGATAATATTAATTTAACTGCAATAAACTTATGTAGAAGACACTCTCAGGGTCTGGATCTAGGAAAAACATTAGAAATTATACACGCTGTGCTCAAGTTTTTTAATGCAGGGGGGGACATGAATTGTGTAACCCAATGCCAGCTGTTCTGCCTTTTCAGCAGCCTTCATGGTACATTAAAAACCAGTTAGGATCAATAACATATCCTGGGTGAGCCATTTGGGAGCCCATGTACAGTTTGTGGTTATTAGGAAGAAAACATATTTCTTCTGAATAGGCAACGTACAAATGTAATAATTGGAACTACTGTAACAATAACATCTTTCTATTGTTCCATTTGAAACATTACCATGTTGCATATTACCATACAGTATGATAATTTCTATTATTCCTTGTGTCCTCTTCTAATAATTGTTTCTATAGAGCTTCATAATCACTTGCAAATTCTTATTTTGCATTTGTAACTAAATGTATCATAAGTGTCATAGGTGCTTTAGCCTTTAGAAAAAACCATATTATCATGTATATTTATCTAATGGAGGTATAAAAATAAAGTTTAATAATACAACCTTGCTTTTCACTTACTTCAATAATAATTCTCTGCTTGAAAATTGTAAATTTGCTGTATTGTCATGGCTTAGCCTTTGTCCCATAATCCTCTGCATCTCTGCCCAAAGCTCTCCTTTTAATTCTAGCTGTGTGTCATCATCCTCTCAGAACTAGAGGGGAGCATGGCCTGATATCATTTTTTTGTGGTGGTTGGTATCAGCTGGTATAGGTAGAGAAAAGTCATACAAATGAACGGCAAACCTCAAAATGTCACTTATATGTGGTGAGGGTTATAGGAAGAGTGAAACACTATATCAAATAAAGTATCTCCAAATTTGCACTCGGTATTTAGTCTATGATTATTTATTAATTATTTAATTTGTTCTCAAGGCTCCCGCTTCAAAATCTAAACTCAATACGGATTACAAATTCATGATCTTTTATTAACACATACAAAAAACACCTTTATATTTAAAAGTTGACCAATAATAGGTTAACACTTAGAATTCATAAATAGTAAATCGGTGATATAAGCATGATATTGACTTGAACGGGATAATTAATGAATAACCCAAAATAGCAAAATGACAAAAAAAGAAAGAAAAAAATTTTTTTGAATGCTGCAAAAAAGTTCAGATATCCTGTTAAAAGAACTTTCAAGGTGAATGTAAAAACTTTTTTTATACAGTATCTTTGCTTTTCCAGTATGTGGCTACAAAGTATCAGATGCCTCCCCTGACTGCAAAAGATTTTTTGAAACCCAGTCCACTTGCAACAAAGTATCACGACTTGCAGCAGAATGTAACAGTAACTGCTGTTTGTTGAATTAGTGGCCGATATCGTTTCTTTAAAGTTCCCAATGGATCAAAAAAGGTGCAGTGCTTGTAACCCTTTCGGGTAACCAAACGCAAATGTTATTGCTGGTATACGTTACCGCATTATATTGTAATGAAGATCACTCGGTAACCGGCACCGCCAGCTGCACCCTTTAGATCTTACTGAGAGCCGCCTCCGGTCAGAGGCAACACGCGTCTCACTTCCAATCTGTCCCACAGAGCGTCCACATGCCTACCGGCAGGGCTTCTCCAAACTACAAACGCTAGGGTTCGTGGTCGCTCCAAGCAGTCTCTCCTCAATTGCCGATTGAAATCGTCTGTGAGTACTTCAAAGGCGCTGGTTATGGGAACCATTAGCAGGGGGGAGGATTAGCTTTCTCCTTGAAACACTACACGCCAACGCGCGTTTCACCGTCTCTGGCTTCGTCAGGGCGCAATTGAGGAGAGACTGCTTGGAGCGACCACGAACCCTAGCGTTTGTAGTTTGGAGAAGCCCTGCCGGTAGGCATGTGGACGCTCTGTGGGACAGATTGGAAGTGAGACGCGTGTTGCCTCTGACCGGAGGCGGCTCTCAGTAAGATCTAAAGGGTGCAGCTGGCGGTGCCGGTTACCGAGTGATCTTCATTACAATATAATGCGGTAACGTATACCAGCAATAACATTTGCGTTTGGTTACCCGAAAGGGTTACAAGCACTGCACCTTTTTTGATCCATTGGGAACTTTAAAGAAACGATATCGGCCACTAATTCAACAAACAGCAGTTACTGTTACATTCTGCTGCAAGTCGTGATACTTTGTTGCAAGTGGACTGGGTTTCAAAAAATCTTTTGCAGTCAGGGGAGGCATCTGATACTTTGTAGCCACATACTGGAAAAGCAAAGATACTGTATAAAAAAAGTTTTTACATTCTCCTTGAAAGTTCTTTTAACAGGATATCTGAACTTTTTTGCAGCATTCAAAAAAATTTTTTTCTTTCTTTTTTTGTCATTTTGCTATTTTGGGTTATTCATTAATTATCCCGTTCAAGTCAATATCATGCTTATATCACCGATTTACTATTTATGAATTCTAAGTGTTAACCTATTATTGGTCAACTTTTAAATATAAAGGTGTTTTTTGTATGTGTTAATAAAAGATCATGAATTTGTAATCCGTATTGAGTTTAGATTTTGAAGCGGGAGCCTTGAGAACAAATTAAATAATTAATAAATAATCATAGACTAAATACCGAGTGCAAATTTGGAGATACTTTATTTGATATAGTGTTGTACTCATAGTTTCTATCTCCTGCACCGCCTTAATTTTTAAGGTTGAGTAAGTCGAATTATTGAATTAGTGAGTGCAGTACCATATATTATATTTGAAATAAACTTATAGGAAGAGTGAGAAAGAGAAGGGGAGCATTTAAACTATGTCTATAATTAATATTCTCCTCCACTAAACACAATTAAGGAAATACATTATTGTTATTTTTTTATACAGTGGCTTGGCTAATTGTTTATAAAATATTCAGAATGTTACTTCTCCATAACATTTAATATGCCGCTGTTCTAATCTAATCACCACTGTTATAGAATACATGATTTTCCTTTGTCTTGTATAAAGTGGGATCAAGAGTACTCAAGATATTCAGTAGCTGATACAGTGAATAAAGCTTAGTCTAGACTTTCTATGGTGCATCCAACCTTCCACATTTAACAAATGAGTTCCATTTTAACCTTCTGATGTATTTCTCTGCTCTTGCTGTAAAATCTCTTCATTAGCAATAACAGGTATTTGCAGAAACATGCTGATACAGGCTCTAATAGGTGCAAAAGAAGGGAATTTAATGTAATAACATATAAATCTGCTAGAGCAAAATAGGATGGGGACCGTGCCAATTTTATACAGGGATTCATTAAAATAAATAAGACATTGAAAAAAAAAATAGTCATAAAAGCAAAATGGAATACAGAAGAGGTTTCTGCATATAGTTGATAACAAATAGACTTCCAAACAAAACCCAAATAGACTTCCTCACAGCAATATCTGACACATATTTTATATACCAGTGTCATGTTGGATGTTTCGTTATGCAAATGTAGACTGAGTTGGATGATCTTAAGGAAAAAAAAGTGCCAACATATCAAAAAGGTTGCCAGGAACATTTTGCCACTGCTTAGTCAACTGTGTGTCAAGGTAACACATAAAGAAGCCAAGAAATAAAATTTAAATTAAATTTAGAACTGCAATTAAGCAATAGCCTCTATAGTAGGAGTAGATGATGCCTGACGCTGGGACCACAATGTGACACTCCTGGGATTTTCTCCTGCTATTATGAATTCTGCTTTCTACATGTCTAGACCTTTTTAGCACAAGCAGCTAGTTGGATTCTAGGGTCCAAATTACATAAGCAACCAGACAGTAGCTTCAATGAAAGCATGGAATATGAACAGTAGGGGGGCAGACAATATAAGCAATAAATAGCAGCAATAACAATAACGTTGTAGCCTCAAGATCAATAGGTTTTTTTGGCTGCAGGGATCAGTGACAGCTATTTGATAGTTGGCTGCAGGGGTCAGGGCCCCCTATTTGATAGTTGGAAAGAAACAGAATAATTCGGAAATTATAAAAAATGAAGCTCAGTTGAAAAGTTGCTAACAATAGGCCATTATATAACATACTGAACATTAGCTTATAGGTGAACAACTTTAAAGAAAGAAAAGCTAAAGAAAATCAAAATGAAAAAGCAAATAGAGGTATGGGACGCAGATCATAAAAGAGAAACTTAAAACCTAAAAGTCACAAAACATCTGCTCTCGATACAAAAGATTTGTAGGGGGTTAAAACAACTATCATTCTCCTGACTTATTTCAAAAGAAAGCAGACAAGTAGCTTCAATACTTTCTGCACAAATGGGGAAAATATCAATAAAAAATGGTGACATGCCCATGACTCACTGGAGTTTATTATCCAGTCAAGGCAGGGGAACAATTGATAAATGAGATGTGTACAGCTCATTGATTGTGCTTCAGCTAGAAGCTCCTGGGTGCAAAATGAAAATTAAAAGTAATCTGAGTTTGTTAACCGCAGTCCCAGAATAACTGTAGCTGATTTCTTTTTTTTTTTTTTTTAAAAAAAGACTACCTTGATTCGGCTAGGAAAAAGCTGTAGACGACTGCATGCATGAAAGGGAAGATGAAAAGAGGAAAAATAAAGATTAGCTGATTTTTGTTTTTAAGCTAGCTTCTATTTGAGGATAATGTAAGGCCAAAAAAGTGTAGGACTGAACTATTTTTTCTGCCAACCTGAAGCCACACAAGTGAGTATCATTAGACTGTCTCCAGTGAACCTTGCAGCCCTTTCAGTCTCCTTTGCAGTCCTTTGCTTTCAAATTTTGGACATTGGCCATTGCTGCAGTTAGCAGTGATATGACGTTGCCAGGGTTCAGCTCCCTAAACCTAGAGATGCCCTAGGAGCCTCAACTTTATAATATAAGGCAAGGGTGACAAACTTTGTTAAAGGTGAGGCTGGAGGTTAGCAGGCAAAAAGTATAAGAAATAATATAGTCACAGACATCTCAAAACATACCAGGAGCCAGGACAGAATTGAAGCAACCTGGACAAGGATATGCACACTCAAGGGACAAGGGCAATAATACAGGATCTAGGAATATAGAATCAGGATTGGAATACAACTTGGATCCAGGACAAGCAAACAGAAACTGGAACAAGCAATAGAATAACAAGAAAAAGGCCTAGAATAACCTGAACAAGATACAGGAACAACAAATTTTATATGAGAATGCAAGATACAGGATAAAAGCCTAAATCCAAATTATAATCTTTGGAGGACTCTGTACATTGTTTGAAATGCTTTCAATCTGTTTCCAGCCGCAGACATTATTAGGTTAATGTTAAATATATTTCTTATAGGAATGTGGTCTAAGGTTGCTGTCACGTACTGATTATAAAATTTTTTGGAAATTTTACTGTGGGAGAGTTCTTTCATGTGACAACATCCCCATTATTGTGCCTCAGACTCAGGTAATAATCCAGCCAAACATACTGTACTTTCGGGGGCTTCTTTAAGTTGGTTCAGTTTTTTTTTGTTATTATTAGAGCATTGTAACTTTAAACACCAATATTACAGTGAATTTGCATGACACGGTTATTGATTTCAAAATGTTAGGACTTACAATGTCTTTCAAACAGAAATGCACAATTGGCACAACTGTTTGGCACTCGTATTTATTTAGCCTGTGATAATGATACAATTGGCTGCACAATCTAGCAATGTTTATGGTCTAATTGCAGCGAGAAAAGTACCCTTCAGTATGAAATGATCAATTACAGCTCAGAAATGAAGTTTGTGGGACACTTGAGCTGTACTCGATGACCCATTGTTGGTGAGCCGTGCAGGATCTGATAGCTGAGAATGTCATACTGAAGGTTTAGAAATGTTCAGTAAAATGAAAAATGAAAACAAAAAGTGCATATGTAGGATGGTTTGTTCATAAGAATTAGAATTTATTTTACAATTGTTAACTTTCCCCTGCCAACAATAACAGCTGGGGGCACCAATTGTTAATAATGAAAGGGCTTTAGGCTGTAAATTAGCACTAGAAACTGAATAGATGGATATTTGGTGGGTACATGTGGCACTTATTTATGACACATGCCTAGGGATTCTATTCATCTGGATAATGCACATTTTCTGTATGATGCACATTTTCTTATCATTGCCAATTATTTGAATCATGTTTGTAGGAAAGCAGATAACACACTGTGTAAAGCAGGTCCGGACTGAGAATTAAAATAGGCCCTGGCATTTCAAGTACACAGAGGCCCAATCAGCCTACATAGAGGCCCAAACAGCCCCCACCAGCCCACTAAATACTGACTTTCTATGGCACCTTATAGCAGCCCCTCTGGCATTTGCCAGAACCCACAGATTGCCAGTCCGGGCCTGGTGTAAAGATATATTACTTTAAACATCCTCACAACACAGTCGATAACTCTGCACCTATTTGATTGGCTTAGGGGCATATTTATAAAAAAAAAGTGTGGCATAAAAAGTGGTGTTGAAAACATCACAAAAGCAGTAGCACACTTTTAAAACAATTTATTTTAAATTAACTCCTCTTTGTGTGCCATTATTGTACACTGGTCTACAGATACACATAAAAAATCCCATTTTTCCAATACAATTTCTAGCAAATTGAGAAAAATATAATTTTTTCATGAGCAAGATGACAAAATTATCTAGGAAATCAGCCCGTGAGTGCATTAAAACCATATAGTGTCCCACATCATTATTCTAAAAATCACACAACAAATTGCACAGTCAAGTAAATACATCACATACTATAACACATTACAAACGCTGAACTTTTGAAAAATTAATTTGTTTGACTTCTAGCATACAGATTCACATTCTGTATCTTACTGTAGTGAAAGGTGTGTTCTGTGAGAACCAGGTGACAAATAAAGACTACTACATCTGTATTACTTTATTGACCTTTAAAACCACACAACATCCCTAATGACCTTAAAAAATATTTCAACATGGTATTACAACATTCCTCCTTTGATAATATCTTTAAATTGAAAACAACAAGTATTTACATCTTAATAATGTAAAATTACATTTAAATATAGCAGGTAAGTAATATATTTACAGGCAGTGATGTTTTAGTATTGTAATCTGATGAATATCATTGTAATCAGGATGCACAGAAAATGTAAGAAATATCCCTTGTGCAAATGAAATAGAATTGGTTGCTTGTCATGTGACCCTGTGATTTGAGAATCATTATTGTCCTCGTCTTACTTTCTTAACAACTGTAATGATTTATAAATAGTCCTGGCACGTACATGAATATTCCAAATAGATGGAGAAGCCGTTTATGGAAAAAAATGTATATTAACAGAAGTTAAATGAATAGAAATAAGATAATTGATGTCATTTTTTCCAGGGACCCACAGAGAAAATGTTTCCTCTCTCATTCTTTTTCTCTCTCGTTCTTTTTTTTTTCTTGCCAATGGCCAAAAACTCGGAGGGACAAAGCCTTTAGGCAAAACAGTACTGAAATGGAGAAGAGATGAAATCCTTTGGGAAACTCACTGACATGTTTGTAGAATCTGTTCAAACGAGCGTTTAACTCTGCTCTGTAACAAAAAGAAATACTTTTATATATCTGATTGACTGAGTAACAAATGGAGGTTGTATTGATCCTAAGCCTTTACAAATTGAAATATTAATGGCTTGTGAAGGATTTTATTGCAGACTCTGAAGAAATGGAAAAAAAATGAGAATTAACCTCTTTGTTTCCAAAAAGGCAGTTCAAAGCTTTTTATTGAAATGTCAGTTTAGAATAAATTGTAAGCTCTCCCATTTAGTTGTGATTAGTACCTATTGCTTACCTGTCCAAAACCCACTGCAGTGATTTATTGGCATACAAGAACCAATACTTGAAGCTTTGCTGGGCATACTGTGAAAAGATAAAGTGTGGGGGGAGGACTGTCATAATAGTTAGAATTATTATTGACATCTACAGTAATAAAAACATTACTTCTAATCCACTCATTTTCAGGCATGGCTAATCTTTCCTCCTTATATACATTTCAATGTATTTACTAATGTGTGGGTCACAAACAAATGACATGAGAATTGAAACCCCTTTTCCGTACTTAAAAATACAGCACTTACTTGTTAAAGGGGAACTAAAGAATAACTAAAGGAGTAGTGCAGAAATTATATTTTGGGCTTCTTTACCAAACTGAGGCAACCATAGCCCTTTAGCAGTAAAGAGCTGTGCCTTTAAAGATGCCCCAGTAGCTCCCCATCTTCTTTTCTGCTCATTCACTGCACATGCTCTGTGCTGCTGTCGCTTACTGAGCTCAGGAACCCACTCACAATATACAATATATAAATGTCACAATATAAGGATTAAGCATAATTAAATAATTCAGATTATTAGTACACAACAGATCTGGTGCAATAAGCATGAGAGTTTAATAATCAGCCTTCCAGCATCATCTTTATGATAGGCAACCTTTATTTTCCTGCTTGATGATTTGTGATGACCCCTAAGCTTCTAAACAACTGCTCAAAGCACACTGAGCATGTGCATGTCACTCATACTTCTAATACAATCCAAAATGGAGAGCTCCTGTGCACAACTGGATCATGACTACCATAGACAAACTGAACAATTATTTTGGTGTAATAAGGTCAGTATATAAATTATGGCATTTATAGTCATATACATTTTTAGGGTTTATTTCTACTTTAAAGAAGAAGTCAACCCACCCCCCAGGCCTACCTGCCCCGCCAGGCAAATGCCCCTAACTTGTTACTCACCCCTCGGTGCAGGTCCTCTGCTGCAGAGTTCAAGGGCGCCATCTTCTCCCGAGCACTCTTCTTCCTGCTTTGACCAGTGTTTTTTGGCACATGTGTGGTACGAGGCATTTACCGGTAAGGATCTTCTGCGCATGCCCCGAAAGTCACAAAGTTTTCGATCTTTTTTTCGGAAACTTCGTGACTTTCGACGCATGCGCAGAAGATCCTTACCGGTAAACTGTTGCTTTTGAATCTGAGCTGAATGCTAAGGATCATTTGCAAACTCACTGAACAGTTATGTCCCATGTGGCCCCCCTTAACGTCACTGACTAACTCCGAGTTAGAGAGTTGAAAAGCAGGAAGTTGTGTTGTTATGTTAGACATCCAGTCACTCCAGCCTTTATACATAACATTTTGGGCTAACTAACTATATTAGAAACATTTTTTATTTTTTTATCCCAGTTTTTATTTTTACACTGCACCGTTCCTTTAAAGGGGTGGTTCATCTTTAAGTTAACTTTTAGCATGTCATAGGATTCTAAGCTACCTTTCAATTGGTCTTCATTTTTTATTTTTTTTGCCTTATTCTTCTGATTCTTTCCAGCTTTCAAATGGGGTCACTGACCCCATCTAAAAACCATATACTCTGTAAGGCAACACATTTATTGTTATTGTTTCTTTTTGTCACTCATATTTCTTTTCAGGCTCTCTCCTATTCATATTCCAATCTCTTATGCCAATCACTGCATGGTTGCTAGGGTAATTTGGAATCTAGCAGCCAGATGGCAAAATTGAAAACTGGAGACCGGCTGAATAAAAAGCCAAATAACTTATAAACCACAATATTAAAACATGATTGCAAATTGTCTCAGAATATCACTCTCTACATCATACTAAAAGTTAACTCAAAGGTGAACAACCCCCTTTTAATCGACTCTTGTTTTATGGCATAGTATATCTACTACAGCTTTGTTTTTGAGAGTTTTTATATAATTAACATTTTTACATCTTCTACTTAGTCAATAAGCCAAAAAGCAAGGTACATGTTAGTAGTGAGATGGTATTCCAAAAAGTGTTACTGATGTTATTCAGTGTTTTGCTAGGATTATGCCAGTGCCCCTCACCAGATCCCTGACCAG
The DNA here is from genome assembly GCA_038501925.1 of Xenopus petersii. Classification (NCBI taxonomy): domain Eukaryota; kingdom Metazoa; phylum Chordata; class Amphibia; order Anura; family Pipidae; genus Xenopus; species Xenopus petersii. The sequence continues at coordinate 110,423,968 of CM076678.1, read as the reverse complement.
AACACAGAGTAGTGCATGTAATTAAATGAACAATATACACATTTTTTAGCCATATATTAATAATGGGAAAATAGAGTAGTGTATTGGCTTGTAGTAAACTTTTTGTAAGATATCAAGGCCATAAATAAGATGCAATTGCGGCCTAAAACTGCCACAAACAATTTCTTTAAAACCTAGTGATCTAAAAGTTCAATAAAGGATCTCCATGGGTCCTGAAAGATTCAAGGGCTGTGAAGAGATTTAATCAAGAACTCTTTCTGTCTGTCTACCAACCACTCTAGAATTAATTCATTATTGTGCTCACTGGGCTTTACAAGTTAATGACTCCCTGTAGCACGTTGGAACACAGTTGAGTAATTGGAGGCTTGGCAGATGCTGTGCAAGATTATAATTTCTTACAATATGCAAAGTGGCATATGCTAGTTGTTTTATAACATTTTCTTTGTCAGTGGCTTTGGTATTGTGTGGTTCCAAATAACATGTTTCTGCTGAGGGAATGTAAACAATTTTTGTAACAGGTTATGCCTGTGCTTGATATCATCCCACTTTATGGCATACTGTAGATGAATAAGTATGTTTATAAAATATTAATTTTAAGAATAATTGTTACGATATTGCCCAGGATATTTCCACTAGATGAGGTTTCAACACTAGTTATCAATAAAAGTGATAATTAGATGGTCAGCATCCTAGTACATACCTACCTAAAGGAATGGAGGTCCTTAGATGTTCATTATTATGACAAAGTAAGAGGAATTTAACAAACAGATAACATACTTCTCGCTCATTGTGATAAAACTTGTCAAGGTTAAAAATGTAATATCTTTAATAAATATCTTTCCGGAGTTTTAGCTTTTTGTGTGTGTGTGCGAGCCCAGCTCCTGTCGTTCCTGTATATGATTTACAAGCAAGGTATTTGGCACACTGTTAGAATCAACATAAAGGTTAATTTATTGCACAGCTAATGTTTGGTGTTAAATCAGGAAAATTATAAAAACATCATGCTATTTTTGTCCCAATCCGAGTTCAGTTCATAAAGACTAGTCAGTTTCCTTCAATTATAGCATTTATATGATTTATATGATTATTGCCTTCTGCAACTAGTGCAAGGGGCAGACCAGGAGCAGGTCAACAGTGTCCTTACCTCCTGTCCTAGAGCAAGTATGGAGATGGGTAGGGGTGGGAAGAGCAACACCTCCTAAACAGAGCACAGAGACCTGTGGAAATTTGGCAAGACTAGATGGCAGCTTTCAACGTGCAAAACAATGACCAAATGCTGCTTTTTTCACACTTTGCCTTCTGTTAAGTAACTGACCAATTATAATCTGTACTTTTCAAGGTGAACTACCCCTTTAAAATGCCTCTAATGAACGTGACCACAATTTCAGAGTTGGAAAGAGTCAGAAGATCAATTGAAAACTTGATAAGAATAGGTTATTCTATAACATACAGAAAATTAACCTGAAGGTGGACCACCCCTTTAAGCTGCACTGGGACATGGACTAGTGTGATGATCAACAATCCTTGTGTAACACTGCGCACATGTGTCAGCACTTCACTGGGCATGGTGGCATTGCTCCCTTGCAGTTCTGAGGTCACTCCATACATACAGGCCTTAAAGGAGAATTCAACCATTTAAAAAAAAAAAAAAAACCTACCCCCCACCCCACGTAGCCCCCCTCCATCCTCCCCCCTCCAGCATAGCTGCCCCCCGGGGAAATGCCCCTAACTATATACTTACCCCTCTGTGCAGAGTCAGGCATCAGAGTTCCATGCAGCCATCTTCCGGGTCTTCCTGTATTCTTCTGGAGCTTATCTGTCAATTTCGGCACATGCAAAGTTGTTGCAAACCGGCAAATTGCTCCAACTGCGCATGCACCACTTTGCTGGTCTCTCACTTACCAAAGACCCGGAAGATGGCTGAGTGAAACTCTGATGCCTGACTCTGCACTGAGGGGTAAGTGTAAAGTTAGGGGAATTTCCCCGGGGGCAGCTATGCTGGGGGGGGGAGGAGGGAGGGTAGTCTACGTGTAGTGGGGGTAGGGTTTTTTTCTGAAAATGGTTGTATTCTCCATTAAATACAGCCCCCTTATCAAACTGACTTTAGTCTGTTTTGTGAATATGATAGGACTGTAAGCCCTACTGGGGCAAAGAGTGATGTGAATGAAAAATCGATGTAAAGCTATATAAATAGAGAATAATAATAAAAATCTTTTCTTCTCTAGGGTCCATAATGCATTGCATTACTTTGAGTTACAAGCCCCCCCTTTCTGCCAAGGCCTAATTCGGGAATGTGCTGAATGTTAAATTAGAATCCAGCTTGTCAAACTTTCCTTTCATATACAGTCAGAGAGAGGAGGACATTTCTGTGTACCCAATATAATGACTGAATTAGTTGTTTTTCTACCTTGCATTATTGAAATGATTTAGTGTTGGGCGGAGGGAATTTTCACTCCTCCAAATGCAAATTTTGTTTCTGGAGGAAAAAATAGAAAGCTCATTATTTTTAGGGACAGCTGAAGTTTATATAAAAGGTAGAAGTTTAGAAAGTGAATTGCACCATAGAAAAAGCTGAATACTTACTGTTTGGATTTGGCCTAATACCAAATGTTTTACCCCTTATTTGCTCAAGTACAAAACTACATCTGGCCTCTAATTTGATTGGAGAAGGATCATCAAAATGTGTTATTTTAAGTTGTATGCTGCACTAAACTTACACAAGTTTTGGGTTTGAATTTGGTTCAGCAGAACATCAAACTCCTGTAATCCCTGTAAATTAGCTAAACATAGACCCACATCACAGGTATCATTTCAATGTATAAATTCAGATGAATAATAAACTGTTTGTAAGGCTTATCAGACTATATTATTTAATCTTTGCCAAGAAAATCAGATGGTCTTTGCCTTATGTAGGATTTTGCCTTCCTATATATTTATATATTACACTTTTCTACAAATTGCCAGTTCCTCTCTTATCAAGTATCTGTTTATCCCTTTTGATGAGTTTTGACTTTCAGGCTCTGTTTCTCTTCTTGCTTTTTGGTTTCACACGCTCAATATTTTTTGCTGTTTCTGTGACTGATACACCTGAAAGTTGCTATTCTGTTTTTAGGTTTCACAGATGAAAGCTATTGGTACTTCTTTTTAAACTGAAATAGCCAGAGGCTACATGTGATGCTAAACTGCAGTTGTTTGCCTTCATCTTGTAAAATGGCACTATTCTGTACTGCTATTTCTCAAGCACAAATCATCATTATCTTTCCTTTCCTTTTTCAATGTATGTTACATCATTACCTGCTCAGAAGAAGAGAATGCAACGCTCTGGAGTATAGGTCAAAAATAGGACTTGCTGATGTACATGTAGTTTAGTACCAATTATTTAGTAGTTACAAAATACCTTAAATGTATGCTACAGTATTTTTAAGGTGAATGAACAAGTGACCAATAATAAAAATGCTTCTAAACCATGAAGATATACAGTATGTCTTGCCAATGTCATTTTGCATATGAGGCTGGATAATAATTATACTTCCACTGGACTCATTTGTTCATTTTTGAATCCTTGGCATTACAGACAAGTTCTGAAGGTGTAAAGACACAAGATACTGCCAAAAAGCCTTCTGAAGACTGTCCTAACAGTGCTTTGGTTTTTTTAACAAAAAATGGATAACTCAATTTGGATATTTTTCTGTAGACTCACCACACAGGATGTTCATACCCTAGACTTCCTGCTACAGGGGAATACCATAATCAACCATTAGACAGAATTGGGCCGGCACAAAACTGGATCAACTCAAAGAGCTGCTGCTAAAAAATATTTATTTATTTCTTGAAATTGCATCTGCAAAAATGCCTTACAAATGTTGTTTCCTTCTGGTGTACTTAAATTGCATGTATCACCCTAAGAAACAATCCCAAATCCTATTTTATGATGTTAGTCATACTGATGTCCTGGCTACACAATTAGATGGTGAAGGGAGAAGGGGAATGTGGGAAGTGCAGTGAAATCTAGGAAGTGCAGAATGGAAGTGAAAGTAATTGCCTGTTCCTCCTCTATGCCTAAGGCATAGGGAAGGCGCAGTTAATATATGACAGCAGAGAGTTTTAAATAAGTTTATTACTGGTATGGATGTTTAAATAAAAAAATAATTTTGGTTTCATGTTTAATTTTAAAAGGACTTTTATTAAACAGATTTTTCTGTCTGGGTGACAGGTCCTCTTTAATCATAGGCTATCAATTTGCAAATCAAAGAATTTGTAAACCCTCAGGAAAAAATTGCCATGCATGTGTGGCTCCTCAACTCATTTTACATTTGATGTGGCTCTCAATCTAAAAAAGGTTGGGAACCCACAAGTGGACAACCTTCGTCCCTCCAGGTGTTGCTAAGCTTCAACACTCAACACAAACAGCATTTGAGTGTGCCAGTGCCTGGTTTATAATTACCATACTTAGGGGCAGATTTATCAAGGGTCGAAGTGAATTCAAGGGAATTTTCAAAGTAAAAAAATTAAAAATTCGAAGACATTTTTGCATACTTCATCCATCGAATAGGATACTACGACTTTGAATTTACTTAGACTTCAATTCAATGTAAAAATAGTTTGAATATTCGACCATTCGATAATCGAAGTACTGTCTCTTTAAAAAAAACTTCGACTTCAATACCTCGCCAAATTAAACCTGCCGAAGTGCTATGTTAGCCTGTGGGGACATTCTACAGCATTTTTCTGAGTTTTTGAAGTGGAAGTTCGATCGTATGATAAAATCGTTCGAACCGTTGATTCAAAGGATTTAATCATTCGATCGTTCGATTTTACTTCAACCTCAGAATAGCCAAATTCGATGAAAAAAAGTTTGAATTTGATATTTGAATTCGAAGTATTTTAATTCGATGGTCAAATTTCGAAGTATTTTTAACTTCGAAATTTGAACCTTAATACATCTGTAGTATTGGTACAAGTTCCTATGACAAAAGGAAATATTCTTCAAAAGGCAAAGCTATGATTTTGTTTATATTTCTCATAAATAAAAATTTGAAACAATACTAATTTTAGACATAAATGACATACACTGATCAACGTTACTATTCGTTTAGACTCATCACATTAAAAAATGTGATTTGTATAGAAAGCCATCAGCTGGGAAATATATCTTAAGAAAAGACACATCTGTTGTAAAAATTAGAATAAAAATTAGGTGATAAATAAAAGCATGTGTATTTATAAAGTTGTGCAATGATTTTATGCACATATGTAGCAGAGTGTAAAATTCTGGATTACAAAGAGGTGCTGACTTAAAAAAATTGCATGCCTTTAAGCAACATTTTACACTTCTTTTAATGACTTCTACACTGTCTAAATTTGTCAACTTGACTTCAATGGGTTATGCCAGGTCTAGATTAGTGTTAAATATTGGCATCACTTTAAATATTAAACTAGAGTAATAAAATACACACCGTTATAAACATGCTGAATTGCTAATCAGGTTTTTGCAGGTTATTTTTGAGTGCTGCATTATCAACATTACGCAACTTGTATTCAGCATCCATTTTTTTTTGGTGTAGAATATTTTACACAAATGTAGACACACAAATGTGCCTCTGGTCTCTATGGAATATTAGTTCAGAACAGACCTGAAAAAGTGTACATTTTTGTTATTTAGTTTTGCAGAACAATAAATATCACTATCAACCTTTATTTCCGTTTCTTTTGTTTAACCATGTTATTGTGATTCTGCAATAATTTTTTTAAGGAAAATGGCAATTTATAAATCCATCATAATCCTCTTGGGAAGCACAGCAGATATCACATTTCCCATCCCATCGGCTGCTGAATGGGAATTGAGTCTGTGTCCTGTGGTGCTCTGCATTGCTATTAAGTGAGTGATATAGTATGGTACAAGACTCCCATTAATGTGAAGTGGCTGCCGATAAGGAAAGGATTTTGTATAGAATTAGTTCTCTGTGTGAAATGGCACATTTGTGGACTGTGCATTTTGTACAGTAGAATTTAACAGTGGTGTAAACTTTAATACATCTGTAGTGCACACGTAGGTGTAGCTTTTGCTGTATATTAAGGCTGTGTGTGACCAGGCTAAAACTGCTTGTAGTGTGTCCTGGACGCCCAGTGTACCCGTGCATCTCCCTGCAAAACTCCCGGTACCTGGTGTAGATCAATGCAGCCGGATATTCAGGCAAACAATTTCTTTGCAGTAAACTATAACTTGTTTATTAACAGAGAACAGTGGCAAGGTCGTAGTTCACAAGCACTTCGATGTTCACAGTAATCATAGAGTAGCTTCAAACAGAAATATTCCCTCCAGGGGGTACAAGGTACAGCAGACGTGCTAATATTCAATGTATATCAAAGTTACAGCAACAATAGACTTGGGGAATAGTTACCACTCTCACTAGGCACTATCCCTCTAGTGAAGCACTAAGGCATGGGTTTCTCAGCCTGGGGTCTTGTACAGATGAAGCCACTTGGATTTGTGAATTAAATTCGTCATGACTCAGGGTTAATTGAATAAACTGTGTTATCTAAAGTCATCTTAACTCATTTAATGCATTTAACCTTTTCATTAGCATACCAAAGCACCATTGTTCACAATGGTGAATGCTTTAATTAGATGGAATGTTGAGACGCAGTTTTCTGTGTTAAATGAGATAAATGGGATATCTGTGTTTAGTTATTCTGTGTCAAACAGACAAACCAAAGTGGCTGCATCTGTATCTTGGCACCGAACTTGGTCCTCACCTCACCCACTGTATTCAGCCTGGGGTCTTGGTATCCTTGGTCCTCAACTCACCCACTGTAGTCCCTGCTCTAGTGGTTCAAATACCACAGGGTCCTAACCCCACTATTTCTCCTCGTTGGAGCCACATCTGCTCACTAGCTACCCTGTGCTGACTTTCACTCCTAGGTCGACTATCTTACACTTAACTAACTTTCCTGGCAGACCTGGACCTGTAGTACCTCACAGTGAGGCAAAGTCCCAGGACAGACCCTGACCACATGGTGCAAAACCCCTTTATATTGACAAATAGTGCCATCTAGTGGAAAAACTCCATGAACTAATGTGGACCCAGCAATGGACATAGCTGCCTGAGTTAGGTGTCCAAATACTAAAGGGGAACTGCCTGCGTAATTTAACCAAAATCTCAGGGTCCCTACACATCTAAAACCACAGATCAAAGAAAGATCCTCCTGTCTTAAAAGGGACATCTGCCATTGACTTCTACATGTTTTCAACAGGTTTTAGCTGGAGTGTTTTCATATTCAGAATCGTTACAGTATTGTTGCATAATAAATTCCAAATAAATTGCACTTTTTAGTCCACAACTTTTTCAGATTTTTGGCATCAAAAAGCCTAATCCGAAAAAGGTGTGGCTTTATAAATCAGCCCCATAGTGTTGTACTTTTTGACAGAAATTTACATAATTTCATCCTTTGAACAAGAACATCCTGCTCTGCATACATAAGCATAGCAAACTCATTGATACATACTGTATACAGGAGGCATGTGTAAGGCAACTCATGCACAAGGGCAATATATGATGCAGTCTAAATAAGACTACTTGCTCCTACCATAAGTAGTTGTGTAATATGATCTGTGAATAAATAATAATAGTAAGCAAATATAGCGATAGAGAGCTAGCAATACAAAAACAAGGAATGTTTCAATAAAAAGTATTTAGCTAGCCCTTTCTAAAGTACATGGCTGCTGTCTAGAGGGCTCATAACAGTGAAAGGTGGATCCAAGTCTGATGGTCACTTTGGGGAAAATGGTGGAATAATTCTTATGTACTGTCAATGTTATTACTGGAGACTAAATTTTACTACCATACTTTGATGTATCTTTAAATCTGTTATGCTGTGAAACTGGCTAAACAATCTTAGCTCTTCCTGATAGGCCAACTGTAACATGATCAAATCACAATGATGGAGATACAGGCCATTGGGGTGAGGACCACTTCAACGAGCCAATACAGTCATCACTCCAACTATATTTTTAATCTAGTCTGATCAATTTCTGCCTGATTTTTGCCCAGATATCAGTTGGGTAGACCCATCGGAGTGCCACATAGATGAGCAGATACGCTGTTGACTCGGACTGAAGGAACTAAATTGAGAACTTTTCTCAAAGAAAAAAAAAGAACACTCCTAGAACACATTGGTTGGTGATTAGTGATGGGCGAATTTATTCAACTCTTTGATGCCAGCGCCCATTTTGATGCCGGCGAATTGTCACTGGCATTAAAATCGCTGTTTTGTGAATTTTCCGTTAGTTTTGCGAATTTCGTGGCGAAGCGAAACGGGACAAATTTGCCCATCACTATTGGTAATTAACTCTAGAAATACTGTATTCACCACATGTACTAGAAGCTCATCATTTCCACCCTTGGGCCCGTTATGCTTGCAGTATAATTAAATAATGACTGTACAGTGTAATTCACACACCAGGAATGTGGTTCATATAGAGATCACTTGCCTCTTAATAATGATCTTGAACACACTTTAATCCCACCTGGGTTAGCCTAGATTTTAAAATGTCCGATAAATCCACATGACTGATGTCTCTACATGGGGAAAAAAGTAATGATCAATACCAAAATATCTCTAATATAGATAACAGCTATAGAGATTAAAAAGCAGATGATGGTGATATATGACTAATCCATATCCACACCGATCCAAAAGACATATAGCTACGGCTCACAGACTAAACATTGTTCATAAAGTCGGCTCATGCCTCAAGCAGGAAAAGAATTACAGCATAGTCCCTGCTTTGAGCCCTCACTATATATTTCTGCAGTGAGAGGAACCATTCTATTCCTGGATCACCGAAGGCAGAGGTTTAGGCAATCATTTGTGTTTCATCATGTGGTCAGATCCTCTTTAGTATGATTTCAGATATACAACATACAAACATCCTACTAGTGGTTTATATAAAAAAAAGTGCATTAACCTGCTGGTTCTATAATGTTCAACATCATTGTGTGATTAAATCAATATGCTTAGATCTTAAAATAACATCAGACCTAATATGCATGTTAGAGTTAAGCAAGCGATTACTAATTGATTTACATTGACAACATCCTAAATGAGTATTAATATCAATAAAAGACATAGATGGTAGTCTGACTGTTCCCATATAACATATGTGGTTATACATCAAGGCAGTGATATTGCTTTTGTGACAAATGTGTAAAGTGAAGTGTGTTCCCTTACCATACATGTGGTCAATACATCAGCAGTACTCACAAGACTAATGCTCATCATTAGTGATCCTTCTTGTGTGACAAATGTTCAAGGTTCAATATGTTCACATATACTGGATTTAGTCAATAAATAAGCATCCACTCAATTATGCTAATGTTAAAATTCTATTGTGACAACAGTGCAAAGTGCAACATGCTGTAACAGACATCCTGCAGTAGTCTCTGGAGTATTTAGAAAACAAATTACTGTAATTACCCCACCCCTTCATCTTCTATGGGGGACATGCTCCACATTCTGGTAACCTACAGCATGTACTATAACTAAAGCAGCATTATCCAACTGATTCAATGTAGAAGGGCCAGTAAGCTGCCATTCTTCATGTTAGAAGGCCCTTTATATTAAAACAATGAGGTCATATGTGGCAGTCTATGGAGCCAACAGGTGGGAGGGGCTATAAATGCCTCAGATCTCCAAGGGTCTCCAGTTGGACAGCCCTACTTTTTACAGATTCTATTTTTTTGCAGGAAGCACCCTAACAATTACATTGTGACAATATGGCTTTAAATGAGAAATATAGCATAACTAAAACAAACCTCCAATATTGTAGGCAATAATGAATAATATATGGTTCTGGTTGTACGGTTGGCTAAAAAAGAATAGTATCTTTAAAAATGCTCCCATTGTTGGAGTTCCCTATAGATCTGCTATTCCCTGTCTGTGTTTCAAATGAGGGGTGAGTGTGTCCTAATAGTCCTGTTAGAAGCACAGTGGGAGGTGGAAAGAAACCAAATCACAGCCCTGCACTCACACAAGCAAAGACAGGCTTCAGTTCCCTATCAGGTCAGCCTAGCTGCTTCCTGGCAGCAGGAAGTGGAACACTTGGGCAGGAATGGTAAGGTTTTTTGCTGAAATTTTCAATAAATTAACCCAAAACACTACTTTTTAAAGCACATTCCTTCTATTTTAAAACTGGCACATCCTTGTTTTTTTTACACCATGGGGGTTATTTACTAAACTAGTTTTTTTTGGGGGGGGCAAAACTTGAATTTTTTTTTCTTTTTTTTTTTAAACTCAATTTTTTTTAGATTTATTAAACCCATTGCAGCAAAAATCCATAATCTGAAAATGGACCATCTCAGACCTGCTGAGGCTGTGTATAAGTAAATGGCAGAGGTCCCTATCCTATTGTATTTTAAAGTTTCTGTGGTCTGCGCTGGAATTAGCCTGAAAATCCATTTCTGACTATTTAGGCTTTTTTGGGAACCTGATTTTATCAAGTTTTTACCCGAACCGATTAAATCAAGATTTTTTTTAATAATAAATAAGGCAACATCAGGTATGGGAGTTTGGTTGTGTTTTTTTTTATATTTAAATAGTGAGATCAATTTGGATTTTAGTAAATAACCCTCCATGTGTCTCATTAAGAAAACCGAGACACTTTCGACCTTGGCTTCCTTGCCATTAGAATATATACATGTTTTTCCAGCAACCATTTACTGGATAAAAATTCCGAGATCACATAGAAATAATTCATTCAATAATTCTCAGAAAGAAAGAGAGTCCCTCTTAGCTTTGATAATGTATTTTACAAGCAATTGTCACCTAGGCTGAAAGAAACAATTGTCATGTAATCCAACCTGTGTCACAGCCTGTCATTTGAAGCTTGGGAGAGAGTATTGTACAGTGATGTCTAACAAGATAAAATAGCTCTCTCTATTAAGATTAAAGCATTTAACATTGGCAGCTTCACCTACGCAGCGACAGGATTTCATGTCTGTGTGTCATATTTATGGCATTGCGCTTATGTTTTCTTAAAGTCAATTTACGAAATATGAATTCAGTGTTAGTCTGGAGGAAAAAAAAGAATAATAAATTGCAATAATCGAATAAATGCCATTTTACAGTAAAATGTTTGCATTTGATGTGAATATCTTTGAAGCAGCTAATATATGGAGGCGACGATGTCTGCTCTTCTATAAGATGCGGCAAGTTTAAAGTATTTTATTTGAAATAATTCACTGTGACTATTTAGATAATCATGTAATAAAATTCAGAGAGCAAATGATCACCATCTGTTCAGTCATTTCTCCTTCTACTGTTACCTGTAAGTGTGGACATTTCATTCTCTTGTTTAACCCTGCTTACACCCCAGAATGTATTCATTGGCAGTGAACCCAGTACAAAGGAACGGTAGGGACAACAGACCCCAGGTTGCTGTGAGTTTTCAAAAGATATACAGTTTCAATAGAATATGAAAATGCAACATGTTTGTGAAGATTCTCATTCATCCAAGTCATGGTATGTCTGTAGAAATAAGTCAAATCAACTGGACTTGCTGTGTTTTTTTTTCCTTGAAGACGTTTCACCAGTCATCCAACTGGCTTTCTCAATTCTGAATTGAGAAAGCCAGTTGGATGACTGGTGAAACGTCTTCAAGGGATAAAAACCACAGCAAGTCCAGCTGATTTGACTTATTTCTACAGAAAATTCTACATAAATTAATTCAGAAATAATCTCCTGCTTTGAGGCCACTGGGAGCAACATCCAAGGGTTTGGGGAGCAACATGTTGCTCACGAGCTACTGGTTGGGGATCACTGATCTATAGTTTGGTAATGGGACCATACTGTATTGCCACTTCAGAACACAACATTTGTAACTTAAAGGAGAAGGAAAGGTTAAAACTAAGTAAGCCTTATCAGAAAGATCCATCTAAATATACCAGTAAACCCCCAAAGTAGTGCTGCTCTGAGTCCCCTGTCAAAAGAAACACTGCATTTCTTTCCTTCTATTGTGTACACATGAGCTTCTGTATCAAACTTCCTGCCTTCAGCTTAAACCTCATTGCCCTGGGCAAGAGCATGCTCAGTTTGCTCCTCTTCCCCCCCTCCCTTCTCTACTGTAATCTGAGCCCAGAGCAAGGAGAGACTCAGGCAGGAAGTGATGTCACACCACATTAATACTGCAGCTCCTATCCTAAACAAACAGAGACTTTCTAGAGCTTTTTACTCAGGTATGGTAAAACATTCTACAGAATAAATATAGCATTCTAGTTTGCACTATTGCAGCTAATCTATTGGCAATAAAATGCCTCTGTAGCTTTCCTTCTCCTTTAAAGAGGGATAGCAGAATGCATGTCTTACTGTCGCACCACTTGTTGACTCTGTCACATTCTACCCACTGACTGCTGCATCAGTACCCCACTTTTACACCACCTGACTTCTCGTTTCCTGCCCACTAACTGCCACACCACCCAGTGACTTCCCCACCGTTTACCCACTGACTGCCGCACCAAGACGATCTGCTGTTTCCCCTACCCTTTCCAGTTGCCTGAATGCTGCCCTTGTCTGCCTCCCAGCTCTCTTGCTGTTTGCTGTTCAGAGAGATCACTGAACAGACAGGAATGACAAAGGTGGGATATGTAACAGGTGATGATTGATACAATAGACACAGGGAAGATAAGGGGAATGAAGTGGACAGGATCAGAGACCAGGAAGAGCAGAGGATGGGTTGGAAGGGAACATAGCCAAAGATACGAGGTGGAGAGAGGAAGGAAGTGCATGGGAATGTGAGGGTTTACATAAAGTAAATGAGGACATAGGGAAGTAAAGTAAAAGGAAGGGAGGCATCAGTTAAAATATGGATATATGGGGCCACTCACACCCAGGGTCCCATGTCACCCATATACACTGCCAACCCCCAAGATCCATACCCACAATTTATAAAGATATTTGAAGTCACCTCTGAGTTACAGTATGTGACCTGTATAAAAGCTCACGACCTGCAGCCTCATCATTGAGAACCTCCAAAACTTTAAAGTCACTAATACTGGAGGTTAATACTTCAATAATTCAATTAATTATCTCATATTATCTCATATTAATTATATCATAATTGCTTTATTATCTGTTTTATATACACAGCACTTTACAGAGATTATACATCATTTACATTAGTGCCTGCACAAGCAGTTCTTACAATCTAAGGTTAGCCAGTCCATTTTATGACTTCTTGTTTGAATACTTTGAAGAAAAGCCAGACCTGCATAAAAAAAAGCAAATATTACAAAAACATAAATCCAACTACCATTGATAAAATATTGGAGAGCTTGTCCTGCATAGACACCTTGTTAGGTATAAATGTGCTTTATTTTTTATTTGTTCCTGTAGTATTTATTAAGACATTTCAGAACACACTACCCAGTCCTTGTCAAATTGCAAGTATTAAGACCCTCACAAAAATGTTCTAGCTTAAATTGCATTAATTTTTATTGAAAAGAAGAGAATGTAAATGCTTGAATGACAAAATAAGTTTTGTGTTAGGAAACAATAATATAGCAAATAATGTATAAGTTTATACATATTTAGAACCCCCGTTTAGTATTTGTGACACATCTCTTCATCAGTATATCAGTATGCACCTCATTATTTTTAATATTCTGCTTTAGTCTAATGATTTTAAAGTAAACCAAGTAAGGTAGATAAAAGAATGGTATCCACAGAAATATCTCCAAAAACATTCCATTGTTTTTTAGTTTGGAGTATGTTGTGGCAAGTGCTACTCTTACTCCTTTGGCAGGAGCTTTGTTATTGAAGGTCTTTCATGTCATTGGTCTTGAACCACTCCAGTGCAGCTTTGGCCATGTGCTTGGAACATTATACAACTGAAAGACAAACTTTGTCTCCGGCTTCACAGATTACTGAGCCAGAGAGAGAATTGACTGAGCTAACAGAATACAGATCAGTTAAAATACTGCTGGGTTGAGCTCTGAGAATTCAGCTGTGCTAACACATTTCAGAGTAGTTAGAATGCTGCTAGAATGACATATCGCAGAGCAGTGAAAATTCTACTGGGCGAAAAGATCACAGAGCAATTTTGCTGGGGTGATGGATCACAGATCATTAAGAATTCTGCAGGGCAAACAGATCATGTAGAAATGTTCTGTGGTGGTAGATTGCATGGCAGTGACAATTCTTCTAGCTAAAAGATTATAGAGTAACCAGAGTTCTGACCAAAGAGAGTTAAGAGAATTTGCAGTTGCTATAATATGCTTACCAGATCATGTGACATGTAAATGTAACAAAATTTTTAGAAAATCAAGTTAGAAGCGAGTGTAGGCCATTGACTTGCATTAGAAGTAGCACAGATTTTTAATGATGTGCTAAACTTGCTCTAAAATAGACTATTATGTATTTGTTGAGAGTGTTGAGAGAAACTATCACTGAACATTAAGAATGTATGGATGTTGCATATCACAGGAGAAAACAAACTGGTGGACAGTGATAATGTTGTTGAGCTACCAGATCATATAAAGGAGAAGGAAAGCTACCAAAGCAGTTTATTGTCAATAGGTTAGCCACAATAGTGCAAGCTACAACAACTATATTCATCCTGCAGAATGCTTTACCATACAGCTCTAGAAGCCCTCTCTGTTTGTTTAGGATAGCAGCTGCCATATTTGCTTGGTGTGACATCACTTCCTGCCTGAGCTCACTCATAGCCTCGGGGCTCAGATTACAGCAGGGAGAGGAGCAAACTGAGCATGCTCAAGCCCTAGCCCTGGAGGTTTATTCTAAAAACAGGAAGTCTGATACAGAAGCTCATGTGTATACAATAGAAGGAATGAAATGTAGTGTTTTTTTTGACAGAGGACTCAGAGCAGCAATTACTTTGAGGGTTTACTGGTGTATTTATATAGACCTTTCTAATAAAGCTTACTTAATTTTAGCCTTTCCTTCTCCTTTAAATTGATCATTGCAGTACCAGCAGATTAAGGAACAGTGGTAGGAACAGAGACAGGAAAAATTATCAAATAGTCTGTAATCTTAAAAACCTAAATTTCTGCTCATTCTGTTGATTTGCATTTCTTGATTTATTGGTAGAAGGCAACCACCGGACAGAACTATATTCAAATAACTTTAAACCCATTGGCTATTTTTAATTAGAATATCTTTTTTCTTATGCACAAAAATAATTTTTGGGTGCATTAGCATTTTTATTGTGGGCAGTTGGTAAAATGATTACTTTCATTGGTAACATTGAGTTGGATTGATGGTGACTATACATATTTCTAAGGCTTGCACGGCTATGTTATAAAAACGCAGCAATAGTAAAGTTGATACGATATTATCAACTATGATATTTAGCATTTATGTTCCTATTGAATCACATGGTGGCATAAACTTCTCTGGACCTAGAGGCTTGTGAGTGCAATAAATATATTAGCTATCCTTCTCTGAACGATATTTTAGACTATGCATTTCTGTAACTATGGTGGATTTCTGTATTAGCAAGACATAATTATGTCAGTAGCCTCTGTATTATGTTCCTGCAATGACAAGACAGTAACTGCAGGCTTGTTGTAATCCTAGGCACATTATTGTTATTTATTTCAAGCTGATCTAAATATACATCTAAGGTGGGCCAGAACCCTTCTGGAGAAATAAAGGCAAACATATCTTAAGCACCTGTACAGTGTACTCCACTTTCACAACTTTCTGTATCACCCCACTGTATAAAAGTCCATTCTTTCCATGTATAGAGATGCAGAGAGTTGGGGTCTCCCTGTTTGGCTGTGTCACTTTTAGTCCTACTACACAGCTCTGCACAGAGGTAGGAGGTACCGACATGCAATTCACCATGCATTGTATTTAATTAGATTTAATATTACACATGGCAGAGTGTTTCTTTCTTGTTATATGAAATATTTGCATATACTGTACGTTACAGTTTCAAATGCAGCTATACATTCCTTAGAAACGCCAGGACAATTACTGAACAAGTACTCACTGAGTAATTCCTCCATAGCTCATTTCTATCATTTGAAAGGAGGTTCTGCTGAGTTTTATAATCCATGATATCCAATTTCTCGTTGTGTTTCCTGCAAGATCTAATATTGCCAATCAGTGCAGTGCTTCAGCTTCATCCTGCTTGCTCCCTTTGCCTACCCACATACCAGATTCATTCAATTAATTGAAATGATGAATGATCGCTCAGTGGTCTGGCCTTTCCTTGCTTTGTGGCTTCTGAAATACATCTTGAGGTGGGATATGAATAGAACTGGAATTACACTGAAAGAACCACTGCACATCTACAGACTGTCATTAGAATATGAGTGGGATGATTTACAAGTTACAGTTATTGCTTGGGACATGGGGTTTTCTAGAGATGAGATGTTACCACGATGAGAGGCGCCATGTCTTGAGACTGCTAAGAAAACTCATAATGGATATTTTGCTATCAAAACAAGGAACTATTGTTTGTTACATATGGGACATGACTGTCACATTTTGTAGTCATGTGGATAATATATCACATACCTGTACATATAAACATATAAACTGTACATATAAAATTTATATGGAACAGATGGCTGAAATTTTTCTGGTCTACGTGGTGGAGGGCAAATAATGGAAGCCAGTGTTAGCCACACCCATGGTACCGCAAGACCATATCCGCATTAATAGCACACCAAAAAAACAGATGGTCGGTGCTCACTGCAGCCGGAACTAGGGGTAGGCAGAGTAAGCGGCTGTCTAGGATGCCATCATTGAGGGGCGCACTTTTTTTTATTTAATAATTTGTTTCAGTAATCATGGTCACCCATCTTGGCAGCAAGTAATAGCTCCTTCTGTGCGGTGCGGCAGTGCAGCGCAACATGCGTATACGCGTCAATGACGTCACTGATGCCGTTGCGTGGCAGAGAGAGGCAGATAGCTGGCGGCCTGCTTGGTGTGGCTCTCGCTGCTCTCAGCCTTAGGGATGTAGCGAACTGTTCGCCGGCGAACTAGTTCGCGCGAACTTCGACTGTTCGCGTACGCCGCAAGTTCGCGAACGTCGCGCGACGTTCGCCAATAGGCGTTCGCGTCAAAATCGTTCGATCGTTCGACCATTCGACCGCTAAAATCAAAGGATTTTCATTCGAATCGAACGATCGAAGCATTCGATCGAATGAAATCATTCGATCGAATGGCTTCGATCGTTCGATTCGAATGAAAATCCTTCGATCGAACGATTTCAATCCTTCGATCGTTCGAATCGAACGATTTTCGGATGTTCGAAGTTCGCAAACAGTTCGCGAACTGTTCGCAAATTTTGCCGGTGTTCGCGAACGGCGTTCGCGAACACATCGGCGGCGGTTCGCTACATCCCTACTCAGCCTTGCACAGTTGCACTGAACTGAAGACATTCTTTCTATTACTGTAAAGTGTGAAGCTTCCTGCTGGCACAGCCAGGTACTGATTTGGGCCGGGGGCCATATGTTTGCTGTTGCTGCTGTGAAAAACCTTTCCTTCATACGAAGATATACCAGCAATGTGAAAAACCTTTCCTTCATACGAAGATATACCAGCTGTTGCTGCTGGGCTGGGCGCTGGCACAGGTAACACTTGGGGGCAATATGATGTGATCAGATTTATTTTTGGCTGCTGCTGGCACAGGTAAAGATTGAGGGCAATATGATGGCTGCTGGATGGCTGTATGGTGCATGGCTGCTGAGCTTGCTGGCATAGGTACGGAGGGGTAGTATAATGAATGGCTGCTGGGCTTGCTGGCACAGGGACAGGAGGCAGTAATTTAAAAACCATCATGGTAAGGAGGGAAATGGTAATGCAGGACAGGGGGGCGCTGATTGAAGATCTTGCCTAGGGTGCCGAACTACCTTAGCCCGGCACCAGCAGGGATGCCACTCATATGTGAAAAAAGAGCAGGAGACAGGAATCAGTAGGGATGTAGCGAACGTCGGAAAAAAAGTTTGCGAACATATTCGCGAACTTGCATCAAAAATGCGAACGGTTCGCGAACGTCGCGAACCCCATAGACTTCAATGGGAAGGCGAATTTTAAAAGCTAAAAAAGACATTTCTGGCCAGAAAAATGATTTTAAAGTTGTTTAAAGGGTGCAACGACCTGGACAGTGGCATGCCAGAGGGGGATCAAGGGCAAAAATGTATCTGAAAAATACATTGTTGACACAGCGCTGCGTTTTGTGCTGTAAAGGGCAGAAATCACACTACATTTCTAAACCTGTGTAATAAAATGCTTTAAAACGTCCGGCGTCTACATGCCAATCAAGTCGTGTAAAGGTGACAGCCTGTTCACACGCAAAGACGAAACACTGCGCTTACTGCAACGCAAAAGAACGCAAAGAGCTTTAATGAATGATACCGTCAAGTGAGCAAATAATAGTTGTTAATTACTAGTTGAGCTTGTCACCTCCAGGATGTTCGTCCTGTTGGTGGCAATATTTCTGTAGTGGTGTGTTTAGCAGTCACCGTGCTTGTGCGCACGTGCACGGTCAGGCAGAGGTAATTCAATGTACAGTGAAGCGAACCAAAAAACACCGATTCTGCAGTGTGGGCCCAGTTTTGGTCTACTTTATTGATCACCTGCGGTGACCATAAAAGATGCGATTTTGCCACTGTTGCAGAACCCTGAAAAATTAGGCATGTGTACTTTCCTGAAAAATTATGTTTTTTTTTGTCCCAGCCACTGAAGCACAGAGGCCAGAAAAAATATGCCATATAAATGCTAACAATATAAATTTTTTTTGTCGCAGCCACTGAAGCACAGAGGCCAGAAAAAATATGCCATATAAATGCAAACAATATAAATTTTTTTTGTCGCAGCCACTGAAGCACAGAGGCCAGAAAAAATATGCCATATAAATGCTGAAAATATTTTTTTTTTTTTGTCGCAGCCACTGCAGCACAGAGGCCAGAAACAATATGCCATATAAATGCTGAAAATATTCATTTTTTTTGTCACAGCCACTGAAGCACAGAGGCCAGAAAAAATATGCCATATAAATGTTGAAAATATTCCTTTTTTTTGTCACAGCCACTGAAGCACAGAGGCCAGAAACTATATGCCATATAAATGCTGAAAATATTCCTTTTTTTTGTCACGGCCACTGAAGCACAGAGGCCTGAAAAAATATGCCATATAAATGCTGAAAATATTCCTTTTTTTTGTCACAGCCACTGAAGCACAGAGGCCAGAAAAAATATGCCATATAAATGCTGAAAAAATTCATTTTTTTTTGTCACAGCCACTGAAGCACAGAGGCCAGAAACAATATGCCATATAAATGCTGAAAATATTCATTTTTTTTTTGTCACAGCCACTGAAGCACAGAGGCCAGAAAAACTCAGGATTTACCTGGATTCAAATTAAACCAGTAGGGTTTGCACCCTAGTTTGTAACGGTGGTGGAGGGAGGAGGACGCTAAAGGACAGCTGTGTGTGGAGTCATGAGGCGTGCAGAGAAGGACAGCTGCATGGGGAGTCAGAATCAGAAACTCAGAACAAGTCTTCCGGCGTGCAGTAACCCTCCGAGATCCACCCCTCATTCATTTTAATAAAGGTCAGGTAATCCACACTTTTGTGACCTAGGCGAGTTCTCTTCTCAGTTACAATCCCTCCTGCTGCACTGAAGGTCCTTTCTGAGAGGACACTTGAGGCGGGGCAAGACAAGAGGTTCATGGCAAATTGTGACAGCTCTGGCCACAGATCAAGCCTGCGCACCCAGTAGTCCAGGGGTTCATCGCTCCTCAGAGTGTCGATATCTGCAGTTAATGCCAGGTAGTCCGCTACCTGCCGACCGAGGCGTTCTTTGAGGGTGGATCCAGAAGGGTTCTGGCGCTGCCTTGGACTGAAAAACATTTGCATGTCTGATGTTACAGAGTGGCCAGAGTGCTTTGTCCTTGCAGGTGCGCTCGTGGCAGGATTACTGGCACCTCTGCCCCTGGAATGTTGATGAGTTCCTGAAGTGACATCACCCTTAAAAGCATTGTACAACATGTTTTGCAGGCTGGTTTGTAAATGCAGCATCCTTTCGGACTTGTGGTACGTTGGTAACATTTCTGCCACTTTATGCTTGTACCGAGGGTCTAGTAGCGTTGCCACCCAGTACAGGTCCTTCTCCTTAAGCCTCTTGATACGGGGGTCCTTCAGAGGTATCCATCTCCGCTTCCTCGTTATCAAGGACTGCATCATCTACGGTCTCCTCCCCCCAACCACGTACAAGACCAGGGGTCCCCAAAAGGTCACCACTAGCCCCCTGGGAAGCCTGCTCCTGTTGGTCCTCCTCCTCCACAAAGCCACCTTCCTCCTCTGACTCTACTTCTGACACCTCTCCCTGTGTTGCAGCAGGTGCCTGGGTTCGTTCTGGTGATTCCGACCAGAAATCATGCGCTTCCTGCTCCTCGTCACGCTGGTCTACAGCCTCATCTGTCACTCGTCGCACGGCACGCTCCAGGAAGAAAGCAAAGGGTAATAGGTCGCTGATGGTGCCTTCGGTGCGACTGACCATATTTGTAACCTCTTCAAAAGGGCGCATGAGCCTGCAGGCATCGCGCATAAGCACCCAGTAACGGGGTAAAAAAATCCCCAGCTCTGCAGATCCAGTCCTACCACCCAGTTCAAACAGGTATTCGTTGACGGCTCTTTGTTGTTGCAGCAGACGTTCCAACATGAGGAGCGTTGAATTCCACCGAGTCTGGCTGTCGCAAATCAAACGCCTGACTGGCATGTTGTACCGCTGCTGAATGTCAGCAAGGCATGCCATGGCTGTGTAGGACTGTCTGAAATGGGCCGACACCTTCCTGGACTGCCTGAGAACGTCCTGGAATCCTGGGTACTTCGAGACAAAACGTTGGACTATTAAATTCAGAACATGTGCCATGCAGGGCACATGTGTTAAATTGCCCAGTCTCAGTGCTGCCAACAGATTGCTTCCGTTGTCACACACCACTTTTCCGATCTTCAGTTGGTGTGGGGTCAGCCACCGATCGGCCTGTGACGGCAGAGATGACAGGAGTACAGATCCGGTATGGTTTCTGCTTTCCAGGCACGTCATCCCCAAGACAGCATGACAACGGCGTACCTGGCATGTCGAATAGCCTAGGGGGAGCTGGGGGTGCACAGGTGTGGAGGAGGAGGACCCAGCAGCAGAGGACGAAGAAGAGGAAGAAGACGAGGTAGAGAGCGAAGGAGGAGTAGAGGTGGTGGCAGAACCGCGTGCAATCCGTGGCGGTGACACCAACTCCACTGTTGTTGTTGAGCCACACATTCCCTGCTTCCCAGCCATTACCAAGTTCACCCAATGGGCAGTGTAGGTGACATACCTGCCCTGACCATGCTTGGAGGACCATGCGTCAGTAGTCATATGGACCTTTGGCCCAACACTAAGTGACAGAGATGCGGTGACTTGGCTCTGCACATGGTGGTACAGGTGTGGTATTGCCTTTTTTGAAAAAAAATTGCGGCTGGGTACCTTCCACTGCGGTGTCCCAATTGCTACAAATTTGCGGAAGGCCTCAGAGTCCACCAGCTGGTATGGTAAAAGCTGGCGGGCTAAGAGTGCGGACAAGCCAGCTGTCAGACGCCGGGCAAGGGGGTGACTCGCAGACATTGGCTTCTTACGCTCAAACATGGCCCTCACAGAAACTTGGCTGGGGGCAGGTGACTGGGAATGGGAACTGGTGGTCAAGGTGGAAGGCGGAGTGGAGGGTGGTTCAGACGGGTCAAGGACAGCAGAGGTAGAGCAGTAAGATGCTGGACCAGAAGGAGGGTGGCTTTTAGTTTGCCTGTTGCCTTTGAGGTGTTGCTCCCAAAGTGCTTTGTGCTTGCCGTTCATGTGCCTTCGCATAGAAGTTGTACCTATGTGGCTGTTGGGCTTCCCAAGACTCAGTTTCTGACTGCACTCATTGCAAATTACAACGCTTTTGTCAGAGGCACACACATTAAAAAAATCCCACACTGCTGACCTTTTTGAAGCTGGCAATCTGGCGGTAACAGTAGAAGTTGGCGGCGTTGGCGGCAATGGCGGGTGCGTTGGCCGGCTGACCACAGGTGCCGATACATGTTGTTGCCCTACTGTTCCCTGCGAGCTGTCCTCCCTGCTTCTTCTAAGTCTTATTCTCCTCCTGCCTCTCTGACTCTCCGTCTCTCCATCTGAACTATCCTCCTCTTGCTCTCTTCTACTGGGCACCCACAAAACATCAATCTCCTCATCCTCATTCTCCTCAGATGCATCAATTTCTTCTGACAGCTCACAGAAGGAAGCAGCAGCGGGGACCTCCTCATCACTCATTATGTCCATCTCTGTTGTGTTCTCTGCCAGAATTAAATCTGGTGTAACGTCCTCATCTCCTTCATCTTCTTCTGCCAATAATGGTTGCGCATCACTCAGTTCAAGAAACTCATGTGAAAATAGCAGTGGAGGATGAGGATGTTGTGGTAAAGTTAGAAACGGTAGAGGATGGGGTGTGCTGTGTAAGCCAGTCAACTACCTCTTCAGCTTTTTGGGAGTTCAGGGTCATTGCCTTTTTAAAACTGGGCAATTTCCTAGGGCCACAGGATAGCATAGCAGCACAGCCCCTAGTGCCTCTGCGTGGCGGCCTGCCTTTGCCTGGCATTATTTTTAAAACAACAACAACAACTCAGGTGGTGTTTCTGGAGACGGTATTATTATTGATATTTAGACAGAATGTGAACAAGCTCACACAGCTAGATGGCAGTTGTTTGAAAATGAAGAACACACTGGGCAAACAAGGCCTACAAGGTCAACATATACACTACTACAGCAGTGGATACGGAATATATTAATGCTGCCTGAAAAACGTTACTCGGGTGGTGTTTCTGGAGACGGTATTATTATTGATATTTAGACAGAATGTGAACAAGCTTACACAGCTAGATGGCAGTTGTTTGAAAATGAAGAACACACTGGGCAAACAAATTGAAACAATCCCTGCAAGGTCAACGTATACACTTCTACAGCAGTGGATACGGAATATATTATTGCTGCCTGAAAAACGTTACTCGGGTGGTGTTTCTGGAGACGGTATTATTATTGATATTTAGACAGAATGTGAACAAGCTCACACAGCTAGATGGGAGTTGTTTGAAAATGAAGAACACACTGGGCAAACAAGGCCTACAAGGTCAACGTATACACTACTACAGCAGTGGATACGGAATATATTATTGCTGCTTGAAAAACGTCACTCGGGTGGTGTTTCTGGAGACGGTATTATTATTGATATTTAGACAGAATGTGAACAAGCTCACACAGCTAGATGGGAGTTGTTTGAAAATGAAGAACACACTGGGCAAACAAGGCCTACAAGGTCAACGTATACACTACTACAGCAGTGGATACGGAATATATTATTGCTGCTTGAAAAACGTCACTCGGGTGGTGTTTCTGGAGACGGTATTATTATTGATATTTAGACAGAATGTGAACAAGCTTACACAGCTAGATGGCAGTTGTTTGAAAATGAAGAACACACTGGGCAAACAAATTGAAACAATGCCTGCAAGGTCAACGTATACACTTCTACAGCAGTGGATACGGAATATATTATTGCTGCCTGAAAAACTTACTCGGGTGGTGTTTCTGGAGACGGTATTATTATTGATATTTAGACAGAATGTGAACAAGCTCACACAGCTAGATGGGAGTTGTTTGAAAATGAAGAACACACTGGGCAAACAAGGCCTACAAGGTCAACGTATACACTACTACAGCAGTGGATACGGAATATATTATTGCTGCTTGAAAAACGTCACTCGGGTGGTGTTTCTGGAGACGGTATTATTATTGATATTTAGACAGAATGTGAACAAGCTCACACAGCTAGATGGGAGTTGTTTGAAAATAAAGAACACACTGGGCAAACAAGGCCTACAAGGTCAACGTATACACTACTACAGCAGTGGATACGGAATATATTATTGCTGCTTGAAAAACGTCACTCGGGTGGTGTTTCTGGAGACGGTATTATTATTGATATTTAGACAGAATGTGAACAAGCTCACACAGCTAGATGGCAGTTGTTTGAAAATGAAGAACACACTGGGCAAACAAATTGAAACAATGCCTGGAAGGTCAACGTATACACTTCTACAGCAGTGAATACGGAATATATTATTGCTGCCTGAAAAACGTTACTCGGGTGGTGTTTCTGGAGACGGTATTATTATTGATATTTAGACAGAATGTGAACAAGCTCACACAGCTAGATGGGAGTTGTTTGAAAATGAAGAACACACTGGGCAAACAAGGCCTACAAGGTCAACGTATACACTACTACAGCAGTGGATACGGAATATATTATTGCTGCCTGAAAAACGTCACTCGGGTGGTGTTTCTGGAGACGGTATTATTATTGATATTTAGACAGAATGTGAACAAGCTCACACAGCTAGATGGGAGTTGTTTGAAAATGAAGAACACACTGGGCAAACAAGGCCTACAAGGTCAACGTATACACTACTACAGCAGTGGATACGGAATATATTATTGCTGCTTGAAAAACGTCACTCGGGTGGTGTTTCTGGAGACGGTATTATTATTGATATTTAGACAGAATGTGAACAAGCTCACACAGCTAGATGGCAGTTGTTTGAAAATGAAGAACATACTGGGCAAACAAATTGAAACAATGCCTGGAAGGTCAACGTATACACTTCTACAGCAGTGAATACGGAATATATTATTGCTGCCTGAAAAACGTTACTCGGGTGGTGTTTCTGGAGACGGTATTATTATTGATATTTAGACAGAATGTGAACAAGCTCACACAGCTAGATGGGAGTTGTTTGAAAATGAAGAACACACTGGGCAAACAAGGCCTACAAGGTCAACGTATACACTACTACAGCAGTGGATACGGAATATAATATTGCTGCCTGAAAAACGTCACTCGGGTGGTGTTTCTGGAGACGGTATTATTATTGATATTTAGACAGAATGTGAACAAGCTCACACAGCTAGATGGGAGTTGTTTGAAAATGAAGAACACACTGGGCAAACAAGGCCTACAAGATCAACGTATACACTACTACAGCAGTGGATACGGAATATATTATTGCTGCCTGAAAAACGTCACTCGGGTGGTGTTTCTAGAGACGGTATTATTATTGATATTTAGACAGAATGTGAACAAGCTCACACAGCTAGATGGCAGTTGTTTGAAAATGAAGAACACACTGGGCAAACAAGGCCTACAAGGTCAACGTATACACTACTACAGCAGTGGATACAGAATATATTATTGCTGCCTGAAAAACGTCACTCGGGTGGTGTTTCTGGAGACAGTATTATTATTGATATTTAGACAGAATGTGAACAAGCTCACACAGCTAGATGGTTGTTGTTTGAAGAACACACTGGGCAAATAATGCCTGCAAGTGCACTACTATTGGTGCACTACTATGAAGAACAGCAACAGCACTGTACACGTTAAAGAACAGTAAGATAAGTAAAAGAAAAAAATATATATGTATATTAAAAAAAAAAAAATTCTCGGGTTGCTGCTGCTGAACTACTAGGAGCAGCACAGCAGCACACCAGTCCCACTCCCCAACACAGCTAGACTAATAGCACTGGGCTGTTATAGTAGCAAAGTAAAACAACAAAAAAGAAAATAAAAGCAGTCCTTACAAGGACTATTGGGTTATTACAGCAGTCAGCAGATGAGATCAGAAGAGATCAGTGCCCACAGCAGGCAGCTACATACAGAGCACTGCAGTAGAAGGTAGATTACTAGCCAGCAAAGCTACCTAACCTAAAATGTCCCTCAAATCCCTGCAGACTTCTGTTCCTCCAATACAGAGCAGTATCAAGTAGATTACTAGCCAGCAAACTTACTATCAACTGTCCCTCAAAGAAATCAGTGAAATCAGTAACAGCTCTCTCCCTACACTAGCTCTTGCAAGCACACACAGGCAGAATGAAAAAACGCTGCAGGGCTTCAGTTTATATATGGAAGGGGAGTGGTCCAGGGGGTGTGGGGGTGGTCCAGGAGGGAGAGCTTCCTGATTGGCTGCCATGTATCTGCTGGTCTGGGGTGAGAGGTCAAAACAAAGCGCCAGGTAAGGCGAACCCAAAATGGCGAACGTCGCACGACGTTCGTGAACATTCGGCGAGCGCGAACAGTCGATGTTCGCGCGAACAAGTTCGCCGGCGAACAGTCCGCGACATCCCTAGGAATCAGGACCAGTCTAATATGTACTACATACAGCAACACAGTGCTGGTGCCCCATTACCATTTTGTATAAGGTGTGAACAATGTGGGCAGTTTCAGTCTGGGTCTCAGGAGTGAACAGTACAGGCCTTTAGGATATAAACAATAGTGGTGTCACAAGTGTGAACGATGCAGGGGGATCACAGTGTGAATTTGAGTTTTAACCAATGCAGGGGCCTGTTAATCTCTGTAGTGATACCTTTTAAATCTTACATATGGTAAACAGACACAGCAGGCGACTTTGATGTGGAGGGCCACATAAAGGGGTGTCGCAGGCTGCCAGTTGGACAGCCCTGATCTACATGAGGGAAAGCCACATGACTTATGAACACAAGAGCAAATGTGCTAACATGAACACAAGGAGGATAAGTTTACTTATCTTGCTAAAAGCTATGCCCCTTGGTGTTTAACCAAGTCCTGGGCAGCCATGTGCTCAGGGTCCATTTGTGTAAGCCCTGGTATGAGTAGGCAGATAGGGCTCCAAAGGAACCAAGACAGGTCAGGTCTAATCAGGATAGGCTACTCACCTTAAGAGGACAGATAGCAGCTTAAGGCTCCTCCGCGAAGTTGAGTGTGATTATGTTTCTGGGTACTGCAGACCTAGGGATGTAGATTCCCCTCATGTCCCACTTTGAGAAAAGGCTGAAAGCTGGGGTACCTCCTCGCTGCTGTACATGTTCTCTTCCCTGTGGGGACTGATACTGACCAAAGGTGCTTTGAATATATGCCTCTCCACTGTTGCTGTATGATTCTGCATGTTCTATATGTACATTATATTGTGTATGCTCGTGTTCAATAAACATGTTCTTCGGTTAAGTTATAAGAACCACTAGCGCCCAATTATTGTACCCTGCACCATTACAGTTATACTACACCCTGCCTCCACATCATTTGCGAGGGCTTACCCCTGAATAATTAAGGTCTCATCAAGAGCACACTATTGGGGATGAAGCTCATAGTAGAGAATGGTGCGCTCAATTTACTATAGCACTACATATGCATTGACAATTTTCATTAAATTTAATTGCGGCCAAACCTGCTACTATCACATATTTGCACTGAGCAGTGAGCACCAATCCATCCATCCTGCCCTTTGTGATGAATAGTGCACACGTACACGTATTGATTACGGGGAACCCTGTAGCTTCCACCACAGAGGACATGACGATAATCCCAGGGTTCTCACAGTGTGCTGCTTCAATAGCAACTACAAACTTGTATTTGGTCTATTACATGCTAATGCTGTTTCTGGTACATGTGCAAAAAAATGTATAGTAAAAGAAAATATAATTCTAAGCAACTTTCTAATATATGTTATTGAAAAATTTCTAATGGCTTCATGGTTATTTGCAAATGTAACTGTTATTTAAAATGGTAACTGTCTGACAGAATGGACCTGGTGGATGTGGTGTGTTTACCTCCAGCCACTAGATGGCTTCAGTCGATAATAATAAGTGTTTATGTAGTCTTACCTTCACGACTCTTGTTGGTTCAGGAACAGAGATACAGCCATGAGGCTCCACTGATGTGTACTATCACTACTCTGAATAAAAGTCTGAAGTTCTAACCAGTGTGAGTTTACAAAATAACACATGGTGTCAGAAGTGCACTTGTGAACAAGCTACAGCTCCAGTCATTACAGTGTCAGCATGGATCTCCTGAAACAGCCTCCTGAACTGAGCATGCAAGGTAACTTAGAGCAGAACTGGTCCAGATTTAAACAAAGATTTCTATTATATCAGAGAGCAATTAAGGCACATGAAGAAGAGGATGTACAGAAAATTGCACTGTTTCTTACAGTAGCAGGGCAGGAAGCCATTGATGTATATAATACTTTTCAGTTTGCAGAAGCAGAGAAGGACAATTTTAATGCAGTGCTTAAAAAATTTGAGAACTACTGTGTTCCAAGAAAAAACATCACTTATGAGAGACATGTGTTCAGTTCTAGATTGCAGAAAGAACATGAAACAATTGATGAATATGTGACAGACCTCAGGTTAAAGGGTCACTCCTGTGAATTTGGTGCACTGACTGAATCTCTGATTAAAGATCAATTAGTTATGGGTATACATAACATGAATGTGAAAGAGAAATTGCTCACAAAGACAGATCTCACTTTAGACCATGCTATACAAATCTGTAAAGCCTCTGAAATCACACAAGCACAGCTCAAGCAAATAGAACAGCCTAGAGAAAGCTGCTGTGTTATGGAGGTGTCATCCAAGCAGCCCCCACTGAAAGGCCACTACAAAGGCAGGGTGCAGAAAACCTCTAACTTTTCTGGCTTTAAAAACAAGAAAGCTCATGCATTTACAAGCTCCAATTGTCAGCGTTGTGGACAGTCACATGCATACATGCAATGCCCTGCATATGGAAAAACTTGTAACAGTTGTGGCAGAGCAAATCACTTTCAGAAAATGTGTAGATCAACCACACAAATACATGCAGTACAAACTGGCACAGACAGTGATGAAGACTTCCACATAGGCAGCATACATGCAACTACTGCACGCAGAACAGAATGGTACATTACATTGTCCACCAATGGGACCGATATTCCCTACAAAGTAGATACAGGTGCTGAAGTGGACATTCTGTCAGAATCTTCATATAATATGCTCCAACCTAAGCCATTTCTGCAAGAAACTAAACTGTGCTTAAGAGCTTATGGTGGTAAAGTCATTCCAAATCTGGGACAGTGCAATGTGAGTATTCAATTTAAAGGTCACCTGTATTCCGCAACCATGGTGGTTGTTCCAGATCCCCATCATTCCTTAATAGGCTTGATTACATGTGAGAAATTACATTTAATTACACGAGTGGAAGAAATAAATGCAGTTATAACTTCTGGAAGTGGAAAAAATAACTTACAACTGATGCTCACAAAATATAAAAATGTTTTTGAAGGACTTGGAAAGCTGCCAATAACCCACACTATAAATCTGATGCATGGTGCACAGCCTGTAGTGCATGCAAGGCGCAAAGTACCAGTGGCTCTAACACAAAAACTTAAAACAGAGCTGCAAAGCATGGAAACAAATGGTATTATAAAGAAAATAGAAGATCCCACAGAATGGGTCAATTCTATGGTAATTGTTCAAAAGAAAGATGGGAGACTTCGTATCTGTTTAGATCCTAAAGACCTGAATAAGTGCATTAAAAGAGAGCATTTTCTCTTGCCCACTAGAACAGAAATGGTGGGAGAAATGTCTGGAGCTAAAATTTTCTCCACACTGGATGCGTCTAATGGATTTTGGCAGATACCCTTGGATGAAGAGAGCCAGAAGTTATGTACATACAATACACCTTTTGGCCGATACTGTTTTCAGCGATTGCCATTTGGACTTAGTTCAGCACCAGAAGTGTTTCACCGTGCTAT
This sequence comes from Xenopus petersii, assembly GCA_038501925.1. Taxonomy (NCBI): domain Eukaryota; kingdom Metazoa; phylum Chordata; class Amphibia; order Anura; family Pipidae; genus Xenopus; species Xenopus petersii. Next base: position 110,394,335 of record CM076678.1, on the reverse strand, counting down.
TCGCCAAATGATGGACGGTATACCTGGAACTGCAGTGTATATGGATGATATCCTTGTGTGGGGTAAAGATGTACAGGAGCATGATGATAGATTGGAACAAGTACTTGAAAGAGCAACTCAGAACAATTTAAAGCTTAATAGAAAGAAATGCAATTTTTGCCAGTCCTCTATAAAATACCTAGGGGAATATTTTACTGACTTGGGTCTTTGTCCGGATGAAGATAAAATAGCCGCAATCAAAGATATGCCTGTTCCACAATGTAAGAAAGACCTTCAGCGCTTAATGGGAATGATAAACTTTGTGGGAAAATTTATACCCGATTTGGTACATAAAACACAATGCATAAGAGACTTACTGAAAGTAAATACTGTCTGGGAATGGAATGAATATCACAATTCTGAGTTGGAAGACATAAAAAAATCCTTAACAACAAACCCAGTACTACAGTATTTTGATCCTTCCTTGCCAAGTAAATTGTCTACTGATGCATCACAGAAAGGCCTTGGAGCAGTTCTTCTTCAAAAAGCGAATGACTCTTGGCTGCCAGTGGCTTATGCATCCAGAGCACTGAATTCAACAGAAGTTTTGTATGCACAAATAGAAAAGGAAACACTTGCACTTGTATTTGGTTGCGAAAAATTTCATGAATATTTGTATGGTCGTGAGTTTCAAGCAGAGACTGATCACAAGCCCCTTATTACTATAGTGCAAAAGGGCATAGGTGAAGCCCCACCTAGAATTCAGAGGTTATTACTACGGCTTCAGAGATACAACTTTGTTTTGCATTATAAGCCAGGTAAGAACTTGGTTGTAGCAGACACACTATCACGTGCATATTTGCCTGGGAACACTTCAACAAATACCTTCACTGATGATATTTCTGCACATGTGAACTTAGTTAAGACAACTTCCAGAGTTAGTCATGCCCTATGGTTTCAAATAGCCAAGGCTACACAACAAGATAATATATTGATGAAAGTCAAACATGCTATTGAGAACAATAATGCAGCCTCAGGTGCTCCTGTTGCATACCTACAATATCTTCATGAATTCTCTGAAGTAGATGGTGTTCTACTCCGAGGCTCTAGAATTGTTATTCCCTCCTCAATGATCAAATTGATTTTATCAAGGCTTCATGAAGGACATGTAGGAATAGAGAAAGTTAAAAGGAGAGCACGCACATGCCTTTACTGGCCAACCATGAATGAAGATATTGAGCAATTTATCAGTCGGTGTCAAGCTTGCCAAAAGTATCATAATAAACAACCAAAGGAACTGTACCTTGATATAGACTATCCCATCTCTCCTTGGGAGAAAATCGGTATGGATATTTTCACTTTTAGGGGACAACACTATCTAGCAGTTATGGACTACTTCTCAAACTATCCTAAATTGGCAAAGCTGCATGATTTGCAAGCTGAAGAGGTAGTCAAGCATGCCAAGTCAATTCTAGCTAGACATGGCATACCTAGAGTTGTTGTCACTGATAACGGCCCTCAGTTTGCCTGTAGAGTATTCAAGAATTTTGCGTCAACATATGAATTCATACATCAGACATCAAGTCCAGAGCATCCAGAGGGAAATGGATTGGCAGAAGCAGGAGTACGCATACTTAAAACTATACTCAAAAAAGCATGGGAATCGAAGGAAGACCCCTGTTTAGCATTAATGGGTTACCGTGCAGCTCCACAAAGTTGTGGAAAATCTCCAGCAGAACTTCTGTTTGGGCGTCAGATTGTTACTAGAGTTCCAACCACTCAACCATGGCCACCATACCAAGATGAAACAGTGGTGTACAAAAAGCTTAATCTTAGAACAAAAAGAAATGAAGTTCATGCCAAACATTCCAGAGAACTTCCACCTTTGAGTGACAATAGTAGAGTTCGCATTCAAAGTTCCAAATCTTGGGAAGTGCCCGCCAATGTTATTCACAGACTGAGCCCAAGGTCATATGTGGTTCATACAGATACAGGGCAGACCCTGCGTAGGAATCACAGACATCTTTTACAAGTTCCAGAGGAACAAGTACCTTCTACCCAGGTCATTCAAACCAATGATAGCACAACAGGTACAACACCAGAGCAAGACAGCCACGAAGTAACTTCATCTGGACGAGTTATTCGCAAACCATTGCGTTTAATTGAACAATGCTAAAGTTCTCATTTTAGACTCTTTGAGACTTTCAGTTCACTTTAAAAAAAAAAAAAAAAAAATGTATGCATGTTATAATTGTTAATTTTACAGTATTTCTTTCTTTTCAACTTTCTTATTTTCACAGGCTGAAAGGGGAAGATGTGGTGTGTTTACCTCCAGCCACTAGATGGCTTCAGTCGATAATAATAAGTGTTTATGTAGTCTTACCTTCACGACTCTTGTTGGTTCAGGAACAGAGATACAGCCATGAGGCTCCACTGATGTGTACTATCACTACTCTGAATAAAAGTCTGAAGTTCTAACCAGTGTGAGTTTACAAAATAACACAGTGGATACCTGACTTCTGCTTTGTTTCAAGTCAAAAAAGAGTATACATGTGGGTGTTGGATCCACTCCTGCTTTGCTTGGACTACCATCAGTGCCGGACTGGCCCACCGGGAAACCAGGAAAACTCCCGGTGGGCCCAGGTGTCAGTGGGCCCTGCTACTTCTAACAATTTGGCATATTTCATGGTCATTGCCTATTTCTTTTTAGGAAAAAAGAGGTTTAATAATGGAATAATAGAGTATAGTAAGTAGATATAAAAGACTAAGATAATAAAGAGGTTAAGTGAGTAGAGGAGGAATTATAGTTTGGAAAGTGGGCCCACAGTCTAAGGTTTTCTGGTGGGCCCCTGGCATCCCAGTCCGACACTGACTACTATTAATTTCATCTACTCTTCTACTCAAGTATATGGCCTACTCAGCTTACTTTTAACTGTATTACATAGTTTATCTGGCTTGACTATACGTTAGAGAAACCTAAATGGGCTCCAAAAGATGCAGAATAATATCACTGACCCTGACACCCTCTGACACTGTCTACAGCAAGGATCATTTAATATGTATTATATAGCATTCCTCTGTATCTCGGATGCATGTGATTCTCTTTTATGCCAAAAAAAGAACTTCCACAACGGTAAATTTCCATTTGCAGATTCCAGAATTCTACCGGACCCTGAAGCATTTCTTTTGAAGATACAGTTGTTGTTGACTAATTCACTTTCATAAAAGTGTTTTCATTGAAAGGATGATTTTCACTGCCAGACACAAGCGCTGTACAGTGTAACTTTCAATCCCTGGTTTCCAGGATCCGTGAGCATTTGCATCTAATTCATTACGCAATAGTATAGATTAATCTAAGGATCAGTATAGCTATCGCATGTGGTTGCCAGCCACCTTTATTTGCAATTAATGCTGAGATGATTACGGTGATTGTGTTTTATATGCTCTTTATTTGAAACTCTCTGACCCCAAGCTTCTTAATGTGTAATGTTCTACTAAGGCTGAAATTATAGACATTGCCATTTGCGAGGAAAATTGAATGCCTGGTAAATCATGTCTTTAATGAAATGAAATGTTCTTACATTGTGTTGAGAAAATCTGCTGTGTTTGTTTGCAGCACCTATGTTACTTTTTCTAACTCCAATTAATTAAACAAATGCGTCTCATTATTATTCCATACAAGTGCTTTTAATCTGGGAGGATAACATTGTTTTTTTTCTCGTCTTAAAAATGTTTAGATACGTATGGAAGATTTAAGCCAGATGAAAGTCGAGGATAACATGCTCATGAGGATATGGTGTAGATAAGCATGGAGATGCTGCAACCACTATAAAACCAACATATCTGGTTTCCTTAAAGGAGAACTAAGCCCTAAAAATGAATATGGCTAAAAATGCCATATTTTTAATATTGAACCTATTGCACCAGCCTAAAGTTTTAGCATCTCAATAGCAGCAGGACTTGTAACAGGGGGTCAACATCTTGGAAAGTGTCTGCGAAACTCTCATGCTCAGTGGGCTCTGAGCAGCTGTTGAGAAGCTAAACTTAGGGGTCATTGCAAATTATCAAGCAGAAAATGAGGTTGGCCTGTAATAATGTCAGCGCCAAAGGCACGGGAGACAGACAAACAGGCAAATAGGGTAATATTGTATATGACGTCACTGGAAGGCGCCCAGCATCGCACACGAGGAACGAACGCAAAGAACCGCTTCTACATCTTCCCAAGATATTCTGACCTTCTTGGGACTTTCTTTGTGCAGACGGGTGCATACAGGGGGAGCCTCCAGGAGGACTGTGCATAGATATGCTTTCTATAAACTTTTGCCATGTGAGTGCATTTTAAGCTTTGTTTTTAAAAATATTAAAAAGGTATTTTTACACTATTCGCTGCTGCATGTTAATTCACAGTTTACACAAGGAGAAGCGCTTCATGATTTTACGTGCAAGCTGATATTCCCTGTTTGTGAGTACCCACCTAAACAAGTTTCTAAGGAAAGTTTTTAACTCTTTGGTGGAGGTCAATATCAAATGAGGGTAACACACATATGGTGAAACAATTGGTCTGTTTCTCACACAAGAGGTGGCAACATCGCAAAACAATATTACCCTATTTGCCTGTTTGTCTGTCTCCCGTGCCTTTGGCGCTGGCTTTATTTCAGTGACAAATTTGCGGACTTGGAGGGATACAAGGGGGAGCCGGCTGGGATTTGTGGACACAATTGAACCTTGGGCCTACCTTTCTTTTAGGATACCTTTCTGGCCTGTAATATAAGCAATATAATATAAGCTACACGGCTGATTATTCAATTCTGATGTTTCTATGCTGCCATGTAGTTATTATCTGTATTAATTATTAATCAGCCTTATATCATGGCATTTAAATACCACAATATACTGTAAATACAGTATATTGTGAGTGGGTCCCTAAACTCAGTAAGTGATAGCAGCACAGAGCATGTGCATTGAATCAGCAGAAATGAAGATGGGGAGCTACTGGGACATCTTTGGGGACACAGATCTTCCCTGTTAAAGGCCAGTAGTTGAGTAGGGCTGGTACAGAAGCCCAAAGCATAACGTATAACATTTCTAGCCTACTTTTTTAGTTAGGCTTTAGTTCTCCTTGAAACAGCTATGTAATACTCCTGAATCCTAGCAGTAAAATCAAAACATACAAACATTACTGGTGAATCTCTAAATTACACAGCACATATAGAAGTCAGTCTTGTGTTTGTGAATAAAGTTTGGGATAGGAGTTTTATCCAGAGTGATAAAAAGGTATATGGTGGCACTGGTCACGTATGCCCTTATATTTGGAGTTTGGGTCCACTGCTGCTTGACAAATACCTGACTTACATCCCCAAACTGGCCTAAAAATAATTAACTCTTACCATTTGTTTTCTGTTGGAGTCTTTATCGGCCACAGCTTTATTACACAGATACATACATTTTAACAATACATAACATAAATATATAAATAACAGTTCCATATTAACAGCATTATAACCATTAACTATCAACAGTGATATAACAGTAAGTAACTTCTCCTCTGCAAGATTTCTGGCAATGAACTCAATTAGGTGCATGACAATCATACCAGCCAGCAGTCTCCAAAAACTCCAATAGTCTTTTGAATTTTCGTTTGTCTCCCTTGAGAAAACATCACTGATAGTGACCAAAATGTTTGCTGTTTGGGGGATCATAAGTCTAGGAGACAATAATTCTCACCTCCTCCTCCTATTGTCTTCCCCAACTGCACCCGTACTCACTACTTGCCAGTGTTGTGGAAGTGTAACAGATGTACAAGTGTACAGGATACCTCCTGTATTGATCAGGTTTTGTATGTAACCTGTATCTTCAACATGTACACCCATCTATTGAGCACTGTGAGGAATATGTTGGTGCTTTGTGTTAAGTTAGTAGCAACTTCCAACAGTCTCACACAAAAAACAACAAAAAACAGAAAAGAATTTTCTCATAGCTTATGACCACTGAGCCCCTACTTTTCCCTAGGGAGAGGAACCTGACATAGACACGTCACTAGCAATTTAATGGTTTCAAGGATCATAATTGGGTTTCAAAAAAAAAAGGCTTATAGTCAGGCAGGGTCTGAATTAAACTCAAACAAAACCCCTTTACCCTCATCTTGCCATATCTGCTCCCAAACAAATAGGAGCACCAATAAATAATTGAAACATAGGCCATTTTTCAAAAATAGTCTAAGGGACCTATTTACTGATTTCCTTTTTTCCCACAAATCTTATTTTTCTCTCTAAAAATGCATGTTATTTTGTTATTTCTATAAAAGTGTAAACATTTGAGATCTATTAAGGGATCCTATTTACTAACATTCAGATTTCCTTTTTTTCACTTAGAGGGTTATTTACTAAAATCTGAATTTATCTAAAATTTTAATAACGACCAAACTCCCATGCCCGATTTTAGCTTATTTATTAATAAAAACGTTAATTTAATTGGACTGCAGAAAAACGCAATACAATCGTGCGAAAACCCGAATTGCTTGAATTTTCCTGGCTTTTTTCTCCACTATTGATTGAATTTTTCAAGCTTTTGCCCAAAAACACAGAAAAAGTTTGATTTTTGGCCTAAATCCAGAGCAGACTACGAAAACTTAAAATTGAGATAGATGCCTCTCCCATTGACTTATATAGGACCTTGACAGGTCTAAAATGATGGATTTTCGGAATCAGGTTTTTTGTATCATTGGAGTATAATACTTTAAATGTCAAAAATTTTGTTTTTGAAGTAAAAGGGAGTAAAAGGGAACTGCACTGTTAGAGGTTTTCAGATTTTTATTGCTTGCAATTGTCTGAAAAATTTGAATTTTTTTAGGTTTTAGAGTTATTCATATTTATTTTTAGATGGTTCAGCGTTTTTTTCATTCATACTTTTTGTATTCAGATTTTTTAATAACTTCCATGGGATTTGTGGTTTTAGAGAAATAAATTGTGTTTAATTGTGGTTTCTAATACCACTAAAATTCAAACATAAAAAAAAAAACGGTCCTCTTAATATAAAAACCATGAAAAACTCTAATACAAAACTTCTCCAAGTAGGTTGAGGTCCCATAGAAGTCAATGGGAGCTGCTCTGGTCCAATTGGACTTTTTTTTAGCCAATAATTGTAGAGTAATATTTAGTGTGATCATGGTTTCAAATAGCTTTATTACCACTAAAATTCAACTTTAATCTATGGGCCTCCAAGAAAAAATATACTAAAAAAAAAACTCCCAACCATGTTCATCTCCTTGTTTTCATCCTCCTGATTTCATCTGGAGGGATCTGGGGAACAGGGCAAAGCCATTGCAAAAATTAGGATCCTATAATGCGTATTACATATTGTGTAGTCTACAGTAATATTTGTTATTAATTAAAACAATATATAATCATATTTACTAGGAATGCACTGAATCCGTTATTTTGGATTCGGCCGAACCTCCAAATCCTTCGCGAAAGATTTGGCTGAATACCGAACCGAATTCGAATCCTAATTTGCATATGCAAATTAGGGGTGGGAAGGGGAAAAATGTTTTACTTCCTTGTTTTGTGACAAAAATTCACGTGATTTCCTTCCATGCCCCTAATTTTCATATGCAAATTAGGATTCGGATTTGGGTCAGCAGGTCAGAAGGATTTGGTCGAATCCGAATGCTGCTGAAAAAGGCCGAATCCTGGATTCGGTGCATCCCTCATATTTACAGCAGTAACAAACTTAAATTCAGATTGAAATAGCATCAGTCTTACTTGGCTGCTTAATAGACTTCATGCCAACTCACGTTCTCAGAAAACCTGGCCTCACCTGCAGTACAGAGACCCATCTCTCCTGCCTGCATTAACCATTTTATTTCCAAATGACAGAATGCCCTCTGGCAGCAGACTCTTTTAATGAGATTCATGTGTGAACCACAGGCACAGTGTAAATACCCAGTGGATTCTGCAGCACGTAAAGTGATTTGCAACAGACCTGCAATCTGTCCTTGGCACGGAATGAAAACTGTATTGTATTTTGCCCTGGGTGCTATCCAAGGCACTGAAGAACATTTTATCCTCAACATATGACACCTTTAGTACATTTTATGTAAAGAAGTTGTAGCTGGAGGGAGGATGGTGCAATTCAGACAATGGAAAAAGGGGTTTAAACTTTTTCTTTTTAGTAAAGATATATATATATATATATATATATATATATATATATATATATATATATATATATATATATTCCAACAATTATGATGCACCAATCAAGTGTAGCGTATTACATGGTTTATGGGGTGCTGATCTGAATAGGGTGAGTTATTCCACTCTCAATAAATATATAGTATCCAACCAGATAGCAACACCTTGATAAAACGTAGCATTTATTTACTAAAGTTAAAACATTCCAAAGCGTACTTTCATTTGCAACATTGTATAAACTTATCTGTACATAGTCCAGCAGTACATAGTCCAGTGATAACACCACATATTTGTGCGTCTCATATTGTGCGCCGCATATTTGTGAAATCCTCCTTCCCTTTCTCAAGCATTTTTTTTTTGTCTCTATGCAGGGCGGAAGAGACGTGGCCGATCACTGTGATGACGCATCCTCATATTGGAGATGGGTCTGCACGTCAGCGGACATATCCCCCCACCTCTCAGTTGCTAACGATATTCCTTAGCTACAAAATATTTGCAAAAAACATTAGTTCATCATTGCAAAGGCCTTTTTTTCATTATACATGGACAATTACACATAACCTGTATTACTGCTACAATGCACAATTCACAAAAAAAATGAAAGTAAAAGTCACGATTTAACCCCTGTGGAATCAGGGTTCCCAATCTATCAATCCACTTAACTTCTGCTTTTTTTAATATTAGGGTTCGGTCTCCTCCTCTCATGGGTGGTGGAATAGTATTATTATTATTAACATGTATTTATATAGCGCCAACATATTGCGTAGCACTGTACTATATATTGAATAACCCTGAATTTAAGGTCCTCCGAAGAGTGACCATAATCGAAACATTTTCTGGATACAGGAAGTGATTTGTTACCTGTATCAAACCCTATCTATCAGTGCCGGGCCAGACCAGCCAGGCGCCCTAGGCAGCCTGTCTGTCCCCGGCGCCGGCTGAGAGCACGCAGGCAAATTGACGTTCGCGCCTGCACATGCCCCTATTGGCGCTTGTGCGCCGATGTGCACAATGGAGCTCTCTCATGCGCGCCATCAGAACTAGCTCGTGCGCGCACAAAAATGGATCGTGCGCATGCGCAGGAGTGAAATAGGTAAAGAAAATGCCAGCGGCAGTTGGGGAGAGAGGGGACCGGACTTGGGGTAGGCGACAGAAAGGTACGTGCCTGGCGCCCCCCCCAGCTTTGCACCCTAGGCAAGTGCCTACTCTGCCTACCCTTAGTTCCGGCCCTGCTATCTATGTTCGTGTAACCAACACGTCTAGAAAAGTCACTGGAGACTGGCTGTCGTTGTGAATTTAATCTCATTGTGGGCTCCATTGATTGCCTCCCAGAAGGCAGCCAAGGTATCTAGGTCACCCCGCAATAGAAGGAACATGTCATTGATGTACCTCCAACAGGCAACACAATGCCCCATGAAGAGTACATTTCGGAAAATGTGCTCCTCCTCAAACCAATTCATGAATTAAGCGACTCTGGAGCCCATGGCAGTCTCCCGTGTCTGCAAGTAATATTTGTCCTGAAATTTGAAATAGTTTCCATGTAATATGAAGCCTAACATCTCCATAAAGAATTCTATCTCATTGTCACTATATAGACCTGAACGCAATAAAATGATCTGAGCTGCTCTCAAACCATCCGCATGAGGAATTGATGTATATAGGCTGGCCACATCAAATGTGGCCAGCCAAATAGTCCCCTCTAGCTTAGGTACCTATTATAGCGTATTCAAAAATTCATTAGTATCTTTAACATATGATTTAGTTGTTTGTATCAGGGGACCTAGAATCTTATCCAGTGTTTCTGCCACATTGCTAGTCAAGGAGCCTATACCCGCCACAATTGGCCTTCCTTATGTATCTTAGGTAGGACATACATGAGAGAGATTATCAGAAAATCGACAGTCATGTATGTCCTAGATGCTTCAGAGATAGTCCCTGACAGAGTAGCATTGTGTAGAAGTTTATCTAATTCCCTTTTAAAAGAGCTGGTAGGGTCACCATGTAATTGAATGTACACTGATGAGTCTGATAATTGCCTATTGATCTCTCATATATATTTATCTGGGTCCAAAACAACGATCGCCCCTCCTTTGTCGGATGGCTTAATCGTTATATGTGACATAGTGTCAAGGCCGCCGGGAGCGCGAAGAGGCGCGTCTGCTCTCGGCGGCGAATAATCCAAAATGGCGGCACCCAGTCAGCCCCCGTGGGCGCTGGGACGCCCACGCAGGCGTAAACACGCATGCACAAACACGCCGGCGCAAGCACGCCGCCGTAAGGACGTCAATGACGTCACTTTGGCACCAAATTTGAATATAAAAAGGCTCCCAGGACGCCAGAATGGCGCCCAAGAATAGGTTCTGCTTCCCTGAACCTGGGTTTCTGTTCCAAGCCTTGATTCCTGTATCCTGTACCCTGATTCCTGCTCCTGCCGTGGTTTTGACCCTCTGCCTGGACTCTTGTTATTTGATCCTGATCTGCCTGTCACTGAACTCTTGCTTGGACTTTGACCTTCCGCTTTGCTTAACCCTTTGGATACCGTGACCTTGCACCCTCAAGAGGGCTTCTTCCTTGATCCAGACTAACTCCCTGGAGGGAGCTCCCGGCTCCCTGACACATAGAACATAGTTACATAGTTACATAGTTAAATTGGGTTGAAAAAAAGACAAAGTCCTCCAAATGAAAACACAGCATCCATACATACACCCCTCCCTACTTTTAATTAAATTCTATATACCCATACCAACTATAGAGCTTAGTATCACAATAGCCTTTGATATTATGTCTGTTCAAAAAATCATCCAAGCCATTCTTAAAGGCATTAACTGAATCAGCCATCACAACATCACCCGGCAGTGCATTCCACAACCTCACTGTCCTGACTGTGAAGAACCCCCTACGTTGCTTCAAATGAAAGTTCCTTTCTTCTAGTCTAAAGGTGATCCACTTTATGGGTAAAAAGGTCCCCTGCCATTTGTCTATAATGTCCTCTAATGTACTTGTAAAGTGTAATCATGTCCCCTCGCAAGCGCCTTTTTTCCAGAGAAAACAACCCCAACCTTGACAGTCTACCCTCATAATTTAAGTCTTCCGTCCCTCTAACCAATTTAGTTGCACGTCTCTGCACTCTCTCCAGCTCATTTATATCCCTCTTAAGGACTGGAGTCCAAAACTGAACTGCATACTCCAGATGAGGCCTTACCAGGGACCTATAAAGAGGCATAATTATGTTTTCATCCCTTGAGTTAATGCCCTTTTTTATGCAAGACAGAACTTGCTTTAGTAGCCACAGAATGACACTGCCCAGAATTAGACAACGTGTTATCTACAAAGACCCCTAGATCCTTCTCATTTAAGGAAACTCCCAACACACTGCCATTTAGTGTATAACTTGCATTTATATTATTTTTGCCAAAGTGCATAACCTTGCATTTATCAACATTGAACCTCATTTTCCAGTTTGCTGCCCAGTTTTCCAGTTTAGACAAATCACTCTGCAAAGTGGCAGCATCCTGCATGGAACCTATAGTTCTGCACAATTTAGTATCATCTGCAAAAATAGAAACAGTACTTTCAATGCCCACCTCCAGGTCATTAATAATCGAGTTGAAAAGCAAGGGACCTAGTACAGAGCCCTGTGGTACTCCACTAACAACACTGGTCCAATTAGAAAATGTTCCATTTACCACCACTCTTTGTATATCTTTTAGCCAGTTCTCTATGGAGAAACAAATACTACGTTCCTGGTCAACATTCCTTAATTTAACCAGTAACCTTTTGTGTGGCACTGTATCAAATGCTTTAGCAAAGTCTATGTAAATCACATCCACTGCCATCCCAGAATCGAGGTCTCTACTTACATTCTCATAAAAAGAAATCAAGTTAGTCTGGCAAGATCTATTACGTAAAAACCATGCTGGCACAAACTCATAGTATTATGATTTGCTATGAAGTCCAGTATCTTATCCTTTATTAAACCTTCGAAAAGCTTTCCTACCACTGACGTTAGACTAACTGGCCTATAGTTTTGAGGCTGAGAACGGGATCCTTTTTTGAATAGAGGCACCACATTAGCAATTCGCCAGTCTCTCGGCACTATGTCAGATCTCAATGAATCCTGAAAAATTAAGTAAAGAGGTTTGGCAATCACAGAGCTAAGCTCGCTAATTACCCTGGGATGAATACCATCTGGCCCTGGACCTTTGTTAATCTTAACATGTTCTAGTCTCTTTTGAATTTCTTCATGTGTTAACTAGGGATGCACCGAATCCACTTTTTTGGATTCGGCCGAACCCCCGAATTCTGAACCGAATCCGAACCCTAATTTGCATATGCAAATTAGGGGTGGGAAGGGGAAATTTTTTTTACTTCCTTGTTTTCTGACAAAAAGTCACGCAATTTCCCTCCCTGCCCTTAATTTGCATATGCAAATTCGGATTCGGATTCGGTTCGGCCGGGCAGAAGGATTCGGCCGAATCTGAATCCTGCTGAAAAAGGCCGAATCCTGGCCGAATCCCGAACCGAATCCTGGATTCGGTGCATCCCTAGTGTTAACCATGCATCATTAGTTGTATTACTAGAATTGGGACTGTCAAGAAGGAAACCTTCACTTACTGATTCCTCATGTGTAGACAGGTGAAAAATATGAGTTCAGAATCTGCGCTTTTATTTTGTTTTCATCAACCAGCTGACCCCCTCTGATAGTAAGGGTCCCATCCCTTCCTGCTTAATTTTTTTACTATTAACATATTTAAAAAATAATTTTGGATTTTTTTTACTGCTTGCTGCAATATCCTTTTTTAGCTTGCCTTATAGCTTCTTTGCATGATTTATTGGTCTCCTTGTACCTTATAAATGTTTCTGCTGTACCAGCTAACTTGAAAGCCTTAAATGCACGTCTTTTCTTACCCACCTCAACACCAATGCTTCTATTGAACCAAAAAGGTTTTACTTTGCAACGACGTTCCTTGCTTACAAGTGGAATATACTGACAAGTATATTTATTAAGCAGCATTTTAAAGACTTCCCATTTTTGTTCTGTGTTTAACCCTGTGAAAAGCATTTACCACTTAATATGTTGCAGAGATGCCCTTATACTGTCAAAGTTTGCCTGTCTGAAATTTAGTGTTTTAGTTACTCCCTTATAGAATTGCTTCTGCAACAGAATCTCAAAGGAGACCATGTTATGATCACTATTCCCTAAATGCTCACCCACACAAATGTTAGAGATGAGTTCAGTATTATTAGTTATTACAAGGTCCAAAAGAGAGTTATTCCTAGTAGGTTCTTGAACGAGCTGGAATAAAAAGTTGTCATTCAGCATATTTACAAACCTACTAGCTTTTTCTGTCTTGGCAACCCCATTACCCCAGTCAATGTCTGGATAATTGAAGTCACCCTTAGCAACAACTTGACCCAGCTGTGAAGCCGCTTGTTTCTGCAAGAGTAGCTGGGCTTCATACTCGACACTTATATGAGGTGGTTTATAGCATACACCAATGATAATTCTTTTAATTGTAGTAAGGTATCAGTTTCTGACCTGCTCATGTTATAACCCCCCAAATGCATTGGTGTCTTTACAAATGCTTCAACATCTGTTTTAACTTTTTGTATATACGTTTCAACAGCAGAATAGAAAATAGGAGGGACAAATTTACTCTTACTTCTAAACCCCAATTTCCTAGTGTCAAAGCCCTGTATAGAGTCTATGGCCACATTAGTAACATCCATTGCAGTTCTTTGTGCAAAGTGTGCTTTGAGTCTCAATAGGCGGATGAAACAATATAAATCAACCTGTAATTTGAAGGCATCAAGTTTAGATGTAGGACAGTAATTCAACCCATGTGATAGAACTGCTATTTGTGCCGGCGTCAGTTCCACAGATGATAAATTATATACTATTTGTTGCGAGCTTCCCTCCTGGGTTGTATCTTCCATTCTCTCTGGGATTTTATCCCTTTGTTTTCTCCTCCTGCCGCCCCTTCTGATCTTTTGCCATTGTTGATAAAAAATGAGTGCCTCTTTCTCTTGAGCAGTCAGAACTACATCCAGGTCTTTCCCGCAGTTGTTGAGACTCATATCTATTGCCCTCTCGTCCACTATTTAATTGTGCCCAATTATATACATGGCCTCTTTCATAGTCCAAAGTATCTCTGTCAAACTTTTGTCTTTTACGTATAATCACTTCATTTTTGTATTTCTCTATTATGTCATCCATCTTCAATTTGAATTCAGATATATATAGAGAGAGAGAGAGAGGGAGTGGAGTGCACAACCATGAGAAAAAAGCAAAAAACCGGGGTGCTAGTCCGAAATATATAGCATATATATGCAGAATGTATATATATATATATATATATATATATATATATATATATATATATATATATATTGTAAGACAGTGGAGCTATATAGAGGTCCATTTCATGAGTCCTGAACTGTTGGGAGAGAAGTAAGTTATTTTGATTAGGGAAAAATGTTATTCTTTATGAAGTAGTAATGAGTGAAGATTATGAGAAGTTGATAATATAAACTATTTCCTCCTCCCTTTCTATTTATTTTACAATACATTTGAAATTATACAAGCGGCTACAAGCGGCTCAAACCTACACATGTTATGGGGTGAAGTTTTCTTCATGTTTTAATTTACAGAACCTACAGCTTCATCATTATGACATCCCTTCCCAAACCTACAAATTACTGTAACTCTGACCTACCATATGCCCTTACAGCCAGGAACCAATGTTTTTTTTTTACAAACATAGCTCAGATAATGGATATTACAGTGATGATAGACATGTGGTAAAAACTGATACCTTTACTGACTGAATAGCTGAGGCTTCTCACACTAAGCATCAATTCTCTGCACCTAAAGAGTTACCAATTAAAGTTCCAGCTTTGTTTCCTACTCATTCCATGGAGAACACACTATATAAGTTGCCGACTGACTCCAAAACCTAATTGTTGTTTTCCTAGCCTGCATTTATTTTTATTCATATTGAATGCCAAAACATAATTATCATATAGAGTACAACATAATGACATAATACTTCTTGTATTCTAATGACTTTCTAGAAGGCAGCAGCAGAAAATCCAAGCAGCACCTCGAGTTTATTAAATGCGAGCAGCTACCTCCTCTGGGCATCACCATTAGGCTTTAAAAAAATCTTCAATAAGAAGTTATAAACAAATATTTGCTAAAGTGTAGCTTACCTCATTTACTGAAGCCAGTGGCCCTTCACTGTATCAGGGGGCTCCCCCTCTCTTGGTTAGGAAAGCAGAAGGATTAAGTTGGTGTCAAACAGACTAATAAATAAATATTTACTTCTCATAAACTGTGCAAGCAGTTGTGTGCATTCTTCTGTCTCTGTGGCAATGAATAGGTTAAAAAGCTTTCAGCGCTCCATCCAAACAGGTTCAGCTTTTGTCAGGAAGGTAACATAATATCGCTGAATAAAAAACATAATTTATTCATTTGCTCAATATATGTATGTGGCAGTGTTTGTGTTATAGATGCAGAATGGATTTCAGGCAGAGTGTTTGTGTAACGTTTCTATGTCACTTCAAGGTGATTAACTATCAAAATAAGAGAAACATTGTGTCAGGCCAGAATATAATGGAAACCACCCATGCACTATATCTATCTATAGAGCTCTATATGCAATACACTGCTTACCACGCTCCCTAACTCTTCATGCAAAACCACTTGTACAAATAGATCTACATTATTGCCCTTCTTACCCCCCTACATATAAAATCATATCACTTTCTCAGGCAAAAATAATTATTGTCAAATAAATGCCGATGGATGTTTTGGCAATATATTCGGAGTATTCTTACGGATCATTCGCTTACAATGCCTTTATATGGGCTCTGTACAGCTACTTAATATGTAAGCGCTCCTTTATGCACCACGGGACAGAATGCAAAGTGCAAACAATATAATAAGCTCCATGTTGTTCACTCTTTGCATTTGCCCACAAGAAGTTGGTTCCCAGAAGCACAGGTCTTTGCAATCCAGAGATGAACCAAAAGACCCCCATGTAGCTGATGAATACAGCCCTGATTGCGCTTGGCAGCATCAATTTGGGGTGGTGCATGGAAACAACCTTTAACAACCCCTAGTTTATACATCATTCAGGTTAGGGAGCACCAGAAGGCACAAGGTATTATGGAGACTATGGGGCAAATTCACTAAGATTCGTAGTTGCGCTCGCGTCTGCTTCGCCGCACTTCGCCAGGCGTATTTTCGCCATTGTTACGCAAATTCACTAAAATCCGAAGTTGCGCTCAGGGGAAGCGTAAGGTTGTAAAATTGTGCTAGCGTTAATTCGCCAATCAAATCGAAGTTACGCTAGCGATGCTTAATTTGCATACGCCAAATTGAAGTAACAATGGAGGTATATGAAGCATCACTACACAAGCCTGGGAAACCTTCAAAACAGCAAATAAAATTTTTATTTTGCCCTACACATGTGCCCACTGTATAGTTAAGGTGCCATGAGTTAGGAAATGTAGGGGGAAGGAGGGTAACCCCAAAAAATGTTTTGATCTTTTTCAGCCTATCACCCATAAAAAAAAGAAAAAACGCCAGTGTTTTTTGGGACCTAGAAAAATGTTTAACTTTTTTGGAAGCAATCCCTATCTACTCTATTGCACTTCGCCTGGTCTGAGGTGGCGAAGGAAGTCTGGCGTAAAAGGTAGCGTTCAGAAAAATGCGCACTTTAGTGAATTTGCGTAGTTACGTCCGTTGCGCAAATTCGCCAGGCGTAAGGGTGCGAAGTAACACTAGCGAATTTACCGCAGCATCCGTTAGTGGATTGGCAAATTAACGAAAATGCGCTACGCTAGCGAATTAACGATAGCGTTAGGCGCTTCGTCCTTTAGTGAATTTGCCCCTATGAAAGATAGTAAGTACAGGGTTACATGGCACTTGTAGCCCTGCATCTTGCAGCTTATGCCAAATTAAGATACTGCAGAGCCTGCACCTATATCCCTTGCACCATGTGGGACATTCACTAAGATTCGTAGTTGCGCTGGCGTCCACTTCGCCGCGATTCGTCGCACTTCCCCGAACTTTGCCAGGCTTCGCAAATTCACTAAAATCCGAAGTTACGCTCAGGGGTAGCGTAAGGTTGCGAAGTTGCGCTAGCGTTAATTCGCTAAGCAAAGCGAAGTTACGCTAGCGATGGTTAATTTGCATATGGCGCCAAATTGCCAAGTTACAATGGAGGTATATGTATCAGAACTACACAAGCCTGGGAAACCTTCAAAACAGCAAATAAAATTTTTATCTATTTAAAATATTAACATGTGCCCACTGTATAGTTAAGTTGCCATGAGTTAGGAAAAAAAAACAATTTGATCGTTTTCAGCCTATCACGCATAATAAAGAAAAAACGCCAGAGTTTTTTGGGACTTTTTTTGAAGCAATCCCTATCTACTCGATTGCACTTTGCCTGGTCTGAGGTGGCGAAGGAAGTCTAGTGTAAAAGGTAGCGTTCAGAACAATGCGCGTGTTAGTGAATTTGCGTAGTTACGTCCATTGTGCAAATTCGTCAGGTGTAAGGAAGTTACACCAGCGTCCGTTAGTGAATCGGCGAAGTAACGAAAATGCCCAATGCTGGCGAATTCACGCTAGCATTAGGCGATTCTGCGCTTAGTGAATTTGCCCCTATGTGTTCTCTGCCTGAGCACCAAGAGAGCACAATTGATCTTAAGGAATTTGCATCAGGGAATTTGATAACTATTACTTAATTCCATATGCCGATAGTAATTCTTTATAAATTATTACATGGGCATATTTAAATTTGTGTATAGCTGTAAAAGTGTTGGCAAGGAAATAGTCATGCATCCACATGACCAACTATATATGTATAAATATATATATGTATAAAAGATTATATCCCATATGGTTGTTAATTCTTTCTCCTGGTTCTCCTTTAACTGCATATCCAGTAAGCTTCCCCATAAGCCATAGTGATATTACATACAGCCTCTCTTTGTCACTTCCTATTTCTCCCGCTGTTGTGCTCTTTGTGTTGCTCTGCCGGTGAAAGGTGTTAACCCACAAGGTTGTTCTGACGTCCTTGAAAGTTAAATAGAACAGAAACCCCCCCTTTCCAATATCTCCTTGAAACGTTTTCCCAATCACTTTTTGTAAGAGGGATTAATTTTTCATGAGATTTCGAGTACCCTCCGAACTTCTCCAGCACGGTACAAACTGCATCTGACGTTGCTCAGCTGCACTGAGTGACACATCCGTTTGGAAAGCTGCTTTTTTCCTTTTTCTTCAAGGTGATTGATGTAATTTTCTATTAGACTGACCTTTGCTGGAAATGTTTTGACTGTAATGATTTCCTGTCCACTTTACTCAGCAGTCAGAGACCTGCTCCAGCTAACAGATGTTACATTGCCCAGGAGAAGTGGGCTGTGAAGGAGAGAGGAGGGACTCATAGATTGCCAGGGCACATTTTGTGAGATCTAGCAGGTAAATTATACAGTCTGTAGGCGTTTATGGGTCCCTCCCATTTTTCTCTTGTTTTCTTTATGATTCCCTGACCCATACAAACATACAAACAATTCTATATGACGTCAATCAAATTCTGTTTGAATGCTTCTTTTAATGATGCCATCTCTTACTTTACTTTATATCTAGTTATAATGCTCCCTAGTATACTGGATAGGATACAACCCATACACCACTATTTAATTTTACATATTACCCTCTGTGACCATAAAAAAACTATATACAAGACAGTAACTATCTTTTGTACCTAAATTATAATCTGCTAACTAGTGATTTGCGGGTCGGGCTTTTCCTGAGTCTATAAAAACTCAACCCGAAGTCTGAAGCTGGCATTTGGAAGGTGGCAACCCAGAAAGGATCATGCGAGGTAGGCCCACACGAGGGTAAACCCACGGGTCCCGCGGGTATCGGGTCGGCCGCACATCACTACTGCTACCTCTCCACCATATTGTTATATCCACAGTTTAATTTGGACTCGTTATTTTACCCTTTGATATGCCTGATGCCATCTGTTTCTCTATATACAGGTATGAGACCTGTTATCAAGAATTTTCAGGATATTCCAGGCTATTCCAGATAATGGATCTTTCCGTAATTTAGATATTCATACCGTAAGGGGCCGATTCACTAACTTCGAGTGAACGATTCGAAGTAAAAAAACTTCGAATTTCGAAGTGTTTTTTTGGGCTACTTCGACCATCAAATGGGCTACTTCGACCTTCGACTACGACTACGTCTTCGAATCGAAGGATTCGAACTAAAAATCTTTGACTATTCGGCCATTCGATAGTCGAAGTACTGTCTCTTTAAAAAAAACTTCGACCCCCTAGGTCGCCATCTAAAACCTACCGAAGTCAATGTTAGCCTATGGGGAAGGTCCCCATAGGCTTTCCTAAGTTTTTTTGATCGAAGGATATTCCTTCGATCGTTGGATTAAAATCCTTCAAATCGAACGATTCGAAGGATTTAATCGTTCGATCGAAGGAATAATCCTTCGATCGTTCGATCTTATTATCTGCGCTAAATCCTTCGACTTCGATATTTGAAGTCAAAGTATTTTAATTCCGAGTCGAATATCGAGGGTTAATTAACCCTCAATATTCGACCCTTAGTGAATCGGCCCCTTAGTCTACTAGAAAATCATGGGGTTACTTATTAAAGATCGAATGCCAAAAACTACAAAAATGTTAGGTTTTTTTTTACTATAAAATCCTTAAATTTTATTATACGCCGAGGATGGAAAAAGTCTGAATCTGAAAATCTCAGGTTGTATATAAGTCAATGGGAGAGGTCCCTATCCTATTTGGAAGTTTTAACTCAAGTTAATGTATTCCCACATTGTATGAGGTTTCATTCATAACTGAAGAAGCCAAAAAGATGATATTCCCTATAAAAATCCCGGTTCTTCTATTTGTATTCATAACTTTAATACATCATTTCACAAAAATGTCTGTTCTGTACATAAGTGATCAGACCCACTATGGATCAACATTGTTCCTCTTTAGAGAAACTCAGGGGTTTTAGGCTCAACATAGGTCAGATCACAAGTGCATTAGCAAGTAGTTGTCTTGTCAGGAAAATGCGGCATAAACTCTGTTTTCATTTAATGTTTTATCTAGTGATGGGCGAATTTGTGCAGTTTCGCTTCGCCGAAAAATTAGCGAAATTCGCGAAACGGCGAAAAATTCGCGAAACGGCACCGGCGTCTCGTTTTTGACGCCGGCACCCGTTTTTGACGCCAGCGCCCGTTTTTTTGACACCGGCGCCAGTTTTTGACACCGGCGTCCGTTTTTTCGGAAAAAAAATTTTGACGCCGGCGAATTTTTTCCGCGAATTTTCACGGGCGTTTCGCGAATTTATTCGCTGGCGGCGAATCGCGCAAATTCGCGCCTGGCGAATAAATTCGCCCATCACTAGTTTTATCCTATTTACCGCTAACTGTAACTGTCAACTCTATTAACTGTAGGATAAGAATCCAGAAATCTATTCCTATTCTACAACATGTCCCACTCCCAAACGCTTCAAAACATTCCTGATATGGATGTTTCTATTTTCGGCTTGTTTCCTTTCTCTTTGCCATTAATACAGCAAATAAAAATGAATCATGGAAAAGAAGCAGCTCAGCTTCCTCTGATGTACTGCTGTAATTATGTATGTGCAAAAAGAGCAGAGAGTTATGATTCCAGTTTCACAGTCAGATCAGGGACTTCCAATTAAACAACGAGGCAGGGAATAAGTTTCCCTGTTATCTGGGGTTATTTTCTGGATTACAAGGGACTGGAGTGTTAATGATTCCTATGTAATGATGGACTATGCATCAAGCTGGAGCACCATATCACTCTGCTGTGAATATTTCTGGAAAAGCTATAAAAGGGGAAGGGAAATGCACATAACTTTCCCAACATGAAGATCACACATTATTCTTTGGTTTATGTGCTGTAATATCTTATGCAGAAGAAAGACCATAGTCCACAGGCAGGTGGTAATTAATTCTAGTACTTCTCTGCTAAAATGCCTTAGAACCTTTCATAGATCTTTGCTGCTGTATAACAATTGAAGTGAAGGCTACCAGCTATAAATTCATTTAAAACTCTCAGCTGTCAATCATATATTGCCTGCCCCTCCTCTACGCCTTAGACAGGTATTTACTTTCACTTGAAAATTGAAATCATGTATATAGTGTAAGTGACGTTTATTTTGCTTGAATAACACCATAAACCAGGAGTTGGAATTATTTTTTCAGGTGACAGGTCCCCTGTAAGAGAAAAGCTACATTATAATTATAACAATTGATTTCCCCAAGAACACTGGGTACAATAATTTTTTAAATTTCTCGTGCGACAATACCCATTGCTCCAGTCCAGATGATGAAAATGTGCACGAACAGTGAATTTCTGCATTTTTTTTATTTCCCCAAGGCAACCACAGCAGTAAAGATCTGTCTTTCCAAAGATGCCCCTGTAGCTCCCCATCTTCTTTTCTGCTGATTCACTGCATATGTTCTGTGCTGTTGTCACTTACTGATCTAAAGGGATTGACTCACAATAAACAGTACAAATGGGGCAATGCAATATGTTTTGCTAGCGCGAAAAACCTGCGCAAAGACACTTGCAAACATTAGTGACCATGTTTGCGTCCTTTTTTACTGATTAAAGCCCTCGATGACTTCATTGCAAAAACTATTTGACAATGCTAATTCACTAAAATGTGAACTTGCGGCCATGGCGACGAACGCTGGCGAAGTTGCGCTAGAGATACGTCGGCAAGCAAAGCGAAGTTGCGCTAGCATTGGCTAATTTGCATACGGCGGGAAGTGAAAGTTGAATGAACGTTTTATGTTGCAGCAAATACTTTACATTACACAAGCCCGGGGTATGTTAATAAAATAAAGTAACATGGGTTCCCAAAAAAAATGGTCTTTTACAGGCTATCACCCTGAAATATGTAAAAGACGCCAGTGTTTTTTGGAACTTAGAAAATTTTCTATCCACTCCACTGCACTTCTCCTGGTCTGAGGTTGGTGAAGGCAAGTCTGGCGCAAGAGGTAACGTTCAGTAAAATCCGCATCTTACTGAATTTGTGGAGTTACGTCTGTTCGCCAGAGCGAAAATTCGCCTGGCGATAGCATGAGAATGATCACTAGCATGTGTCTCTTTTGCTAGTTACGTTACGCCTGCGCCCGTTAGAGAATTGACGAAGTACCGAAATTACATCACATCGATATCGTTAGTCGCTTCACCTTTGGGGAATCTGCCCCTTTGCCTCACTCGCCTCACTCCAGTTTCTTGAATGCACGGTTTTACTGTTACATTGCCAATCTGTGTACTATTTTTTTAAATTGTAGTATCACAGTGGCTTCCCATTGTCTGGTTTTGTTGCTTTAAGAATTAAAAAAAATGTACACTGTAATGTTATTTTTTATATCCGATTCTAATAACTTGTGTGAATACCTACTTGTATTTATTAATATGAGTGGGGGCTACGGTAGAGCTTTCTCTGACAGAATTTTGTAAACACATAATTGAATGTCAGTGATTGAATTGTCGTGAAATATGAATGACTGCTTAAATATATCAATAAATATTTTTTTTAACTAAACATATTTTTGTATGAAATTGTATGTTTTTGCCAAAAAGCTGTATAGAGCTATAATAATTGCTTTAAGTGACTTGTAATGCATTCTCCTATGTATTAGGCTAATGTGATACTAAATTCTATAGTTAGTATAGATATGGGTATATATAATTTATGTAAAAGTAGGGAGGGGGGTGTATGGATGCTGGGTTTTCATTTGGAGGGGTTGAACTTGATGGACTTTGTCTTTTTTTCAACCTGATCTAACTATGTAACTATGTAACCAATCAAGATATCATTCATATTGTTTGGATGGAAGACTGTCAGCAAAAAATCCTAGCCTTGGCAGAATGTATGCAAATACGTGTTAAGTATATAATTACATATTTAATTGGCAATACATTTATTTCTGGAACCATAAAACAGTATTCTAATGAGCACATTTAATCTCATTATACATGCAAGTGACATTTACAAATCCCCAATAAAATAAGCACTCACAAGGGATAAATATCGCAGAATACATCACCTGCTGCTTTTATGGTCTCCTTGAGCAAAAAGTGTGATTCTGTTTGTAGACATGAAAGGCAGTCACTTAAGTTCATTTCTCTGATGTGCAAATTATAGTTAATTTGTATTTTCACCATTAGGAATATGAGTAAAGGGGCTATATGAGCATTATTCCTACTTCAATAAGGTATTTTGAAGGTTCTTATAGAACCCATCATGGATGAAAGGAGTTGTTAATAGATAAAAAAGTCAGCAATGCTGAAATATACATTTTATTAGTACAAAGTTATTGCCCCCCACCACATACAGCTGTAATCGACACCATAAATGCAAAAGAAAACTCTTTATTGATCTAAATGAATTTAAATGATCCCTATGGGTATAGCAAGATCCTGGAAGACGTTTATAAACCAATCACAGAAATCTGTCAGAATATATTTTTATATGTTATTAACATCAAATTAAATTGGTAGAAACACTGTTATTCCAACGTTGATGTGGGTGCATGGGTACAAAGTAGGGTGTATGGGTGCCCAGTAACTCAACAGGAAAAGTAGGTCTCTCCGAGAATGCTCAATGAGACAGAGCAACTGTGGAGAATAATGAGCTGTGTTCACCCGGCTGAAAGGACTGTGCAAGTGTTGGAACTAATAAGATATAACATGTTATAAGGCAATGGGACTGAGTTCTGTGTTTAGGAAGTTGGAAGAAGGAAGTGGTTCAGTTCAGAAAGCTGACGATAGTGGATGAGGAACTATTTGAGAGCTGCTTTCCATTATATGCTAGTGGACCAGTCTATTCCTGGTTCAGAAGACTGAATATTTTTGCATATGTTGTACTGTATAAAATTACAAAGCAAAATGCTCTGCCTTGAGGAAAACTTGCTGTGAAAACATGTGGATGCAAAGCTGCTTTTAATTACAAAGGATGTTGCTGTCTCTCACTGTGTTCTATGACAGTGGAGTTCTGCTGTCATTATTGTGATTTATTTAATGAGTAGGCTTTTAAAGGAACTGTTCAGTGTTAAAATGGATAAATAGATAGGGTTGAGTCCTGCATTGAGTTGGGTACCCACGGAATACTTGCAATATGACTGGGACTCGGGCGGATTATTTTTCAATTGCTCCAGTGGGGGCTACAGGTGGTCAATGCAGGGAAAGAGCCAAAAATTCAAGTGTCCTAATGGGTAAAAACTATTGCGGTGACATCACTTCAGGCCAAAGTGACATCACTTCCGGTCGGCGCAGCGAAAATGGGTGAAAATCCATGGAATTGCTGAAGCGGGTAAGCTGGGCAAAGTCTGGCTTGGGGACAGCGGTACAGGTTGGGTGCTGGTTTTAATAAAACAGACCCGTGCAGATCTCTAAGGTAGGCTGTGCAAACTTAGAAACTTAGAATAAGCAGTGCAGTTTTAGTTCCAGTGCTCTAATGTGATATTACCGAAACAGAGTCCAAATAAAGGCAACACAGCTGACAAAGGGTATGGAAAATTACAGTCAGGCCCGGACTGGCAATCTATGGGTTCTGGCAAATGCCAGAGGGGCTGCTGTATGTTTCCATGGAAAGTTACCATATAGTGGGCTGGTCGGGGGCTGTTTGGGCTGGTAGGGGGCTGTGTACTTGGAATGGCAGGGCCTATTTTGACTCCCAGTCCAGGCCTGATTACAGTTATTAAGAAAGGTTAGCCAAGTTAGGAATTGTGTTTACACTGGAGAAGAGGTGCTTGAGGGAAGATATGATAACTAAGTTACTGGTGAATGCTTTACTCATACATGAGTATCCATTCAGGTTAAAAGAGAGGAGGTTCCATCATAATGGTCATGGTCAAAAATGTTTCTTACAGTCTGAGCTGTATAGTTGTATCAGTCGTAAAGGCTGATACTTTAGATAGCTTCAAGAAGGGGTTGGATGGCTTTTTAACAAGTGAGGAAATACAGGGTTACCGAAATGCAGTCACGTTTTAGCACACAGTTGATATAGGGACTGGACCAATTTCCATCTTGGAATCAAGAAGTAACCCTCCCCCATGAGGCAAATTGGAGAGGCTTCAAATTTTTTTTTTTTTTTGCCTTGGTTTGGATCAACTAGCAACTAGTTATAAATTAACTATTACAAGTGCTTCTATGAACCCAACTCATGTGCCCCTGTTAGTTTCTGTGTGTGTGCATAGATTTCATATTTGTTTTTATACATGTCCCTTATTAAATAATGGAATATACGTAATACAATAATTGAGCACTTTATGAATCTTTATCTTATGGCAAAGTGGCATTTATTTTTAATTGACAAATGGGTAAATCATTCCAATCCCAGGATTTACAAACAACAGAAGAGCACACATAATTAACTCGAAAGGATAATGCTATTTATCTGATGGAGTACATGCTTCGTGATCATCTTTGTTCCTTGCTTTATTTTATTAAGACAGGTATCCTGCTTTTAGCTAAGATCAAAAAGTATTCACTTGTCAGTATATTATCTGTTGAAAGAGGACAAGGGTGACCCCAATTAACTGATTGCTAATTAGAGTTCATTGCAAGGCTTGTGATCACTTGTAGGGTTATATTATTAGGCAAAAAGACATAAAACTAGAGGCAAAATTGAAAGACACAAGGAGATACTGAATGGAGAGGAAAGATTATTTAACTTCAAAATGGTTCCTTTATGAACAATCTTTCTTACAGTACTGGGCTCTGATCTCTGCAGCCCCACTTCAGGTTCATATTTACGTAGCAATTGCTTAGGCTAAAATAGGTTGATTTTCTAGACATAAAGGAGTTGGTCCTAAAACCATAGTCATTTATGAACTTAAACCCTATGTCGAACTGTGTATGGCCAGTTTAGGACTAATGAAAACAGAGATCTGATTTTGTGTCTTACTTGATCTATGAAAGATGGCTATTTTCAAGATATTTCGGAAGTTGTGAAGGCATAGGCACAGAGGTACCAAAAACTCCTCCTCGTAGAGGGATGGAGAAAGCACAACTTTAGGGAGTCAATTGGTTGTAGACCCCCCCAACCCATTTTCGCTCTTATTAAACAAAATTATATGTATGCATTAAAGCATAGATAGGTTAGGGCCCCCTACCTCATCAGGGATTGTGTTACCAGTACCATGAACAATAGCCACCTTTAAAAACATATATAAATCACCCTTGACCTCATCCATTTTTAAAAAAGACCTTTGCCCCTAGATGGATTGTTGAATGTAAGAGATTATATAATAACCCCAAGCCTGCCTGTGTATAGGTCAGACAATAATACTCTGTCTGACGTACATGGGTTGAAGCTGCAATAAAGAAACAAAATTGTTTCCACAAACAAATAAAACCTAAAGCTGCATAACCACAAGCAAACGTGAAGACTATTATCTCACTAGAACTGTAGATATTGGGTTGCAGAGATAGTTCTGTGTGTGATGGGTTAGCTGAACTCAGACTGTATTTTTGCTTGTTTACACCACATGCCGGCTTCTATATCTACACACACATCAACCCATTAGAGAAACTCCACAGATAAAGGAAAAAATAAATAAATAAATAAATACATTTAAAAAAAAACTGTGGTTCCTTTTCTCATAAAATTTTAATTAGCCTTTTGGCAGGAAAATGTTCCATGGATTAAATTGATTCATTTCTTCATAATGGAAGGGAAGTTTTAAAAGAAAATAAGGCAACATGAGCTTGCACTACAATACAATTTACATCCACTGTAGTTAAATTTAACCCCTCCAGATCCAAAAGAGTTAAGCACTTCATTAATACAGCAGTGCCTTATGGGTAGAGACCTGCAATATAAACCATAAAATTGATTCCCATTAGTGGCTGTTTAAGGAAAATATATTGCTGGTTGTGGGAGGTTAATCAGACTGTGGTTCCCAGTTTACAAACTCCTGAAAACCATTTCAGATCAATTTAGTGTTTAGTTGACATTATCTTTGTGGTGAAGTGATATGCTCCTAGTATCCGCACTGAAACCACACTTGGCTGCTACGTGGAACCCAAATCTAAGACGCACATTGGGGATTTAAGCCACATTAAAGAGGAAATGGAAGAAATGAGGATATACGTGTTTTAATCCTAACTTGGGTTGCACCTGGAATTGGCTCAGCAATTTCTGTAATAGTCATTTAGAATTGCCGTCACAGACAGCAATCGCCTGTTAAAGTCACAGACTCCAGGATGATTAAAATAAGTTCAGAATTATGCTGCTCTGTATCAGTACTCAGCATAATAGCATGTATATGTTAAAGGTGGAACAATTAATGCCCCTTCTATGTGCCTGTTCTGTTCTAAATTTTGATATATTCATTTATTTTCTGCTTCTTCTGATAAATAGGGAACTAAAGATTTATTTTTTTACTGATGCCTTCCATAGTCTTCTTATGCCTCTGAAGAGCAATTATGAATTAAATTATGAAGACTATTTAGTCCTAACTAGTATAACCTTTGTATACTCCTGATGTATGTGTCTGGTCATACACCAACCATATGCAACCCCAAAAAATCTCTTTGCAAAATTATACTTCATGATCCCTTTTTCTTTTGCTCTTTCATTTGTTCTCCTGCTCTGTCCAAAGTCCCTTACTTTCCCTCTTCCCACATTTGCTTGATCCACATCAGTACCTAACATGGTGTATTGTTCAATGCTGTCTGTTCTCAGTAGCTCTCCAAACAATTCATGTTACTTAGAGCTTAACTGCAGGGAAAAAGAATGGCTAACATGGAGACCATCCTGATTCCTCAACGTATTCACCTCAGTGCTTTGACATGTGGTGTGAAGGGCAGCAGGTATTTCATTAAAACTTCTGCCCATTACATGGTCACTTAGAAGGCAGCATCACACCTCTTGCAGAAGAACAATGCAGATGTTTTGCAATAAAAGTCTATGCTTCAGGAGGTGACAGTGCTCCACAAATGTTTCTGATCAGAAGTTCAGTAAGTCTCGTAGTGGTTGTTGAAGGTTGTGCAAAGGGGCACATTGGTGCCCTATCCTAAATTAATGTTAACAAGATGCTCATATACAGTGGGTCACTTGCAAGTCACAAGGGATTCCTGCAGATCTGTTTTATATGAACCTCTCAGAAATTTTTGTTTTTTGGAACTTTGGGACAAATATTATTTGTGGTTTGAGAGTTCTGTGCTTGACAGAAACATGTTTAATTCCTAAAACAAATCCTATTCCTATAGATCTGAATATGTAAGTAGGGATGTAGCGAACGTCGGAAAAAAAGTTCGCGAACATATTCGCGAACTTGCGTCAAAAATGCGAACGGTTCGCGAACGTCGCGAACCCCATAGACTTCAATGGGAAGGCGAATTTTAAAAGCTAGAAAAGACATTTCTGGCCAAAAAAATTATTTTAAAGTTGTTTAAAGGGTGCAACGACCTGGACAGTGCCATGCCAGAGGGGGATCAAGGGCAAAAATGTTTCTAAAAAATCCATTGTTGACACAGCGCTGCGTTTTGTGCTGTAAAGGGCAGAAATCACACTACATTTCTAAACCTGTGTAATAAAATGCTTTAAAACGTCCGGCGTCTACATGCCAATCAAGTCGTGTAAAGGTTACAGCCTGTTCACACGCAAAGACGAAACGCGGTGCTTACTGCAACGCAAAAAGACGCAAAGAGCTTTAATGAATGATACCGTCAAGTGACGGCTAGATGGTTGTTGTTTGAAAATGAAGAACACACTGAGCAAATAATGCCTACAAAGTTAACGTATACACTACTACAGCAGTGGATACGGAATATATTATTGCTGCCTGAAAAACGTCACTCGGGTGGTGTTTCTAGAGACGGTATTATTATTGATATTTAGACAGAATGTGAACAAGCTCACACAGCTAGATGGTTGTTGTTTGAAAATGAAGGACACACTGAGCAAATAATGCCTACAAGGTTAACGTATACACTACTACAGCAGTGGATACGGAATATATTATTGCTGCCTGAAAAACGTCACTCGGGTGGTGTTTCTAGAGACGGTATTATTATTGATATTTAGACAGAATGTGAACAAGCTCACACAGCTAGATGGTTGTTGTTTGAAAATGAAGGACACACTGAGCAAATAATGCCTACAAGTGCACTACTATTGGTGCACTACTATGAAGAACAGCAACAGCACTGTACACGTTAAAGAACAGTAAGATAAGTAAAAGAAAAAAAAAATATATGTATATTAAAAAAAATATTTTTCTCGGGTTGGTGCTGCTGAACTACTAGGAGCAGCACAGTAGCACACCAGTCCCACTCCCCAACACTGCTAGACTAATAGCACTGGGCTTATAGTAGCAACTAGCAAAGTAAAAAAACAAAAAAGAAAATAAAAGCAGTCCTTACAAGGACTATTGGGTTATTACAGCAGTCAGCAGATGAGATCAGAAGAGATCAGTGCCCACAGCAGGCAGCTACATACAGAGGACTGCAGTAGAAGGTAGATTACTAGCCAGCAAAGCTACCCTAAAATGTCCCTCAAATCCCTGCAGACTTCTGTCCCTCCAATACAGAGCAGTATCAAGTAGATTACTAGCCAGCAAACTTACTATCAACTGTCCCTCAAAGAAATAAGTGAAATCAGTAACAGCTCTCTCCCTACACTAGCTCTTGCAAGCACACACAGGCAGAATGAAAAAATGCTGCAGGGCTTCAGTTTATATATGGAAGGGGAGTGGTCCAGGGGGTGTGGGGGTGGTCCAGGAGGGAGAGCTTCCTGATTGGCTGCCATGTATCTGCTGGTCTGGGGTGAGAGGTCAAAAAAAAGCGCCAGGTAAGGCGAACCCAAAATGGCGAACGTCGCGCGATGTTCATGAACTTGCGGCGGACGCGAACAGCCGATGTTCGCGCGAACAAGTTCGCCGGCGAACAGTCCGCGACATCCCTATATGTAAGAACCTGCTGATTTGTTTGCCAAGAACATGTGCTAATTCACCTGAAAAGGAAAATGAATTAGGCGGTAGCACATATGATCGCAAAACCGAGCCTCAACATACCAACTTCTTAACTTCTCTAGTGCAGAGCAACAAAGAATAACCTGATAGAGACAACTGAATGCCTTAACGGAAGAGGCTCTCCACTGAAAAGTTCAAGTACAACTTATGGGACACTCATGAAAGTGGTAGTTCACCTGCACAAAGTATTTTTAAAAAAATTCAGATAAATTGTAAAATTACTGAACATTTACTAGGGAACATGATAGGAGAAAAGAAACCCAGTCATTTTTTAACACAGAGTCATGCCGGTGCTCGTTCCACTGTGGCCAACATCCACCAAACACGTGTAATACTGTAAAGAACAACATCTTGTAATGAATTAATAAGCTTTTATTGTTTCATGGCTTAGACCAAGTATACAGCAACCCATTCATTTTTAAAACACAAATGTTAGAAAGATGGTAAACAAAAAAAAATGAATATGAAAGTGTCCGTTTGAGGTATACTATTTGAAAATAACATGTTCTATAAAGTGATCTCCTGCTTTATACATAATAGTTTTAATTTGATAAATACAATGGAACAGCAAAAACATTCTTTTTTGTCAGTTTCATGTGAAACTGCTTAAATTCTTCGGAATATGTGTAAATTTAGAATGTGATGAACCTCTTCCATTGCATCAATGGACCAATGTTTTTTCTATTCCATCTGTAATGTGTGCTAAAGCTGTCCCGCAATCTAGACTTAAAAAGACAAAGGATCAATAGACAATGAATATTTATTTTGTAGCTCTTTCCCAAAAAGTTCTACATTTTATCAATTTTGATTCTTACCTAGGATATTTATTTCTTAAATGGACACCATTTATACTCAAATTTTATAGAAGAAGGAGCATAGCTCAAATCTTCCTGTCTTGACATGTTGTAGCAGTTGGTGCCAGGGGTGGGGGCAGCATATGAATCCTGGGACATTACTGTTAACATGCTGCTAAACTTGTTGTAATTGGTCATGCTGGACTTTTGAGCCATACATTGTAAGGTATTGTAGGCAAACATTCCGTGCAATATTCAAGTGAAAATGGAAGGATCAAACAAGCTATGTCCTTGGGTAAGTATCACAATTATCAATCCCATGCGTGTCCTGATCTATACAGCAAAACTGACCACACTTTACACAATGCACACAGTGTTTAATCCCAATAAAATATTCCAACTTGATGAATGTATCTACAGTCTTGTTTACTGGAGTGACTTTGATCTTATTAATAACATTTTGTTGGTGAGAGAACTGGACTCTCTTTCTCGTTTCTCTCAGTTCTCACATCTTTGGTCAACCCCAAAGGGAGCTATCCATTGCATTCCCACAACCTATACTATTGTGCTGTGAATACCAGTGTGTTCCCATGTGCCAGCATACAGTATGTATTGTTTGGTTCCATTCATGCCTACAAGTCATGAACTATAGGCCTAAGAACAAAATAATAAATAAATAAATAAATAAATAAATAAATATATATAGATATATATAGTGATATGGAAAGTACCTGCACTCTATCACCAACCTCCACTTCCCGGGTGCTTGGCCAAATAAATGTATATAACTGTTCAAAAGGACCAGCACACCGGTTTCTTCATAGTTGCAAAAATGTTTCTTACCATATCACTGTGCTTGCAACGTTTCGGCCCATACATTATATAATACAATATATTATTTATAATACAATATATTATTTATAATACAATATATTATTTAGCTTTCTATCCAGCAACTCTTCAATTTGCAATTTCAGCTATCAGGTTGCTAGGGTCCAAATTATGCAAGCAACTATGCACAGATTTAAATAACAGACTGGAATATGAATAGGAGAGGACCTGAAAAATACGTAAGTAGAAGAGAGTAGCAGTAACAAAAACGTGTAGCCTTATAATGCCTTTGTTTTTAGATGGGGTCAGTGACCCTAGTTGAAAGCTAGAAAGAGTCAGAAGAAGAAAACAAATAGTTATAACAAATAAATAATGAAGGCCAATTTGAAAAATGCTTAGAATTGACCATTCTATAAATACTAAATGTTAACTCTAAGGTGAACCACCCCTTTAACAGCAATGCCTCAGAGAAAACTTATTAAAAAGAAGACTTTTAGCATTAGGTTCCCAGAAAAGATCAACTTTTCTCCTAGCGTGAAGAAGTATAGAAAAAATAAATAAACACAAACCTTTACTTTCAGGTCTACTTTCGGTCCACTTCAGGACAGGTCTCAGAAATTTCATTTCTGAGACGTGTGTATCCTGAATAAAGTGGTAAGAAAGAGTTTCAGCTCTCTGCAATTCTACTTCAGTTGGGCCATATATCAAGTGTGAATGAAATGTTGCCTCATTCCAGGTGACCACCTTTCCACCATTTGTGATTTTGCTGTAAAACCACATAAGTTCACTTGAATTATTATTATTGAACATAACTTCACAAGGTGACAGTTGCATTGAAATGAAAGGGGCATAGACTATAGTATTTTATTCCCAGAGTAGAAATTATTCTACAGATTTGAATTACGTTTCATTAAAGAAAGTTGTTGTTGGCAAGCTCCATGGACACGTGTCTTCAGTGTCTGACTGGGGTGTTTGGGGCCATACTGATGTTGATGTTGGCAAGGAAGAAAGTGCTCTGTGTAAGAGCTTCAAAGAGCATCATTTTGCACTCCTTTATGTGTCCCACTTTTGTCCCCACCTGCAGCAATTTAGTCCAGAGAGGTTTTAATGCCCCCTGTAGTGGTTATCTGGAGTCAGTGATATTAGCAGCCATATAATAGGGCCAGGGGGTCAGAAACGAATCACTTTCTAGCACAGCACTGCATCTACTGCAAACAAGAAATAATAATATAAATACAATCTATCTATATTTCACATAATACTGTCATATCCCAGTACAACAGAAATGATTTGATGAAAGAGTTCTCTGCTGATGTAAATTAAAAAAGAAATCTAAGATGGATTTAATTTAATATCAAATGCCAAGAATAAATTATCCCAGGTGCCAATTTAGAATGGAAATTGAATTTTTTCAATTGATAAAACCATGAAATCCCTATTTTTTTTTTACAGAAGAAAAGATATACGAGCTTGCATAGAGGAGGGGCAGAGAGCATTCGAGAGATTGGAGAGGGAATGTTTCATTTGCAAACAAAATTTTTGTTGGGATTTGAGTTTCATTTCCCTTTATGGCTTTATACAAAGTTTAGAACGAATGGCTCCGGAGGGAGCGGAGATATACTGAAGCTGAAATAGCTCCTTGTTACACAGATTTGATGGAATGCTGCAATTTTACTGCTGATTTTTACACCTTGCTGCCACAGGGTACTGTTTCTGTGGGGGGATTTCATAGCTCTGAATATCAAGTGCTATATTTAGGGGGTGCAAACAGGGGTGACTGACTATGGATTCACTTTTATGGGGCCCCACAGATGAGCAGTAACAGGTAGTAGGAATAAAAAAAAAAGTTTACATCCCACAGATGTTTCTGTGCTGTTAGAAGGAGCACCTTTTGTCTGAATGGGGAAAATTGTATAATTTTATATCAGAACTATACAACATTCAGCCTGCAGCTGTTTGAAACTTTAACTCCCAGCTGAAGCTTGATGGGGATGTTGACAGTTTAAAATCAGCTAAGATAGGAATGTATTACAGTTTTGTCCAAGTTTTTCCATGCTGAACTAACTGCAGCTTATTTCACATTGGGGCTGAATTATCATGCAGGAGGAGCTGTGTTTATCTTGGGGACGCAGGAAACCATACAAATTTTTGAAGGGCCATATCTAGCTTGCATGCCTCAAGCTGGGCAGCCCTGTTGTATTAATTGTACTATTGCCTCAAACAGGGTATTTTGCCCCAAGGCGTGCCATCACTAAAGACAGACATATCTCATTCTATTACATTAGGGGCTAAAGCTGGCCTGACCAGAGGCCTGGCATGGCCATATAATTGTCAGAACAGGAATCCTTTTGACACTGTAGATGGACCAATAAGTTGGTGACTTTGACTGTGTCAGAAGTGGCCAAGTTGGAAATCAGTATTGACCTCTGTTATCAAGTTTGAACACCTAGAGGCACATTTATCAAGGGTTGAATTTCAAATTCATATTTGTTAACATGAGTTTTTAAGACTTCCTTAAATTCGAAATTCAACTTGGGGAAATTTATTAATAAAATCAAATTTTTTAAACTCGGACGAACTTAAACGACCCGAAAACTCGAACAGAATTCGATTTGAATTCTATAGCCGAAAAATACTCAAATGTCAGGAAGGCTGCAAACATAACAGTAATTCAGCAGGTTTTAGGTGGCGAATAGTCAAATTTGAATTCTTAAAGGGCCAGAGTATGATAAATCTAGAAAATCAAATTACATTTTTTTGAAAAAAAAACTCGAATCGAGTTTGGATGATTCCTTAGTCAAATTGACAATTTTAACCATAAAAAAATTTGAATTTGAATTTTCAATTCGACCCAATTTTATTAATAAATCTGCCCCTTAATGTTTTGGGCCATAGTTAGATGATTAGAGTATTCAGCCCTTGGGACAATAATTGGATCACCCTGGAACCAATGAAATGCCATTGACTACTCACAACTCATGCCCTCAGTTGAATTTTTGGTCTCAGTAGATATTGATCAATAAAACAAATATGTTGGATCTTGAGCTGCTGATATGACCAAGATAAGCCAAATTGAAACCTGATATTTTTTTATAACGGGCACTTTAAAGTGAAGTTTTGAAGAAATTCTGCAGTTTCCCTGGTCTACATTTATTTTAAAGTCAGTGTAAAAGCCTTTTTCTATTTAACAAACTTTCCTACACAAAGTACCTTGTAGCCAGACTCTAAATTAATAAATATATCTAATGTTATACTATTTATTCTGCATGACTGGAACAAGACAATCATCCCAATCTAACCATGCACGAATATATGTTATTATCATTGTCTTTTCTGCTGAACTGCTGAATTAGGAGAAGTACAAGCAATACTAGCTAATCTGCTGCAATATGAGGAGAGGGCCCAGCTCTGTCATGGGAAAAAAATGTTTTTTAACGCATCAGTTAATAGTGCTGCTCCAGCAGAATTCTGCACTGAAATCCGTTTCTCAAAAAAGCAAACAGATTTATTTATATTTAATTATGAAATCTGACATGGGACTAGACATATTGTTAGGTCCCAGCTGCCCCCAGACATGTGACTTGTGCTCTGACTTCAGTCACTCTTTACTACTGTACTGCAAGTTGGAGTGATATCACCCCCTTCCTTTCCCCTTCAGCAGCCTACATCAGAAATCATGAAAGAATCCCTTTAAGAATTTACAGTTTGGAAGAGAGGTGACAGCAAAGACGTAAGGAAACTGTTGGTAGAGATGATTATGGTTATTTTATTAGTAAGATAAGAATAGCATAAAAGGGTCAGTATCACTTTTTTATGTAAATGTCCTCACTTAATTAGCCCTCTTGTTGTAATGCTTTTTTTTTTAAATGTAAACTGCTATGACTACTTCACATAAGGTGCATTGCCTAAAAGGGTGCTAGGCTGGAGCCTCAGGGTAAATTACTTTGCAGATCTGGCCTACACCTATTTCTTAGTGACATATGGTTAATGCAGGGGTAAGATGAAATGTATACAGCCCTACATTTTTGGCTACTTCGACCATTGAATTGGCTACTTCGACCATTGAATTGGCTACTTCGACCATCGAATTGGCTACTTCGACCATCGAATTGGCTACTTCAACCTTCGACTTTGAATCTAACGATTTGGACTAAAAATCGTTTGACTATTCCATAGTCGAAGTACTGTCTCTTTAAAAAATTTTTCGACCCCCTACTTCGCCACCTAAAACCTACCGAGCATCAATGTTAGCCTATGGGGAAGGTCCCCATAGTATTTCTAACAAATTTCTGATCGAAGGAAAATCGTTCGATCGACGGATTAAAATCCTTAGAATCATTCGAAGTCAAAGGATTTTACTTCAACGGTTGAATATCGAGGGTTAATTAACTGTCAAGACTGTCAAGGTTGGGGTTGTTTTCTCTGGAAAAAAGGCGCTTGCGAGGGGACATGATTACACTTTACAAGTACATTAGAGGACATTATAGACAAATGGCAGGGGACCTTTTTACCCATAAAGTGGATCACCGTACCAGAGGCCACCCCTTTAGACTAGAAGAAAAGAACTTTCATTTGAAGCAACGTAGGGGGTTCTTCACAGTCAGGACAGTGAGGTTGTGGAATGCACTGCCGGGTGATGTTGTGATGGCTGATTCAGTTAATGCCTTTAAGAATGGCTTGGATGATTTTTTGGACAGACATAATATCAAAGGCTATTGTGATACTAAGCTCTATAGTTAGTATAGGTATGGGTGTATAGAATTTAATTAAAAGTAGGGATGGTTGTATGTATGGATGCTGGGTTTTCATTTGGAGGGGTTGAACTTGATGGACTTTGTCCTTTTTCAACCCAATTTAACTATGTAACTATGTAACTATGTAACCCTCGATATTTGACCATTAGTAAATGTGCCCCTAGATGTCCCTCTACATAATACTTAGGGGCAAATTTATCAAGGGTAGAATTTAGAGTTCATGGGGATTATTTTAAACTCCCATGAGCTAGAAATTCGACCACCTGCAATCTATTAAAAAAAATAATTCAAAAATTCTAATTTTTACTTTGACCCTCGATAAATCTGCCCCTAAATGTTAACTTAAAGGCGAACAGCCCTTTTAAAGGGGTAGTTCACTTTATTGACTTTAATATCTTATAGAATGGCTTATTATTAGCAACTTTTCAGGTCTTTATTTCTATTATAACTAAATTATTATTTGCATTTCTGTTTTACCTCTTTTCAATGGAGGTCATGGACCCCAGGAGCCAAAAAGCTTAATGTTTTAAAAACCAAAAATGATAATACATGAAGGCAAATTGTCTCATATTATTACTGACTATACATCATATTTAAGGTTGATTTTAATGTGAAGGGGTTAAAGAAATGCATATGAATATTAAAACATCCAAGCAGGAATACAGAAACTATGGGCAAATTTATGAAGGATCAAACTGGAGAATGCAGAAGGATTCCCAAAAGTGGGCAGCCATAATATTTACCACTTGGGGTCCTTGTCCAAGGAGTCTATCATTTAGAATTAGCCCACTTTTGCATTAAGCTGATCAGTGAAACTTGCATAATGTATGGATAAAATCATGCAACTCAATCTCTCCTCAGCACTTTTTCACCACCCAACTGTGATCTGAAACAGTCTATTTGAAACCAAAGTATCACCAAGAGATGGCCCAATAGGGCATACCAACAATTGCTGTAACACAAGTAGGGAGGGGTGTGTGTATGGATGCTTAATATTATATAAATTCAGATAAGTTAATATTAAGTAACTTGAATGAACTTTTAGGGACACTGGGATGAATTTGAATTATTCATTAATGAATAGGTTGCCACATATTTATTGGTGTTTTTAGTTTAGTTTACTAAAATAGCATTGAAGACATTGCTCTAGAATGATTTTTTCAGACAGTATAACAGGCACAAATGAATTAGTAATGGCAAAGAGTGCAGAGGGACTAGTGTTTGCATAGTAAACGAAAAAGCATGAAGTTAGATAAATTGACACTAATGGAAATGTATAAATGTACAGCAGCTAAAATTTAGCAACCAAAAAAAGCTTAGAAATATATTAATATGGATGGGATAATAATGATTAGCAATGAGTGAATCTGTTCCCATTTTGCTCCGCCAAACAATTTGTGAAACTAGGTAAAATGTGTGAAATTTTTTTGGCCCAGGACAAATATTTTTTGTCCAGCATCATTTTTGTTGCAAACTACATTAGCACCTATGGGTGTTTTTTCTTGGCACCTTGTTTCTCAGAGATGGAACTAGGTGGGGCGGGCCCTGGTGGGGGCCGTGCAGCCGGCCCCCGCCCCCCACCCTCTTCCGTACGGTGCTGCAGCGTGACTGCCAGGGGGCCCTGCGGGGGTGCAGGCCCTGGCCCAATTGCACCCCCTGCTCCCCCGGTAGTTAGCCACTGCTGTTTCTGCTTAGGGAAGGCAAAATCAAATGCATTTTTGACTCAGTATACTGCTAAATACATGTCTTGTACATACATGCTCTCCTATACACTGTGCTACAACTGATTTTTCAGTAGAAAAAAGGCTCACATGTCAATTTCTTAAAAATGTGTCTGTGATTTTTTTTACATTACCTCTGGTCAATTTATAATGGTACTGCTACCAGTATGTTGCTTACAAAAACAGGCACGATTAATAAATCTCACCCCCAAAGACAAATCTTCCAGGCAGACTTGTCAGTTAAAAAGTATTTTAACTTCAGTGCTCTAGGATACAGTCTAACGCATTTTGTATCAAGGCCTATAATTAAGTATCCAATTGATACAAAACGCGTTAGGCTGTATCCTAGTGCACTGAAAAAAAAATGCTTTTTAACTGACAAGTCTGCCTGGAAGTAGGTCTTGATACAAAACGCGTTAGGCTGTATCCTAGTGCACTGAAAAAAAAAATGCTTTTTAACTGACAAGTCTGCCTGGAAGATTGGTCTTTGGAAGTGCATGCTCATATTTTCCATGCAGTTATCTGCTCCCTCAGCTGAAGGTTCAGGGCGGTGCACCTGGACCCTGTCTCCAAATTGGTGAGTTTTTACTTTGAGACCTGATAATTCTACTGCAAACCATCACCTATTAGTGTTTATGACTCTATTGTATTAAATCTCACCACCAACTGATAATATCTGGGTGCTTTGTATCCTACATTAAAATTAATATACTATATAGTTATGCGTATGTCCATTTATAGACAGTGGGATGGCTCAGATCCCTTCCACTGAAAGAGAGGGGAAGGATTAAATGACGTATGCTTTTGTCGCTTGTCTCTTTTTTTAGTTTTTTTTTTTTGTCGTGCATAATTTTTGTTTTGTCTCCCAAAGTGAAATGAGCGTGGGGTGAATTTTTTACCTAGTGTCACTAAAATTTTTGCCACCATCAAAATGTGGAAGTTTGCAGCAAATCTGTACATGCCAAAATTTTTCACTCATCACTAATAACGATAAGACACCTGACTACATTACAAATCACAATACTATGAGTTTACACCTACATGGTTTTATGCGTAACAGATCGTGCCAGCCTAATTTCATTGCATTCTATTAGGAGGTGAGCAGGAACCTCAACTCCGCAATGGCAGTGGATGTGATTTAGTTAAACTTTGCAAAAGTATTTGATACAGTACCACACAGATGGGTGCTGGTTAGATTAAGAAGTAATGGCCTGGAACATAATATTTGTACTTTGATAGAGAACTGGCTGAATGATAGATTATCAAGATTGGTAGTAATAATGTTTTCTAATTGGACCAGAGTTGTTGGTGCAGTACCGCAGGGTACTTATTTATTAATGACCTGGAGGTGGGCATTGAAAATATTATTTCTATTTTGATAAGACTGGTGGTGACAAGAAAAGAAGTGTTTTAAGTTCCGTTCTTCCCTGCATTGAATTTTCTTCCGCTACTGTGGGTTTACACCTTCTTCTTGACAGAATCCTGTTCTGGTTTGAAGGGTGATATTGTACAAGAACAGTCAGTGATCAATATGACTGAATCAGACATGATTTCTCTTTTGCAGATTCATTTTTGTATTAATTTACACTGTATTTGAAATATTTCTTTAGTTGAACCTTCCTTGATATGTCAAAAAAGAAATTAAAGGAATATAAGCACAATCCTTGTGTCAACCCCAGGACCCGACACTGACGCAGCCTGAATTCCTATTGCTGCATATTGCATTGAGAAAAGTGGGGCACAACCTGGAGCAACAGATGTCAAAATAGTGCCATATCCCTTAAGTAAAGGATGCTATACCCCTAAGTAAAAAATGTTAGACATGATGAACTTAAATATGAACACATTTAAGCTAAAACATTTTCATATTTTTCTCCTGGGATAAATCCTACAGAACAACAAGAAGGGATAGAACTTGGGAACACAAACAATAGATCCATTATAATTTCTGTTTTGATCATCATTATACATATTACATAGCTTGTCAAAACGATAAGTTCCACGCAGGATGCTGCCACTTTGCAGAGGGATTTGACTAAATTGGAAAACTGGGCTGCAAACTTTAAAATGAGGTTCAGTGTTAAATGCAAAGTTATACACTTTGGTAGGCATAATATAAATGTGAGTTATATACTAAATGGGAGTGTATTGGGGGTTTCCTTAATTGAAAAGGATCTGGGAATATTTGTAGATAACATGGCAGTGTCATTCAGAGGGTACTAAAGCAAATTAAATACTGTCTTGCATAAAAAGGGTATAAACTCAAGGGATGAAAACTTAATTTTACCTCTTTATAGGTCCCTGGTAAGGCCTCACTTGGAGTATGCAGTGCAGTTTTGGACTCCAGTGTAGGTGGTTCTTCACAGTGACAACAGTGAGGTTGTGGAATGCACTGCCGGGTGATGTTGTGTTGACTGATTCTTTTAATGCCTATAAGAATGGCTTGGATGGTTTCTTGGACAGACATAATATCAAAGGCTATTGTGATACTAAAAATTACAATTAGTATATATATTGCTATATATAGTTTATGTGACTGTATGGAGGAGTCGGTATAAGTATATGTATTTATATGCATTGGGGTTAATTTAAACGTGTTGAACTTAATGGACTTTTTCATCACCTTAACTATGTAATATATATAATCATGATGATCAAAACAGAAATTATAGTGGATCTATTGTTTGTGTTCCCAAGTTCTATCCCTGCTTGTTGATTTGTAGGATTTTATCCCAGGAGAAAAATATGAATATGAAATGTGTTCATATTTAAATTCATCATTTCTAACATTTTTTACTTAAAGGGATATGGCACTATTTTGACATCTGTTGCTCCAGGTTGTGCCCCACTTTTCTCAATGCAATATGCATCAATAGGAATTCAGGCTGCGTCAGTGTCGGGTCCTGGGGTTGACACAAGTATTGTGCTTGTATGCCTTTAATTAGTTGTTTGACATATGTTCAACTGAACAAATATTTCAAACACAGTGTAAAGTAATAAAAAGATGAATCTGGAAAAGAGAAATCATGTCTGATTCAGTCATATTGATCACTGACTGTTCTTGTACAATATCAACCCAAAACAGAATTCTTTCAAGAAGAAGAAGAAGGTGTAATCTACAGTAGCGGAAGAAAATTAGATGCAGGGAAGAACGGAACTTAAAACACTTCTTGTCTTGTCGCCACCAGTCTTATCGAAAGAGAACAATCAGAGCAGGGTTTTCAGCACTGAATGTGTAATACAATACATAACTGATGACCAGACAGCTACAAAGTACTGTCTTTGCTGATAACGCTTTATCGAATTTCCGCAGTATCACTCATCTGTCTTGCAGCGGACCCAGAATCCTTTGAGGCAGCTATGAAGTCATGCCCAGTAAAACAAACCCTTGTAGGATTAGCTCTGAAATGCTGCGCTGTAGTGTGCAAAGTAGCTGTTAATATTGTAAGGTCCCAAGGAACATCGACTTGCTTATCTAATCAGGCTTGGTAAGCAGTGAGAGAATTGTCAGCTATGTTCAAATATCCACATATACGCATGCTCAAAGAATCTATTTAGTTCTTTGCGTAGGTTTAATATTTTGTAACCATGCCACTCTGTGAATTCTGTGTTTTGTTTACTTAGATCCTCTCCTGGTACCAACTACTACTTCCCACCCTAAAGAAGAAGCAGTGTTAAAATAACACTTACATGCAAATATTTAAGTACAGACCATTTTTATTTTGACCGTTATAATTTTTGCTGGGCTTCCTTAATGATTTTAGCCCATCTGACAAAATAACTTATGTTGGAGACCTGTAAAGGAAGGGGAGGTGTGTTCTACGTTTCCTTGGGTCAACAGTTTTTTCTAAATGAACAAGATTCAGAAAGACAGACTGTATGGATTCACAATCCTCAGAGAGACAGTGAAGTGGAGTCCAGGGACAGGTAAGTGCAGGGACATGGGAAGGGTGCTTTTTGTGTTGTACAAGTAACAGGAATTGTGACTGTGCTGCAGATAGAGACTGAAGAGCGACAGAAGCGGAATTAAATGAAATTGACATTTCTGTGAGTTCTAGAAAGCATTAGAAATCCTGCAAGGCACAGCAGGGAGATGCTGTCAAGGTGAGACTGTACTTAGTAAAAGAATATTGATTTACCCAGGAATATGGGAATAACAGTGCAAAGCTAATAGCAATATTTAACATTAAACAGAGTGCAGTCAAAAATTGACCAAAACAGCTAAAACAAAGGATAATCAACAAATATTGACTCCTGAGAAAAGCAGCAACTCAACAGTATTGGTAATGTCCAGTATTTCACTGATGCTGAGGCTGTATAAACAGCTTTGTGTATGTGCAAACCCAGGATCAGACTGGGCTGGCGGGACACCGGGAAAAAACTCGCACTTTGCACTTCTTCTTCCTGTCGCAACCTCCCTTCTTCAGGCCGGTCGCTGCAAAAACACAGTGTGATCACACGCACAAAGCAGCGGGGGGCAGGGGGGCCTTGAGACAGCAGTCCCAGTGGGCCCCCCAGTCTGACTTAGGCAAACCCCAGGGCCTTGCTTAATGAAGTATAACTAACAAAGATCCAGCTATAGCCCAACAATTCTGCAGCCAAACATTATGTCACTCACTGTACAATACATGCAGCTCCATTTGTGCAGTTGCATCAATTCCCACAATTATATTTCTTAAACTATCCTGCTACATTCTCTGCACCTACCTCTCATGTTGATTAAAGAAAAATATATTGATGTTTGCACTTTTCTTATTTGATCAGGACATTCAGAGCTCCAACATCTCCAATGTAATTAGACTGTCTTCACTATTTTCAGCATTTAAGGACTCCCCGAAGACCTATCTTTTCTACAAAGCATATTCTCTTCTATGCTGATCTTTCCAAGCAAACCAGTTGCATTACCTTGTGGACCCCAAGCTTTCTATTACTGTGTGATAATCCCACTTAACCACACATGATTTCACTCACTACAATGGAAATATCTGCAGGATGAACAGACCTTCAAGGCAATACCAAAAATGTAATGTATAATGGCTGGAGTGACTGGATGTATAATATAATAGCCCGAACACTACTTCCTGCTTTTCAGCTCTCTGACTCAGTCTGAATTAGTCAGCGACCTTTAGGGGCACCACATGGGACATAAATGTTCAGTGAGTTTGCAATTGATTCGTAGCATTTAGCTCAGATTCAAAAGCAACAGTTATGACCCATGTGACCTCCCCCCTCATGTCATTGATACTGACTGGTAAACTTTAAGGGAAAGCAAGAGAGCTAAAAAGCAGAAAGTAGTGTTCTGGCTATTATGTTAAACATCCTCTCAGTCTAGTCTTTATACATTACATTTTTGCCTAACTAACTATATTGAAATAATTTTATTTTGCACAGCCCACGTTTTTATTTTTATGCTGAACTAAAACTTCTCCACTACGGTTGCTGCTTTGAGCTCCCTAGGAGGGGAACCCTAACAATTGGGAATCATGTTATACCTT
The DNA here is from genome assembly GCA_038501925.1 of Xenopus petersii. Taxonomy (NCBI): domain Eukaryota; kingdom Metazoa; phylum Chordata; class Amphibia; order Anura; family Pipidae; genus Xenopus; species Xenopus petersii. Next base: position 110,350,505 of record CM076678.1, on the reverse strand, counting down.
CATCTGCAGCTTGTGGATTTAGTAGGTGTTATTCTATAGTTTGCAATTCTAATAACCTGCAAGGCAGAGCCCAAGACAAACCAGTCTCCCATATATTCATAGCAAAGTAACAATTAGCTTCCTATGGGCTTGTTTACTAAGAAAGGTGAATAGGAAGTGAAGCTTACATTAGCAAAAAAAGGATTCATGAACCGTCTACCGATGCTATTGGGTACACCCCTTGAGCACAGGCAATGAATCAGGGTTCAGCAAACATTTTAAGTACATTGCATTGTGCCTTCCTAATATTTGGTATGTAATGCAACAACTTGTGCTGAATTGGAAGAGCAGGTTACTGTATGCTCATTTAGAAGCTATTTCACAGTTTTTGACTTTAACTGTCCTGCATTGCTTCAGAATCTCTTCTGTCATGTAGCCTGATCCCTGAAGGGAATGAAAATGAGTAGCATGTACAAATGTCACCACTGTAAGAGAGGCAATATGTATAGTGCTGACACTGACCACTGTGGGACTTGATCTCTCCCACGAGCAGCTCCTACAGCCTGTCCTCTCCTATATCCAGGCTCATCTCTCCCAGGCTAACAATAGATTTTATGTCATTGTCATTTTCTGGTGTTTTCCAGCATTTGTTTAGTTTAATAATTCAGAGAAAAAATGGTCACTTGGCAGCCAGGACACAGAGTGCTGAGCACAGAGGGCAAGAAGGTGACAGAAATTGGAAGAGACAGACACATATTAGGAACAGATAAATAGCTGGACATAACTGGTAAAGTGAAGTAAACAATTGGATAATATTTGTATCATTATTTGGATGGCTGTATATCTTTATCGGTTTGCACACAACACACACAGAGTTTAACAAGATTACAATGGCGGATACAATATTTGAAAACTAAGCAGACAAAGGTCTGCTTTGCTTCATGTGGCAGCAAAAAATCTCATCTAAGAGTCAGCGCAGATATCAGGCACTCTGCCACTCTTTGACCTCTAGAAATTGAATTGCTGGTTTGAATACCGGTAACTACAGCAGATTGACCACAGCTTCCATTATCTCTAACCTCTTGTTCTGTCTGAGATGCACCAGGGCTGAAGGTGGAAGTATTTACCACTGGCTCTCAGCTGCAAAATATGTATTTCCAGGTAGGCTGGTAATAATGTTTCCACCACCATGTGGTACTGGCCACAGCATAACAGGGGTTAAATCAATTCGTTTTATTCCCTGTACAAAGAAAAGGTTCCACGGAAGTATGAATTTTAAATCACGTCTTAAAGTATGTTCTAATGTTTCCTACTTAGTAAAACCATCAATAATTCAGGGATAAAAAGGATGAGGTACATTCATAAAATCATCTCTCCCGTCAGCTGCTACCTTTTGTTTAGTTCATAACGATTCATGAAAATTCAATAGCCTTAGCAAAGTGCCTCTATCGGCCTGCAATAAAATCCTCACTTGCCTCTTGTCTCTGCTGGAAAGGGAAAGCTTTGCCCTGCAATGAGTTAATAGAATAAACCAACCTTCTACAGTTACACAGAGTAACATCTACATCATTGTATTAATAACCTTACCAGTCCAAGAAAAATATAATAAAACTTTACTTTTTTCTTAATATGATTCTATTTTTATATTTTTGCTCTGCATAAAAGAACTAAATTGGCTATGGAAATTGGCAACTTCTAGATAGCAGGTCCTATACCTGTATTATATTTTAGGTCTTTGGTACAGCAATATGCCTGCGGTATATTGGTAAGCATTTTTCATGTAGCAAATATATATATATATATATATATATATATATATATATATATATATTATATATATATATATATATATATATATATATATATATATATATATATATTCATATAAGAAGTTCGCACTCACAGGTCTTATTAAAGGTTCAGGCTTCTTTATTATGGGGAGACTGACGTTTTTCAAAGTGCACATAGCAATCACAAATACACAGTTAAACAATGTGTAGTGGGAAAGGTACGTGAAGGGGAAGGTGTGTGACATCACAGATACGTCACCAATGTGAGAAACAGAATAAAGAATTGTAAAGCTAATATAAAGTAATCATAAAAAAAATATATATATATATATATATATATATATATATATATATATATATAAACTAAAATCTTTCAAATAGTGATCACATACTATATTCCCAAACATTCATTGTTACAATGTCACTGTGATGTATCCATAAAATAAGATACTATATTGCAAAAAGTCTGCATCAACACATCCTCCCGATGTATCCTTAACCAATGGAAACTCATACCATGCAGATGCATCAGTATGCTAGAGATGGGGTTCATGGACAGGACATTCTGGTATTGCTGTGAGTAAAGCAGGGACTGTCAGGTTGCATTACCGATATAAGACACAGCCTAACATCCAGTGTTGGATCACCCACAATAAAGGAGGCTACTGAGGTAGCCGAAACATCAGCCTCCCCACAATAAAGAAGCCTTAACCTTTAATAAGACCTGTAAGCGCGAACTCCTTCTACACAGGAGGAGGAGAAATAACGGGCCCCCTTACAACAACATTTTCGTTGTCCACCCAGCCCCCAAGCCTCACCTGAGATCCCACCCACACCACAGTTAAAAGACCATACACACATCCGTGCTAAAAATGGTAAACCCCCCCACACATACACTTTATAAAAAAGCCATGATGGTCAGGGTCCCCTTATAAATTAAAAAAAAAAACTGTGGCGTCAGGGCCCTCCATAAAAGTTTTTTTCATAACATTGGTGCCAGGGCCCCCCATAAAAGTTAAAAAAAAACATTGGTGGTCAAGGCACCCTTACAAGTTAAAAAAACATTGATGCCAGGGCCCCCATAAGTATTTTTTTAAAAAAAACATTGGCGCCAGAGCCCCCATAAAAGTTTTTAAAAAATCATTGATGGGCAGAACCCCCCATAAGTTAAAAAATAACTTTGGTGCCATGGGCCCTATAAAGTTTTCTAAAAAAAAAACATTGATGTCAGACCCCCCCCCCCTTACAAGTTAAAAAGAAACATTGGAGATCCAGAGAATATTTAAATACGAAAAACATCGGTGGCGGGAGCCTATAGAGTATTAGTAGTACATTAGTGGGTAGAGGTTTAATACAATAAAAAAAAAACACATTCGTGTTCAGTAAACCTGAACTTGTGGGTTCAGGATGTGGCTTTAGGTCTTTTTGCGGCTTCAGGACTTTGACTCTTTGGGACTTCGGCTGTTTGGGACTTCAGTGGCTTAGTCACGGCTTTGGTGCTGTCAAGGGGGGCCTGGTTATTTTGAAAAGTGCAGCACAGTTGGATCCCCCTTTAGGCTTGGGCCCAGTATGATAGTACCCCCTGTGTCCCCTTGATGATGGCCCTGTTTGTGTGTATATATATATATGTGTATATATCCTAGTTCCAATTAAAAGTAGGTATATATAACTTTAGAAGCTCATATATTGCAACAAGAAAGAAACAAGTGCCTTTCTATGAGAGTAATTGAATTTTGTCTAAATATAATTAAAGTACCAAAACATAATACAGATATGAGATCTGTTATCCAGAAACCTGTTACCCAGAAAGCTCTGAATTACGGAAATGCCATCTCACATAGACTCCATTTTATCCAAATAATCAAAATTTTTAAAAATGATTTCCTTTTTCTCTGTAATAATAAAACAGTACCTTATACCTGATCCAAACTAAGAAATAATTAATCCTCAAAGCAAAACCAGCCTAATGGGTGTATTTAATGTTTACATGATTTTCTAGTAGGTATGAAGATCAAAATTATGGAAAGGTCCATTATCTGGAAAGCCCTAGGTCCCCAGCATTCTGGATAACAGGTCCTATACCGGTATACTTAAATCAGGGAACAATATTGTATTACTTAGAAACCTAAGTATAAACATAGAAACTAAACTTTTACAAACCAGTCGTGCTGGTATCACCTATCTGGCTGATATGTTATAGAATTGGAGCAACATTCAAACACAGGCACAGCACAATTGCCTCTCTATATCAACTGCAGAAAGCAAATTGACCAGTATAATCAGTTGATTAAATGAGGCAACACAGATGAATGGGCAATTTGCACCAGTCTGATTGTTCCAGTCATGTGACAGACACTCCAAAAGAAGTAAGAAAGTGTTCTACATTCTACACTGTACTACCTACACAATCAGGGAAATCAGCAAGTGAGAGCTCTTGAAACCAAACAAAATTCCATCAAAACTCCAACCTATCTATGAAGTTAGAGTAAGGCAATTTGGTCGAACATTATTACATGTCCTAATGCTATTTTTCTGCTTGACTTTATGCTCAGGTTTATTTCGGTCTGTCATGATGATTAATGATGAATTGTTCAGCTCTGCAGTTGTCTCACTACCACATTTCTAAAGAAAATTCATGTTGCGATTGATTCCCATTAATGAACATCTCAAAATTCAAATTTCTATTTTATCACAGTCAAGCAAAATGAACTTTATTTACACTATATAAATTATTTGATTCTTGTTCCTTCATTCTGGGAATTCATAATTATAGCAAGCAGTCAGGAGCCATTTTGTGGAGACTGTTATTAAGGCAAGCCTTGCATCATCTCAGAATCTTGTTTGAGCACCAGAATGGGGGACCTGATGTCCATCCCCAAGCCCTGGCTACACAATTAAACAGTGAAGAGAAATGGGGGAATGTGGGGAGAGCAGTGACATCTAGGAAGTGCTGAATGGAAAGTAAAAGTAATTGTCTGGCCCACCTCTATGTCATTGGCATAGAGGAGGGGCAGACAATATTTGATTGCCAGCTGATACTTTAAATGCTTACAACTGCTATGAATGCGTTAATAAAAAATATAAATTGGATTTCATTTTTAATTTGAAAAGGACTTTTATTATACAGATTCTTGTGTCTGGGTGACAGGTTCACTTTAAGTGAAGAAGAGTAACAAGTAAAATAGAAAAGAGTATGTGAAATAGTAGCTGTAACTATTTCCCTCACACCTTATCTCTTCTGCTAACACCTGTGTTAATCTCTTACCATGGAAAAAGGAAGAAATGTACCTGGGACCTCCTGGGACAGTCTTTGTCATTCATCTTTTTTTGGGCACCAGACTACTTCTATGATTTCTAAGTCATATTCCAGTAGACGCTATTAATTAGGCCTAATTTTAATATGCATTTTGCCTTTTCTATGGCTAGAGACAGCTCTTTCTTAGAAATAGCCCTTTTGTAGGAGTAACCTGAAATGAGCATGCTAGCGCAGTGTAAAATGCTAAAATTCTGTGTCACAAAAGTGGGACTGTTCAACAGTCATCAGTCCCCTTATCAATGCCAATATTGTTAAGCTGCTGCTAATGGTTGAAGGTATACACATTATAAAGTATACAGTAATTATCAAAGGGTTCAATACAATGTACCATTTCATTTCTCTACTGGAAATTTGAAATATTATACAATGGAGTTCTGTTATCAAACAATGGGCAGTGGATTTTCCCAAATATTACTTGAGACTAAGCATAAGCATTGAATATAAAATCATACCTCCCAACTGTCCCGTTTGTAGAGGGACAGTCCCTCTTTCGACATCTCTAACCGCAGTCCCTCATTTGTACTGGAAAGTCATGTTTTTCTCGGCACTGAACAGCCAGAAACAAAGTTTCTAACTTAATTGGTTTTTGGCAGAGAGCCTAGCAGATAAGATAATTTTGTAACAATTTTGCGATAAGCAAATAAGTAATTGTAACAATATAAGATAACAGGTTCCTTGGGAAAAGTTAGACTCACAGCTTAAAGGGCAAAACTGTAAAAACTGGAAAAAAAAAACATAGAAATATGTTCAAACTTTCATAACCTGTCACATTTTTGTAAAATGAACATGGTATCTAGGGGTGTGGCCACAAAAATGGGCGTGGTCACAAAAATGTTTGGCACTCTACATGCAGCAACAATTTTGTCCCTCTTTTTATTTCCAAAATGTTAGGAGGTATGATCAAATGACACAGTGCTCTTGTACCCCAGAAAAGACGTGGCTAATAAGGAAGTGACAGGGACTCTCAGATACATATTTTAGCCCAGAACTCTCAGGATTGAGAAGGTTTTTCTGTGCTGACTCTCCAATCCTGTTTGAGACTGTGCAGGGTGTACACACATATGCACAGGACTATGGAGCTCTTCAAAGGCTGAGCAAGTATCAACAATTGGGCTCCATGAATTGTATTTCGTTATATGTATGTGAGTTGTAAGAGATGTGTTATGAAGAGCTAACCAGCTAAAAACTGTTGTTATAAACCTTGCAATTCCTGCCATAAAGCATGGGGCTCATTTATTACCCGGGGTTATGTGTTCTAGTGTACTAACCAATAGCAAACAATTGGCTACAGCAGGTAGAATGCTGAAACCAAATCTATGTTGTTGTTATGGATTCATGAATGACACTGTGCTGTTGTTGTGGAAATTCAATTACCAAGGTAAAAGACAAAGTTTACTTGACACAAACTCCATGGATTCAGAACTTACAAAGAGTCAGAACCCCGAACAAAGGAACCACAGAGTTTTTATAGACATGAGAACATATGCATACAGAAATCAAAGAGAGCTACTGATGGAAGAGATATCAACCCACAGCACAAAAAAAACCCCCAAAGAACTGCTCCTTGAGCCAAAAAAGTGGTTCTGTCTCAAAGTCAGCGTACTAATGATCCAGGCTAACTTGAGAACAGAATCCATCCAAGTCAGGGGGGCTCCCATGGGGGAATTTGCATAAACAGAATTTTATTCTCTCTCACTGTCACATTCAAATAAAGATAACATTACATCAGTCCTCTATATTCCTTATACTGGATAACTCGATACAAGGAAGATTTGGGACAAATCTTTGAAGATCTTAGAAGGGAATAGGCAGCCTAAGAGATGATAAATAGTACGAGGAATACACATCACTTCAGACTGCATCAACCTCTTCCAAAACCAATTACAGTAGCAAAAATTCATTTACCATGTAAAGTGTGCCCAAGGGACTCTGCCAAGCAAATATTAGGACTGTTGATGGCTGCCTTTGCTGTACTGCGATAAATAGAATATTTATCATGTCTGCCCAAGATCTTAAGGTGTGTGCTTTTTTTACTCAGATAATTATAATTTTCATAAAATTTCACTTATATCAATTCTCATTTAGCGAGACACGTTGTTTTCATGTCCTGAAATTTGCTCATTTTAATGACATAAGTTTCTGTGACTTATTGATGATATCAGAAAACAGCAGTAATGTCATGAATCTTAAAAGAAGGTTTAAGTGCCGTGCTGGTGCACTCCTATTAATAAGCCTTAAAGTTATCTCCAAACTCTACAAATGTCCCTAACATACAAACTTTTTTTTTTTGTTTTTATGTAATATTTTACTTGCACTAGAAATTTCTTATGTGATCATTTTAAACTGAAACATCATAATTTACATGCAAACATTTCTAATATAGACTTCCAATGAGGTAAAATCTAATAAAATGCAAGAAATGGAAATTGTGACCATCTTCTTAATAGTGTCTTGACTAGTTAGCAGAGGTAATTGTGTGTTTTTAAAGGAACGGGGGCATACCTATAAATACTCTGTAGGTGCAAGTACTAGGTGCAAAAATGGCATCAGTTTGCTAAAACTGTCTTACAGACCAGTGGAGTAAGGAGGGAGTCCTGTCATCCGTCAGTTCATGATGGCCGAGAAGAAGGCTACAGAATGTTTCAATGCTCTATTACTTTAACACAGTTATCCCCAACCAGAGACTCGCAAGCAACTTGTTGCCTACCAACCCCTTGGATGTTGCTCCCAGGGGCCTCAAAGCAGCTGCTTACTTTTGGTATGGTTTGGTTGCAAAAATACAGTTGTATTGATAAACAGAGCCTCCTTTAGACTGCCAGTCCTCATAGGCAGTACAACATAGCCAATCACAGCCCTTATTTGGCACCTCCAAGAACATTTTTCATGCTTGTGTTGATTATTAATGAATGTGACTCATGGGTAAAAAAGGTTGGGAACCCCTGCTTTAATATATGTAGGATTTAACTATGAACATGCAATGGGACTAGGTATGCAGAACACATGATCAATGTAATAGTAATTCATTCTGCGGCAATTGGCATAGGTTTTATTGGCCTTTAAAATAGTTTTGTCCTGAGTAATAATATAGTTAGAGATCTATCATTTCTGTTCCACTAATACTTAATTATTTGGTAATCACCTAAAGTCTGTCTAAGACCAAAGGAACACAAGGCTATTCTTATTTGAATCGGGGTGGCCCCTTCATTCATTTGGCTGGCATTCACCTGGACATGTAGGTACACTGAAGGGTCATATGACAAATGCAAATAAATATGTCAATAAGTGTTTCCAAGCAACAATCATGTCACCTGTAAGTGACAAAGGTTAAGTAAATAGAGGGGGCAATTAAGAGCATTTTATCCAGATACCAAATGCCTTGAATCATCATTTGAACCATAAGCCATAAGCACAGTATTCCCCTGCTATTGCCAAAAAGAACCTGTGCACAAAACTACAATTAGAGCCATATATTCAAAATTGGATTATCTTGGCCACCATGTACTGTATTAACCTATAAAATTCAAGAAACCTTGCTCCATTTGGGAATTTAGATCTATAAAACTTTTATGGGGGAATGTAATAAAAATCGCTAATGGAAAAAACTATTCGCAATGCGAAAAGTTATGCCTTTGCGTGAACAAATTTTGCTTTGTGCGAATTTAACATAGCTTTTGGGAGCCCGAAAACTGTTTAGCGACCACTTCTGACAGGGGAAGACCGTTTGCGAATTCTAATTCCAATGCGAAGTCAATGTAATAAAACTTCTTACTGAAAAAGTCGTTATGTTTGCTCCAAAAGATTACGACACCTTCAAGCACTTCTTATGAGTGCGCACTTGAAATTCGCAATGCGCAATTAAAATTCGCAATGCAATAACAGTTTAACGAACAATATTACATTGCGAGATGTGGATTTTTAGTCTTATTGGTGCGAATTGTTTTGCTCTTTGCAACTTTTATAACATTCCCCTGTTAGTGGTGTTAATGAGCTCTAGGGCATGTGCCTTGTTAGGGACATGTATTGTGATACAAGCAATGATCTTGGTAAGAGTTATAAAGTAACAAAAATACATAATGAATGTATTTAGTGAAAAAGCATGGCACCCTACACAGCATGATGAGATCAGCCAATTTTCAGCTGCCTAAATAAAGTCATATTTCATGAAGACTGTTCCTTCATCAGCAAGTAGCATTTGCTAGTCAGCTATTTGGGTAACTAGACGTGGGTAAATTTTGCTCCTTTTTTTACATTATCTTGAAAAGTTATAGGAGATACAGTAAGTCAAGCACTTTATAGTATAATGTGACATTATGCCCTTACGTTTATTTCTCACACTAATTAAACCACAGTGGACTCCAACATTATTGCAGCATTTTGTTTGTGATAATTACTGCATTTAGCTTGACACTAGTTATGTTGAGGTAATTTCAGTTAATGTTCTCCTCTGAGGTTTTTCTGATAATTATTAATATGCCTTGTCATTGTGATGAAGTGCTAGAAGCAGCATGTCTCACTGACTGATGTTTCTGTGTATATCCTAAAGCACATATAAAATAATTACACTTGCATTTATAGGTTGCAATTGCTGGTGCTTGCTGTACTGAACCTTGGCACGGTTGATTCTTCTTCCTGGTCTGTACCACAATCTAATAATTCCTTAAGAATTGAAGGAAGATGTTTTTAAATGAGACTCACTTGGGGGTTTGTTGGTTGGCACAAATAATATATTATTAATTTGCATATACAAGCAGTACAATGTAATGATAAACATATATACATGTACATACAGTGCTAATGTTCTATATTATTTTCCTACATGCAGTTTCTCAAATTTTATACAGGTGTGGGATCTGTTATCTGAAAACCCGTTATCCAAAACTAATCCCATAGACTCCATTTAATCCAAATCGAAATAATTAAAAATGATTTCCTTTAGCTCTGTAATTTATTTAATGTTAAAATGTTTTTGAGTAGACTTACGCTATGAAAAGATCTGTTATCCAGATAACCCCAGGCCCCTAACATTCTGAGTAATGGATCCCTTACCTGTATATTATTTTATTGTCCCCACTGAACCCACTGAATTAAAGTTGAAAGTCTGCAGTTCAACTGAATCTGAGTTGTTTCATTTAAAATTCATTGTGGTAATGTACAGACTACAGAACCAAAATTAGAAAAAAGTTGTCTCTGTCCAAAGATTTATGGACCTAACTGTATATGTTAGTGTGTGTTTGGAATATAATAATATTTCTCTGTGGCAGTACAAATCACTACAATTAGCCAGTGTAAAGCAACTGTTGGGGGCAGATTCACTTAGGGTCGAATTTCGAAGTTAAAAATACTTTGAAATTCGACCCTCGAATTGAAATCCTTCGACTTCGAATATCGAAGTCGAAGGATTTAGCGCAAATCCTGCGATCGAACGATCGAAGGATTTTTCGTTCGATCGAACGATTAAATCCTTCGAATCGAACGATTCGAAGGATTTTAATCAAACGATCGAAGGAAAATCCTTCGATCAAAAAAAGGTTAGCAAGCCTATGGGGACCTTCCCCATAGGCTAACATTGACTTCGGTAGGTTTTATCTGCTGAAGTAGGGGGTCGAAGTTTTTTTTAAAGGGCAAGTACTTCGACTATCGAATGGTCGAATAGTCGAACGATTTTTACTTCGAATCGTTCGAATCAAAGTCGAAGGTCGTAGTCGAAGGTCGAAGTAGCCCATTCGATGGTCGAAGTACCCAAAAAATACTTCGAAATTCGAAGTATTTTTCATTCGAACCCTTCACTCGAGCTGAGTGAATCGGCCCCTTGATGTCATCTGTATTCATTTAACAGCAACCGTGTTTGAAAAAAAAAAAAAATAACGTGTTTTGAAAAAGGCAATATAATTAATTGAAACACTTTGAAAAAGATTTCAAAGGGTTTTTTTGTGATTAAAATTGCAGCACATCAAACCGGTTACTTCTACAGTAAATGGAGATCAATACATTGCACTAATAAAGATGATAAAAAAACACATTAGGTTGTTATTTTTCTGATAGGTGGGAAGTCCAGTGGGGATTACAATCTGTATAGTAAGGGAAAACAAGAACATTTGCGGAGAATAAAAGTGATATTTCCTACTTAATAATATACTATTTATTAAAATATTTTTCTATCTCTGCTGCATACATCAGAGGCTAAATTTAACAGGGGTGTCCTGCCTGAAGTCTCACATATTCTTCCATTCCCTGAAAAATGAAGGCATTGTAGCTGTACCACAATGGCAGGGTAGTTGTTTGTAAACCCCTAATTTTCGCAGATGAACAATTATAATTAATATATAACCTATGGGAAGCCAGCTCTGTTCAAACAGACCTGCAGACAGTAACAACAGAGACTTCCTTAGTAATTTGAGGCCCTGCTAATTTTTCATTATTCTCTATATAAAAACTGGGCAAGAAAAAGATAAGTTGAGAGAATGAATCCCTTGGTTTTCCAATACTACTGCACTTGCAGGGTAAAAATAAAAATAAAAACAAAGGTTAATATATTGAGGAGTGCAAAAAGTTAGGCATCCCCAGTATGTTAAATTTTTAAATCTTGCATCAGTCCATAGATTTTATTTACTAAGAGCCTCACTGCCATCTTTGTAGTATTTCCCAAGGTTCCATTGCTATTTTTTTAGGCTTTTGGGTTTGCTGGTACGCACTTTAGTTTGCATGAGTTGCAAGTTGAGACGGTTGCAAGGGAACCTTGGTAAATACTACAAAGATTGTAGCAGCACTTAGTAAGATACTTTGACCAGTGCAGTTTTTATTGAAAAGAAGCACCGGTCCAAGGAAAAAAGTTTGTAATTAAGTACACTGGTGTGTGCCAAATATATTGGAAACCCTCCAATGTATTAACCTTTCCTTCTGCTTGACAAGCTTGACAAGCTTGACAACCTTTCCTTGTGAACTTACTGTATGTTTCTGGTGCAACAAGAGAAGCTACCCAATCTCCTATTTCATAGTGATCTAGCCTGCTGCTGTGCACCTCATGCAGGCTAATTTCATATGGAAAATAGATTCAAGTACGTGTTGAAAGTCACACTAATAGCAAATGAATAGCTGATGCCATTGTTATTAATGCCAATGTGCCATTCATTCACCCACTGAAAGATAAATAGACATATGATTACTTTTGAGAGGCACAGAGATACAATGGGGATCATTTATGGAGACCTCAGATGCAAGTGCAAGAGCACTAAAGGTTGCAAAGCAAATCCCTTAATGCTCATTCAAAAAGTACTTGTGTACAGGGTCTGGCTGGTTAACCAAACCGGTATGAGGTTCAGAGTGCAGTGACAAAGGGTGTAAGGCAGTCCTGTTCATATCCATAAGTATAAAAGAGGCAATTGCTGGTGAACATTAAATGCAATAGGATAGGTGATGAGACTGTTGGAGGAGTAGACCCCTAGAGGACCTTTTTCAGGGGTAACCTGCTTATATAATGAAGGAGTGAAAGAATTGTCCTTCAGCTCTAACATTAAAACAGGTTGCATGTATCTTGTAGTAGGCCCAAAAATGCTTATTTTTTCCAGCAACCTAGGCAAGACTGCTAAATCAAAATAGAAGAATGGTCCTGGCTGTATTCCAAATACTTAGACATGCATTATGTCTGTCTAACAGAATTCTTGACAAGTAGTCAATTTAATTTGGCTTATTTTTAAAATGAGAAATGGGAATAGCTGAGGTCTTCCAGTCTTTGGCAATTGTAATTTTGGTTGCAAATGTTTTCTATCAAAACCATTTTCTGGGGACCGATGTAATTGTATAATGTTTTTTATTTAATAAAACTTCTTTGTGATCTTTCCTTAAACTGATCTGTGTTACTGATGAAATTGTCATATAAAGTCTATAATGAAAATTCTGACCTCCGTGCAGGTCCACCATATATGCAGCATTGGACCCTCCGTCCTAACCACAATGCCAAAAGCAATCCTGAGTTGAGGATTAATATTATGGCAATGCATTGGAATCAGTATACCTATGGTTTTGTTTTTATGTGTACGTACAGTATATTATACATACATACATTCATATCTGAAGGACTTCTACTCTAGTATAATATCTTTTTTTTAAAGCTCCTGCCATGGGCTTATACATTTTTGAAAACACAGAACAATGTGTTGAAATCTAAAAGTAGAGCCGTGTGTCCACGCATCATGCAGTTTGTTTGTTTCAGACATATTTGCCTTTATTACATGTGGAAAATAAACACTGCATCATGTCATTGCCAGCAGTAAATACATTATTTCAGAACACTGTCAAGTCCACAAACTCAGAAATAATTGTAAAATTCAAAGTTTTTTTTCTGCTGACAGCACATGTAGGCCACTTGAAGGAATTATCATTTTGGTCCCAGCTATTAATGTGTAGGTAGGGGTTCAACCGTATTCATGAAATATTTTTTATGGAGAAGGGATGCGGGTATATCTACATTATGAGAGGCCACTTTATTGAGATCTCTAAAGTTACCAGGCCTTAAGAAATTTACTATACACAGCTTCTCAATGTAATGACTGTCTAATTAGACGAATTACACTATGAAATGGGAATTTGAATTATAAATTGTTATTATATCACATTTCCCCAACTGTCAATGCACAGTGGCACTACTACTACTGCCATTGCTCTCCTGCCTTCTACCTTTTTGAATTTCAGACATAGGCTAATTTGTAAAGCAAGAACTGTATCCCTGTAAGCAACTGGCCTACCAACACACTGGGGAAAATTCACTAAATGGCGAAGTGGCCGTCACTAGCAAATATTCAACAAATTTAATCTGCAGGGACATCGGCAATTTACTAACTGGAGTAAAGGACAATTTGCTAGCGAATGTGTTTATCACTAACAAAGTTTTGCACCCTTTCCCCAGGCAAATTTTCGCTCAGGTGAACGTTGGTTACTACGCAAATTCACTAAAGTGTGAATTTTTAATTACGTTACCCCTTTCACCAGGTTATACCAAGTGAACTGATAAGATGAAGCTACATCCTCGTCGATCTTATTATATCCTATCCTGTACGCCAAAAAGTTATAAAAAAGAGAAAAAACGCTAAAGCTTTTTCATATTTTAAAGTGGGATTGTCTTTAAAACTATTAAATAATTTTGCTTTAATATTTTTTAACCACTTAAGTTTCGCTAGGCAGAAATGAATGCTAGCAAAAGTTTGCTATGAAATGCTTGCGCTGATGAATCTACTCTAGCGAAACTTCACCATCGTTCGGCTCTCAAGACGTAACTTCGCATTTTGATGAATTAGTGTAAATGATGAGAATTACCATCTGACAAAGTGGCACGTTGTGGCGGGGACTTCCCAGGCGATAATTTGACGTTTACTGAATTTGCCCAACTGACTAATTGGTGTTAACTAGGGATGTAGCGAACTGTTCGCCGGCTTGTTAGCGCAAACTTCGACCGTTCGCGTCCGCCGAATGTTCGCGACGTTCGCCAATTTGGGTTCGCGTTCGATTCGTTCGACCATTCGAATTCCTTCGACCGCTAAAAATTCGTTTGAACAATTGTAAGCATTCGATCTAATGAAAAGCATTCGATCGAATGGTTTCGATCGTTCGATTCAAATGAAAATCCTTCGATCGAACGATTAAAATCCTTCGATCATTCGAATCGAACGATTTTGCGGGTGTTCGAAGTTCGCGAACTGTTCGCATTTTTGCCGGTGTTCGCGAACGCCGTTCGCGAACACCAAAACGGCAGTTTGCTACATCCCTAGTGTTAACCTTCTGCCTTTATCGGTAGTGTTGTACAGAAAATCAGAAACATTATATACACGCAAAGGATCAGAACTTTCAACCTACTTGATTTACACTTGGAGGAGAAGGATGCAAAACATTTCATCCAAAGGATACATGAAACCCTCAACAAGCACTAGCTATCCAGCTATAACTGGAGAGATGCTGACAGATTTGCTGTTTCCCTGTCACAATAAGACATAAGGGGTCATTTATCAAGTGCAGGGCAGGATGCAAAGTCGGAAAAACTGGCATAATATGCCATGCTTTCTGCCCTTTGTGCCCTGCCTTGCACTTTAAAAAAATGCAGTTGGTCTTTGAACTGTGCTCCCCTGATGAATACAATAGCACCTACACCAGCTGCACTGTATTAATAAGGGGTGGGTGGGGGGAGGGGGCAGCCAAATGCAGGATTTGGGTATATATTATAGACAGTCACTACTTGGAGGTGTCTGAAAATGAGCTACACATGTTAATTAATACAGAGCTGATGGGGCTCATTTGCAGAACCTGGGACACAAACTGGAGTAAGTAGATTTCAGTACAAAGATGTCTAAAGCCAACTGCAAGAGAAGAAGACTGTAGAATATCTAACAGAGGTCTATACCTTACAAAAAACACCCTATTAATAGCCAGTCTAATCATGGTGGCAACTCTTGAATCAGTTATTTCTTTACTGACAGCTTAAAATATTTTTCAATTATATTACTGTGAACTGTTGCAAATGTGATTGCTGATTGTATTGGATTCTGCAAAAAATCATTTAACTACAACAAAATAACAGGATTAGACAATGTATATGGCTAATCGCCTCCAGATCTGATTAATATGGATTTAGGAAAGCATTTAATACAAGCAGTCAATGGATACTGCATAGAAGTTGAAAGATTTGAGAAGTGTAATTTTAGCTACATTATGTGCTCAGTGCGAAATCTCACACCCCCAAACAGGTGGAGCACGTGCAGTTTCATCATCTCTTTCTGGCTCCTCAGGGCTCTGCAGGAATATTAGAAAGACTAGGAAGGTGAGATGTGAGTGAGCTGTTTATCTCAGTTATATGCCCAAAGGAACCGGGTCTTTCACATGTTCAATTGTCTTTCACAATATCCTCCGTGAGCAGCTGAAAATGTTTATTTTAATGAGGCACATAAGTGTTAGTATAAAATGCCATTCGAGAGAAAAAAAGAGATCTGTGAGGTTTGGAAAAGCCAATACAGGTGAGAGGGAGACCCCCTGGGGCTTAAACTATTGATTTAGAAAGGTCTTACAACATGCAAGAATTTTTTAAAGCTGCACACAAGAATGACAGAAGACAATGTTATGTTGCTGGGGAAAATAAATAAGGCACATGACTGCTTCATTTAAATACACAGTAAAAAGACCAAAGTGTTATAATTTGTTCAAAGGCAATGCTAATTGTGTTTTATTTGAAACAAATGATTATAGGATCAAAGCTGCTTATTTCAATTAAAAGACGTGAGATTGCTTTTAATCAAATATGCTGATCATTCTTCTCAGTGAATGCATTTACTATTTGTAATTTTTTTCTGGACTGGTTGCTTGGAGAGCTTTACAGATACTTCAGCACTATGGAATATGTTGGTGCTTTATATAGATAGGTATTAATAATTAACTCATAGCTGCAATATGCAGAGGTTAAGAGTCACAAAAGGTTCAATAAGGCATTGTTTGTCCATGCTGAGACAAACTTCTGTCTGTCACCCCAATGGTTATTAGATTCCTACCTGGATCAATCATTATTGATCTTAATAATCATAGTTACATGTGCCCTTTCTTGCCTTTTAACCCAGCAAATAAATCACTCAAAACAGAAATTGTCAACAGAAAATTCTATTAGTTTCCAGTAACCAGATTATGGAAAAAAAATATTTTTCTTATTTGTAACAATGTGATTAGCAAGGCTGCGCTGATGGCTGATCATGTTGTATTATATGAACTCAGTAAGGCCCTGCTGATTGCATTTTTAGGTGCACATCTATGGGGTGAAGAAGCTTTTATCATTCATTTCTTGGGAACTAGCTTCCTAGGGCCCACAACATAGTTCAGAAATCCCAAGCATTCTGGATAATAGATCCCATACCAATATATATATATATATATATATATATATAAATATATATATATATATATATATATATATATATATATATATATTCAAAGTCCTAGCACACCATCCATTAGTAACTTCAAAAATAAATCACGTACCTGGGTGCTACCTTAAAAAAGCTGCATTATCCATATTCCAGGGAAAAAGGTGCACACCAGGATTTTTCAACGTTTAGGTTTCTATATATATATATATATATATATATATATATATATATATATATATATATATATATATATATATAAAGGGGATCTGTCACCTTAAGAAACAATTACAAATAATTTTCTAGCATTTTAGGTGACCAAAATAATTACATTATAGTGCAAAGGCATCAAGGAAGTGCAGAATGGAAAGTGAAAGTGATTGCTAGGCCTGGGTGTGGTGTTCATACAAATGGCCTGTAGATGTCACTGTGCCCAGACTTATACTGTGCATACTTCCTGAAAGCTTAAAAGGGAAAGTGAAAGTTACTGTTGTGTAATGCCTGCATGAGCCTGCTAATAAAGCACTGTTATACTCTACTCATCCTTGGCCACCCAAAACATAACACTGGGGCATAAAGGGGGCAAGACAATAATGAAAAGTATAATAAAATATTTATTATACAGGTATGGGATCCATTATCCCGAAACCAGAATTATGGAAAGGCCATATCCCATACATTTAATTTTATCCACATAATTAAATATTTTAAAAATGATTTCATTTTTTACATTATTGATGAAACTGTGCCTTGTACTTGATTCAAACTAAGATATAGTAAATCCTTACTGGAAGCAAAACCAGCCTATTAGGTTTATTTAATATTTACATGATTTTCTTGTAGACTTAAGGTATAAAGATCCGAATTATGGAAAGATCCATTATCCAGAAAACCCCAGGTCCTGAGCATTCTGGATAAAAGGTCCCATATTACAGCTTTTTGAGGTCAGGGTGATAGGTCCGACTTAATCGTGGCTCACCAGTTATGAGATGGATGCCTCATTGTGGGGGCAAGGAATAGATTAGATTTAGCAAAACATTATAAACAGTTTATGCCTTACTAAGGGAAATTCAATTAGTTAAATATCCTTACTTTAATTTGCATCTATTGCATCCTTTATGACTAGCATTCAGACTAAACTAGTCCTAGGTAATAGCCATAGGGTTTGCCACTAAACATTGTGGTGCATTGTGCTAAAGCAAACATTCTAATATTTGCACTATTCAAATCTATCACAATCCAATTAAAAGGTCAAGTAAGATACAGAAAAAGTCTCACAGTTCACCCCAGTCTATAGGTGCAGATATGTAAGTGCAAAATAATGTGAGTTTTCCCAAAAAATACATACTAAAAGTAGTAAAAAATACAAAAGCATTTTATTAGGACATGAGAGACAAAAAGCCTAACACATTTCATGCCTGTTGGGGCACTTACTCATAGGCTCATTATTTTCAGTCTCATTATATGATTATTGACATATAAAATCCTGCATTACTCTGCTGCTCTGCATAAAATATTAAAATTGTATAATATATTTAGCAATACAAAGTTTATATACAGAATGACAATAGGAGTGCATCATCTGCTAAAAAATGGGGTTTGGGACCAATATATATGTTAAATCAGCTGCAGTTGTTACCAAATCTATGTTTAAGCAAATTATCCCTACACTTTTTTTCTACTTCTGTGCCCCCAACCCACCCTTACCTTCCTTCAGTTTATCTCTGTCTTTCTCCATTTCTTCACAGAACTCTTGTTTCCTGACAGGTATATAAAAATATCTCTAACAATGCATTCACCTAAAATAGAGTGGATAGAGTTCAGCATTATCAGGGTTGCTTGTCGAGTTCCAAAAGACTGTGCAGAATTCACACAACCGTGAGCTGCATTATGGCAATAAACCCTGTTTGCATTTGTGGTGAAGGGAGCGTCTTTTCCAGGGAAAAAAATTGAGTTTCTGACCTTTACTTTAATCTCCCGCAGCACACATCAGGAATTGCATTAGAAGAGGCTGCTGCTTACAGCAATATCGAAGAGAGGTGATGTCTTATTCGAGATAGGTAGAAATTGTTAAGGTTTGCACATCATTTTTTAAAAGTCTGTAAAACTCATTTTGTATTTCTGTATTTGAACTGCTTCTCTCTATACTTTTCTCTCCTTGCCTACAACTCTATCACTGAGATCATTTTGATGTGTTACATTCATATGTAAACTGAATTTCTTTTCTTTCCCCATTATCAATATATTTCTGTCTATTTATTTTCTGTATACAGTCCTATGAAGGCATAGGTTTTTTAAATGAATGTGTCCTTTCCCAGCCCTATAATCCACTGTGTAATAAACGTACTATATATATATGAATACACACAGGTATGGCATGCATCATTGAACCTGGGGTTTTCTAGATAAGGGGCCTTGTGCAGCATCATGCCTTGAAGCTACCAAAAACAATTAAATATTAAAGAACCCAATAGGATTGTCTAGACATCAACATACATTTATGTAAGGTTAATTACTATTAAGAATACGATATTGTTTTATTTTAACAGGGGAAGATTTGTTCATTAATGGCACTAAAGTATCCTGGAGCTTTCTGGATAACTGATTTACGTGTTATAGGGCATAAATATATATAGATATAGGGAGAAAATATATAATATAAGTTATGAATCTATTTTCTGGAAGTTTTCTACATATGGGATCTTTCTGTAATGGGAGCACTATTTGCTAAAAAAAAAATAGCAATATAAGTATTTTGATATCAGTATGGATCATGCTAAGAATTGTGTTAACTAGGACAATATAGTAAATGGCTTTACCATATTTCATCACCTTCTGGATAACCGGTATCTGGATTCCATATCTCTGGATAATAGATTCCATATCTGTAATTGTACTCTGTAGCCTCAGTGATTACTTTAATCATAGTCTGGCTGTGCTCTTTGATATAAAAACATGTGCCAATATAAGTTCCGATGTAAATTAAATGCAAATGACAGAGTATTGTGTATATATATATATATATATATATATATATATATATATATATATATATATATATATATATATATATATATATATATATATACATACACACACACACACACACAATTGGACCGAAATGTGTCAATGTCTTTGAGTGAGTGAGCCCTGAGTGTTCTATTGTTTCGTTCTATACATATATATATATATAACAAGGGAAAGTTGTGCTCACCACTAATTTTTAAAACCATTAGGCGAGGGTGCAATGAAGCTGTGACCACAAAATACATATAGACACATACAAGAGTCCTCTGCACTCAACCCATTATCAATATATTTAAGACAGAGACATTTTGTGCATACTGCTACTGAAAAATGCCTTACCCTTTAAACAAAACAGGGATTGTTTGTCCGTATTTTGCAATATATTTAAGATGGCCAACTTTGGGAGTTTGGGAGGTTTACTTTGAAAGTAAGTTGCAGGTAAAACTTAGTCCCTTTGTAAAATGTATAATGAAACAATAGAATTCTTAATGAATGAGATGAAAATTGAGCATAGGACTGGCCAGATATGGGATGACTTTGACGTAGTTGGCCAGCTTAAATATATTGCAATATATGGACAAACAATCCCTGTTTTGTTTAAAGGGTAAGGCATTTTTCAGTAGCAGTATGCACAAAATGTCGCTGTCTTAAATATATTGATAATGGGTTGAGTGCAGAGGACCTCTTGTATTTGTCTATATATATATATATATATATATATACACACACATCCACACATCAAGGTGAGTTGACAGCACTCCAAGGAAGTTTTGAGGCAAAGGTTACAACATTTCAGTACCACACTGGAACTTTCATCATTTCATTTCCCGTGTGGAACTGAAACGTTGGAACCAATAAACCTATATTTTGTTTGTTGAAACCTTTGCCTCAAAACTTCCTTGGAGTGCTGTCAACTCACCTTGGTATCTATTTATATTCGGACTGGCACCGAGGTTCTATTTTTGGCTAATGGTGTGCGCTCTGCCTGCATGTTATATATATACTGTATATATACACATAATGATTATGTTTATTAATATATGTTTACATGTAACGTACAGGGTGGTAAAATGAACACTGTGTTAGTATTTAAACAATTTTATAGCCTTGCTTCTATTTGCATAATTTGATGAGCATTTGCTGAATGCCAATAGTGGATGGCTTAGGTTTCATTGATTACGAACTGCTGTTTTAAAACAGAAACAGGGGAATGTAATAAAAGTCGCAAAGAGCAAAACAATTCACACCAATAAGACTAAAAATCCACATCTCACAATGTAATATTGTTCCTTAAACTGTTACTGCATTGCGAATTTTAATTGCGCATTGCGAATTTTAATTGAGCATTGCGAATTTTAATTGCGCACTCATAAGAAGTGCTTGAAAGTGTCGATCTTTTGGAGCAAACATAACGACTTTTTCAGTAAGAAGTTTTATTACATTGACTGCGCATTGGAACAAACTATAAAATTCGCAAACGGTCTTTCACTGTCGGAAATGGTCACTAAACAGTTTCCGGGCTCGCAAAAGCTATATTAAATTCGCACAAAGCAAAATTTGTTCGCGCAAAGGCATAACTTTTCGCATTGCGAATAGTTTTTCCATTAGCGACTTTTATTACATTCCCCCGAAAGAGTTGCATGTTTGACAACTGTTTTACAATCAGACACATTTTCTATAGTTTACTGTTCTACAGAATGAAAATAGGAATTAATGAGATGAATCCGTCTGATTAAACGGCTTTTGTAATTGAGGTCAAAATGACTCCAGATGCTTGCTGGCACATTAGATAGTTCTTTGGCGTGGAAGAAATAAATAACAGATAAGTATGCAAACTTCTGGCTTAATGAGAGTTAGCATTCATTTTTGGAATAGGAGCATGTAGTGCTCCAAAGAGTCATAGCATCTGAATAAAGCTACAATTGCTAACTACTACAGTTTGTAAATGACTCCTACAAATATGAGGATGCAATTATTGTACCCAATATGTGTAGTCGTAACAAGCAAGGCTTTATAAGAGAATCTTACCTATACAGAGCACTTAATGCTGAGATTGTGTCGTAGCAATGCCTTATCCAATTGCTTCTATTGCCGCTGTCAGAAGAAACTCACATGGTACTTCCTAAAGTTTGCCACATATCTTTCTAATGCAAAAGCTAAGTGTAAGGTGGAAAGTTTGCCCATAACCCATTATATGTTTACCCATAATACAGCTTTATTTTCCAGATGTGTACTTGAATTGCATATTCAAGTAGCATGCAAAATCAAGCTGCAAATGCAAATTGGCATCCACATTGGTAAATCGTTTGCCAGTTATAGTGCATGTTTGATTTTGCAAGCTGCATTCAAGCATGGTTGAACTGCTGAAGTAAGCAATACAACAATATTTGTTTTTAAAGGTCTATCCAGCTGATTATCCTGCAAGTGGAACTAAGACTATGGCCAAATCCATTCATTCAGACTTGAATGAGATAACTTGAGTGGAAGTTGAGAGAAAACTCTGCCCTACTAGATTCTGCATTGATGATGCACTATTGACTTGGCTGATGGGTGGCTAATCAGTACGAGGTTGTTGAATATTTGCTTACAAATTTCAGATAGCTTAAGTTCTGTAAATTGCAAGGATAGAAACATCCACATTATAATAAGTGTTTAGAATTCCTGCAGCTCTAGGTAGCTACAGGTGCTGTGATCTTAGCCCTGAGTTTTCCTCGTTGGACAAATTAACCATTCATGGAACCCTAAGGGGGTGATATGTCTCAGCAAACTTTTAAAAATGGTTGAGATCGGAAGGGAAAGTTTATGATATAAACAACACAGAGAAGATGTCAGTGAAAATGCTGAGACGTCCAGGCATCCTATAAGGGTAAATTCCCACCAATGTCGTACAGTAATTTCTATAACTGAGATTGGGTTAATTGTGTTAACTGCAGTATAGAGGCACTCACTTCTGCTGCAGAAAAGGAGTCTCAGACAATGAAGGAGGCTGGGAGTTCAATCTGATAAGAAATTGTGTTAAAATGGTCTGCAGACCTCCAACTGTTGAACTACAACACGCAGAACCTACTGACCATTACAGACTGATGAATATACTAAACATGTAACAGTTGTTATTGACTATACACATTTTCAACAACTTTTTTTAAAAGTGACCCCTTAGATCAGTGGTCCCCCAACCAGTGGCTTGTGATCAACATGATTGCCAACCCCAGTGGCCTCAAAACATGTGCTTATTTTTTAATTCCAGGCTCGGAGGCAAGTTTTGGTTTAGTAATAACCAGGTGTACTGCCAAAAAGAACCTTCTTTAGTCTGCCAGTTCACATAGGGGTTACTAAATGACCAATCATCGCACTTATTTTGCACCAACCCGGAACGCTTGTGTTGTACCTCAAATCTTTTTACATCTGAATGTGGCTCATGGGTAAGAAAGGTTGGGGATCCCTGCTTTAACACCTACAGGATTCAGTAAGTAAGTAAGCCTACTGTATTATATAGTGAGTAAAAAATATATATTCCTTATGCCAATTTTGCAGTTGTTGAGTTACAAATGAACTGTGAGAATTAACATAGATTTAGATTACACAAACAGTGGAAGCTGAGAATTAGTATACGTATTATTGAAACAGGCACCTTGCACACACAGTAACCTTTTTCTTCCAATGTCCTACAGCTTTACTTTTTAAACATGAGGGGGGCCATTGCCTTTTTACTTGCCTGTTCACATCTTAGTGTTTGATCTGCAGTCAAAATCTGGTGATTCACTGGTCTCTGCTTTTCAACTGCCTCCTCCATTTAGGAACAATTATAGGAAAATAACACATCCCAAGCTGCTAAATTGTTCTGATTTTAATTATCACAAATTGTCTATTTACGGTAGGCAGTTCCTCTCTGCAAAAAAAGGCTTAAAATATTTTATTGTCACCTTTCAAGACATGCTCAGCAATATTCAAATGATCTGGAGGTGCTCTGTATTTAGGAAACTGACATTTTTTATGGCCAATATTTATCTTACAATGTATAAAGGTTAATAAAAGGAAATCTAGACTTCGAAATAGACTTCTGCTTTTCCTTACTAAAGTGTAAAGGAATCTGCTGAGGAGTATGAAACCTACAGCTCTCCAAATGTGTTTTGAAGTAAAACGTCAGCGATGTAGTGGAGCCAGCAAAAGCAACATGGTATCACAGTATTAACACTGTAGGACTACATCACTATACATAATTCTCAGTGGACATTATGTTTCATTCTGCTTAACTGGTGCAAAACTTGTATACTTGTATACATTTATTTCTTATACAAGTTTTAATGGGTCATAAGTGGCATTATTCAGTTTTTAGCTGATAATTTTATAGTTACATAGTTAAATTGGGTTGAAAAAAGACAAAGTCCATCAAGTTCAACCCCTCCAAATGAAAACCCAGCATCCATACATACACCCATCCCTACTTTTAATTAAATTCTATATACCCATACCTATACTTACTATAGAGCTTAGTATCAGAATAGCCTTTGATATTGTGTCTGTCCAAAAAACCATCCAAGCCATTCTTAAAGGCCTTAACTGAATCAGCCATCACAACATCACCCGGCAGTGCATTCCACAACCTCACTGTCCAGACTGTGAAGAACCCCCTACGTTGCTTCAAATGAAAGTTCCTTTCTTCTAGTCTAAAGGGGTGGCCTCTGGTACGGTGATCCACTTTATGGGTAAAAAGGTCCCCTGCCATTTGTCTATAATGTCCTCTAATGTACTTGTAAAGTGTAATCATGTCCCCTCGCAAGCGCCTTTTTTCCAGAGAAAACAACCCCAACCTTGACAGTCTACCCTCATAATTTAAGTCTTCCGTCCCTCTAACCAATTTAGTTGCACGTCTCTGCACTCTCTCCAGCTCATTTATATCCCTCTTAAGGACTGGAGTCCAAAACTGAACTGCATACTCCAGATGAGGCCTTACCAGGGACCTATAAAGAGGCATAATTATGTTTTCATCCCTTGAGTTAATGCCCTTTTTTATGCAAGACAGAACTTTATTTGCTTCAGTAGCCACAGAATGACACTGCCCAGAATTAGACAACATGTTATCTACAAAGACCCCTAGATCCTTCTCATTTAAGGAAACTCCCAACACACTGCCATTTAGTGTATAACTTGCATTTATATTATTTTTGCCAAAGTGCATAACCTTGCATTTATCAACATTGAACCTCATTTTCCAGTTTGCTGCCCAGTTTTCCAGTTTAGACAACTCACTCTGCAAAGTGGCAGCATCCTGCATGGAACCTATAGTTCTGCACAATTTAGTATCATCTGCAAAAATAGAAACAGTACTTTCAATGCCCACCTCCGGGTCATTAATAAACAAGTTGAAAAGCAAGGGACCTAGTACAGAGCCCTGCGGTACTCCACTAACAACACTGGTCCAATTAGAAAATGTTCCATTTACCACCACTCTTTGTAGTCTATCTTTTAGCCAGTTCTCTATCCAGGTACAAATACTATGTTCCAGGCAAACATTCCTTAATTTAACCAGTAACCTTTTGTGTGGCACTGTATCAAATGCTTTAGCAAAGTCTAAGTAAATCACATCCACTGCCATCCCAGAATCGAGGTCTCTCTCTCGGCACTATGCCAGAACTCAATGAATCCTGAAAAATTAAGAGGTTTGGCAATCACAGAGCTAAGCTCGCCAATTACCCTGGGATGAATACCATCTGGCCCTGGACCTTTGGTAATCTTAACATGTTCTAGTCTCTTTTGAATTTCTTCATGTGTGAACCATGCAGCATTAGTTGTATTACTAGAATTGGGACTGTTAAGAAGGAAACCTTCACTTACTGGTTCCTCATTTGTGTAGACAGATGAAAAATATTCAGTTCAGAATCTGCGCTTTTATTTTGTTTTCATCAACCAGCTGACCCCCCTCTGATAGTAAGGGTCCCACCCCTTCCCGCTTCATTTTTTTACTATTAACATATTTAAAAAATAATTTTGGATTTTTTTTACTGCTAGCTGCAATATCCTTTTCTATAGCAATTTTAGCTTGCCTTATAGCTTCCTTGCATGATTTATAGGCCTCCTTGTACCTTATAAATGTTTCGGCTGTACCAGCTAACTTGAAAGCCTTAAAAGCACGTCTTTTCTTACCCACCTCAACACCAACGCTTCTATTGAACCAAAAAGGTTTTGCTTTGCAATGACGTTCCTTGCTTACAAGTGGAATATACTGACAAGTATATTTATTAAGCAGCATTTTAAAGACTTCCCATTTTTGTTCTGTGTTTAACCCTGTGAAAAGCATTTCCCGCTTAATATGTTGCAGAGATGCCCTTATACTATCAAAATTGCACATCTGAAATTTAGTGTTTTAGTTACTCCCTTATAGAATTGCTTCTGCAACAGAATCTCAAAGGAGACCATGTTATGATCACTATTCCCTAAATGCTCACCCACACAAATGTTAGAAATGAGTTCAGTATTATTAGTTATTACAAGGTCCAAAAGAGAGTTTTTCCTAGTAGGTTCTTGAACGAGCTGGAATAAAAAGTTGTCATTCAGCATATTTACAAACCTACTAGCTTTTTCTGTCTTAGCAACCCCATTACCCCAGTCAATGTCTGGATAATTGAAGTCACCCATAGCAACAACTTGACCCAGCTGTGAAGCCGCTTGTATCTGCAAGAGTAGCTGGGCTGATAATACACTATATATATATATATATATATATATATATATACGTGTATATATTATCACATTGTTTATGATCTGGTGTATTTTAGAGAGAAAAAGCTCTGGAGCTTGTGATTTGATTTAGGGGTTGTCAGGCACTAACAGTAAGTGGTGCTCTGGTAATATGCACACGGCCCAGTGCTTCATGTTATGAATTTCTTAAATATATTAGATCCATGTATATGCTATAAAATATATCCTTATAAATGATGCTCAAAGAAGTCATCTAATAGGTACAAGAGATGACTGAACTCCTTCCTTGAGCAGACCTTAAACTCAGAGCTCCAGCTGCATGTTGCACCAATAGACCTTCACAATTATATCCATTGCATAATATGCAAGTTGACACCTA
Source organism: Xenopus petersii (assembly GCA_038501925.1). Classification (NCBI taxonomy): domain Eukaryota; kingdom Metazoa; phylum Chordata; class Amphibia; order Anura; family Pipidae; genus Xenopus; species Xenopus petersii. The sequence goes on along the minus strand of CM076678.1, from coordinate 110,323,424 downwards.
TGTGTCCTGTAGACAAATACAAGAGTCCTCTGCACTCAACCCATTATCAATATATTTAAGACAGAGACATTTTGTGCATACTGCTATTGAAAAATGCTTTACCCTTTAAACAAAACAGGGATTGTGTCCTGCACTGATGCTACCCCTTACCCAGCAGGTACAACTTGTGGACTTTGTGTCTCATGCTTTAGACCAAAAGAGTGCCATTGGTTTGTAGTTGGATCAATTACACAGGAATTTTTGGGAAAGTAGAGTTCATTGAAGGTAAAAATATGTCTTTGTCATTTAAATGCACTTGGTATCAATTTAGAGGAAACCAGTGGATACATTTTATTTATGCATGCCTTCAATAAAGGACAAGGTAATAAAAATCAAATGAATAAACCATAAGAGATTAAGATTATAAATTATGTTAACATATTATCAAAGCACGGCTTCCCTTTGCATGAAGTATCCTGTGCAGTTACCTTTCGAATCAGGGCAATAATAGAATATAAACGTTATGCAGCCCTGATATACATTGGTGCCTTATTAAAAATAAATTGTATTATCAAACACTACTTTCGACACTAGAAAATAATGGCCTTCACCAAGTAAATTGCATTTTTGATATCAGTATCAGATGTAGTATGAGAATTTGACATTGTTGTGCTGTAGTGTACTGAGGAATTTTGGCAGGGCTCCACCAGCAACCTTTTTCCAGCTTCCTCTCATTTTAGTTGCCGGGCTACTGCATCATCCATAGCCTCCTATTCTGACATTGCTTTATGAAATATGTGCCTCCTCTGCACTTTGTCGATTTCCAGGGAATCCAATAATATTTCTAAACACCCTGCTTTCAGTCCTCGAAAATGAAAATATTGATAACCCTTTCACTGCCGGAAATGTCAGACGAGCTGCTGATGACAAAAGAAAACGATTCTGTATGGGGAATAAAGAAGTACTTTTTTTTATGAGTGCAATATGTCACAACTCCGTATGCATTGTAGTCAAGCCAACCTCCCGTGGGTGAGCCATGTGTTGAAATGAATGGGTAATTGTACGGTAGTTTAATGCTAAGTTAACTGAAATGGAGTTTGAATAGAATACACATTATTATTTTCATGCATCAACTGTTTATAAAATTATAGCCCTGAAGTAATGCAGAACGTTGTGGGCTCTGTGTCTGTCAGACTGAGCTCACACTGACAGCAGAGTCTTGTAAATGGTTGGAGAATTATAGTATCTGTGCCCTAAATGGCTATCCACCTAGTGGCCCCACAATTTGTAGAGCTCTTGGCCTCTTTCACAGATTCAAAGTTATTATTGAGGTACTTTACTTTAAAAGATACATTTAACTTCAACAGGAATGAACAGCATGGTATTGCAAATGCGGCATGCAAGATGAGGTGTTTTGAAGCTGCATTAAAATGCAGCATTGGGCTAAAATGTCCTTTAAAGGGATACTGCCATGGGAAAAAATGTTTCTAAATGCCTCTGTTAATAGTGCTGATCCAGCAGAATTCTGCACTGGAATCGGTTTCTCCAGAGAGCAAACACATTTTTTTATACTTAATTTTGAAATCTGACATTGGGCTAGACATATTGTCAGTTTACCAGCTGCCCCCAGTCATGTGACTTGTGCTCTGATAAACTTCACTCACTCTTTAATGCTGTACTGCAAGTTTGAGTGATATCAGCCTTCCTTTTCCTCCTCCAGCTGCCCATCAGCAGAACAATGGGAAGGTAACCAGATAACAGCTCCCTGACACAAGATAACAGCTCTCTGGTAGACAGCACTCAATGGGAAAATCCAGGTCCCACTGCGACACATTCATTTACATCGAGTAGGAGAAACAACAGCCTGCCAGTAAGCAGTTCCATCCTAAAGTGCTGGCTCTTTCTGAAAGCACATGACCAGGCAAAATAACCTGAGATGGCTGCCTACACACCAATATTATACATTTCGAAAAAATACACTTGTTGGTTCAGGAATGAAATTTGATATGGTATAGTGAATTATTTTCAGTGTAAACAGTGTAATTTAGAAATAAAAATTACATCATAAAAATCATGACAGAATCCCTTTAAGGACAGTGAAACAATATCCAAAACCTGTAAACTAGTGCCTGTTCTCTGTTATATTTGCTGTGGCAGTGATGTGTCAAAACCACCCACCATGGTGTATAATTCAAATTGCCTTTGTATAACTTAGCTTGATATGCCACTTACACATTACAGACAGCCCTGATCAAGTAGCACCCACTGAGTGCCTCCCTTACGTCTCTTAACAGCAGCAAAACAAAAAACATTGGCGCTTTATAAACATAATTGGGGTAAGTTTCTCAAGAGTCACACATATTGTTTCTACAATGCATGTTTTGATGAGTGCAAATATATGTTTCAATTTGTGAAGGACTATATTTAGGAACATATCTTCATGGATTTTCTCACGTGCAGCTATTTGTTTCCTGCAATTTACTGCAACATTTTATGAATTTGCCTTTAGCTCTTTGCTGTGAGGTGGCATAAATTATTATCACCTATGGAAAGATTGTAGCACTCTGTAAAAAAATATTGATTAAATGGCTGCCTATGGATATCACTCACGGTAGAATATTTTTGGATGTTTTGCTACAGGAAAAAATTGTATGGAATAATAGTAAATTCGGTTCATGGGAAAAAAAGTTGGTCCACAGAACAAAACCAGATACCATTTATTGTAGTTGTTCATTGGGATTAAATGTCAAGAATTACATGCATATGCTCATTAATGACTAATATCAAAAAAAGATGGGACCTGGTTCAAAGAGAGCAGTATTGGATCATGGTAGGTCAAGACTGAACCAGAGATCAAATAATGCATTATCAAACCCCCTACATTTCTAGGCATTGTCTGCCATTTAGTCATCCAGATTCCCCATGCAAAGATGTCAACATGGGAGGGTCCAATTGTAGGGATTGGTCTTGGCAAGTGAAGCAGTCATTTTCTTGTTTTCTTTTTTTGCCATTTATATCTCTGCATACACACCTAGAGCTGGCTGTGAAATCACTTAAGACAAAAAAAAATTAGATTTTGCCTCCCCGTATTTATTTGCTTGATCAAGAGCTCCTAAACCTGTAATTCTGCTTAAAGCAAAATAGTTTGGAAAGTGAAATATGTTTTCTTTTCAAATGCAAATGTTATTTTCTTGCAGGTAGCTGAATAGTGATTATACACTCTGCATACATTCATGTCTACTCTTGCTATATACAGGATAAAGAACAGTAGAATTAAAGGGCCAATATACCTGGAGCACAACAGGTGACATAAAAAAGCTTGTTTTTAAATAATGGATTTTATATTAATTTAGTTTTTGCTAATGTTTTTATAAAACCTACTGTTTTACCCTTCAGTGGAAGGCAACCAATCTTAACTATCCAACTTCTTCCCTAGTTAATGTTCTTTCTTGCATAATGAATACTTTCTCATTTATTATGTCATCTGTCATCTGTCCTGGCATAGGAGGCAGAGGGACTGTAGACCTTAGGACAAGAATAAAGTATATAAACATGTTCCATAGCAATAATAACATAGCTCCAACATGCAGGGAAGGCCTATTTATCAATATTCTCATTTTATTGGGTTTAAAGGTTTTTGAAACCATGAATAAACTCATTTTCTCTAAAACCACAAATGCTGTGTAATTTATTAAAATATCTGAATATAAAAAGTAGGAATGAAAGAAAAGCTGAAAAACTCTAAAAATCTGAATGGCTAGAAAAGGCTCAATAGGATCAGCACAGCTCCGATTGACTTCTATGAGAAGTCAATGCCAAAGTTTTGTATTAGAGTTTTTGTGGTTTTAATAAATCTCACATTTTTAGAGTTTTAGAGAAATAAAAAAAAAACACATTTTTCGAGAATAAATACAATTCGTGAAAAACATAGAAATCCGAATGTTAGTTAGTAGTTAGTAAAAGTAATTTCTATTCCTGGGGAGGAAGGATTCAGATGGGTATTGGTGCTCATACAAGAAATGCAAATGAATTTGTGTTTCTGAAAAACTGATGCATTTGATAGATGTGTTGATTTCACTTGAAGTAAGTGTTGTTAAATAGGAATTTAGATGGAGCTGATGGAAACCATTTTGTATTACCCAGTTTGTTATACCCCATAGTGATTTGTTTTAGTTTTAAGCATGTGGCACCTTTCCCCTATGATCATAAATGAGCCCTTCTGATTTTTTGTGTGCAAAATAATGGACAGAATACATTAACATCACAAGCATTTGTTCTGACACTTATGAGCAAATAAATATAAATTCACACAGGGATTAACACTGTCAAGTGCAACCTATTATTCACATAGTCAGACACAGCCATACAGTACATTCCCCACACGCATAAGCATACTGAAACATACTGAGTAAATATTGTTACATTGCATGCAAACAAATGCATCAAAATTGAGAACATAACAATGAATATAGAACCCACCATCAGCATTCTTTCAAATATGTGTGTTCTATCAGTTGAGAAAGGTCAAACAAAATATGCTGTCACGAACATATCACAATAGGTGCAAACACTCTGTTAGCTTGAGCAAATACTGTAATAAAACCATAAGTAGTCTATTCACTAAAGGTCAGGAAAGCATGACAAACTCTCCTTTTTGTTTTGTTTTTTACACAATATTACACAATATCACTGTGCTCTCTCAGTAAAGAGTTGATTACATAGAATGCAAAGTGTCAAAACTGCCATTATCTCAGTTTTAACTGGTTGTCTGATTTAGATTTAGGGGCAGATGTATTAAGGGTCAAATATCGAGGGTTAATTAACCCTCGATATTCGACTGGGGAATTAAAATCCTTCGACTTTGAATATCGAAGTCAAAGGATTTTGCACAAATAGTTCGATCTAACGATCGAAGGAATAATCGTTCGATCGAACGATTAAATCCTTTGAATCGAAACAATTCAAAGGATTTTAATCCATCGATCGAAGGATTATCCTTCGACCAAAAAAAGATAGCCAAGACTATGGGGACCTTCCCCATAGGCTAACATTGAGTTCGGTAGCTTTTAGGTGGCGAACTAGGGGGTCAAAGTTTTTTCTTAAAGAGACAGTACTTCGACTATCGAATGGTCAAATAGTCGAACGTTTTTTAGTTCGAATCCTTTGATTCGAAGTTGAAGTCGAAGGTCGAAGTAGCCCATTCGATGGTCGAAGTAGCCAAAAAAAAACTTCGAAATTCAAAGTATTTTTTCTTCTATTCCTTCACTCGAACTTAATGAATGGGCCCCTTAGTATCAGCAGTCTAGACTGTCAAATACCCTTCTGCCAGCACCATAGGTTCCATATTTCTTGTTACCTCTTTCAGTCTATGTTGCACCGGGTGTTGTCGGGAGCACCAAAAGTTAAAGGCTTAGCAGCAAAAAGGTTAAGATGTCAGTTAACAACTTAAATACCCAGGAAAATATGAAGGCCAGTTTCTGAAACAAAGCAGTTCTGCTTTCCCTTTCCTAAAAAGTTTTCATTTAATACCTATCAAATTATGTTGTGGATTAATCCCCCACTTTCTGCATAGCCAAAGAAGAATAAAAAGTGTGATAAATTTGGCCCCGATGAAAGTGCCTTCTACTTCAAGAGCGTTGAGCATGGCCCAAACCATCTTAAGAACCTAAAGATGTAAACTTCTAACTAATGTTATTTTATGCCACTTTGATACATAAAAACAGCTTTTCAATAGGTGATAAAAAGAGAAGTTAAAGACTCAAAGATGTTAATTACACATTTGGTTGGAGCTGGATGAATCAGGCGATTACATTTACTATTTGTAAAACAGGTTTATTAAACATTCAGTGTGAGTTTTACATCTCAATATGTATTTAATGCATTTGACAGTAGGATAACGCATTCATTTTCATCTGAGAACAAAAATGCCAATTCTGTAATTAAGTGCGGAATGATGACTTTGTTATTACCTAGTATAGAGCAGAAGTTTTTCTTATTTGTGTGTCATGAGTACCTAAATACTAGTCATTAAATGAATGTTCATTTTGGTAATTAGTCATAGGTGACAACATAAGGGGGATTCAGTAATGCTGTGATATGAGTCAGTCCATGATTCTGCTGATTTTCAAAGTCAAGGAGAAGGATATTCAGGCTCACTGATGGTTCACTTACAGTATGTGTTTTTTTAAGTGATGTAAGTTTATAGGTATCCAAGGAACTCCTGTTCAGACATATGTCGTAGCTGCTTTTGAACCAGTTCTCAATATCTGAATACAAAGACTTATATAGAAAGGCATAAAGATTAATTAGTGGTGGAACAAGTATTGAACTGGATAACACATACAATTGGTGGCAAGGGCAAGAACCGCAACCTTCATTACATACTGAAATGATAGACAGTGTTTGGTAGTATAGCACAGAGCTGGATAAGTCGATGAGAGTTATAAGGGTCATTTTTGACGGATAAGGTTAGTTGTATGGAGCAGGGTAAGAAATGGCTATTGATCAGGCATATTGAGTAGCTAATACCTTGATGACTGTAATTATTATTTCGATAATTGCAAATCATGTCAAGCATTTCCTGCACCACATCACTTCGGAGTGAGCTCTATCTAAATTGACTCATACATAAATGAAAAAAGTATCATGAATATTGCTGATAATTTGCTTGCTTTGTGGTTTTACAACTTCTGCAACTGTAACCAAAACATACTCAGCAGAAAAGTTGCCTTTCAGTACAGAACTCTGCGATGATATGTGACAAAACATTGAATGAAGTTTACAGTTTTTAAGAAGGTTGCAATGAAGAGGTATAATGACATGTAAATCATAGAAACATCTACTTGAACAAAAGGTTCTCAGGATGCACAGAGATTCTTGTAAATCCCAGGCAGATGGGCAAAGCAAAGGGACACAGAGGCTGAGACTGACCCTATTGTTATTGGGTTCTTGTCTTAAAGGGCACGTAAAGGCAAAAAAATAAAATTAAATTTTTACTTTATTTAATGAAAAAGAAACCTATCTCCAATATACTTTAATTCAAAAATGTGTATCGTTTTTATAAGAAACCTGACTGTATGCAGTGAAATTCTCCCTTCATTTACTGCTGTGGATAGGAATTGTCAGATGGTCCCTAACTGCTGAGCAGGGAAACAATCATACTTATGAACAGCAGGGGGAGCCCTAGCCTTACTTCCCAGCCATGCAGAACTCAAGCAGCTTTGTTTATGATGATCCCTAAGCAGCCCAGACCACACTGAGCATGTGTACAGTCTTGGTCTTGCAAAGATGTTTGATTAGGCTTGTGGTGCAGTAAGTTCATGTTTATATTAAGTATACAAAATACAGCATTTCTAGCCTTATTCTATTTTAGACTTTACATGCCCTTTAAGTAATTTTTATCATTTTGTTGTGTAACATGGATGCTGGTTAATAGAGATAAAACATTTAATTTGCGTCTGTAGCTCATTTAGGCTTCAGTCATCATTCTTATTGCAGACGGACTAGCCACATTCAGATTGACTGCATTTGATAAAAGGCTTCAGTCATCATTCTTATTGCAGAATGACTAGCCACATTTCAAGTTCAAGTTAACAACATCTTTGAGTGACTGCTTACTGGCCATGGATGGCTGAAGCTCTTTGTCACTTATTGAGGCATTTGCAGACCAGATTATCTGTCCAGAGGTAATGTCAGCTTCAAAATGGGATTACACCTTGGTCTGTAAAAACTTTTTACTGGTAGTTGGCCAGTCTTGCCAGAATTAAAAAAATTAACCACAACCTAAATTAGCTGCATGAATGGCTAAACTAAAATGCATAAAAGTGTTAGGACTTGTACAGTAATATCAACACTGCCTTCTGTAGAACTTCAGAGCTTGAGTATGCTGAGCAATCAAATCTTGCCAGTAACATCAATGTTGTAGTGTGTTGAAAATTTGGTCAAATTGTTCAAAGTTTGGTCATATTGTTCAAATGTCACTTGGGTCCCTCTATTCTTCTATTAAAAAAGCAAAATATAGCAGTTTGCTTGGGCACAGACCAACTTGCAAATAAAAAAGTGTCTACTAAAGCAGGATCAGTCGATTAGATGCATGTTATTCTAAAATGACATACTACCAGTTAAATATATCAATGTATACATATAACATATATGTCTCACAGTATTCCTGGTCATTTTTCAGAAATGGGGATCAGTTAAGTGGATTTGATTAGAGGTGTTTCTATCACCCAGCGTTAGTGACAAACTGCATAATGGGTGACAGGTCTCATCCACTTTGCTATTCTCTGCAGTAATTCTGGCTGAATTGGTGACTCACTCTCTCTCTTGACAGCTCATATATTTTATATCAATCAACTACTGGAGTTTACTTTATGTCTTGAACCTGAATCTACTGTCCATTATTAACCAATGCACTACTGCCCAGATTGTGCTGACTGCATTTAAGGTCAGGTTAAAATATGAACCCCATTTAGGTTTATTTTATAGGCTTGAATCAGAACCAATAAACATCTTTTCTCAGACAAATCTGTATTACTGTGTATTTGCATAATGGGATAGATGGGAAGTATGGGCCATGGTTGCCACGCTAGTCTTGGGTAGGGATGTAGCGAACTGTTCGCCGGCGAACTAGTTCGCGCGAACTTCGACTGTTCGCGTCCGCCGAATGTTCGCGAATGTCGCGCGACGTTCGCCAATTGGTGTTCGCGTTCGATTCGAAGTAAAATTTCGTTCGACCATTCAACCATTCGACCGTTCGATCGCTAAAATCGAATGATTTCTATTCGTTCGAACGATTATAAGCATTCGATTGAATTAAAATCATTCGATCGAATAGCTTCGATCGTTCGATTCGAACGAAAATCCTTCGATCGTACGAATAAAATCCTTCGATCGTTCGATCGAACGATTTTATCGAGCGTTCGAAGTTCGCGAACTGTTCGCGAACTGTTCGCTTTTTTGCCGGTGTTCGCGAACGGCGTTCGCGAACACATTAACGGCAGTTCGCTACATCCCTAGTCTTGGGCAAGCTGAATGTGTGGTTAGCTATTTTTTTATATATAAAGGGCAGTTGTTGGAGTTGCTGAGCCTTTTTTTACCCCCAGATGGCCAAATTGTGATATGCACAGCAAATGTTTTGGCAACTTTTCCTGTGGTTAGATTATTTTTTCAGTTTATATTCTGCTCATTATTATTATGTGTAATGATTTGTCATGTTTATTGCACTTTATTTCCAATTTTGTGTCACAGGGTTCAGATTGCAGTGCCAGAAAAAAAGGAGCCGAGGTGAGTTCAAGTCCAAAAGCTCATGGCTTTTTCCCCTTGTGGCTGGAGATTCCATGATGTTGCAATTTATTTAATTCCTTTTGACTTGTTCAGCAGCTAGCATAATTTGTACAGCTAAGTTTTATCTTGCTCAGTAAAGATGTGCCCACAATTTTCTTCCAACCTGGCCCTTTATGTCTTTCTTTATGTCTTCAGTCCAATGGCCACAGCTTAGTTCTTTGCCCTGGGTTAGTCCTTTCACATCCACTAGCCCTGCAGCGTTTTTTCATTCTGCCTGTGTGTGTTTGCAAGAGCTAGTGTAGGGAGAGAGCAGGCTGTGCAGCCCAGCTCCCCCAGCTCCCTATAGAAATGATCTTCTTACCTGTTTCATTGGTGTGCAGTCGGCCGGCGGGCCCTCAGTGGGTGCGTGTCCTGGTCCAATTGCACCCCCTGCTCCCCCGTTAGTTCTATCACTGCATGTATGGTGATTATGTATATGCATTGTTTATAAGTATTATAAGTAACTAAATTGTAAAACCAAATGGCTGCTACACATTTTTTTACTGAGGAAGGAATGATGGGAATTGTAGTACAGGTACCAGATTCATTATCTGGAAACCCATTATTCATAGTTACATAGTTACATAGTTACATAGTTAAATTGGGTTGAAAAAAGACAAAGTCCATCAAGTTCAACCCCTCCAAATGAAAACCCATCATCCATACACACACCCCTCCCTACTTTTAATTAAAATTCTTTATACCCATACCTATACTAACTATAGAGTTTAGTATCACAATAGCCTTGGATATTATGTCTGTCCAAAAAAATCATCCAAGCCATTCTTAAAGGCATTAACTGAATCAGCCATCACAACATCACCCGGCAGTGCATTCCACAACCTCACTGTCCTGACTGTGAAGAACCCTCTACGTTGCTTCAAATGAAAGTTCTTTTCTTCTAGTCTAAAGGGGTGGCCTCTGGTACGGTGATCCACTTTATGGGTAAAAAGGTCCCCTGCCATTTGTCTATAATGTCCTCTAATGTACTTGTAAAGTGTAATCATGTCCCCTCGCAAGCGCCTTTTTTCCAGAGAAAACAACCCCAACCTTGACAGTCTACCCTCATAATTTAAGTCTTCCGTCCCTCTAACCAATTTAGTTGCACGTCTCTGCACTCTCTCCAGCTCATTTATATCCCTCTTAAGGACTGGAGTCCAAAACTGAACTGCATACTCCAGATGAGGCCTCACCAAGGACCTATAAAGAGGCATAATTATGTTTTCATCCCTTGAGTTAATGCCCTTTTTTATGCAAGACAGAACTTTATTTGCTTTAGTAGCCACAGAATGACACTGCCCAGAATTAGACAACGTGTTATCTACAAAGACCCCTAGGTCCTTTTCATTTAAGGAAACTCCCAACACACTGCCATTTAGTGTATAACTTGCATTTATATTATTTTTGCCAAAGTGCATAACTTTGCATTTATCAACGTTGAACCTCATTTTCCAGTTTGCTGCCCAGTTTTCCAGTTTAGACAAATCACTCTGCAAAGTGGCAGCATCTTGCATGGAACCTATAGTTCTGCACAATTTAGTATCATCTGCAAAAATAGAAACAGTACTTTCAATGCCCACCTCCAGGTCATTAATAAACAAGTTGAAAAGCAAGGGACCTAGTACAGAGCCCTGCGGTACTCCACTAACAACACTGGTCCAATTAGAAAATGTTCCATTTACCACCACTCTTTGTAGTCTATCTTTTAGCCAGTTCTCTATCCAGGTACAAATACTATGTTCCAGGCCAACATTCCTTAATTTAACCAGTAACCTTTTGTGTGGCACTGTATCAAATCACATCCACTGCCATCCCAGAATCGAGGTCTCTACTTACATTCTCGTAAAAAGAAATTAAGTTAGTCTGGCAAGATCTATTACGCATAAAACCATGCTGGCACAAACTCATAGTATTATGATTTGCTATGAAGTCCAGTATCTTATCCTTTATTAACCCTTCGAAAAGCTTTCCTAATACTGACGTCAGACTAACTGGCCTATAGTTTTGAGGCTGAGAACGGGATCCTTTTTTGAATAGAGGCACCACATTAGCAATTCGCCAGTCTCTCGGCACAATGCCAGATCTCAATGAATCCTGAAAAATTAAGTAAAGAGGTTTGGCAATCACAGAGCTAAGCTCGCTAATTACCCTGGGATGAATACCATCTGGCCCTGGACCTTTGTTAATCTTAACATGTTCAAGTCTCTTTTGAATTTCTTCATGTGTGAACCATGCATCATTAGTTGTATTACTATAATTGGGAGTGTTAAGAAGGAAACCTTCACTTACTGGTTCTTCATTTGTGTACACAGATGAAAAATACGAGTTCAGAATCTGCGCTTTTATTTTGTTTTCATCAACCAGCTGACCCCCCTCTGATAGTAAGGGTCCCACCCCTTCCTGCTTCATTTTTTTACTATTGACATATTTAAAAAATAATTTTGGATTTTTTTTACTGCTTGCTGCAATATCCTTTTCTATAGCAATTTTAGCTTGCCTTATAGCTTCTTTGCATGATTTATTGGCCTCCTTGTACCTTATAAATGTTTCGGCTGTACCAGCTAACTTGAAAGCCTTAAAAGCACGTCTTTTCTTACCCACCTCAACACCAACGCTTCTATTGAACCAAAAAGGTTTTGCTTTGCAACGACGTTCCTTGCTTACAAGGGGAATATACTGACAAGTATATTTATTAAGCAGCATTTTAAAGACTTCCCATTTTTGTTCTGTGTTTAACCCTGTGAAAAGCATTTCCCACTTAATATGTTGCAGAGATGCCCTTATACTGTCAAAGTTTGCACGTCTGAAATTTAGTGTTTTAGTTACTCCCTTATAGAATTGCTTCTGCAACAGAATCTCAAAGGAGACCATGTTATGATCACTATTCCCTAAATGCTCACCCACACAAATGTTAGAGATGAGTTCAGTATTGTTAGTTATTACAAGGTCCAAAAGAGAGTTATTCCTAGTAGAAAGCTAAAAAATTATGAATAGACTCCATTTTATTCAAATAATCCACATTTTTGAAAATGATTTCCTTTTCTCTGTACAGGTATTGGATCCATTGTCCAGAAACCCGTTATCCAGAAAGCTCAGATTTACAGAAAGCACATCACCCATAGACTTCCTTTTATACAAATAATCCAATTTTTTAAAACGTATTTCCTTTTTCTCTGTAATAATAAAACTACGACTTAATTTATCCTTATTGGAAGCAAACCCAGTCTGTTGGATTTATTTAATGTTTACATGATTTTCTAAGTATCAAGATCCACATTACAAAAAGATCAGTTATCCAGAAAACCAGGTCTTGAGCATCTTGAGTATAACAGGTCCCATACCCATACTGTAATCATTGCAGAGGATAGTGCTGTTTAGTTCTGCAATCTGGATATGATGCACTGGGTTTCTTATTACTGTGCAAGGGGTTAAGAGTTTCATTTTGGCAGTGCAGAAAATGCTGAATGCATTCCAGCACACACATTCATCCACAGCTGTCCCCTGAGACTTTCTTATCTCCTGTATTTATTTGTGGGAGCGACTGGTGACACACACACACACACAAGTCCTAAAACTCTGAGTCAAATGCCATGGGAGTTAGACTGTGCCAGATGACATTTCTGTTCCTCTACTTCTCCGTGCAAACACACTTCTATAGATAGATAGATAGATAGATAGATAGATAGATAGATAGATAGATAGATAGATAGATAGATGATAGATAGATAGATAGATAGATAGATAGATAGATAGATGATAGATAGATAGATAGATTCATGAACATAAGTATCATTATTCCTAAAATAATCATTAAGTGATAGAGGTCAGTTCTTTGATATGAGAGCCGTTTTGAACAATACAATGTGTAGGAGTGAATGCAGAGCAGTTCACACAGTAATACATGCACCCCCATTTTGTGGTGCTGCCATCTGGTAATAACAAGGTATGCTCAGGTGATTTTATGCTCCTTTATTACAGACCTTTAGTGAAAATTAGCAAGACACTGCAAGTTGGTCAAAAATTTTTATCTGGATAAAATTAAGGCTGCTAACGTGCAGTATATTCTTGGGCAATGCCCTTAGTACCTTGTGTGGTTCTGACCCGATGTACTTGTGCATATGGTTTCACACTGTAGCGTGTTTTAGAAAAAATGATGCCTGGTAGAAATGTGGCTTGTTTGAGTGAGGATGACAAATGTGTGCAGCAAATGCTAACAGCTAAGTGGACTAGAGATTGATGGCCCTTTCAGCTTTGCGGGCATCCCCTGTATGGTGTTACAGTAATTGGTTGTAAGGAACTGGTTGTTAGCCTCAATGTATTAGTACTTTAGGGACAGTGATGGTTTCATGGATATGCTAAGCTACTGGTCACAAAGAATGAAATCTACAAGTGTTTATAGGAAGTAAAATGCATGTTAAAGTTTTGATTTTGTGTCAGTGTGCAGAATAAGTCTTGAGTTGAAAGTATTAGTCCCGAACTCCACAGTGCGATATCTTCTGATCCGACACACTGAGAGGAAACGCAGCGACCAGAGGCGCCAAATATAATGTAAGTTATAGAAACATTGCACCTACAAACTATATGCATACAACACAAGACTGTCAGATGCGTCTTCATCCGACAGTCTTGTGTGTAGTTTGTAGGTGCGATTTTTCTATAACTTACATTATATTCGGCGTCTCCGACTGGTCACCTGCGTTTCCTCTCAGTGTGTCGGATTGGAAGACTTTGGGCTATGGAGTTTGGGCCATAACCCCTAACTATACGAGAACTTTTCAGAAGATTTTGTGGGTCAGATTATAGCTGATCCTCCATGCAACACTGCGCAAGAGCACAAGCTTTTGTAGGATGCTACAAAATCTGATGCCCGTAGGCTACAATGTAAAGTCAGATCAGATAAGTCAGATGGAGTCTTTTGTTCATGCGTTTACACTGGACAGTCAATATATTACAATAAGGAAAAAAAGTCTTTCCAACACCATCCGTTTTTATCTTGTCTGATAAAGACGCAGCATGCAGCGTTCCCATCCCACAGTCGTGTCGTCTCGGATGGAAAATTTTACATGTAGTTTGTGCATCCAATTTTTGTATTAGTCCCATTATATTTTAACCAACACGACAACATTCGACTTGTAGGATGCGTTTTGTTGATCCGACACCATCCTTCCAAAGTGCTTGTGGAGTTCAGTTCTTACTGAGCAAGTGCTCCAGAGCTTTGGTCTATTGATGTAGTAATTCATTATCAGGGAGAGAAGTGCAGGTGAGGGATCTCCACTGTAGAGTTAGTAGGCTTGTGACCTCACTACCGACATGCTGTCTTGGTACATGGAATATTGTGTAGCTTAATAAGCAGTAATGTCTTTAAATTTTACATTTGTCTCTCCCCTTTTACAGTAGCGCCAAATCAATTTTACAACTGCAGTGCAGGATTCATTCAACATGGAGGAGTGATTAGACAACCGGCCAGTCTGTTAAGGGTACTCGTACACAAATATCAAGCAGATTGTGATTCACTCAGCTGAGGCAAGCACAATCATTATTTTGTGGGTGATAGTTGGCAGGGTAAGGCTAATCCAGTACAGAACGTGACAACAACAACAGCAATTTCTTAATTAGAAATAAATAATTAGCCAAATCTTAGGTTACAATCTGCTTACAGGAAAACTATACAGAACATTGAACGTCTGTATAAAAATATATAGCATAAAACAGCTCTACTGTTTGTAAAACCCTGCTTCATGTTAATAAACTATTTTCATAATAATATACTTTTTAGTAGTATGTTCCATTAGATAATCTTAAATAGAAAATTGCCATTTTAAGAACTAAGGGCCACCCCCTGGAATCCTACAATTCACTGTGCACACAAACAAACCATACATGTAGGGTCACATGAGCCAATTAACAGACAAATCTGTCTTTTTCTTCCACGCTTCTTCCAGCACTATTTATGGTCAAGTGATCTCTGAGGATGACATCATGAAATGATGGTTCAAGGTAAGAGATGTATAAGGTCAATATTTACTGATATCTATATTCCAGTTGGAGTAGATTCTTTAATAGGGCACTTTATATGATATAAATGACCTGATGCCTAAGTTTCCATTTTGGGGGTAAAGTTTTACGTTAAATATGGTAGAATATACCCCTAGTGTAAAATGTTAGCATATTATAATTCACTAAAGAGTTCTGTGACCATTAAAAGGCACAAGTCTAAAGGTTGAGTTCTTTTATACAGGTCATGAAATCTGTACATCAATAGGCAGTGATTATAACTGATGGTATCACTAACCACCTTTTATAAGGATATTATTTACAATATATTAAAGGCTTTTGTGTATTATATAGTACATAAAGTACCCCCTCTTGCAAAATATAAGGATATTATAAATTACAGAGGAGTTCCACGACCATATAAAAACACAAGGCCGAAAGACGACAGATCATCGAACTCCAAGGTGACTTCTAATATACTCATATTTTGCAACAGGGGGTACTTTATTATAATGCACAAGTTACAGTGAGTCATGTGACAGAAATGAGATCACTAGGCGCCGTTTATAAGGATATATGTATAGGCTATTCATGGCTTTTGTTTATTATATATTTATAATTTCACTAACTGACTCCTGGGGAACATTTTCCAGGTACTCATTATGGACCTGTTTTATTAGCTATAAACCTTCAACCAGCAAATTCAGGATTGGTTTGTGTGTATATGTTAAATACAATCCCATGGCTTATGTTGCCTTTATGTTAATTTTTCTGAATAGAAGGAGTAAACTGCACAAAAAGCTTTGCTCTTTCTCTTCAGACTTTAAAGGCTCCACTATGGAGCTTCTTGTGCCATGGGAATAGGTTATTTCAGATGGGAAATTCACTATTAGTAGCTTTACCTTTAATTGTTTCCTTTGTACTGTTTCCATGGGCTTTACTAAAGAACTAAATAAAACAATGACAACTACTACTGCATGCATTATATCATAAACTGACCCATATCTGTATATGAATGTTCTCAACCTCCCTTTTATGCAATCTTAGGCTGCATTCTAGTGATCTTAAGGCCATTTTATTGCATGGAGACATGGGCAGTATCCTCAGATTTCCTTACCTTTATACACTGTAGGGACCAGAAGCGTAACTAGAGGGGGGCAGGCCCTGGCGCAGGACGCGCAGCCGGGCCCCCCCTCCATACACCCGGAAATTGGCCGGAGGTGCGCGGACTGCGCGGACTGCCGGGGGCCCTGAGGGGGTGCGGGCCCTGGCCCACTCGCACCCCCTGCTCCCCCGGTAGTTCCGCCACTGGTAGGGACCCATAGGTTTAATAGCCCTATGGCTTCTCTCCCCTAGCATTGCCTCGTTTTCTTGTTGCTGGGTTAAAATCAATGTAACTATTTTTAATTATTTGCATACCCAGTTCATTGGCCCTCAGCTTGATAACCTTATCCTGCATCATTGTAACATAGCACTTTGCAGGGAAGGTCCTTCCTCTGTGGGCTTCAGCAGTTGATTTGGGTGGATGTCCATTGAGCCTGGAATCAACAAGGCCCCAGAATTATTAGGCCCTAAAGGGACAACCCATTAAGAGAAGCTAGGTAAAAGGGACCCCGTGAATGAGGTTAGCTAGTGTTTAGGATAGCCATTTTTATAGCACTCTCTAGGACGAATCAGTGAGAATTAGTTAGTGAGAGCAAATTTGAGGTCCACCAAGGAGGGTTTATGGGAGTAGCTCTCCCCCAGGTTCTGCTTGCCTGTAGTTAAAGGAACAGTACCACCAAAAACTGAAAGTGTTTTAAAGTAATGAAAATATCATGTACTGTTGCCCTGCACTGGTAAAACGGATGTGTTTGCTTCAGAAACACTACTATTGTTTATATAAACAAGCTGTTGTGTAGCAATGGTGGAAATTGAAAAACGGCTAAATGGCACAGGATAGATAATGGATAACAGATGACTTATTTATATAAACAATAGTAGTGTTTCTGAAGCAAACCTGTGTTTTACTAGTGCAGGGCAACACTGTATTATATTTTTATTACTTTAAAACAATTTAATTTTTTGATGTTACTGGTCCTTTAAGGGGCTGCAGTACTGACAATGGAAACAGGTTATTGTTCAATCCCTGTTCCACGTCTATTGTAGGGATCCAGACCACATGATGTACTGACATGTGTATACTTTCAACTCCCCCTGCTATTCCTTAAGTGGTGCCATCTATGCTGTGGCTGCTACATCTTTGAGTGTACCTGGCATTTATTGATCTACCTCATGTGTTGTAAGTATTTCTAACCCTGTAGTGCTTTATATTGAATAAAGCCTGTGTTTGTCAGTGTTTGCAAAGAACCCCTGGCATTCATTTTCCTTTATTTAAAATGTTTGGCAATTTAGAGGCATAGTTCAGCAACACCCTCATGTGCTCCTTCCACCTAGTGAAGGCCCATCCTACTGAAAGAGGGTCCAATGTAGCCCATTTCTACTCTACTAGTTTGATCTTTTAGGCCAAAATATGATTACAACACATTGGTATTTTCACTTTCATGTGATTTCTATGCGCCTGCCAACTGGCATTGATTTTATTCTTTATGGAGCTCCATCAGCTGAAGATCAGGATTATTGTTTCAAGCTCAATGGGCAAATCACAGTAATGTAAAAGCTCATGGAGTCAGTGTGTTTTTTAAGCAGGCTGTGGAAGTATCTATTAACATCAGGCTTCCCAACTAAATGCCTAATAACTTGATGATGCCCTCCTAGTAGTTTATATGCACTTTAGAATATTTTATACCTCTCTAGATTTCTGTATATCACTTCATCATTTTTTAAAGGATGCAGTAAACAATGTGTATAAATCTAATTGGCTCGCTACCTGGAAATGTGTTGTTCTGTGTGCTCTTTAATTCTTGGGTCTCAATGAAAAGACACATTTGTGTTATGAAGGTCAAAGAAAATTTTCACATATGTATATTATACTTGCTGCCTACTTTATCCTTAAAGGAGTTGTATTGAGCCATCTCACTTTAATCACTCCCAGGGATATACACAGTAGCTTTGCAAATGGCTTTTGGTGTAAATCTAGGAAAGCCTGAGCTATCCGTACGAGCTTTATTTGGAATTTTGTGAGATTACAATTTACTGTTTAAAACCGGTCAATTTATGAAGCTAATTATTTTGCAGAAAATAAAAGAAACAGTTCATTGCTAATTAGGAAAATGATTCACTCTTATGCTATAGTTACAGGAATTTAAACTAAAATAAACAACAATCTGAAAAACTGCAAAGTCACATTTTATAACAGACCAAGGTACTGTAGTTCTATAAACTTCTCTCATGACCCAATCAGGCATGACACTGCAATAAGTTGGAAAGCGAAACCAGGAAAGGGCAATTTATTTAGAACACAGCTTATTTTGGGTTTCAGAAGTCTTAATAAAAAGCATGTAAAACCCAAACATTTTGTGTCCTGAATAATTTATACTTGCAGAATATTTCTGCCTGGTCTCCTACCTTGAAGCTTACTTACTGTCATTATACAAAATAATATGCAAGTATACAAATGGAACACATCCACACAAATACATGTCATTCTGCTGCCTCCTTTTTTGGTGTGGTCACCCAAATTTGTATTGCTTTGTATAGAAAATTTAAGATGGAACAATATTGCGTTTCTGTTGCATTTAATGGTTTATCACTCTATGAAGAAGGTAAATGGCGTTCCAGTCTCGAAATGTCATTTCTCTATGTCCCTCATCATCTCATCTTCTCTCCATAGAGTCTAGCTAAATATGGCTTTGGGGCACCCTAGGGACTGGGGAGCATGGTTTATTTCTGTGCTGTGTGAACTTATAGTACAAATGTAACCTTGCTCTGTTTTTAGTCCCAAACACATCTGAGAACAGAGAGGTGAGAAAACAGCAGAGCGCTTCCAATGTCTATTGCTTCATCATCCTGGGATAAGGCAGGCAAAACAAGAGTCATACTCTCACACCCGCAGTGTCCTCGCACCTCTCTGTTCACACCTCATAATTGTTTTTTTGCATGTTGGTAGACAATCCTGGGAGTTATTTCAATGACTAAGCACAGAGGTATTTTAAAGTGACAGAAAGGCATTTAAAAAGAAAATATAAGGCTATTTGCTTATGCTTAATACAGACAGTTTGAGAGGGCAACAATACTTTTTGCATTTCAATTATAACAATGCAGAGGGGAAACAGATGTTTTGAATGGGAAAGAAGAATAGAGGAAGGAAGAGAAAAAAGAAGACTATGGCAACAGTACATTAGAGAGTGCTAAGGCTATTTCAGTATAGTTGAGCACCTCTTGTCAAAATCCCTGTATTATTGGGCATTCCCAGAAGATGTGGATGATGGTACCCACAGCATTGAGACACTGGTCAGCATCCACAAGGGCTGCAGTTCTTAACCCAACTTATTGTTCAAAAGTCTAGTGATTGACATGCAAACTTTGACCTTACATTGTAAATTATATATATTAGAAATGCTATCACTTTCCAGACTACTGACTCTTGTGTGTATGTTTGTACCTGGTCATCTAAAGCAACCAATGAAACTGAATGTGTCTCTATGGGTTACTAGACTTCCTGTAAAGTTTGAAGTGCGTCTCTGCTCGTCTGAAGGGGCGCAGACGGCCAACTCTGATATCACAAGTGTTGAATGGACGGTCAGGATGCTCACATTTTGACGTCTAGTGTCAAGATGTCTTCAATTGGCGAGGTTTTCGAACTTTGGCGCCAAATCTCTTTTAAAAATCCAAGTCTCCATTTTTAAAGTGCCTAAGCTGGCTTCTGTTTATAGTTCCTGCCGAAGCGTTCATTCTGTGTTTGAATTCATGGTTTTTGACTGATTATTAACTTCGATTCCTACCACCTGCCTTGACCCTTTCGCCTGATCTTCGAGTATATTTTTGCTTAATCCTTGCCGGTACATCGTTTACCACCTTCTACAATTTCATGCACTAACTTCCTATTGGTTCGCAGCAGAAAACCCGGGGCCCCAAAAGGGCATCGATGAACACTGGAATCCGCAGGGGTGCCTTGTGCATCCAAGTGTACCCACAGCTTTTAAGGTTCCAACTAACTAGTATGTTACACTCAGTTTCCAGATTCACATAATAGGGCAATTGAATAAAGGGGAGACAAGGCACTAGAGCTGCCTTTGATATGGCCATAAAACTCCAAGGAGACTTCTGACATCCTCATATTTACAACAGTAAATGCAATATATTTTATACTATCTCTATGAGGCATTTACACAAGTGACATCAATAAACAATTAAAACTGATGAACCACTTAACACAATATACAGGGATATATTTTGCAGGATATTCATGATTTTTGTGTATTAAGGTCCCCATAGACACAAAGATTTTTCTTGCCGAACGACCGATCTTAGTGAAGTCCGACCAATCCTTCGAAATTATTGTGCGGTTAGTGGGATTTGAACGATCGTAAATCTTACGACTTTTAGGCCGACATCTGTCAGAAAATTGATCTTTAGCGGTCCCAGTGCAATCTATCTATGTTTGCAGGGCCAAGCAGGCAGCTACCCTTTGTTTTCCTGGCAAATGGTCTTTTTAGTTGATCATACGATCGTTTCAAGATAATCGTGGTTTTACGATGACGATTGGATCTTTTAAAAATCTTTGCATCTATGGCCATTTGCATCTACAATCTAACAACTTTTACAGAATCCTAAAACAGTGCCTTTTAAACCAACAATAAAAAATGAAATCTTCAGGTGCTTAGTGGATTAGGTACATCTGACCCAAATAGAAATCTCTGGGTTGTATAGAGAGGGCAGTACAGTGGTGAATATGTCTTAATATGACATTAGAGGTTTTTTTTAGGTTCTTGAAGCGTTCCTTAATCTCATAAAAAATAACACTATTAGAGCAACGTGCGAGAGGTGCTATAGTGCTAATTTAATTGATTAATTGGTTCCTCTGCATTCCAGCACAGCATATAGTGTACTGTATATAAAGATATAAGATGTGCACATGCAAATCGCTGCTACGTTTTAATGTCATTTGGGCAACCTTCATTAATCATTTACACAATTCGTGTTTATCATGTCTAAAATGTTCTTAAATATTATGCTTTATTATAAGCTCAGCAGTGTGCAATAACAGCAGGAAATATTTAAGCCTGCAAATATATTTTTAGAAAATACTGAGCAAAAATAGTATTTTTTAAAAACAAGATTCGCTGTAAAATACTGTCTGCAAAATATACTGTTACAGAAATGGTGCTGTAAATTCAGCCGTTTCCAAAATATCTGTGTCTCCCACAGTGTATCTATTAAAATTACTTTAGAATAATTAAAGGGCTATCATACACAGGTATAAATAAAGTATGTTTCATTTATGTTTCTTTTTGGCTGAGCCCCTATAATGCTACACCTCTCATATAAAATATACCATCAGTTTGCAGATAACTACTCCCAGCATTTCAGCAATTCTTTTCCAGCTGTGTTTGTTGGAATGCCAAAAAAACTGCCTATGTCTGAGTCCCATGCTGCCGTTTTTATTTGTGTGTTTAATCCCTTTATATAAATTTTAACAGTTTAAGCAATTTTCAAAAGAAAATATCCCTGCCGACACTCTCTTTGGATAAATATGACAATAAAAACTAATGCTAATCCAGCCATGTGTATCTTTGAGTTATGTAGGGAAAAGCTAATTGTAAAATTTTCCAGACAGTTGATTCAGTAATCGCAAACTAGACACCTACCAAAGAAGTGATAAAAGTGGAGATTATAATCAAGGCACAAAAATTTATCTTGTAAACACTATGAGCAAGGATTAATGGAGCCCATATAATTCTGCTGTACACAGAATAATTAGCACAACTAAACAGACATATATATATATATATATATATATATATATATATATATACAGATGCAGCCACTTTGGTTTGTCTGTTTGACACAGAATAACTAAACACAGATATCCCATTTATCTCATTTAACACAGAAAACTGCGTCACAACATCCCATCTAATTAAAGCATTCACCATTGTGAACAATGGAGCTTTGGTATGCTAATGAAAAGGTTAAATGCATTAAATGAGTTAAGATGACTTAAGATAACACAGTTTCTTCAATTACCCCTGAGTCATGACGCATTTAACTCACAAATCCAAGTGGCTTCATCTGTATATATATATATATATATATATATATATATATATATATATATATATATATATTAGTGATGGCCGAATTTATTCGCCAGACACGAATTCACAACGAATTCCCACAATTCGGCGGCGTTTTGTGCATTTTACTGGCGAAACGGGACAAATTCGGCCATCACTAATAAATAAATATATATATATATATATATATATATATATATATATATATATATATACAGGTATACGATCCCTTATCTGGAAAGCCAATATCCAGAAAGCTCTGAATTACCGAATGCCTGTCTCCCATAGACTCCATTTTATCCATATAATTCAAATTTTTAAAAATGATTTCCGTTTTCTGTGTAATAATAAAACAGTATCTTGTACTTAATCCCAACTAAAATATAATTAATCCTTATTGGAAGCAAAACCAGCCTATTGGGTTTATTTAATGTTTACATGAATTTCTAGTAGACTTAAGTCATAAAGATCCAAATTACGGAAAGATCCATTATCAGGAAAACCCCAGGTCCCGAGCATTCTGGATAACAGGTCCCATACCTGTATATGTATATATATATATATATATATATAATATATATATATATATATATATATATATATATATATATATATATATATATATATATATATATATATATATATATATATATATATATATATAGTCCAAAGGGTGCAGCAACAAAACCTGGGCGCTAATTCAACAAATAGACAGGAATCAGGAATTGAAGTATAGCCAAAAAAACTATGTAATGTACAAACACTTTTCAAACTTTCATATGTTTCCTAAAGTCCTCACCTGTTTAGAGGAGCATATTCAGTGTATCTTGATTGATCAAAAATCATTAATTGTTTTCATAATCCTTATTTTTTATGTTTTAAATGTACCCTAACCCCTTAGATTGTAAATCCTTTTGAGCAGGGCCATCTGATCCTATTTTGTTTCTGTGTTATATTATTATATTATTAAAATCCCTGTTCATTATAAATTAATGTAAATCGCTGCATACCTGGCTGCATATAGGTAAATGGTGATGATAATATATTAAGATTAATGCAAGATACTACAAGTGGCCTTCATATCAAAGTGTGGATTTGGCTTGAGTGTACAAGAGATCTACTGGCACTTTAGATAATGAGATGCAAAAGTGCTGTATAATTACTACAACAGTTCTCCAGCATGGACCTGGGTAAAATACATTTGCTAAAAAATAAAAAAAGGCTCTTACAGTTTATTACGGTTTCACAGTGTCACAATTATGCCTGGTGAAAAGACACAAATGGTTGTCAATACAAAGTTATTACTGCAACATATTAGTAAATTGCTGATGTCATTTTTGGTAAAAATTGAACTTGTCACACATTAGTATATAAGCCCCATGGGCTGATTGTACAAGTGTGAAAACTAAGATACTCATTTTGAAGAAGTTACCTATTTCATTGTCAGTAATTACTAGCGACACTGGTTAACCCAAGCTGGGACTTAGAAGGTCCACTGCATCAGAGGGAAACATATAAATGACAAAGTACTTGTGATATTGTATGGTTTTTGGTAGATATTTTCAGCAAATACATCAGGGATGTGCAATGAATGGACACTATCTGGTTTCAAAATGCAACTTCCAGGATCCCACTGGAAATCAAAGGCCCCTCTGTTGGTGAAAGATATTCTCTCTTTAAATTGGCCATACACATACCCATAATGAAACTGAAACTGTTTATGTGTATGTCCAGCTTAAAGTGAGAATACTGTATCTCTTTAAGAGATTGTGGTGGGCAAGAAGGGTGACAGTAAAATAAAAAACAAAGTCTGTTCTGAAAAAACTTTTGTTTTGTCAGTCTATGGTCCCCTTTAATGTCTATTTATCAGTAGAAAATCTATGGCAGATCACTAGCAGGCCAGGTCCAGCCTGGCATTTCCAACATTAGGGTTTCTGCCAGACTATTGGCTATGTTTGCTTTGCTGTTGCGGGAACTGTGGTAGATGTGCACTTGTCTATTTGGACCTATATAGAATTAAAGCTAAAACATTGAGGAAAGTTCATATGGAGCATATTTCTTTGAGTCTGTATTAAAGAATTTCTCATTTAAGTTACATTATAATGGTAATATTAGCAATGCTATACAGGTGCCGATGAGCTTAGACAAAGAGGCTCAATAAGTCCTGTTGACAACAAGTCAACAACCCACACATTTAGTTATACAGATATGGGATCCATTATCCAGAAACCTGTTATCCGGAAAGCTCCAAATTACACAAAGGCTGTGTCCCGTAGACTTCATTTCATCCAAACAATCCAATTTTTTTCTTTTTCCCTATAATAAAATAGTACATTGTACTTGATCCAATCTAAAACATGATTAATCCTTAATGGAAGTAAAACCAGCCTATTGGGTTTATTTAATGTTTACATGATTTTCTAGTATAGACCTAAAGTATGAAGATCCAAATTATAGAAAGATCCATTATCTGGAATACCCCTGGTCCCAAGCATTCTGGATAACAGGTCCCATACCTGTACTTGTATTATATATTCTGACTGATTTTTTTTTATATGCTGTTTATATGCATAAAGATGGATAGGAAGACATATGCCAAATTATTTTTATATTTAAATAATATATATTATGGCAGGTCTTCACATACACTGAACATTGTGCAGAACCCTTTTTGCTAATGCACTTTTTAATGTAATGCACAGTGATATTATTTCCTATATAATGAGATGACAAAATCCAAATATATAAAGAAGCTCTCAATCTGTAAAGTTTCACTGTGCATATAACAAATGTCATTGGCAGACAAGAAAAGCTACTGAAAAGAGCCAAATCCACCAGGGGATAAAAATATTTCTGGAATGGATAAGAAACACTGTTTGGGTATTTAAATGCACTTGAAAATAATTATGTAATCCAGGTACAAATTCTGCAGTCCTTGTTCTTGTTATTAGGAGAGGTGAGCCAATTAGCACGGTGTCACACACAGACTAGGGTTGACAGAGGGCTGCTGTTCTCATAAATAGATGAAAAAAGACAAGTGCGCAAGCACCACAAAAGGGCTAACTAGCACATTGCTTTCTCATTGGTCTTGTCAGTGAAGGTGAAAAAAACATTATATTTTTAATGTAGCATACAAACCGATGCAATGGATTAGAAACAGCAACATAGAAATAACAGAAGCAACCCTTGTGTGTGCGGAGACAATTAGTAAACATATTTAGGACATTGCACTGAAGGAGTATCCAGTTTCTCCCACAGTTATCCTAGTTTATATGGACTCTCACACAGCCGTACAGATATCCCCTGTCTTCTACCATCGAATATCAGCCCGGGAAGCTGTCTTTGTTACTGTAGGTTCAACTAAATCTGTCTCAACAACTTTCCCATTGTCTATGTCACCCAGGTATTCTGGTCTAGGTAGGTTTGCCAAAACCCTGGGATACCTGGGTGGCTCAGTGTTTTATATAAAATATCAAATGCTAACTGAAGTTAAAAAAAATAGAATGAGCTCTTTCTATTATGGAACTATATACTGCCCTTCTTACAGCACAATAGCTGATTTGTCATTTGTCACAGGCCTTACAAACTGTAACTCCCAATAGAGCATGCAATAGATGCCACTCTTTCTCTCTGGTGAGTTCTCTCAACACACTTCACAGATCTTGTAATAACTCAGTTGCCAGAGGTTCTTAGAACCATAACTAACTGGAACATCATATTAGACTCAGATATCAACAATTTTAGCTATTACTTCAGGCTCGTACACAATGCATTGCTTTGTGCATAACTTCCCTGTTGACAAGAGCACAGGTAGAATGGGCAGTAGTTCTCACGCAGCAATCCTAGTGGTCCTCATCCTGGGATCTCTCTATCCCTGAAACTGTCTATTTGACTTCCTACACTGGCACATGACACATAGGGGCACATTTATCAAGGGTCGAATTTCCAGGGTCAATAAACCCTCGAATTTGACCCTCGACGTTATATCCTTCTAATTTGAATATCAAATTCGAAGGATTTAGTGCAAATGCTTCGATCGAACGATCAAAGTAAAAATCGTTTGATCGAACGATAAAATCTTTGGAATCGAACGATTCAAACAATTTTAAGCGATCGATCGAAGGATTTTTATTCGATCAAAAAAATGTTAGAAAAGTGCTGGGGAAGGTCCCCATAGGCTAACATTACACCTCGGTAGGTTTAAAGTGACGAAGTATGAAGTATTTTTTAAAGAGACAGTACTTCGACTATCAAATGATCGAATGGTCGAATGATTTTTACTTTGATTTGTTCGAATCATTCGATTCGATCGAATTTGAGCCATTCCATGGTCAAAGTACCCTAAAAATTACTTCGAAATGCAAATTTTTTTTACATTCGAATTCTTCACTCGAGCTTAGTAAATGTGCCCCCTAGGGTCAGATTTATCAAGGGTCGAATTTCAAGTTTATGGGAGATTCTAAAAACTCCCATAAACTCCCATAAACTTGAAAAAAAAAGACCAAACAAAATTTATATAAAAAAAAAAAATAAAAATTTTTAAATTAGGGTGAAAAGGAACGACCTGCAAACTTGAATTCGTATCAAATTCGATCTAATTCGATTTGAGTTTTTTCACAAAATGACTCCAAATTGTAGGAGGTCCCCCATAGGCTAAAACACCAATTCGGCAAGTTTTAGATGGCGAATAGTCGAATTTAGATTCTTAAAGGGACAGTACATGATAAATTCCAAAATTCAAATTTTTTTTTAAACTCAAAACAAATTTGGACTAATCCCTAGTCAAATCTGCTCCCTAGCATACAATTTTTTCTACTTTGTACCCTAGCTGATATGTCTGATCATTAAGAAACGTCTAACTACCCCATAACATGCCTAACCAATAGAAACATTCTAAACTGACCCAGCCAGCTGGCATTAACCCTCATAAGGATTGTACTGCTGTAAGTAGGTAGAAGTCAAATCCCTACAATACCTTACATTTAGGCATATTTTTGGATATCATCATATAGAATACAGAACATTTATGAAGGCTTAGCCTCCCCATAAGAGACCATCTGCTATATATTGATATAGAAGTATAAGTTCTCCAAAGGAAAACATTCTATTGATAGCCTGATCCACTAACAGGTTTTCTCGCGAGGCTTTAGTTAATAGCCATAACTAATATAGCTGTGACCTTCAGAAGTAAAAATAAAGATAAGATTTATTAAATAGATAAAAGTCATCCACACTACTTAAAGAACACATGTACTTGGAGAGGTTGAACTTGATGGACTTTGGTCCTTTTTCATCCCAACTTAACTATTCCCCCTTTTTGATTCCCAGTTTGTCAGCATATAGAAAATGTCAAACATGGTTATTGTGTGATGGCCTAAACGGAACCAAAATCCCTCCTCTAAAAGTCAGGATTCAGTTTCCTATTTTAATATATATTTATGGTTTTACTTTGAAATCATTTCTAGATATTGTGCTACTGCTTTACTATTCATGGGTGCACCTAAACCCTTGGCAATCATATATTATAAGCATAATGGATGTTAGCTATCATTATATAGTCAGGCCTTACTGGCAAGGGCCCATTATCTTGGTTTGTCTATATGTAATGTGGAATATATTAACTCTCATATACATGTAATAAATAAATCAATGTACAAATAATAAAAGGCAGGTCCTGCACCCAAATAGAAATTACATTGACACCCTTGGTCAATAATTTCAGGGGCATCATTTGTTGGCATGTTTAAAGAAAGAAACATGGGAGGTGAGGAGTATTTTCTTAGTAGAATATTTAGTAAATACACACACCGAGTTTTAATTGTATGCTTCCTAGCAACATTTCTCATCGCCTTTTAATAAATAGGACAAATAATGGTTATGTAAAGTACAATTTATGTAAAACATTATCTCATGTGTGGAACAAGCTTTCAAATTCCCATTCCACATTTGCTTGTAAATCGCTTGGCTAATGGACCTGTTTGCTGGGTATTAATAGCGTGCTTTCCACTCAGCCATGTATCTGATGCATATCTTTATCTTTTTTTCTCTCCTGCCGTAAAAGAGCATCAACAAGTCTTGTGTTTGGCACTGAATTTCCTGCGCTGCACAAATAGCCAAATCATTTGGGACATGTTCAGTCCAATCTGTTTGTTGTTTTCTCATTGCGTTTCTACAAACTAAATTAGAGAAATTGTAAGAAATCAGGATTCCCTGGTGCTGTATAAATCAGGCGCCTATTATTCTCAGTGAATGTAACCTATTCGTTCCCCAAAATTGCCGCAGTTAATTGTATCTTAGTTAATATTATGTGTCCTGCTCACTTTCTATGGAACCACTCATTGTTTCAATGGCTAATTCAAGTTTTTTTTGTAATTGGCCTCAATTACATTAATGCATTGTACAATGAATGGATGCATTGCACCTGTCATTTGGCAATTGTCCCATTTCAATTTTAGAGGCATTTTGGCACATCAATATATATATATATATATATATAAATGCCAAACACTACAGGCTGACTGACTAAATAACATTGTCTTTTAAAGTGACAGACTGTTAGGACATTTATGGTTTGACTAATGAATCCTTTAGAGAAGCAGGTAAGTATAACACAACACTTGTTACTCTCTTAGTGAGTCAGGGATGGATTAACTTAATAAATGACTGGACATTTATACTTTACAGTAACACAAGACTTATGGAGAAACAGTCTTGGTGAAGGGTGTTCTTAAGAGTATAACTGTAGCGTGAAGTGGAGTTCTTTAGAAAAGCTTAATGAATCAATTGTCTTTTTACAGGTATAGAAGACACGGATATCTTACAGCAGTGGAATAATTATGAAGGCAATGTCGTATGGAGAATCAATTGAGGAAAAAGGGAAGTTGGCAAACAATTAAGTTAGTAGTTCACACACAGGGGCCAGGCGCATCTTTGCCGCACTTCGCTGCACTTCGCCACACTTCGCCAGGCGTATTTTCGCCAGCGCTCCGCAAATTCACTAAAATCCGAAGTTGCGCACAGGGGTAGCGTAAGTTTTCGAAGTTGCGTTAGCGTTAATTCGCCAAGCGAAGCGAAGTTGCGCTAGCGATGGTTCATTTGCATACGGCGCGAAATTCAAATTTCAGTGGAGGAACATGAATCACCACTTCAAATGCCTAGAAAACCTTCAAATCAGCAAATAAAAATTTTATTTTGCCCTACACATGTGCCCACTGTTTAGGTAAGTTGCCATGAGTCAGGAAATGTAGGGGGGAAGGAGGGGAGCCCCAAAAATATTTTCGATCTTTTTCAGCCTATCACCCATCATGTAGAAAACACGCCAGCGTTTTTTGGGACTTAGAAAAAATTTTGACTTTTTTTGAAACAATCCCTATCTACTCTATGGCGCTTCGCCAGGTCTGAGGTGGTGAAGGAAGTCTAGCGTAAAAGGTAGCGTTCAGTACACTGCGCAAGTTAGTGAATTTGCGTTGTTACGTCGCTAGCGAAAATTCGCCTGGTGTAAGGGTGCGAAGTAACACTAGCGAATTTACGCCAGCGTTCGTTAGTGAATTTGCGAAGTACCGAAAATGCCAAACGCTAGCGAATTGACGCTAGCGTTCTGCGCTTCGGCGCTTATTGAATTTGCGCCACAGTCTTTTGCATGGAGGCAGCCAGTAAATACGTAAACACAGTCTTTTGCAGGGAGGAAGCCAGTAAGGGTGGCCATACATCGCCAGATAAAAGCTGCTAATATCAGTACTTTAGACTAATTCCAAATGAGTGAATATTTATGGATTTGGCCACCAAGTAGTTTAAACCACCGTCTTTTGCAAGGAGGCAGTCAGAAAGTAGTTTAAACACAGTCTTTTTTCAGGGAGACAGCCAGTAAATAGTTAAATACAGTATTTTGCAGGGAGGCAGCCAGTAAGTATTTTACACACAGTCTTTTGCAAGGCGGCAGCTAGTAAATAGTGAAACACAGTCTGTTGCAGGGAGGCAGCATGTAAGTAGTTTAAACACAGTCTTTTGCAAGAAAGCAGCCAGTAAATAGTTGAACACAGTCTTTTGCAGGGAGGCAGCCAGTAAGTAGTTTAAACACAGTCTTTAGCAGGGAGGCAGTCAGTAAGTGGTCTTTTGCAAGAAAGCAGCCGGTAAATAATGGAACACAGTTTTTTGCAAGGAGGCAGCCAGTAAATAGTTAAACACTGTCTTTTGCAAGGAGGCAGCCAGTAAATAGTTAAATATAGTCTTTTGAAGGAGGCAACCAATACATGGTTAAACATAGTATTTTGCTGGGGGGCAGCCAGTAAGTAGTTTAAACCAAAATCTTTGCAGAAAAAGCCAGCAAATAGTTTAGTAACAGTTCAAGTCTTAACAGGGATAAAGGGGCAATTTAACTCAATCCAGAGGGAAGCCAGTCGTAACCAGGAAGTCAGTCCATGAAATGTTTAAACCAGAGGGGTATAGAGGAATTGAATCCAGGAACGAGCCAAGTTGTAACCTAAACAATGCGAGGTACAGGAAAGGAGAAACCAAAAACCAAGACACGGATATCTTACAGCACTTGAACTTGAGTACTTGAGAATACTACTAAGTTGTACTACCTTTCATAGAGTACCTTTATGCTCTGTTGTGGTCTACTAATTGGTAGGCACATTTGTCTGCTTCAGTTGAGTTCATGTGCAATTTTGCATAAATGACAGTGTCTGACCTCTGTAAAATCGTGGGAACCCTGAAGTTTGCCAAACAGGTCTCTCTCTCTGTGATTTCGGAGCTCCGTACATCTTCTCTTAGCTAAGTGTAGCAGGTGTAGCATTCTTTCTGCTTTACTTAACAGTCTCTCTGTCTGGGATTGGTTGCTGTCCAGAGCATCCTTTGTTGCCTCTGGTGGTCCTCCCTAAACTGTGGGCATCAGGACCACCCTCCATCCTTTGCAAACGCAAATAGGGTTTCCCAGCATCCTTTCAGGCAAATGTCCCACTCCCCAACCAATCAAGTTCCAGACAAGGACATAACTAAATATGTTTATAATCTCTCTTTGATGATCAGCGTGGTCTTTGTTGGAGGAAAGCATTATGTGCCAGAACTCAACTTTCAATAAGTTACTGTTTTTGATTGTCCTTTCTCATCTGAACACAATACAATCCTCACTAGAAAGTTTGAGTAAGGGTCTGATATTATGTTTTAGATGATACTCGTATGTAGTGACACCTTGGGCAGGAATACATAGTAACATAGGATGTTCTATCTAATAGATGTTGAAAAGACATCCATCCATCAAGTTTAACTTTCTTGTCCAAATGAAATTTCTCCAGGTTTTTTTTTTTTATTTTATAAATAGGTAATTACAATAACACATTTAATTTACAACTTATCCAAGTTTGAAAAGACACTACCCACCTTTCTAGAGTTTAAGTTAAGGGTTTTAGTTATAAAACCATGACTTTTTCTGACTGGGCTATTTGACGCCAAAAAAAAAATCCAAAAAAGTCACAAAATACTCCAGCTAAAACCTGTTGAAAAACATGTAGAAGTCAATGGCAGATTTTGGAACTGGAAGATCTTTCTTTTATACGTGGGTTTAGAGATTTTCAGGTGTTTTAACACTGACTTTTGTGTGACAATTGACAGTTGTAGTTATTGTGTGTGATAACTGGAAATAGCTGCGGTTTTGGAGACTTTTCTGCGACTTTTGCCATTCGTGCTTTTTCAGTGAATTTAGTCCTGGTTTGAAAAACCTCTAAAACCACTAAAATGAGACTGTCGATGAATAGGCCTCCTCCAACTGTTTCACAAAGGAAACACACATATGTATTACACAAATATATTACACCATACATCCTGCCAGGCTCATTGAATTTTTGAATTATTGTCTTACAAAAAAACATTTCTAAACAGCAAATGAAATCCTGAGATGTGTTTTATTATCATAGTTTTATAACTTTTTATGATATAGCCCTGTAGGTAGGTCTATACATGCCTTAATGAATACTGGAACAATATCTATTTTTAGGTAAAATGTATATGTCATAAAATGTCCTATTAGAGGAAAAATAGAAAAAAAAAGACAAATGCAAATGAGAGGAAATGTTCCCCATGGGTTTACCATTTAATTTGGCATCTACTGTATCTGAGACTAAAAACAGAAACAGTTACTGTTATTTTAAGCTATTATAAAATCCCGTTATCTAATTCCTTGATGCAAGAGGCACGTATAAGCCGTAGATACATTTTTATTTGCAGATGGCTTTTCTTTGGAACATCGCCCTTCTGTACTACTACATTTGTTAATGTTATGATATGCTGATGAAGAGAGCACAAGTGTTTTCTATAGCAGGATTCTACTTTGCTGAATGAGTTTCAGCTCCTCAATCTATAATCTTATCCAGTAATATTATCTTCTTGTTGACTCAAGGTGTGTATGTTATTTCCTTGCAGCTGATGGATTTACATCTCACATACACAGTGCATGAAGTAGCCAGTAAATTTCATATCGCTCCATCTAATCTACATTTACTATTCATAGACATTTCATCTGGTTTACTGTGGGTAATTGGATGCTCTTGCTGCAAAATTAATTCTCATATTCTCCCTAAAGCTTGCGTTAAAAAAAAACCTTATAATTAAAAACAATAGGTTATGGGGAAAAAGTAATTCAGAAGACTTTACTGACTGAATGTACATTTTTATTTAATACGAGGTGTATATATTGAGGCGCTTTGTCAGCACTGAAAAACTGTCCATAATTAGCAGAAACTGCGTAAACAGTATAGGGAATTAATTCAACTCTCTTCAGGGTGAAATTATTTATAGAATTAAAATAGGGCCACACCAAATCCAGAATTGAGTCTATACAGCATGTGACATTAAAGCTCAGGACAACTTCTAAGTTATTTCAAAAGATGTGTGCAACTGAAATAATTATCTACACTCAGAGGTAATACAGTCATAAAAGTACAAAAAATGTGGTATGTAAATATGGTGCTCCCATATTTAGTAAAATGCCAAAGACATGACTGAGAAAGGGCAGTTTTTATCCAAAAATGTTGTGCCTTCGGCCCCTCATTAAATATGGGAACATCCAATAAGCACTATTAGTTACTCTTGCTCAGTTATTGAAAACTATACTGCCAGAATGAATACTTAACAAACAGATAGTTTGTGTCATATTAAGTGGCTTATTAAAGAATCTTACCAAACTGTAACAGTAAATATTGCCCTTTTACATCTCTTGCCTTGAGACACCATTTCATGATGGTCTGTGTGCTGCTTCAGAGATCACCTGACCACACATAATGCAGCTCTAACTGTAACAGGAAGAAATATGGAAGAGAAATACAATACTTTGTTCATTATGGTCCCAGGTGGTGGCCTTTGGTACTTAAAATGGCATTTTTCCATTTAGGACTACCCAATGGCACATACTACTACAAAAATATATTTCTACATATGAGCTGTTTTGTGCAATCTATTTTTACTGAGACCTTCATTGTTTTGGGTATAGTTTTCCCTTTTATAGATTTTATTATGTTAATGGTGTTAATTAGAAATGAATAAAGCAATACACATCAGATCAGCATCCAAAACCATCCAAGATCTTTAATAGCAATATGTCTTTCGAGACTTTAGTAAGCTTCCAAACAGTTGAAATTGTCACTAGCCACACCTGACCTATGACTGGTTTATATTTTCAAGAAAGCTCCAAATTATGGGAAGGCCACCTCCCTTTAAGTCCATATTAATCAAATGCTTGAATATATGATATTTAGCTAAAAAATACATTTCATTGGAGGCATTATAATTTACAAACACCATATTACTTATATTTCTGTAGCTAACATGGCAAGAATAAAGTTGATTCCAGTGTTTCCACAACAGGTTTGCTTCATTATACTCTAGAATTGCCCCAAGCGAATAGATTGCTAACTTCCTGTTTGGCGCTGTGCATTAAACTCCAGAAGTGACTGCAATAAGTTGCAATGTGGCACAGTGACACAATTGTGGGAAACAATGCTGCATTATGGAAAAAGCATTTCAGACGGCACTGCAGCAGGCTTTAGGCCTCATTTACTATGGCAATGGCACCAATGGCAGCACACTTACCTTGTATTGTACCATGCAAAGCTGGACTGATAATCCAACACAGGGGTGCCATGTCCTTAATGCTTGCCATAATTAAGCATTAATTACCCTATATATTACATTTTTGCTACCATAAGCATCATTTTGCCTTGCATTCAGGAGAAAAAAAAACATGGGATATTGTACTTTGCACCTTGTCTTGCAATCATAACGTGTTGTTTTTGTGCTGAATGTGCACAGTTGACTTCAGACAGAATCAAAAGCCCATCAGAATAAAGTAATTACTTATTTACAGTGCAATGTGCATGATGGTAATAATCAATCACTGTCTGTCTTTCTGTTGTATGCACTGAATGTAAATCCCCTCTTCCATGAATATTGCCACATTAATTCCATGCACATATGACTTGAATAAGAGCTTCATCAGCCAATCACAAAAAATTGAAACAGACAGAATCCCCCAGGTCTCAAACCACAAAGAGGAGTTCTGTGTTTGCTCCGACATAGCGGTTGCCAGGAACCCTGAAAATGTTGTGAATCAGATCTTCATACTGCCAGGCTGAGGATAAACAAGTCTCAGTAGTTGTTATGCTGTACTGAAGGTAAATACCAAGCTTCACATACATGCCAGAATGTTCTGAAGGTTCAGGGGTGTGCATAGGGCACTCCTCCACTTGTGCATTCCTCACCAACTGTTAGAAAAAGCTCACTGTTGCCATATGTATATTGGAATATAGTCTGTGATTAGAGGCCATCTAAATGCTAGTTATTTCTTCTTTTTTATGCCTTTTGTATACCCAAATTCTCCATATTATTCAAAAGGGCTTTTGACGTTAGTACAGAAATTAATTCTTCTAACCATTCCATATGAATATTATCTTAAGATACCCCTAATTTACAACAGTGTATTTGAACTTTATATTACTTAATACTTAATTTAGGAAGAATAAGCAACATTAATTAGTACATATTTTTCCTAATAGCAAGTGCTGTTAACTTAGTTAAAGGGGACCCGTCACCCCCAAAAAAAAATTCAAAATCACATAAATCAAGCAAAATTAACTTTAATTACACTTTATAAATTATTTGAATCTTGTTTCCTTCAGTCTGGGAATTCATAATTATAGCAAGCAGGCAGGAGCCATTTTGTGGACACTGTCATTAAGGCAAGTCTTGTATCATCTCAGAGTCTTTTTTGTACACCAGAATGGGGGACCCCGATGTTCATCCCCATACCCTGGCTAGACAATTAAATGGTTAAAGGGATCCTGTCATGTGACATGACTTGGGGCAGCTGGGAAATTGACAATATGTCTAGCCCCATGTCAGATTTCAAAATTGAATATAAAAAATCTGTTTGCTCTTTTAAGAAATGGATTTCAGTGCAGAATTCTGCTGGAGCAGCACTATTAACTGATTCATTTTGAAAAATTTTTTTTTTCCCACGACAGTATCCCTTTAAGAGAACGAGGGAATGTGTGGAGAGCAGTGACATCTAGGAACTATGGAAAGTGAAAGTAATTGTCTGGCTTGCCTCTATGCCTAAGGCATAGAGGAGGGGCAGACATTATTTGATTGACAAATCAAATTTTAACAAATGAGTCGTAAGCTCATTTTTAAATGAGCTTACAATGGCTATGAATGCTTTATTAAAAAATAGAAATTGGATTTCAGCTTTAATTTAAAAAGGATTTTTTGTGTCTGGTAGACAGGTCCACTTTAAGCCCATAAGTTCAGCTGTTCCTAATGTCTTTTAGAAATACAGAGGAATTCAGATATAATATGCAAAATATAATACTTTGTACTAACTGTGCTTTACCCTAATTGCATAATAGTGTCCTTGTATAAAAATATTTGTGTTTTGTCAGAAACTTATTGCATGATTCTTTGGTTAACGATTGTGAACTAATGGATGTATTGTATAAAAACAATAAAAAAAAATTTGTTAAAAAAAAAGAATTACAGAGGAATTCAACAGTTCACTGAGTCATCTTACTAAGTTACCGCTACAAAGCACTATTTTGAACTGATGAAATAATTATAAAGAGATATAGGGGATGATGTACCCCCTATTGCAAAAGTCACAGATGAGTTTCATGACCATGTAAGGCTTGTGGCAGAGTGAGTTATACAAACAATGGAATGCTGATCTGATATCCTCATAGGGGGTACATTATATCTAATAATACAAGTTTCAGTGAGTCACGTCGCACAAATTGCCTAACTAAAAAACATTTAAATATTAAATCGACCCAAAAGGATTGTTTTGTCTCCAATAAGGATTTCTATGTGGACTTATAATGTACATATTTAATCTGAAAACAGAAGATAAAGATGGATACAGATAAAGTATATAAAGATACAGATGGTGTAATTGAACTGAAAAACAAGAAAAAAATGATTACAACATTTTTAATGCATTTTAACAAAAAAATAAGAGATACGCTATTTCCTTCTGTGGAAAAATTAAGTGCTTGGTACTGTTTGGTATTGTCCCCTTTGGTAGAGACTATCTCAAATAGGCATTTCTTATTATTGTCTAGCAGTCTCTGACATGGACTGGAAGAACATATTTTCCACTCCTTCATGCAGAATGTTTTTAGCTGTGTGATAAAAGGGGCTCCTTGTGTGTACAGCCTGTTTCACATTCCCCTAAGCATTTAGACGGGATTTAGTTCTGGGCTTTGACTTGGTCATTTCTTTTTATTTCTTCCATTTCTAGGTGGATTGACTACAATGCTGAGGGTCATGTTATAATGTTGTGGTTGAGCTTCAGCACATATTAAGATTCATATCACATTTTCATCAAGTATCATCCTAATTGCCACAATGGCAAGCCTAGTTATAAGGTAGCTCCCTCTCCAGGGGCAGCATTAAAATCCCTTAAAAATGCACTTTTATCTCCTCTCCATACAATTGATCCTGCTGAGCCATTTAAAGGGAAGCATTGGTTCTGCCGTGTTTTGTGACTTCCCTGATTATGTTAATGGAACAGAAAGATGCCAGAGCCTTCCCTAAAAAGATCCATTAATTTGAGGAATCTCTTTGGGGGAATATGTTGTTACTTTTTCATAGTACAGTCCCCTATAAAACAACAGTAAATTGCACAAATAACACACTTTCGTTTGGTGCTTGTGTACCATTGGGCTGTCCATTTGTATGTTTCTATGCATGTTTGTATATTAGTGTGAGGAATTGGCGGGATGCAGTTTTTCAGATTTGACTACTGATAATACAATAAATTTACGGCCCTATCAAGTTTCTCACTGAATATCTTCTTCCAGCAGAATCTCACTCACCTATTTATAGGGGAGGTTTAGTGTCCAAACACTGTAACTCTACAGAGGGATTGGCTGCTAAATAAACATTTTATTTTCAGGCAATAATATTCTGGAATCGCATATCTACAATACAATAAATCTGCCTTTGGGCTCCAAGTGGATGCTGAGAAACACTGTTATCAACAGACTCCTCACTTTTAACTCCTTTGCTTCCAACGGGGGTAGATCAGAATGTTGTGCCAAATACAATATAAATCTAAATCACTGGTTTCCCCAACCAAATGCTAAAATGCGTGCAATATAAATTGCCTGTCTGCTGCATTATTCCCTGAAAGGCATACCTGCATACAATTGTGACATCAGTGCACAAATGATACTGTGACATACCTGATTGTATGGATGTGCACGTTAGAAAAATGATTAAGATTGTTACATTGGATTAAACATTAGGGCTCATTAACTATGCACGAGTGCAGTGACTTATAGCAACCAATCAGATATTTTCTACCTGCTGCAGTCTAATCAAGCTTATTACCCTTTTTTTGCCATGGCTTACTGGATTGCTGCTAATTTGCATGGTAATATTAAAGGGGTTCACCTTTAAGCTAACTTTTAGTATGTTATAGAATGGCCAATTCTAAGCAACTTTTCCATTGTTGTATTTATTTTTTATAGTTTTCAAATTATTTTCTTTCCAGTTTTCAAATGGGGGGTCACTCACCCCATCTGAAAACAAATACTCGGGAAGCTGCAAATTTATTGTTTTCGCTATTTTTTGTTACCTGTGTTTCTGTTCAGGTCCTCCCCTTTTCATATTCCAGTCTAGTATTTAAATCAACGACTGAAATTATAAAACTGGAGAGCTGCTGAATAAAAAATGAAATAACTAGAAAAACCACAGATAATAAAAAGTTGTAAATCATCTCAGGATATCACTCTCTACATCAGAGGTTGTTCACCTCCAAATTTTTAGTATGATGTAGAGAGTGATATTCTATGACAATTCATGGTTTGACTTTGAACAGGCTGGGACGACCCATATCACCCTTGATAGTCCTAAGAGAAATGTGGTTTCACAGGCATGATAGGCATTATAATTCTGAGCAGAATTAGGAACTGCTGTGCCTGAATACCAAAAATGCATCTTCAAAAACATCAGAACATGTGTTGAAATATAATATGTTAACTGTGTCCAGACATGTAATTGAACTAATGTCACCAGATTTTTTTCCCCCTTAGTTTGGACTATTTCTTTGCTGCCATGAGTTTAAGAAGGGTTAAAATGTTTCCAACCCCATGCTATTTCACTAACCTTATCACTTGTAAGGATCACTCTGTCTCCATCTTGAAATGTAATTACCGAGGCATTAGAGGGCCATCCACTGCTCAAGCACTGTCAGCATGCTAGAATTTCACAGCAAGAAGAGATCAGACATTTGACCTATTATTTGTATTCAGACGCCTGCCCATGTTCTACTGGGACCCAAAGCAACAGGAACTGGATAGTTTTAAAGGAGATGTTAACTGGAGCATACAATATGAATACATAGGTGTTAACAATACATTAACAATATAATTAACATTATGTGAGAGTATCAGTCCTATTTCAGTTTTTCAGACTCTCCGACATATGGGCCCTTTTATAGCAGTGACTGCAATAGCCATGGTACATGTTAGCCTGTATGCTTAGAACGTACAGTATATACAAACATTTGATTGTGTCCAATAATGGAAGCTGAAGCTTTTAGTACTTAACTCCTGCCATCTTCCTTCCCCCCCCTTGAAGCATATGTAACATAAGAATCTAAGGGGGGCACACAACAAAGGTCAGGAAATGATTGGACTGTAGACTGATGTACATCCAAGGAGGTGAAGTCCACCTTTAAGAAAGAAAAAAATCAGCCTATACACACATAAGTAAATAAAGCGCGTGACTTTAATACATTTTCTAAACAATGTATTAATGATATTTTAGTTTGGATCAAGTACAAAGTACTATTTTATTATTACAAGGATGGGAACTGTTATCTGAATGGAATCTATAGGAGACGGCCATCCCGTGATTTGGAGATTTCTGGATAATGGGTTTCCGGATAACAGATCCCATACCTGTACTTTATTCTGGGTTTTTTTGAGTGGACAAACCCTAATACAATAAATACAGTGTTAAACAAAAGATGCTTCTTTTATAAGGCATAAAAAGGTTTCAGATACAGATCTTCAGTTTCTCTATACTGCTCTAAATTATTCACAAGAGAGAAATTCAGCATGAATCAATATTTCTAGTTGTATGCTTGGGGATTAAAGTAGATTGAATCTACAGGATAATATATATATATATATATATATATATATATATATATAGACATGCCATTTTTTCCTCCCCAGTAGATACAGAGCTCTAGGGTGCTTAGCACAATGAATATCAGGTGGATTGCTTATTGAGGCAATTGCTTTGTTATCTTAAAGCTTTAATGGGCTCTTTATTCACTTATAGGTTGCTAATGACTACAAGCTAGAACACTGAAAACAAGCAGCAGAAAACTGTAATGAGAAAGTGGCTGCATGGTCAGGAATATATAGTGTATCTTAAGATATTATTAACTATCGTTAAATGTGGTTGGTTAGAATAAGTGGCATACTCAATGAGCTAATAAGCAAAAATGATTGGTACTTGTCATGAATGGCTGCCTAACCGGCTCTGCTGTTCTGTATTCTGCAGTTTATTTGATTTTATTTTTCCCTGTCACATACAGTGAGGTCAGTGATGCTTCATGTCACTTCACCATGACGTCCCCAAGTAGAACACATTGCTACATTCAATACCATATTGTAGGTCTTCGTTTTCCAAGTTCCTGGGTTCGCAGATTTTTGCTTTTATTTAGGGTAGTTTCCTTCTAACCTAAACAGTGAGATCTCCAAAAAAACACACTGCTAACTCAATTCAAGATAGGAGTGCAACTTTCCTCAAACAGGTCAACACTTTCCTGATGTACGCACTATCAATAATAGAGAAATGAGGAGAGCACTCTTTAAGCATATCAATGCTGTGGTTATTTGTTTATTTGCCGACCATCAGTACACAACATGTTTCGGGCCTGTGTGCCCTTCATCAAGTGTAACATACAATCAGAATCCCGTACCATCCGCCACCAGTGTTAAAGTGAGTGATTGGATCCAAAAAGGAGGGAGCTGTGTGTAAAGTCCATTTTTCAGTCCATGTGTAAATGTCCAATCACGTGTATCACTTATTGACCTCTCCAAAATAAGATTAATAATTTAAAGGGATACTGTCATGGGAAAACATTTTTTTTCAAAACCCATCAGTTTATAGTGCTGCTCCAGCAGAATTCTGCACTGAAATCCATTTCTCAAAAGAGCAAACAGATTTTTTTTATATTTAATTTTGAAATCTGACATGGGGCTAGACATATTGTCAGTTTCCCAGCTGCCCCCAGTCATGTGACTTGTGCTCTGATAAACTTCAGTCACTCTTTACTGCTGTACTACAAAGTGGAGTGATATCACCCTCTCCCTCCCCCCATCAACCTAACAAAAGAACAATAGGAAGGTAACCAGATAACACCAAACACAAGATAATAGCTGCCTGGTAGAGAACAGCACTCAATAGTAAAATCCAGGTCCCACTGCTACACATTCAGTATTGAGTAGGAGAAACAACAGCCTGCCCAAAAGCAGTTCCATCCTAAAGTGCTGTCTCTCTCTGAAAGCACATGACCAGGCAAAATGACCTGAGATGGCTCCCTAGACAACAATATCACAACTAATAAAAACTACACTTGCTGGTAAAGGTATTACATTTTATATTGTAGAATGAAATATTTGCAGCATAAACCATGTAATTTAGACATAAAAACGACTTTATAAAAATCATGACAGAATCCCTTAAAGGAATAGTTCAGTGTGAAAATAAAAATTGTGTAATTAGATAGGCTGTGCAAAATAAAACATGTTTCTAATATAGTTAGTTAGCCAATAATGTAATGTATAAAAGATGGAGTGAACAGATGTCTAATAAAACAGCCAGAATCCAACTTCCTGCTTTTCAGCTCTATAACTCTGAGTTAGTCAGCGACTTGAAGGGGGGCCACATGGTACATTTCTGTTCAGTGAGTTTGTAATTGATCCTCAGCATTCAGCTCAGATTCAAAAGCAGATATCACCCATGTGGCCCCCCTCAAGTCTCTGATTGGTTACTGCCTGGTAGCCAGGGTTACCAGTCAGTATAAACCAAGAGAGCTGAAAAGCAGGAAGTAGTGATCTGACTGACAAGTTATACGTCAAATCACTCCAGCCTTTATACATTACATTTTTGGCTAACTAACTATATTAGAAACATGTTTTGTTTTGCACAGCCTATCTATTTACCCAGTTTTTATTTTTACACAATTCCTTTAAACTATTTAGAACACTATCTTTGTATCACTTTAGATTCCCTTTGACTACATCTGTATTGTTATACTACTAATCTTCAAAATCATATTGCAGTGAGGGAGTAACATAATTATGCAAATAAAATGCTTGACGCCTGCGCAGCACATCGGATCACACCAAAATCGTCCGTGGAGTTCAGTGTCGGACTGGGAAGCCAGGGGCCCGCCAGAAAACCTTAGGCTTAGGGCCCACTTTCCAAACTACTATACCTCCTCTCCTTACTCAACCTCTTTATTCTCCTAGTATCTTTTCTCTACATACTATACTATATTCTTCCATTTTTAAGCCTCTTTGATATCATAAAGAAATAGGAAATGACCAAATGATAGGCCAAATGGTTAGAAACAAGAAGCCCACTGACCCCTGGGCCCCCCGGGAGTTTTCCTGGTATCCCGGTGGGCCAGTCTGACACTGGTGGAGTTCTACCCTTAAGGTAGACACTGTTTACAGTATCAAAGGCTGAGATGCTCATTTCTTCCTATTGATAAAAAAAGCTTTTCTGCAGCAGATTATTTTATTTTTCAATAAAACCAATGGGAACATAATGATTTGAATGAAAACTTTCTCCACTTTCTCTCTCTAGTTTCTTGAATTTTAAAGTCAATGGAACTATAACCCTATTCTCAAAAATGTTTCATTGGTGATTTCAAACTCAAAAAAATTCGAGCCACAAATATAGAATATCTACAAATGAAAAAAAAAAAACATTAAAAACAGTCAATGTTGTTTTTATGTGAAATAAATTAGGAAGAATTTTATAATAATTAAAAAGTCATCCCTTAGTTGGCTCTTTTAAATGATATTCTTTAAAAGTCCTGCCTTGCCTATCTGATACAATGAATACACCAAACAATAACATATTTTGAGCAAAAATGCAGCGCTGTTCAATCAGAGAAAATAGCCGCTCCTGCTAATGTCACACTTGACATGACAATTCAGTATCACACAATCAGCCTGATTTCAGCCTGAGAGTGCACAGTTGACAGTTTTCAAGACAAAATCCCGTTCCTATGTATGTAGTGACAGTTGGATGCCATTCTTGTCACTGCCTACAGACATGGGGAAGTATCGGGTGGCATTAAATTTTTCCGCCAACAGAGACAAACGCCAAGTGTGTTTTTTACAGAGATCAAGACCCTGAAGCTGTTGTGAGCCTCAGCTCTGACAATATCTCCTCTGATCTATAACGGAAATAAACAAGTTGTAATTTGTTAACTTGCCGTGGAAAACAGCTTGTGTTTTTCACAAACAAGCTGACAGTAAATGATTCGGAGCTCCCATTCACCAAACTGTTGATTCATATTCAACTCATCCAAAAGTAATTAACAATTATTTTGTTTACATCTGCTTTGATTTCATCTTGCTGGCATTTAGCCAGCTCTCCCTTCACAGCACTGCAATCATTACATTCAATTTTCTTTCTTATTCATTTCTCTTTCTCTATCTCGTTACCCTTTTTTGGAAAAGATTTAGAATTCTAATTTGAACTGGAAAGAATACATTTTGAGCAGATTTAATCCTTCGCTCAAGAAAGTAAATGCATTATATTTTAGCTCATAACTAAATACTAAATGCTTATTTGCAATCTGAGTGCAAAGTGGAAACTGCAGATGCAATTTACCACAGTGCAATGTTTTTGCCCAGAATTCCAACATCATTACAGATGTTTTCTAAGTTGTAGCCACTGCAACTTGCACCCAATGAGCCAGTGCAAGCACAAATTAGCATCCAATTTGTATAGATTGCTATATGTACAGTGTGATATATTTCTAGCTAAAAAAGACTAGTTGAAAAAAAGTACATTTCCAACTTCTGATTTGTAAACTCATGTTCACAGAGTTTCAGTCCGGTGAAAATTAACTTTTGTTGTCATTTTCCGAGTCAGAACCCTGTTAATTAATGTGGTACTAAGTTCAGTCTTCAGATTGGGTTCCTTCTCCTTGCTCTAAGGACACACACATTCACATAAAAGTATAGTATTTGGTGAAGCCCCAGCCACAGAATGTTTGTTCATCAGGACTGTTTTGCGCTCCCCTGCATTCCATTTTTCAGCGTTCAGCCGCAGTGGAGCGCAGGAATAGATGCATTTAGCTTTTTTCAATAGGGCTGTACTCACACAGGAGCGTGTAGGAGCCGAACGCAGGTTGAGACGCAACATGCTGCATTTTTCCTGCGTTCGGCACCTATACGCGCCTGTTTAAGTACAGCCCCATTGGAAAAAACGTAATGCGTCTATTCCTGCGCTCCCCCGTGGCTGAACGCAGAAAAACGGAACGCAGAGGAGCGCAGCTACAACCGCTCGTCAGTAAGAGCCCTAAAAGGCAATTTAAGGCAATTGAAGGCAATTGAAAGCAAAATTGCCATAAAAATTATGACTTTCATTTTGCTTTCTTATAGTGCATTATTTATACTTTGACACAGTCTAAAAAATGCAGATATATGTAAAATTGGATATACTAA
Source organism: Xenopus petersii (assembly GCA_038501925.1). NCBI lineage: Eukaryota > Metazoa > Chordata > Amphibia > Anura > Pipidae > Xenopus > Xenopus petersii. The sequence goes on along the minus strand of CM076678.1, from coordinate 110,278,693 downwards.
GCTAATTTTTGGTCTTTCTTGAAATAAGATCAGAACCAGTGGATCTCTCAAAGGGACAATACTAATAACTATTATTCTTAACCATTAACTTATGTTGAGCTAAAAAAAACTGTTCTCACGTAAAGAAACAGTTCAGTGTGAAAATAAAAACTGGGTAAATAGATAGGCTGTGCAAAATAAAAATTGTTTCTAATATAGTTAGTTAGGCAAAAAATGTAATGTATAAAGGCTGGAGTGACTGGATGTGTAACATAATAGCCAGAACACTACTTCCTGCTTTTCAGCTCTATAACTCTGAGTTAGTCAGCCCTATAAAGAGTTCATAAGTTAAACACAAAAATTACTGAAGAATTGTTGGCAATAATGAGCTTGAGCCTTTCTCATGCACTGGTTGCCATGGGAACTTGTTATTCCTTATTAAAATTCCTGGCAAAATGCATGCCAGATTTTATTGGCAAATAAATAATTGAAAGTGTTCATTCAGCGCGCAAAGATGTATCCTTCCTAATAACAATTTTTTTTTCTCTCTTGCTGGTATTAGCCAATAGAAATTCAGTATGGCCTACAGTGGTTTCCACTTCTCCAAGATACTCAAAGCATTAACAGCTTTATTGAGAAATCTAAGGCCATAGACCTGAGAGCTAGATCTCAAAATTTGTTGAAAAAATAATAGTCAACATAATTACACAAAGAATATACTTCAAAATATAAAAAATCTAGCCTTCCAGTTATTACAACTTATCCTGTAACTTCCTTGAGCTACAGTACATTGATGGTCAGGCACGACCACTATGTACACTATGGGGCAGATTTATCAAAGGTCGAATTTCGAAGTGAAATATACTTCAAAAATCGACCATCGAATGGTTATACTTCAATTTCGAATATCGAAGTCGAAGTTTTTTTTACCGAATTTGACAGTTTTGCGGTTGAAGTAAAATCGTTCAATCAAACGATTCAAACGATTTTAGCATACGATTGAATGATTTTACTTCGATGTGTAAAGACTTAGAAATTAGTTGTAGACGGTCCCCATAGGCTAACATAGCACTTCGGCAGGTTTAATTTGGCGAAGTATTGAAGTCAAAGTTTTTTTTTTACAGTACTTCGATTATCGAATGGGCAAATATTATAACTATTTTTACTTTGCATCTAATTTGAAGTCGTAGGAACCTATTCAATGGTCGAAGTATCCAGAAAATTACTTTGAATTTCGATTTTTTTTACTTAGAAAATTCCCTCAAATTCACTTCGACCCTTGATAAATCTGCCCATATATGTGATATAATAATTGTCTTTTAGAATGGTGTCAATTCTTAATAGATTGAAGTGTTCTGCTGAATGTCAATATGATATCAATATTATCATTCCATCTAAGGGTTATGTTATACTTTCTACAAAGCATTATCGAAATGTCCTCATTAGTCAAAGTACAAAGAGAGAAAAGGCAGGTTGTGTTTCAAGGACCCTACATGCCAAATGTTTGTTGTTTGTCTGGTGTTGAGGTTTTGGCATGTGGTGGAGCAAAACAATATCCCACCTCAACAATATCCCACCTCAGTGTGTAATAAGGTACTTGTTTACATGAAGCTTTTACTACTAAAGCATCTACATAGTGTTTTAGTATGATCACTGGCTAATTCTGTTTCATTGGGCCCCAGTAGTTTGATCACTCTGCATTATTCCTTTCATAAGTATGGTGGGGAGTGAAAAACACAAACATTGCTGAAGACTGAAGAGGGGTTGATAAAATCAGTGGGTCATATGGTAGGAAATTTCACATAGCATTCATATTTTAAGACACATATAAGCATAATTATAAATTTGGTAATTATGTTTCAAAGCCCAGATGCTGAGAATATGATACATATGTGAGGCATTTCTGAAAAAAGTATTGATAAACTCTACAGTAAAACAAACTTTGATATTAATTGAGAAACACACAGAATTACTGTCCATTGTCCTCTCACTCCAGTAATATTTAAGCAAAAATATTAGCAGCCCATAGGTTAATAGTCACATTTCAGCAAAGCATAAAATAGCTGAACACATATCAGTGTGCATTGTACATTTAAACAACCTGGCAAAGGCACACATTGCATACACCCTCACACGCTGGCAGCAGCATACTGATTACAGTACAAAAACACAAAGGCAAATCATTTACATAATGACATAGCTGGAATGCTTTTATTCTCCCCTGTTCCTGGGACTTTTACATCTTGGTTTTAAATAAGACCTTAGATATGGCGGGCCTGGTTTTTCAAAGGTGAATGAAGCTGCAGCTCCATCTTCTCCATTTTAAGGCCAACCCTACATGGACAGATGGAATGTGAGAGAGAGAGAGAAGCTCTGAAGGGAACATTCATAAATGAGAGACCTTTTTACATCCTAACAATGTACTGACAATTTGTTTTCAGTTGCTCTGTTTTTTAATCTTCATGGAAGGAATGAAACTTTCTTTTTTTCCCCAAGAATTTCCTCATCTCTTCTTGTTCCCCTCCCTCCTGCCTCCCTTTTTTTATTACCTACCTGAGAGCGCCATCTATTATTCTCATACACTAAACTGCTCATTTTGGGTGTCACAGCAGAACCGCAGCAATGAGTGCTAATGGGATACACAGATTACTGCTCTGCCCAGCTCTTGTCTGCGCTCACCATTTGTTAAAGAGCAGGATGTGTCTGCATAAGTTAAATGGAATTGAAAAACCCCCCTTTGTCTGATAGAGATCTGATATTCCAATCATTTCTATTGCTGTGGCAACTCATACAGTCCAATTACTTTATATTTTTCTGTCTCACTGACTCACTGCAAAAAATTACTGTGCAATTAATCATGTTGAGAGCCAAACATTTTAGGGTGATTCAGAGAGACCCGTATTTTGGGGGTAGAAAAGGCAAGAGCAGTTTAAACAGAATAAAATGAAATCATGGATAACTAGATATTTCCTCTGATTGTGAATCTTGCACTGTTTTTCACTAACCACAAATGATGAAATGGTTATAGCCTGCATCTTCTAATCATACAGATATTTTTTAAATTAAATTGGAGCAGGCACTCAAAATGAAGGCAATCTTCCACCAGGCATACAATACACTTTTTTTACTATGCTTCAACTGCCTAGTGGAAGATTGCCTTCATTTTGAGTATCTGCTTCAATGTATTTTCGGTTTATCCACTCCACGTACTGAGGGCTGAGGGCTTAGGGAGGTGCAGCTGGGCCTCTTCCTTTATGTGGTGAGTAACAATTCTCCTGTTCAGAGACCCTCATCCAGACTCTATCATACATTTAATTAACTTATCCTCTTCCCGAAAAAATAAAACATTGACGTTACTAGCTACTCCTTTGTTTTTTACTGGCAAAATTGTAAACAATGAGCCTGGTCTAGCCTAGTTTAGTGAGTAGGTACCTACTGTATGCCTCACCCTTTAGTAAATTAAAAGCATCTGTAGATATTCTGCACATAACAGTTATGGTGGCCATACATGTGCAAATTAAAGCTACCGATATCGGTCCTTTAGACGGATATGGCAGCTTATCTGCCCATGTGTGAGGGCTTCCAATTGGTCTCCCCAATCGATATAAGGCCAAAAATCCATTTCCTTTGTATAATGCGATTGTTTAGCCCTGTGGCTGAATGTTCGGATTAACCCGATATCACCCTGCAGTTGGTGTACATATTGGGGAAAGAGCCGCTCGTTTGGTGTCTTCGTCAAACTAGTGGATCTTATGATGCATGGCCATCCTTAGGCAAGTTTAATTAAGACCAGTTGGATAAAACTTTTTGTTAAAATCTCCTCAGTTTAAACTCAGTGTTGTTACAGTGTCCAATGAATATTACATATCTTTACACTGGCCTTGAGAACATGAGACTTTCACAATAATAGTTAACTCTCTTGGCAATGACCAGGAAATAGTACTTCATACCTGTCTCTGCTTCCTGTAAACATTCTAAATTCTTACGGAATGTCAAGGTAAAGATGAAATAAGGACCCTACTTCCACTATTGTGGGTTGCTAATGACACCTGTTCCGTGGCTAGTGTGGCTAGTTATGGGCGAATTTGTCCCGTTTGGCTTCGATAAGAAGTTCGCGAATTTCCCACAAAATTTACGAAACTGCCAAAAAATTTGAGAAACTGAGATTTTGACACCGGCACCCATTAAAGTCAATGGCCGTCCATTAGCCGTCGCTGGCGTCGGAATAGTCGACGGCAGCAAATTTGCTGGGAAAATTCAAGGATTTACAGATGTTCGGATTAGTTCCTTATTTTTATTCATTTGTGCTTTTTATAATAGGCTGTTATAATAAACAATTTGGCATTTGTGGTTTTAACAACATTTTCATGGTTTCTAAAACCACTAAAACAAAAATGTTGATAAATGGGCCACCCAGTGTATTTAATATCAGTAAAACAAACACCAGCAAAAGCATAAACAAGTGCCATCTTCTACAGGCTACCCTGATTTTTCAGTACATTTTAATTTACATTTCTATTTACAGGAGGATATTAAAATAGCAAACTATTAGTGATGGGCGAATTTGGGGCGTTTTGCTTCGCCGAAAAATTAGTGAATTTCCCGTGAAACTGTGAAAAATTTGCGATACTCCATTTTGTGGACGCCAGCGTTCGTTTTTGGACACCGGCATTTTTTTTAGTTGCCGGTGAATTTTCGCTGGAGAATTTTCATGGCAGTTTCGACAATTTATTCGCCCGTGGAGAATCACAGGAATTTGCGGCGAATTCACCCATCACTACAAACTATAACTTTGGTTAAATGTTTCCAGCATAATCATAAAAAAGGGGTCATCCTTTGGAACTCTGTATTGAAATCCTTTTGTTCCAATGAAATCTGGTTAAAGGGGGACTGATAACATAATATTCACTACCTTATATACTCGAGTATAAGCCGTCCCGAGTATAAACCGAGGTACCTAATTTTACCTCCAAAAACTGGGAAAGCTTATTGACTCGAGTATAAGCCGAGGGTGAGAAATGCAGCAGCTTCTGGTAAGTTTCAATCTCGTTTTTGGATGACTATTCTTAGGCGCCGGCGACTATTCTAAGCCGCCGGCGAATATTCTTAGGCGCCGGCTACTATTCTAAGGCACCAACGAATATTCTTAGGCGCCGGCGACCATTTTTGTGCTTGACCCGAGTATAAGCCCAGGTAGAGTTTTTCAGCATATTTTGGGGGCTGAAAAACTCGGCTTATACTCGAGTATATACGGTACACTGATTTAGCTTAACCTAACAGCATGACTTGCCTGTTGCAGGAATAAGAGTTTGCTTATGGAAGTATACTAATAAATGACTTGTATATCCAAAACTATAAGAAAGAGAACAATAAAACTTGTTTGCAAAAAAAAAGAAGTATTAAACATCCATTGCAGGCTCTGTGCATGTTTATTGATATGACAGTCCCATAAAAAAATTCACTTTTCTCCTTCCTGTCATCTCAAAGCAACTGGGCATGACTTCCAGAGATGTAGTGTGACTTCATTGTAGTAAGGCCTGGGGTCTTACTGTAATTGCAATATATGAATGGAATAAAGGGTATCTGTGCACTCAGTGGACATGAATGGATGGAATGTGAGACGTCAGTGATCATTGTACTTTACACATGAAAGACAGCTGTTAAAAGCATGTGATTGCAAGATAAAATGAATGGAATAGTAAGAGATACAGCTTCAGGCAAGCATTCAGTAGACATGAATGGAAAATGTGAGAAGCTGCTGGAATTTGAAGTCTTTGCTGGGTATAAATGAGTGGAGGGGGGGTGATCTTACTGAATGATGGCAAATTTAGAAAAGCCGATACAAAATTTCTGTGGGCATGACCCTACATTATATTTTCATGGTAGACCTGTTCTTTGGCAAATGGCAAATTATATTCTGTGTGTTTAGTTTGAATACCTAAATCCTACATTAAAAGGTTCTGGCAGCCATTTTTCCCTTATTCTACCTATCTGCAAGGGAGGAAGCTGCTCGAAATATCCATGTGCAGAACCACAATGCTCTCAACTCATCCTATTTAATAGTGGTTTTAAATAGTAAGATATAAATTTAATGTGTAATGGAGTCATTCCATTCAGTGTGTCTGTGATGTCTTTAAAATGTGCTGCTGTCTTCAGAATTAATTAAACCATTTCTCATGTGCGCACAATATTAAAGTAAGAAAAATGCCACTCTTGTATCACAGCTGATGTGCACATCTCCTGCTGAGCTGTATATAAGCGTATATCATATCATGCTTGTCTGTCATCATATCAGTGGGGATATTAAGCACACAATGTATGTGCTCTCTTATGGGAAACTGAATGTCAGAATATGGCATCTGTGGTACAACGGAGGGAAATGAGGAACAGAAAAACAAATACTAAGCATAAATTTAGTACAAGAAGGTAGGTGTTTATTGTTTCTCAATAATACACTTGTTAAGAAACATAAGTGTAGTGAATATAATCGTCAGACACTTGCCAGAGATAGAGGACCCAGATGTAGAACAGGTACACATAAAGTAAATTGTCATTTTGAAGAATTAAAGGAACAATTCAGTGTGAAAATAAAAGCTGTGTAAATAGATAGGTTGTGCAAAATAAAATATGTTTCTAATATAGTTAGTTAGCCAAAAATGTAATGTATAAAGGCTGGAGTGAACAGATATCTAATAAAACAGCCAGAATCCAACTTCCTGCTTTTCAGCTCTATAACTCTGAGTTAGTCAGTGACTTGAAGGGGGGCCACATGGTACATTTCTGTTCAGTGAGTTTGCAATTGATCCTCAGCATTCAGCTTAGATTCAAAAGCAACAGAAATGACACATGTGGCCCCCCTCAAGTCTCTGATTGGTAACTGCCTGGTAACCAGTGTCAATGTAAATCAAGAGAGCTGAAAAGCAGGAAGTAGAGTTCTGACTGACATGTTATACATCAAATCACTCCAGCCTTTATACATTACATTTTTGGCTAACTAACTATATTAGAAACATTTTTTATTTTGCACAACCTGTCTATTTACCCAGTTTTTATTTTTACACTGAACAATTCCTTTAAGGGATACTCATCGGCTGAACAGTAGAAATAACCCAGGATATATGCAGGAAAGCATTCAAGTCCTGTCTGTGTCTTATACCTAGTGGATGACATTTAATATGGGACATATAAACTCAAACACACACCGTAACCTTTTATAGCTGTTGAGAGTGTAGATAAGCTGTAAAATATTATAGTGAGAGTGGCCGGTGCTTATTGAACACAGTATGTAATACCATTGCTTCATGTAACACTCATTTAAGAATCATTTGGAAATTGTTAACCTTTCGTCATCAAGCCTGATGAAAACATACATTTGTGACTTTAGAGATGAAATGAAAACACACCAAAACATTGTTATCATGTTGTGGTGAGTGATGGTAACAAGAAGATAGGCTAATTGTCTTTTCTGCAATAGATTTTATTAAGCTGTGAGGACACAGAAAATTAGAGATCAATCTGACTTCCCTTTATATTACAGAAACATAATTAACTCATTGTCTTTTACAATGCACTCACTTTTGTTTCAGATTTTTCCCCATTACAGGGCACTAGATTCTCTGATTTTCTACAACAAACATTTTAATGGGCCAAAGGATTTACTGATTTACAACCAATGCAATTTTTGTGTCTTGTCTTACAGCCTATAATATGCCCAAACTCATCATACTAGCATGGTGGGTCTAGGAAACAAGTAGGGCCAAGGTTCAGGTCTGGCATTCATGAGCCAAGAAAGATGGAGAGTCAAGTCTTCAAGTTAGAGTAAAAGGACCCAATAAACCACATTTTCAGGGTTGGCATTCAAGATTACAAGAAGAAGAAACAATGTAGGACATCAATAAAGTCTGAAAGGCAGGTAAAATAAATAAATAAATGAAGCATGTACACAACTTTCGTATATGAAATGTTCAGTTTTAGGCTAAACACTAGTAGGCAAATTCATGAGATGAAACCTCCAGTCTAGCTAGCAAAACATAAAAAAAACCCCATCAGACCTGTAGGAGAGTTACCTTAATGATTGGAAGGCTGAACATAAGCCAAAGGAATCAGGCCCAGGGTTGACATTTACACAATCGAGATTGATGTATCATAGAATGTATCATTCACTGTGATATCTGGGAGCTGGATTTACAATTTACATTTACATCAGGATTGTCGTAAATTGCAATATTGCAAAAGCTCATTTGCATGCCATTAATCCAAAATTAAACTGGTCTAATCCCAGGATTCGAGGTAACATGGTATCTTTGCAGAAACACTGATACCTTAAATGTTGAGTTACTGTGTCTAAGCTCCAGTATTTCTGGTCAAGTGATCTCTGAGGGAGCACAGAAAATAGTGGTTCAAGGAAAGAGATCTAAAAGGGCAATTCTAATAGCTGACTTATAATGATATAAACTGTTGCTTCAGTATACATTTTGAGGGTACAGTGTTCCTTTAAAACACTATTCCGTGTCAGACACCAGACAACTGGAACTGAGTAATAAGACATGTGATGTGATTTAAAAGTAATAACTGAATAATAGTGATGGGAGAATTTCGGGTGTTTAGTTTCGCCGAAAAATTTGCGAATTTCCTGTGAAATTCACGAAATGGCGAAAAATTCTCGAAACGGTGGCGGCGTCTATTATTGCCGAAAAAAACGGATGCCTGTGACCATTTATTTTGACGCCAGCGAATTTTCGCAGCGGTTTTGCGAATTTATTCACCAGTGCCGAATCGCGGGAATTCGCCGTGAATTTGCGCCTGACGAATAAATTCGCCCATCACTACTGAATAATAATACAAACAAAATACTATTACATTTGGAGCAAGGCACCCTTCAGACGACAAGATTAACTTTGAGACCAATAGGATCAGTTGGAGGAGGGCATTGATAGTAATCTCTCTCTCTTTGACTACTTTTTGTTTGGTCATGCCTAGAACTATATTAGGTTACATTCTCTGGGCTGCCAGGTCATAAGTTTGAAAAAACTGTAGTAGGAAAGGTAAAACGTGAAATCAGACGTGTAACAGACAATAGGAGAAGTAGAAGTTGTGAATGTTGGTAGGCTCAGAATAGTCGCACGCATGAAAATTGTCGTATGTCAAAATTATTCAGACGCCCATTGACTTTAATGAACAAAATAGGCGCACTTCCTTCCTGGGAACTTCATTATAGGTACTATAGAGTCTGTAAATTGTGCCTGAAAAATGACTGGTACAGAATATATTATATAGTATATTTCCATTACTAATATAATTTTTAAAGGGTCAGTCTAAAATTTACTGGCCCACTGCTAACCTTCTTATCATTAGTTTATTTCATGTTACAATATATTAGTTTTCTGCGTGCAACTTAAGCTCATTAGTGCAATGTTAAAAATAGGTTATTATGTATTGTGGGGAATTTAGAGTTATGCAGCCAATACCTTGCTACATAATTAAAAACAGTCTCTTAAGTAAAATTGAATTGTTCTTTTTAATTTGCTGTGGTACTAAAAAACAAATAGTAAAGCCTCTTCAATTACTAAACACATTATTGCTACACACAGCTTTCTGTATTTTCAAATCTTGGTGTTTAGGTGAAACTCTATCCCTATTACTATCACTGTTTTATGTTGTTTGTAGTTGTAACTAGGGATGGGCGAATTTGACCCGTTTCGTTTTGCCAAAAATTTGCCGCCGGCGAAATGTCGCCAACACCCATTAAAGTCTATGACGTGTGGCAAAATTTTTTTTGACACGTGTCTTGTCGTCATTTCTGCGGCGAAACAAGGCGAAAAAATTCGCCCATCCATAGTTGTAACAAATCACTTCAATAGTGATTCAATAGCTGACTGTAGGTGGTAATATCATGGTAATATCATGGGGCACATTTACTAAGCTCAAATGAAGAATTCGAATGAAAAAAAATTCGAATTTTGAAGTATTTTTTTGGGTACTTCTACCATCGAATGGGTCAAATTCGATCAATTGAATGATTCGAACAATTTGAAGTAAAAATCTTTGACTATTCGACCATTTGATAGTCGAAGTACTGTCTCTTTAAAAAATACTTCGACTTCATACTTCGCCACTTTAAACCTGCCGAGATACAATGTTAGCCTATGGGGACCTTCCCCAGCACTTTTCTAACATTTTTTTTGATCGAAGAAAAATCCTTCAATCGATCTATTAAAATCGCTCGGTGTCTTGCTACAAGTTCCCTTGGCAGACTTATCACAAACTAAATGTCTAACTGAGCACTTCCCCCAGCAGACTTATCAAATATAGGGGTGGAAATAAAACACACACACATTGATCATCATTAGAGAAGAATAATATATTGTAAGAAAAGTAATACAATACCGATTGAAGACAACGCAACGTCTAGCCGAGTTTCCCTTGGCAGACTTCTGAGAGGAACATCAGCTGGGGGACCCCGGGCCCAAATCAAATACAGCGACTCCCAGAGCACATCAATCGGCCAATGGTCCTTACAAGACCAATTATTCTACACAACACGTCTGCTTGTAGATGAAGTCCCAAAGCCCCCCCAGCTGAGCTCCTTTTTATATTGGTACAATAACAAAGTAATAGATCATTACACATAGACATATAAAATAATAATAATGGCTACATGCCCAGTACATGGCCATGAGAATGACCATGAAAATGGAAATAACCATGTGAATGAAAATAATTGCTGTGTATAATTGCTGTGTATGTTGATTATAACTATGTGAATAAGATATGAGAGTCTATCACCTTAACTCCTACTATTCCCTTTTCTCCTGCTAATGACTGAATAACTCAACTTCAGTTGTTCCTTGGTCTCCTGCTAATATCAGTACATCCATTTTACAACTAAGGAGCCATATTGAATGCATTTGATCACACTCACATTCATACATGGCCTGCCATGTCACATTTGTATCACATTCGGTCAAACGATTTTTACTTCTATCGATCAATCGAAGGATTTGCGCTAAATCCTTCAAAATCGATATTCGAATTAGAAGAATTTAAATTTGAAGGTTGAATTTGAGGGTTTATTATATAAATGTGCCCCCATAAATCATAAATTGTTTTTGCACCAAAATCAGTCTAATATTATTAAATAGTTTATTTTTGTCCTACTATTTTCAAGCTGTAGCTTTTAGTTCTTCACAATTTAATTATTCCTAATCTATCCCTAGAGCATTTTGTGTTTTTCTTTCTATCTAGGCTGCCTAGCTAAAAACGTACTTTTGTGTTTCTTGAAATCTAAGGATAATTGCTTATTGGCAATGGGTGGCAACTTAAATACACTTTAGTTACTTTAAACAAAAAAAATATGAATATATGCTGCCGTGTTTCCCTTGAAATACCCCCATTATTACAAAGGAGTAATTTGAGTTGAACATTGGTGCCTTGTCTACTGGCAGCTGTTGGTGCAGGCAACAGAAGCTGTTAAGCAGCACACTGAGAGGCATTTATTAAAGGTTGAATTTCGAATTCATGTAAACTCCCATAAACTTAAAATCTAAATTTATTAAAAAATAATAAATATAAATATAATATAAAATGTAATATATATATATAAAATAAATATATTAAAAAACATTAAAAAAATTGAATTTTTAAAACTCGGATGAATGGAATTGACCTGAAAATGCAAATCAATTTCTCAGAAAAAAAACTTGAATATTAGGAATGCTGTAAACAATGCAAAATTGATCCCTGGACCTCACCCTTTGACTTAAACAGCCATTCGGCAGCAGTGACGTAACTAGAGGGGGGCGGGCCCTGACTCGGGACGCGCTGTCGGGCCCCCGCCGCACACCCAGAACTGCCCGGGAATCGTGGCGTGTGAGCTGCCAGGGGGGCCCTGAGGGGGTGTGGGCCCTGGCCCAATCGCACCCCCTGCTCCTCCGGTAGTTACGCCACTGTTCGGCAGGTTTTAGGTGATGAATAGTTGAATTTGAGTTCTAAAAGGGCCAGAGTATGATAAATCTCGAAAACGTAATTCAATTTTATGTAAAAACTCCAATCGAATTTGAATAACTTCCTAGACAGTTTTGACCATAAAAAAAATGGAAAATTCGAATTTCGAATTCGAATTTTCAATTTTACCCTTGATAAATCTGCATATAAATGGGCATATACATAAAGATGTGGTCCAAGATTCAGCAGACACAGGAAAGCAAGATAGTGGAAGCCTGTCAATCAAATAGATTGCCTAACTGGAGGATCATGCCACAATAGGATGACACTGACTGGCTGAATGAACGGACGCGCGCCCGCGCAAGGACGCACGAGCGGGCGGCAGACGCCGGAAATACTCAGAACGAGGACAAGCTGCAGCTACAGGTACCTTACAGGGTCGAATTTCGAATTGAAAAAACTTCGAAATTCGAATTCAAAAAGACCAACTGAAATTAATTTGAAGTTTTTTTTTGGTCGAATAGGTCAGTTTTCAATCGAATAGGTTCATATTCGTCTGAATTTGAATCGTTTGTATCGAACAATTCAACAATTCGTTCGATCAAATTAGATTCAAAGTTTTTCCCAAAAAAACCTTAGATTTTTCAAAGTCCACCAATTGACTCCAAATAGGTTCTAGGAGGTCCGCCATAGGCTAAAACAGCAATTCGGCAGGTTTTAGATGGCGAATGGTCGAAGTTGAATTTTTAAAGAGACAGTACATGATACATTTCGATATACGGATTTTCGATTTTTTTCAAATTCAAATCGAATTTGGACTATTCCCTAGTACACAAAAGTACACAAAAATACCTCGAAATTCAAATTATTTTCATTCAAAAATTCTCCTCGACCTTTGATAAATCTGCCAATTTATCAAATGTCAAATTTCAAATTCATGTGAATTTTTTTTACTCTAATAAATTCATATATACTCGAGATTCGAATGGGAGGTTATTAAAGAAAAAAATAGTCCAAAACTCGAATCAAATTCAAATTCGACTAAACTTGAATCCAGTTTTTCGGAATGGGTCACTGGACCTCTCCCATTGATTTCTACATGAACGCGGTAAGTTTTAGGTCACGAATAGTCAAATTCAAATGGTTCCCAGGGTAAAGGTTTGATAAATCTCAAATTTCAAATTTGAATCGAGTTTGGGTTATTCATAGTTTGAATCTGGGAGTTTTGACCAAAAATATAATTCGAAAATTCAAATTAGAATTTACTATTTAACCCTTAATAAATCTGCCCCTCGCTGTATCCTCCCTTTTATTATTTGAATACCTATGCTACAAGATGGGCTTGGATAACTCTGGATAGTTTCCCATTGATGACAACGGAAAATAAAGAAAGTAACCATAGCAAGAATTTGTCTACTAATAAGTGCACCAGTGGCCTAAGCCAGATAGAAAAAGGATAAAGTAAATCTTAGGAGAGTTTAAAGCCTTATACAGCTCTACACCTTCTACTGCTTGAAATAAACACATTCTTTCTAACTTCCCTTGTTTTTCCCATATAATAGTGAACCTCTAAATGACCAAGACAGTTTTCGGTGCCTGCAGCAGAATTAAAATTAAGAAAGTAAAGAATGAATACATTTTAAATCTGAAATACATTTACATGTTTATTTGCCATTTAGAAATGCCAACATAATGTCTCAACTCCAGAGAAATATGAAGTGGAAAAAGATTCTTGCAAAAAAAAAATGGTAAAACTATTTTATTATGCTCAGAATAAAGTGATTGATAAAAATGAATGTCTGAAACTGTGTATGTGGGAATAGTGTGTGTGTGTGTCATAAATATATGTGCATGCAAAGAAAACGCAGTCAGTGCTATTGATAGCAGTAATATGTGCATAATTACCAAAAGAAAATGTATTTGAAATTGCTATTAATTACACAACCTGTCATATTGACTAAAAATGTCAATATTCTAATTATGCTGTTTCAACGCTTCATTGAATTCTCCATAACAAATTATTTTAAGCAGCATACAGTAATGCAGTTCCCCCCTTTTGTGACACCTAGAGTTATATTGAGAGTGACAAATAAGTGTATAATAATATGGCTATTTTAACCTGACAATAAGGGCAAATAAACACGGCCTCTATATTGTAGTTTTGACCAAAAAAGCATTGTTTTTCTTGTTTAGTCTGTATGAGTAGATCATAATGGAACTGGGTGGGGGTTCCTGGCCCTGTTATATCTATGTACACATATTATAAACCAAGCTTTAAACTATTTATGAATATATTATACAAATAGCAATGATTGAGTACGGGTTTAGATTGCAAAAACTATGGCGTAACTAATAAATTGTAAACTCTTCATCCACATGCCAGTCTTCAATTCTCCCAGGGAGACTACGGGGCCGATTCACGAAGGGTCGAATATCGAGGGTTAATTAACCCTCGATATTCGACTGGGAACTAAAATCGTTCGACTTTGAATATCGAAGTCGAACAATTTTGCGCAAATCCTGCAATCGAACGATCAAAGGATTTTTCGTTCGATCGAACGATTAAATTCTTCGAATCGAACGATTCGAAGGATTTTAATCAAACGATCAAAGGAAAATCCTACGATCAAAAAATCACAGGCAAGCCTATGGGGACCTTCCCCATAGGCTAACATTGACTTTGGTAGCTTTTAGCTGCCGAAGTAGGGGGTCGAAGTTTTTCTTAAAGGGACAGTACTTCGACTATCGAATGGTCGAATAGTCGAACGATTTTTAGTTTGAATCGTTGTATTCGAAGTCGAAGGTCGAAGTAGCCCATTCGATGGTCGATGTAGGCCCCTACATGTTCAACAAGAAAACCACAAAATATTGAATAGTAATCCTACCATGTCTTGTTTCAGGTGTGACATTTGGAAAATCAGTTTAATTGCTAATCTCTCCCTACAGATGGGGCACATGAACAGTTTATTGTTGTATTCCTCCACTAGAGGGGCATTTATTATGTATTTGAAAAATCAAACACAATAAAATCAAAGTGGCTGTTTAAAGGATAAGTAAATCTTTTATTGTAAAATCCTCTAAATTTACTGAAAAGAGCCCCCTGAATAGCATATCTTTCTCCCTGCAATCATATTTATTTTGTTTCTCTGTTACAGACAGTTCAACTGCAGCTCTTTTAGTTACTTCATTGCCTAGCATGAAGTTCTGTCCCCGTTTGCATTCTTTCTGAGCTCTCCTTCTCTCTGTATGAAGACCTCAAAGAGGTGTCTACCTCTGAACCAATGAAAATCAATCAGACATGTGCAGTAGGCACCTCTTGAGGTCTTCATAGTTGGAGGCAGAGAAGTGCTCAGAATGCAAAAGAGGATAAAGCTTCATGCTAGAAAAGGAAGTAACCAAAGAGCTGCAGTTGAACTGGCTGTAATAGAGAAATAAATAAATCGGAATGCAGGGAGAAAGATGCATTATTCTGGTGGCTGTTTTGGCTAATTTTAGAGACAGAAAAAAGGTTTACTTGTTCTTTAAAAGCTACTAAAAAAGCTACTTGCAAAAAAAGTACCACATCATAGATAACAAATGCCACCATGTCTTCAAGTACTTTTAAATCTTCACTAACTGAGTTAAAAGCAAGATTTATACTGTACTTTGTTGTGGAATACTACTACTACTATGCTCTGGTTTGTGACTCTTCAGGTGGCAGTTTTAACTGACTGTGCTGAAATCCCAAAATATTGTAGCTGCTGTGTCCACATATAAAATTGCATGGGACCTGCTTAGACTGTGTCAAGAATATCCTTGTCTAGAACCATGGATCTGGAGTGTACCGCTACTTCTCAGAGTAGAGCCACAGGCAGTGTGGTTTTGGCATGGCAGTTTATGTCAATGACTCTGTTTTACCTGGTTTACAACTGAAGCTAATGGGATTACACTGTGGTGGATTGGATTCTTGCCATCTGTCCTGACCATCTACTTATCACAAAAGTTGTTTGCTTGCTGCCTTTCCAAACCATGGCTCATACTTGCACTTTGTTTACCTGCCACCTTTCCAAACCATTGCCTGAACCCAGAGTTTATATGCCTGCTGCATGCCCAGATCATTCCTAATCTGCATCTGTATTATTTAATCAAGCTCACTACATACAGGCATCTTGATCATATCATTATATCATTATATAGATATAAATATATATATAGCTAATTATCCATGGCTAGTTTGACCACACACAAGATAAGTCCCTTCATTACCCAAGTGAAAGTTTGAATTATTGCAAAGGATTAGGGAGAAAAGGAAAATGTCTTGTAGCTTTGGTCATGCAGGGATATAGCCAAACATTTTAATTTGTGAATATGAGCAGCCAAGTTATTATGATCACGCTGTTTGCTGCCACTGAATGTGAGACCATTAAATAGGTGCTCATACTAAATCATAAGTCATGGACAGTTAAATCTGCATGCTCCATGTTGCTAAATACAAACACTTCACTTTAAAGTTAACATTATTCATTAAGTGCCCTTTGTTACTTGCAAAACTCTTTAAGAAGATTGGATATCTCATTTCACTATTTTGGTCTTTGCTGTTGTCGTGTCTTGACGTTCTTTTAATCCCAAATCTTCACAATCCATAGAGAACTGAACAAAAACACATAAGAGAAGCTGGCTTTCTATATCCATCTCTTAAATTTAGCTTTTATGATTAAACAAAAAAAAGGCAAGCTTTAAAAAAAATATATATTAGGGATTAGACTATGAATAATAACAGCGGGGTATTGTGGAGCAGTTCATGCGTCCCTGGAGATAAAACTAGGGAAGGACTCATCGCTTTTCTTCTCTGAGCAGGAGGATTTTGAAGAGAGAATTATTCTGCTGGGGAAGTTGTGTTGTTTCACAGTAGTCTTGTGAATACCCAGGAAAGAGGATATGTATTCTCTTACAAGAAAGCCACGCAATGGAAAGAAGGCTACTTAAGGGATGCATTTATGCTCCTTTGTGTATGCTATTCACCTCGTCTTATAAAGAAATCTGCTTTTATTTAAATTGCCTGGTAATGTTAAATCCCCTGAGGTCTAGCTCAAGCACCAAACTTGATACATTTTCAGTCTTGATATATTTTTATATATTTAACATCATTCACTGTGGTTAATAGACATATACATACTGCACTGCGTCTTATACGTATTCCTCTGAGTGGTATGCATGTATATTTCTATATTTATGTGTTTTATAAATGCCTGCAGCCTTTAGTGCTCTACATACTCCACCCTTGATGTTCTCTTACAAACATGGAACGCATACATTTGTGTTTTTGGCATAAGCGTTGCCTCTAATTATGTCAGACTTGCTTATGTTTTTTCGGATGGGATTATGTTTCAGTGACAGATGTCAGTCCTAAGATCAGATGCCAATGAGCTGAAAATTTTTAGTGTCGGGCAAATTTATTTTAGGGCCCCCAACATATCCAGAGGTTGTCCTGTTTTACAAATATATGTTGAAATTGTTCTTTATTTAGGCTTTGTTGGGCCCCCGATATCTCCTGGGGCCCCATGCAGCAGTAGGGTCTGCTTACTTTGTAGTTACGTCCCTGGTGTTGGGATGTTGTCATTTCCAGTGCTCTGCATCAAGATGACATCTGTGTCCAATTTTTCAAGTATGCTCTCTCAATTGCTCTACCGGGTTCCCAATTGTGGGAACCCGGTAGCTCCCTGTACCATTTACTTGGCAGTAGCTCCTGGGTTCTTCTCCATCAATAACTGCACGTAGTTCATTGAAAAGACTGGTGGGGTGCATTGGTGCTTCACCCCAAAACACTGTGGCAATAGTTACACATCCATTACTGTAGTCACTTAATAAATGAGCCCTTGTACAGCTGTCCAAGCTTTAAAAGTGTGCACAAACTGCAGAGGATGTTCAATAACTTGATTTGACATTTTTATTCATTATAGTTTTTGAGACACATAATAGTTTATGTTATTTTCCTGCTGCATATAACTTAGTCATGCTGTCTGACTATTTAGTTAGCTTTAAATACAAGTACGTTTTTGCTGCACTAACACAGAATGGAAGGCATGTTTATTATGTTCTATATATATATATATTTACAGGTATGGGACCTGTTATACAGAATGCTCGGGACCTGGGGTTTGCTGGATAATGGATCTTCATACCTTAACTCTACTATAAAATAATGTAAGCATTAAATACACCCAATAGGCTGGTTTTGCTTCCAAAATGTATTTATTATCTTAGTTTGGATCAAGTACAAGGTGCTAAAATGGAGTCTATGGGAGACGGCCTTTCCCTAATTCAGAGCTTTCTGGATAACAGGTTTCCAGATAAAGGATCCCATACCTGACATATAAGGTTTTTCTCTACTGCTAATGTCTACTAGTTCAAAATGGTGTTTTGTAACTGCTTAAACAAGTTGCTTTATAATGTAATGTAACTGTGATATCATACAGTATAACAATATTTGCTTGACTGACAATCTCTTTTATTTATAAACACGTTTTATTTTGACTACAAATATGCAAGAAATTCAGACATTTCAGTTTAGCCCTGTCCAGTTTGTCCAGGCCCATTAGAGTAAATGGTTCACTCTACATTATTCAATATGGGAAAATCAGTCTCCAAGTCAGTGGAATAAAAGCTGCCGTTATATGCCATTACGGCCTAATGGGAACTTTTATTTGGCAGTAATGCCAGTGGAGAAAACTGTACTCTGTACAGATCATTGATTATACAATGCCTTGCAAAGTATTTAGACTGTTGACCAATTTGCTCATTTTACTGAGAAATACTACTATAATTGTAAAGAACAAAATTGCAAAGCAGTGAAGCTTAATAGCAGTTTGTTAATATGTTTCTTTATTTTATATCAGAAAAAAATCTCAAGAAATATTGAGTATTAATGCCCACAATTTTACTATTTTTAGGGCCATCTTTTACATCAACAACAGCTTTTACATGTTTTGGGTATGTACCAGTTCTTGACAATGTTTGAGAGTGACTGGACTCAGCAGTTGGCCAAGTGTGCTGGCATTTGCCTTGGCACATGGGTCAGAATGAGTGCTTCTACAAATGTCCCCATTGTCAACTGCCACTTACATCATAGTTTGAGCCTTCATGTTGATTAGGTCTGTAGTTTGGGCTTGTTTACAGGCCTACCTATACAGTATGGTGCATCTAATTTCTTTTCTTCTGTTGCTGACTTTGTCTTCATCAGTCTGTCCAGAAAACTGTCTGACTTTGCCCTTGTCTGTACTTTGTTTACGCCAAATTTGATCTATCTTCCAGATTTGCTCTGCTGCTTCCCGCTTTTAGCGTACAGCTCTGTCTCATCTTCAAATGCTGTTATGTTTGAGGTGCATAAGATTTACTCTTCCACCGTTGAGCTCCTCAATTCCTGAAATGTGTAACTATTTTCTGATAGGGCTCTGACTTGTCCTTTGTAAGACATTTATCTCTGAATGTCTGAACAGATTGTCTAAATTAATATCTGGGCTTATTAGTTGTGGGCAACAAATGGCAAACTTTTTCAGGAGTCTTCTGAATAGATATGGGGGGTTTGGGGTGTCCTGGGGGCATGACTGTAGAAGTCACTCAATTCATTTAAATAGAGAGTGTGTTAAAATATCCTTATTTCACTAGAGAAATGGTTGTATCCCTGGGATATTTTACCCTAACTGCTACCTGCATTACATATGTATACACTATATGTTTGATTCTTGTGATCCTTTGCACTAGGAAACAGAAACAATTATTTTAGCTCAGTTATCTGTTACATGCAGAGGAACAGGGTTGGGGTAGGGGTAGGCAGAACAGGCATGTGCTTAAAGCGCAACAGCTGGGGGGCAATAGGCGTGTACCTCTTCTTTTGCCTTCTTTTTGCCCTCACCTCCTCAGCACCTGCACACGCACCCCCTCCTTGCATAGGCACAGTGCTTGCTCACATTTGTGTGCTTGTTCCAGGGGAAGGAGGAGGAAGCCGGCTGGGTTTCCTAGGGTACTGAGAAGGACTCATAGTGCCAGATTTACTAAAGGGTGAAGTGGCCATTACTAGCAAAAATTCACCAGAAATCCCATCTGCAGGGAGATTGCCAATTTACTAACAGGCGTAGAGGACAATTTGCTGATGAAAGAGACCATCGCTATTGGCAGGTGAATTTTTGCTCAGGCGTTACTTTTGTAAATTCACTAAAGTGCATAAATTTTACAGGACACTAGCTCTTTCGCCAGTTTCCTTCACCAGCTTATACCTGGCGAACTGATAAAATGAAGCTACATCCTTCTCAGTTTTATGTAAGTGACATCATATCCTGTATTCCGAAAAGTCATAAACATTTTAATGAGGGCTGGTATTTTTTCATATTTTAAAGCGGGATTGTCTTTAAAAGTTGTAACTTTTTTTTTCAAGCATTTGCACCAACATCTCTAATATACAGTATATGACCAATATGTACCCTCCTTATCCAAATTGATTCTGCTAATTCACTAAAACGCGAAGTTGCGTCTCGGCGCAAACTTCGCATTTTTGTGAATTAGCAGAGTGGTATTTGCACCTGGCAAAGTGGCACAGAGTGTGGCAAAGCCTTTGCAGGAGAAATTCGCCCTTTAGTAAATTGGCCCCATAGTAGTCTCAATTGAGGGGATTTACATATGTATACAAATTTTGACTTATAATACAATACACAAAATGTCATACCTCTCAATCACTATTTGGGTGGGACATCTCTGTTCCAATGAATCTGGTCTTAAGCAAATATGAACATTTTTTGGGAGGATCAGGGCATTCATAAGCATAACTTGACACTGACAATGTGGATCTATGTCGGGGTCTGATTTATCACGATTTTCCACAGTTGGAAGGTATGGTAAAAGTGGTGGATTTTTGGTAAAGGCAGAAAGAAAACATAGCAGCAATAAGCAAAGCAGTTTTTTTCAGATCTGTAAACTACATTAACTGATGCGCCAGTTGATGAGCCATGTTATATTTATCCAAAAGTTAGTACACCATTCAATCATTCAATGTTGTTTTTCTACACCACAACAGACCTTGCATAATCCATTTAAGTCAAATGGGAAATTTTAAGAAGCAAGTAGGTTCATGCAGAAGTCACTCTAGGAAAAATCATGTAAAAAGCCCATGGCAATTTCTAGCAGCTGCCTACTTTATAAGTAGTTCATTTTTGTATGCGGCAATTCCTGGTGATGTGTGGCTAATTTTACAGGCCTTGTTGTGTTGATTGTATCAACTCCTAACATAAACGTTTGTAAAGACTTGAATGTTTGAATTGGGGATGCACCGGATCCAGGATTCAGCCTTTTTCAGTAAGATTCGGGTTCACCAAAATCCTTGTGCCTGGCTGAATCGAATCCTAATTTGCATAAGCAAATTAGGGGCAGGAAGGAAAAACACATACATTTTTGTCACAAAACAATGAAGTAAAAAATATTTTTTCCCTTCCTGTCCGTAATTTGCACATGCAATGAAAATTTAATACAAGCTTTATCAAACAGAAATAAGACATTTTCTAAATAAATTCTGAACCGTTTCTGAAATATTCAAGTTACTCTTCATAATCCCCCTCTCAGTTTCTGTATATCTTTAGTCTCTTTTCATGCAGGAGTTGGGAGTCTGACTTTGAATGACAATTAGATCCAATATAGGGGAGCTCCATTTGCCTAGAAGATGTATTTAGAGCCAGACATTATGTCTCTCAACATGCAGTATTTGAGCAAAAGGCAGTTATTTTGTTAGATTTTGTTTGCACTAGAATTACTGTAGTTATTTGAGTGAGCTCCAATACATCTGCTAGGAAAGGGAGACCCCTATGAGATATATTGGATCATTCATCTGACACCCAACTGCTGCATGAAGACTAGTGATGGGTGAATTTGTTTAGCTTCGCCAAAAAAAAAAAACGCAAAATTTGTTTTTGACGCCGGCAGATCTTCGCAGCTGTTTTGTAAAGGTGAATCATGCAAATTGCCGCGAATTCGCGCCTGGCGAATAAATTCGCCCATCACTAATGAAGACAGAATGAAGAGAATTAGATGCTGAGAAAGGGATACTGAACGTAAACTTGATTATTTCAGAAACTAGACAGACTTGTTTAATTGATTACGTTTAGAAAGATTCTTATTTCATTATGATGAAGCTTATGTTAAATTTTAAGTTTCGCAATAGTTCCCCTTTAATTGTTTTACCTTACACTTAAAGGGCATGTAAAGTCTAAAATATAATAAGGCTAGAAATGCTGTATTTTGTATACAAATATAAACATGAACTTACTGCACCACAAGCCCAATCAAACAAATAATTTATGCTTCCAAAGTTGGCTACAGGGGGTCACCATCTTGTAACTTTGTTAAACAGCTTTGCAAGACCAAGACTGTGCACATGCTCAGTGTGGTCTGGTCTGTTTAGTTCATCATAAACACAGCTGCTTGAGTTCTGCATGGCTGGGAAGTAAGGCCGGGGCTCCCCCTGGTGTTCATAAGTATGATTGTTTCCCTGCTCAGCAGTTAGGGA
The DNA here is from genome assembly GCA_038501925.1 of Xenopus petersii. NCBI lineage: Eukaryota > Metazoa > Chordata > Amphibia > Anura > Pipidae > Xenopus > Xenopus petersii. The sequence continues at coordinate 110,256,243 of CM076678.1, read as the reverse complement.
CCATCTGACAATTCCTATCCACAGCAGTAAATGAAGGGAGAATTTCACTGCATACAGTCAGGTTCCTTATAAAAACGGAACACATTTTTTTATTACAATATATTGGAGATAGATTTCTATTTCATTAAAGAAAGTAAAAATGGGATTTTATTTTTTTGCCTTTACATGCCCTTTAAGTAGGGGATTATAAATCCTGGTGAACGAGTTTCGTGGATAGAATATCTCCAATTATTGGCCCCGGTATTTGTAAAAGGAGATAGTTTTTTCCCAGAGACTCCTTTAAGAATTGTTGCCCTATAGATTAGGACACATCAAAAATAAAATCTGATCAAGAAAGTCTAGTGGATGAATGCTATCTAATTGAGGTACTTAATCCAGGTTTTATGCCCATGTTATTTGTTTTCCATGATAGGCAAACTGAAAACAGACCTTTTTGGGGTTATGTGATAAAATATACTAAGTTTACTCAGGAACAGTAAACCATAGTAACCTATCAGCAAGTATCATTTACTAGTCACCTGTTCAAAAGCAAACATCTTATTGGTTGCTATGGGTTACTGCTCCCGGGCAAGCTCAGTGCCTTTTATTACATTTTTTAACTGCACTACACAAATTGAAGTACATTATAGTGTTTTTGTGTGTTTGGTATTAAACAAAGGACTAAATAATCAAATCACAATATTCCACTATGTTGCATTTTCTCCAGAAATTCTGACTATTCATTTGTATCTTTTTTTTTTTCCTGTTAAAAGCCTGAATGCTTTACACCATATCGATCCTCATCCACTTTGACTTAGTTTTTGTAAAAGCCATAAATATCAGTGTGAGATGTCAGAACCTATTATTTGAATGCTTGGAGTCCGGTGTATAATCACCAGTATTACAGGTCTGGCTTTCCAGCTCCAAAGAGAACCTACAATTCCAATAAACTTTATTTAACCCTTGCAGTAACCAAAGCAAATATTTACTGGGTCTGCTTGGCTTCATGATGCCCCTAATCTTAGGTGATCACATTTAGGGGCCGATTCACGAAGGGTCGAATATCGAGGGTTAATTAACCCTCGATATTCGACTGGGAACTAAAATCGTTCGACTTCGAATATCGAAGTCAAACGATTTTGCGCAAATCCTGCGATCGATCGAAGGATTTTTCGTTCGTTCGATCGATTAAATCCTTAGAATCTAACGTTTCGAAGGATTTTAATCCAACGATCGAAGGAAAATCCTTTGATCAAAAAATCATAGGCAAGCCTATGGGGACCTTCCCCATAGGCTAACATTGACTTCGGTAGCTTTTAGCTGCCAAAGTAGGGGGTCGAAGTTTTTCTTAAAGGGACAGTACTTTGACTATCGAATGGTCGAATAGTCGAACGATTTTTAGTTCGAATCGCTCGATTCGAAGTCGAAGGTCGTAGTCGAAGGTCAAAGTAGCCCATTCGATGGTCGAAGTAGCCCAAAAAAACTTCGAAATTCGAATTTTTTTTTATTCGAACCCGTCACCCGAATTTCGTGAATCGGCCCCTAACTGTTATTGTAATAAAAATCAGAGATGCAAATGTGCTAAATTAAGATTAAAAAAATGCAAGGTTACAATGTAAATTGTGTTCCTTAAACAGTTAATACAATGCACACAGCCTTTTGAAAGGCCTTATTAATGATGGGAATGCTTTTGTTCTTTTGTCAGAATAATAGCTTTTCAAGTAAAAGGTTTTTATCACATTTGCTGTGTATTGGGCAAACATTGTCATAACTGAGAAACATGTTATTTGTTTAGACGTATTGGCAGAAAGTTTTATGTTAAATCTCCAGCCTGTGCCCAGCATAGATCAGCTGACGAGTCCTGCAAAAAGGAACACAAACCTAAGGGGTGTATTTATCAGAGCGTGAAAATAAAGCTCAACACTGCTCAAATTTCACCATTAATGTGCCCCCAAAAATTCCAGTGCAAGTGATTAGGGAACTGAGAAGCTCCCCTCTGGCTGGCAGTGGTGAACTCATGTTTTATTATTATTTCTCCACGGCTAATGATCTAAACCACTAGCAAAGCTGGTGCCTTATACATTATGGTCCTTTGTTTATTGTTCTGTATACTTGTAGCCCCAATGCAAAATGAATATCAGAGTCAAAACACTTCTCTCTGGCATATATATACTGTATATATACCCCCATATGTAATAAAAGGCACTAAGGGGCATATTTACTAAAGGACAAAATGGCTAACGCTAGCGACTTTCCCCCCACGTTGCCACCAGCAGGGACACTTCACTAACAAGTGCAAGTGGCAATTCGCTAGGAAACAATACTGTTGCTAGCATTCATTCGCACTCTATCGCCAGCCGACTTTGCGCTCTGGCGAACGATTCTCTATAGTGCGGATTTTACTGAACGTTACTTCTTTCAAGTAAAGAAGCTAGATCTTCCTCAATCTTCTGTCACTTACATTATATCCTGTCTTTTCATAACATATGGAACATTCATTTTACAGTGGGCTCATGTGTAGGGCATTATATAAATTGTCTTGCCTTTATTAAGGTTCCCTGCACATTTGTAATAAAAAGTGGTAACTTCAAGCATTTGCACCAACATTTATAAAAAAGACCTCCATACAACTTTAAATTACCCACCGTATGCAAAATGACCTAAGCGCAAGATCACTAGTCAATTTTCGCTAGGAACAAAGGAACGCTAGCGCATCTTCGCTAAAACATGCTCGCACTGCAGAAGTAATGCTAGTAAAAAGTCTCCAGCGTACGACGCCAACTTCGCATATTAGTGAATTAGCGTAGTGGTAGCGAATTTCGCCTGGCGAAGTGGTGCAATGTGTGTGAATTGGTCGCTAATAGTGATGCGAATTCATGCGACAAAAAAATGGACACCGATGTCTGTTTTTTTTGGACGCCGGCACAATTTTGCCAAAAAAAATGGACGCCGGCATCAAAAAAAGACGCAGTTTTGCAACGTTTTCACCATTTCGCGAATTTCATGGGGAATTCGGAAATTTTTCAGCGAAACACCCCAAATTCGCCCATCACTAATCGCTGGCCACAATTCACTCTTTAGTAAATCTGCCCCCAGGTTTGCCCAGGAGCAGTAACCCAGAGTAACCAATCAGCATTCAACATTAAAGTGATACTGACAGTAAAAAACTACTTTTTAAAATATGAATGTACATTAAGGGGCACATTTGAGTGAAGGATAGAATAAAAAATACTTTGAATTTCAAAGTATTTTTTTGGCTACTTCGACCATCTACTTCGACCTTTGACTACGACTTCGAATCTAACGATTCGAAATAAAAATTGTTTGACTATTCGACCATTCGATAGTCGCAGTACTGTCTCTTTAAAAAAAACTTTGACCGTCTACTTCGCCACCTAAAACCTACCGAACCTCAATGTTAGCCTATGGGGAAGTTCCCCATAGGCTTTCTAGCCAATTTGTGATCGAAGGAAAATCATTTGATCGATGGATTAAAATCCTTCTAATCATTCGATTCAAAGGATTTAATCGTTCGAATGAAGAGCACTAAATCTTTCGACTTCGATATTCTAAGTCGAAGGATTTAACTTCGACAGTCAAATAACGAGGGTTAATTAACCCTCGATTTTCGACCCTAAGTAAATGTGCCCCTAAAAGTTACGTATAGGTCATGTTGATCGTTTTTTGCTGAGAGGTTTGTTTTTGTAAGTAACTGTTAGTGGAAGTTACTAAACCTGATTTTTTACCAACCTGAATGTCCTTTCTTAACCTTTTAGCTAGAGATTCTAATGCTAACGGACTCCTGCTGCACAAATATGGCAGCCCCCTCATACAGGAACATGGGGCATCAGACAGGTAATGGAAAAGCATTGTGCAAATACTTTATGGCAAAGTTATAAGATGCTTTCAAAGTCAATATCATAAAAAAGAGTTTAATTTCTGGTGTCAGTATCTCTTTAACTGATCATCTGTTTAAAAGCAAACCTCTTATTGGTTGCTATGGGTTACTGCCCCATGGCAAACTTGCTTTTAATTACATACTGTATGGGGGATATTTTTTTTTTAAATCATTCTCTTACCGGTATCTCTCCGTCCTGCATTTTCGTCATGGGAGACTTTGATGCATAAACATCAGAGAAAGAGCAATGCATTAAATGAGATGTTAAATATCAAATCAGGTAACTGTAGTCTCCAAATCACACATTGTTTTTCATTAAAAATAATCTTTGGCAAAGCTGTATTTGTACATCAACCAATACCATATCTTGCATTGCCTAACAATATACTCTGCAACCTTCTGCCAGGTAAAGGGTGAGATTATTTAAAGCAATGAACCCCTGAAGGCAAACTACCTTCTCATTCACTGAAACACACTTCCCTACTCTGTGTCACTTCAGCAGTTGGAATTCTGCTCTGCCCCTGGGGGTCTCTGAAACATTTCAGGCTCAGTGAATCAGGACTAAATAAATACCCAGCTGTGAAAAATGCAGACACCTGTCTGAGAGTCATATTAAGTGACTTTACCCAACAAGGCAAAGCAAGGCAGATAGTATATACTGTGTAATGTTCTAGATAAGGTCTGTGATTTGAAGGCAAATGAGGTACAGTGACTCATGGTTAATAACTACAGTATGGATGCTAGAGAACATTTCCTATTTTTAGTCTGGCTAATGTGGTTACTTGTTTGAATAGTAATGAAATGAGCTTTAAATGTTATTAATGCATACCTGTTTTGAACTGGCAAATGTTTGTGTTACATCATTGCTGTGAGTGCTTGCAGTCCTGAGTTACTGTACTTTTCAGGCCATGAGGGTCTCCTCTATATCTATTTTCCTGCAATTGGCCTTCATTCCAATGCACCGTTTCCAAATTATGGAAGAACCCCTTATCTGGAGAACCGCAGGATATCAGGTCCCATACCTGTATGAAGTTACTAGCAATAACTTTAACCATTCATACACATTTTTGCCCAAAGTTGTTTTCCCTGATATTCACACACATACAGTAGAAAAATATATAGGTACCCCAAAACCCATTATCCAGAAAGGCCATCTCCCATAAATCAACATTATCTATTTTTTTGCTATTATTACCTTTTTCTCTGCATCATAAAACAGTACCTTTTACTTTATGGTAACTAAGCTGCATGAATCCATATTTGTGCCAAAACATGATTTTTAGACTTAAAGGGATACTGTTATGGGGAAAAAACATTTTTCAAAATGAATCAGTTAATAATGCTGCTCCAGCAGAATTCTGCACTGAAATCCATTTCTCAAAAGAGCAAACAGATTTTTTTATATTCAATTTTGAAATCTGACATGGGGCTAGACATATTGACAATTTCCCAGCTGGCCCAAGTCATGTGACTAGTGCTCTGATAAACTTCACCCCCCTCCCTTTCCCCCCCCCAGCAGCCAAACAAAAGAACAATGGGAAGGTAATCAGATACTAGCTCCCTAACACAAGATAACAGCTACCTGGTAGATCTAAGAACAACACTCAATAGTAAAAACCCATGTCCCACTGAGACACATTCAGTTACATTGAGAAGGAAAAACAGCAGCCTGCCAGAAAGCATTTCTCTCCTAAAGTGCAGGCACAAGTCACATGACCAGGGGCAGCTGGGAAATTGACAAAATGTCTAGCCCCATGTCAGATTTCAAAATTAAATATAAAAAATCTGTTTGCTCTTTTGAGAAATGGATTTCAGTGCAGAATTCTGCTGGAGTAGAACTATTAACTAGTTCATTTTGAAAAAAAACATTTTTTCCCAAGACAGTATCCCTTTAAGGTATGATGATCCAAATTAAGGGAAGATCCTTTATCCGTTAAACCCCAGGTCCCGAGCATTGTTGATAATAGATCCAGTACTAGTGATGGGCGAATAAATTCAACAGACACCAATTTGCGACGAATTTCCACTTTTCACTGCAAATAAATTAATTTGCGGAACTGCTGTGACAATTTGCCAATGAAAAAATATTCAGACCCCCATTGACTTTAATGCATTTGGACCAAATAGTCGAACGTATGAAAAATGATTTTGACGCCCATTGACTTCAAAGCGCTTTGCGGCACAGATTCGCACATCACTATCCAATACCTGTATAATGTTAAACACATGGAGGCCATCCTGTATTTAATGTTCTGGGCTTTATTCTGCTCATTATCTCAGGCATATCTATTTTGTTCTACTGCATAATACTACATTAGCAATTGTCCATGAGCTGGCCACGGGTGAACTTTGCTTGCCACATACTGAGAGATGCAAACAAATTGCTGTTTATCGTTTGTGCTACATGCCATCATCCCATAATAAAGCTATTTCATTAACTGTGCTCATCTGCAGTTGCTTGACCTTGGCAGGCTATAGAGAAATCTAGTAAGCTCACTACAGGTATATTTCTTGGGCACAAATTCTTCTATCAAGCACTGATTTACTGATCAATATCTTACTCAGTTTCTGATTATCACACTATCCTTTGTGCAATGTCAACTCATCATTCACCCAGATCTCTCATAAGGTGGTTTAGCTACAAACAAGTACATGTTTTGTGTTCACATGTTCTCCCTATCACATTTAACCTGCTATCTTTTTCCTTTAGCAGTTATCTTTCTTCATATCCTTTTGACCTTATCATTTTTTCATTTGCTAACCGTCTTTGATGTTTCTAGACTTTATATTTTGGGACAGGCTGTATTTTAAAGTCCTTTTTCCTTCCAGAGTGCTCACACGCACAGTCACGGCTGGCTAAGCCCTGCCTAATTAAATAGCTTTAGAATAATGGTATTTTATAATGATAGCTTTATAAAAACCCTTGCTAGTGTTATGTTTAAGCAGAGAGAGAGAGAGAGAGAAGCGTCCCTCCCCCTGGGAAATCACAGCACGAGCTTCAGCAGCTCAGGCCAACTGCTTCGTTATGTAAGGTGGCATAATTATTACAGGTTTTATTACAATTCAAATCTTGCACTAGCCCCATTGTGTCATGAGGTGACAGATATGCCATTCACAGCCATCAGCGAGTCTCCTGCATCTCAAGGTCGGTTACAGACATCTCATGCTGCAGAGGAGAAAGCTGCAACATGTTCCAGCACCCGAAGGATTTTAGCATAAAACCAAGCATAAAAAAAGGACAGAAGGAAAGTAATAAAGTCTAAATATGTCTACAGGAAATGTATGAATCTACTTATATCATTCCATATTTCTAGTTTCATTCTCACTGCTTGTGTACCAAGGTTAATGGCAGGCAGGGCAACTTAAATGTGACCATTTTGACAAGAGAGGAACCACTTGCTGCATTAGGGATCAAACTGGTTTGGAAATTTGCAGTAGTTGTAGAACAGAGGCTGAAGTGGTCTGGTGGGTGGGCTAGTAATTGGGATAGGTTTTTATTGTGCAGGTATATGTGTTAGGAAATGTATGGTATGAGTAATGAATCCTTTAGAGGGGCAGGTAAGTTTAACACTTGTAACTCTCTTAGTGAGTTAGATGTAAGTGATGGATTACCTTAATAAATGACAGGAAATTTCTCCTTTACAGGAACACAAGAGTTATAGAGAAACAGTCTTGGTGAAGAGGAAGTACAGTACCTTGCGGATTTCTTAAGGAAAGTATAACTGTAGTGAGAAGCAGCCAAAGCCAGACAGGGAAAGAATAAAAAGTAGTGCAACTCATATCTTGTGCCGGGAGATAGCCAGTAAGTAGTAAAACACGGTCTCTTGCAGGGAGGCAGCCAGTAAGCAGTTAAACACAATACAATATAAGATGCAAATCCCGTTCAGAATCAGACTTTTGGAGTTACAAATCTGCCCTGTGCTCCTTTAACACCAGCCTCTTCCAAGCCAAACAAACATACTTTACTTCACTCATTAACTCCCTTTCTAAAAAAACAGCACAACTTTTCTCCACCTTTAACACTCTCCTTTCCCCTTCTCCACCCCCTCCATGCACATCTGTCTCTGCTCAAGATATTGCTGAGCCCTTCAAAAACAAAATTGACACTATCGGAAGGGACATTACACTACTCAACCCCCCTAGACTTCCACCACTCTCCCTCCACACTCCCCAGTCTCTCCTGTGCTCCTTCACCCCTGTCACTGATGAGGAAGTCTCAAAGCTTCTGGCCTCTTCTCACCTTACCACCTGCCCGCTTGATCCAATTCCCTCAAAACTTCTCCGCAATACCAATCCTTGTCTAATCAAAGTCTTAACTCACCTATTTAATCTTTTGCTCTCAAGTGGACTGTTTCCTTCTCAACTAAAACATGCTCTTGTCACCCCCATTCTGAAAAAACCCTCTCTTGATCCCTCCAATCTTGACAACCTCCGACCTATCTCTCTGCTACCTTTCATCTCTAAACTACTTGAGCGCCTAGTCTACAACCAACTAACCTCATTCCTCTCTGACAGTAACCTGCTGGACCCCCTACAATCTGGTTTTAAGCCACAACACTCCACAGAAACTGCCCTGACTCGACTAACTAATGACCTTTTAACCGCTAAAGTCAACAATCATTTCTCACTACTAATACTGCTTGATCTCTCAGCTGCATTTGACACTGTAGATCATCCTCTCCTCCTCCAGTCCCTCCAGTCGCTTGGCCTTCGTGACAAAGCCCTGTCCCGGTTCTCTTCTTACAACACCAATCGTTCCTTCAGTGTCTCCTACAATGGAGTATCATCTTCTCCCCTACCTCTTTCTGTTGGAGTTCCTCAAGGCTCTTTCCTGGGACCATTACTATTCTCCCTCTATACTTCCTCCCTCGGCAAATTAATAAATTCGTATGGTTTCCACTACCACCTCTATGCTGATGATACTCAGATCTATCTCTCGTCTCCTGATCTCAACCCAGAACTCCTAACTCGCGTCTCCTCCTGCCTGTCCTCTATCTCTACTTGGATGTCGCAATGCTACCTTAAATTAAACCTCTCTAAAACGGAAATGGTTCTCTTTCCTCCAACTAACACCAGTAACATCCCGGAAGTATCCATCATAGTTAACAATTCCACTATCACCCCCTCTCCCCAGGCCCGGTGCCTTGGGGTTATCCTAGATTCTGCCCTGTCATTCACTCCTCATATCCAGTCACTTATTAAATCATGGCACTTCCACCTAAGGAAAATATCCAAAATACGATCATTTATCACCCAAGACGCTACCAAAATTCTTATTCACTCTCTCATCATATCGCGTCTAGACTACTGTAACTCTCTTTTAATTGGCCTCGCCCTCCAGAGACTGTCACCTCTCCAGTCCATAATGAACACTGTTGCGAGGCTCATACACCTCAGCAACCGCTCCTCCTCTGCCTCGCCATTCTGTCAATCCCTGCACTGGCTTCCGTTACCTTTCAGAATCAAATTCAAATTAATGACACTGACTTTCAAAGCACTTCATAACTCTGCCCCACCCTACATCTCTGAACTCATCTCTTTATACTCACCCAATCACTTACTACGCTCCTCTACTGACCTGCTACTCAACTCTTCTCTCACCTCCTCACATGCTCGCATTCAAGACTTTGCAAGGGCTACATCCCTCCTCTGGAACGCTCTCCCACGGTCTGTCCGACTTTCTCCCAACCTTTCTAATTTCAAGAAATCTCTGAAAATGCACTTCTTTTGAGAAGCCTACCCTCACTCTGCTTAACTACCAAACGCAACACCGCATACAATACCACATTTGTCACCCACTTAATTCGATCTTGCTCACTCCCACACCTGGTGTATTACTCCCTTCCCTTTAGACTGTATGCCTATGCATAGGGCCTTCCTCACCTTTTGTACCTGTATTGATTGTGATGTTTGTTACTCCATATATTCTATGTATGTAATTCATGTGATGTAGTTGTATAATCACATTTACTTTACAGTGCTACGCAATATGTTGGCTCTATATAAATACATGTTAATAATAATAATAATAATAATAATAATAATAATGTCTCTTCATAGTTAGAGATAATGAAATGGAACTGTGTAAAGGAAACAACCAACTCTATCACTTCTCAACTAAAAGAAACTTATAGCAAACCCTTGCCACCAGTGAAACAAAGTTTACATTATTTTAGATGCATATGAAGGAATTTCTGGCATATACAGTAGAACAAAACTCTGTAAAATGTCTTGACCTCTTTTGACTTTTTTTCATTGGGGACTTTTTTCACCAGGCATAACATTTTCATTTTTTTTGTTGTATTTTCTAGTTACTGAGTAGATACATTTTTCATTGCAAGAAAAGAGTCAAGATTTTTTTCTCACCAAACATGAATTTCACATAGCTATCCGTAGTAACCTGCTTGTGTGGACATTTTGGTTAAGGGCATTTCTGCTGATGATTCTAATTCCTCTTCCTGTATAAGCTCAGAGCAAGTATGGAGCCAGCCAGTCTTAACGGCCAGTGCTGTCTAACATTTGTGGTACCTACTTTTTCCTACATGGTAGAGGGCCAAAAATGTAAGCCATTATTAACCACTTCCACTTGAAACCACGCCCATGTTACCACATGAACTTTTAGGACCATGTTCAAATGAATGGTCATTTCAGATCAGATCACCTTGCGAAGCAGTGTCTTAAATATGGGTGGTGGGGGGAGTGCAAGGAAGGATAGGCAGGTTTTAGTTATAGGGAATCCAGTTATTAGAAAGGTGGACAGGGTAATCTGTTGTAAGGACCCTTCATGCTACTTGCCTGGTGCTAGGGTTTGGCATGTGGCGGAATGACTGGACAGATTATTGGGAGGGATTGGGGAGGACCCAGCGGTCTTGGTACACATAGGTACCAATGACAAAGTTAGAGGAGGTGGTGAAGTCCTCAAGAATGATTTTAAAAAAAAAACGGGGTAATTTTCTCAGAGATATTACCTGTGCCATAAGCAATGTTAAGGCAATGGGAGCTAGACCTGGGGGGGGGGTTCAGTAAAAGATTCAGTGGAAGACAGGTTAGATAAGATAGTGGACAAAGGAAGGGAAAATGCGGGAGGAGATTTAGTTGGGGGTACTGTTAAGGACAGTGAGGACCACATGCCATATATGCAATATGGTACCAGTATTAAATTTATGTTTTCAAATGCAAGGAGTCTGATTGGTAAAATGGGAGAGCTGGAGGTGCTGGAGGGAAAATATGATGTGATTGGTGTGGCTGAAACATGGATTAATGAGTCACATGACTGGGCAGTTAATATCAGCAGCTATACTTTGTTTCAGAGGGAAAGAGCCAATAGAAAAGGAGGAGGGGTATATCTGTTTCTTAGGAAGGATTTAAAAGCTTATATAAAGGAGGACGTGATGTTAGAAAATGAGGGAGCAGAAGTCTTATGGGTGGAGCTCTTCATTGATTGTAAAGAGAGTGGCAAATGAATTATATGAGTATGTTATAGACCCCCTAATATAAGAGAGGAGGAGTAGGCTAAGCTCCTGATGCAAAAGGCTGCTAGATTGGGGAAAGTAATTATAATGGATGATTTTAATTACCCAGATATTGACGGGAGCTACAGTACTGCCAGGACAGTTAATGGGAACACGTTTATAAACTTGTTGCATGATAATATTATGGCACACGTTGTTGAGGAACCAACCAGAAAATGCTATATTGGATCTAGTGATCTCTAATGACCGAGAACGTATAGCAAATTTGCAAGTCATTGAACCTCTGAGTAATATATTGCTAAAATACCACAGTTAAAGGGTAACTAAATCCCCCGGTGGAAGAGATTAAAACACAACCCATAGTAAATGCACAAAGAGGTGTAAACTTTTCTACAAAATACTACACTATATTCTATTTCTCTGTTTTCTTTGGTGTCTACCCCTGAGCTTGTAGCGCTGGTGTTTCTTCTTACGAATAAAAGTTTTTTATTGTGACTAATCTGAAGGAGAACCGATTTTAACACCAGCAAAGGGAGTGAACTGCAGAACCTCTGGACTTTATTTTTTGCAGCTGATAGATTGGGACATTACACTTCTGCTAAAAACTAGGGATGGGCGAATTTGACCCGTTTCGCTTCGCCAAAAATTCGCCGCAGGCGAAATGTCGCAGACGCCCATTAAAGTCTATGGGCGTCAAAAATTTTTTGTTGCGCAGCAAAACTGTTTTGACGCGCGTCTTTTTTTTTTGACACACGCCGCCATAGAAGTCTATGGGCGTCATTTTTTCGGCGAAACGAGGCGAAAAAATTCGCCCATCCCTACTAAAAACACAGAACATAAATGGTTGTCATTTAAAATTATATTAAATCATTACTGTTCTCAATTTATTCTGTTAAGAAGTAAATGTAAAAACACTAAGAATCACCCTATGTGGCTTAATATGGAAGTAAAAAAGTTAATAGGAAAGAAGAGAAAGGCATTTAAAAACTACAAGTCTGTAGGGACAGAAGTTGCAGTTAATGAATATAAACACTATAATACATGTAATACATGTATTTTGATTTTGTATGTAGGGATAATGAGCAATACATTATATGTGCAATGATGGGTCGACATTATAGGAACAATAAAGTCAAATGTAAAGGGTTGATTGAAGCAGCAGAGTACAAAAATGAATTCATAACTCTTTTCCATGTTGTGATGAACTTGGTATATACCAATGTTACTTAGAAACAAATTTAAAAGCTCAAGAACAGAAAATATTTAATAAAATATCTATTAATGTAAGACGTGCTTCTGTGAACACTAAGTGAAATCTGATTTCTGATGATAATAATAAAAATAATAGTAATAATAATAATAATAATGATAATAATACAAGTATGGGACCTGTTATCCAGAATGCTTGGAACCTGGGGTTTTCCAGAAAACAGTTATTTTCATAATTTGGGTCTTCATACCTGAAGTCTACTATAAAATCAGATAAACATTAAATAACACCAATAAGGTGGTTGTTAGCATAGGAGACAGTGAATGATTGGTTAGTGAGGTAAGAAGAAAGCCAAGATGCAGCCTGGTTATGGATGCCAAGCGAATACAGAATCTGCATCAACTGTATCAAATGCAGATGATAGGTCAAGGATGATAAGGAGGGAGAAGTGACCTTTGACTTTGGCAACCTGAAGATCATTTGTAACTCTGCACAAAGCAGTCTCAGTATAGTGACCAGGCTGGTAACCAGATTGCAGAGGGTCCAACAGATCATGGGTGTGTAGAAAGTTAGTAATACGGGAGAACACAATACGTTCTAGCAGTTTAGCGGCAAGTGGTAGAAGTGAAACAGGATGTTAATTTGACAGACAGGATGGGTCAAGCGTGGCCTTTTTAAGAAAAGGCTTTATACAGGCCTGTTTGAAAGGAGAAGGGAAGGTTCCAGAAGCTAAAGAAGAACTGAAGATGTAAGCGGTGGCGTAAGCTCTGCAACACAGTGTTTGAGCAGAAAAGAAGGCATAGGGTATAGGGGGAAGTTGTGAGTGGGGAGGACAAGAGGAGCTTGGAGACTTCAGACATTGTTACCGGAGGGAAGGAATTAAGACATGCAGAAGGGGGCTTAGGAAGGAGGAGCTGGTTTACATTAGAAAAGGCAGGGATTTGATTGTGGATGGATTCTACTTTGTCCTGAGGAGAGTGTGTGAGGTTGACCGATTGGAGATGACTGATGGAGAAGAGTATTGAATAGAGAAAACAGGTGTTGTGTGTTGGATTTGTGATTGTTTATAAGGTTAATACTCTTGCTTGGCTTTCAACAAGGCAGAATTGAGGCAGGACAGTAGAAATTTATAGTGAATAAAGTCTGCTTGCATACGGGATTTCTTCCACATACATTCAGCAGATCTTAGGAACAGACTATGAAAAACAGGGAGATTTGTGGCACTTTCAGTGCCATACTGCCAAGAGCCCCAGGAGACCAGCTCACCTTCCTACCTCTTGGTGTGCCAATCCCTGGGTCTGTGTGCATGTCTGTGCATTCTCACCCTGGCATGAGTCTGTTTCACCAAATAACACTAACTGGTTGACTACATTGTGATAAAATACAATATGTTAAACCATTGGGCATGCACAGCTAAAGCACAAGTGAACCAGTGCAACCCCTTTTACCAGGATTTGGTTTTGTCATGGTGGTGTTCAATAAATAAATGACCCTCTGTGTGTGCGCAGAGCAAGAAATGATTTGTGCATCTCTGACAGCCAGGGAAAAGCTGATCTCTATTACGTAAACCAAATCATGTCAGTATTGGAGAAGTTCTACTTTCTGTGTATAAATATCCATAGATTTTTTATTTTTAAAGAAGTGTTTTATTTCTTTATTTAGTAGTTGGAGTTTTTATGTCATTTTATGCCTGTGGCAAAACCCTGAAAGAGTGGGAGAATTGCAGTAATTTATGCTGCCTGTCAAATCTGAGTCTCTCCGTGTGTTTGCAGAGCCCATGTTCTTCTCATACTCCAATTCTCTTCTCAGTATTTATATAGTGCTTAGCTCTCTCAGCCGCACATTTTAAAGGGGTTCTGCTGTCAATATTAAAATTGTTAAGAAATGTGAACTAGAAGTTTAAAACCAAAAATAGGTCATATTAATATTTTGTTGCACAGATATTAATATTATTACTGGTAGGGATGAGCGAATTAGCAGCAAATTTGCACGTTTCGCCACGCGCAAATAAATTTGCAAATTTGCCATGAAAAGTCAAATTGTTTTGACACCAGTGCCAATTTCGACGCCGGTGACAGTTTAATGTGCGTCAATTGTCGCCGGCATCAAAAATCCTGTTTCACCCATCACTAATTACTACTACTACTACTAATAATAATAACATAGTTCAGTAGTTTGTATAATAAACAAATAGAAATACAAATAAACAACCTTTACCAACAGCAGTTTACTGAAGATGACTGAAATTGAGATATAAAGACAGTGCTCTCATTTCAGGTTAAACCAAGGAAGTCAGCCACTGGAACAGTTCATCTTCTTGTTAGATAGCAGTAATAAAGAAAACCTCCATGGTGAGGTACCACCCTACTCCCAAAAGGTGGAAAGGATGTAACAGAGTCAAATTCTACAGTGGGATCCTAAACAATATATGTATCAGGGATGTTGTCAGGGCCGGAACTTGGGGTAGGCAGAGTAGTCACGTGCCTAGGGTGCAAAGATGGAGGGGCGCCAGGCACGTACCTTACCTGCCTTCTCCCCCTAGTTCTGTGATGCATGCAATCGTAAATCCGAGTATGCGTCAACCCACGCGAGCGTCAATTCGCGCATGCCTGTATGTGTCAATTTGAGCATGTGTGCTTCCAGACGGCGCCATTACAGGCAAGTTTGCCTAGGGCTCCTGGCCGATCTGGCCTGGCTCTGGATGTTGTCATTCACCAGCAAAAATGCACATATTTTTTAAATGTATATGATCTAATGATTTGGTTTTACTCAAAAGGTTTTTTTCCCATCATTTGGATCACCATACTTTAAGTCGAACCAGCAATATGGATATGCAGCTTAGTTATCATGAAGTGCAAGGTACTGTTTTATTATCATAGAGAAAAAGGAGATGATGAATAAAAAAATAGAATTATCTGCTTAAAATTATAGGAGATGGCCTTCCTGAAATTCAGAGCTTTCTGGATATGGGGTTTCCTTATAGCAGCTTCTATACCCGTGCTCTAAAAAAAATGATTTCCAAGATGAGGGAATAATAAGGTTAAGTCATAGAGCCAAATGATATAGTTAATTATATTAGGTATATTTACATAGTTACAGTACATTACTTATGTGTCCAGATACTGCTTATTACACTGTGTCAGTAAGAATCAAACAAATAATTGTTTTTCTCTCCTCACATGATATGAAGATGACATTGTAAGACTAGGGGGGATGTAAAATACTGGCAACAACAGAACGATATCTACTGATATAGCATATGTGCCTTTAAGGCTTCGCTAGTAGACTATAAGGCCGCTGAGGTTAGTCATGTGTCTCTCATGAGATAAGGCCCACAGTGTGTGTTTAAAGGGATTCTGTCATGATTTTTATGATGCCATTTTTAATTCTACATTACACCATTTACACTGCAAATAATTCACTCTACAATAAAAAATGCCATTCCTGAACCAGCAAGTGTATTTTTTTTTTAATTGTAATATTGGTGTGTAGGCAGCCCTCTTAGGTCATTTTGCCTGGTCATGTTCTTTAAGAAAGAACCAGCACTTTAAGATGGAACCTCTCTCTGGCAGTGCTAAATAAAGGTGATCCTATATGGCTTTTTCCATTCCTTCATATGTGTCTCAATAAAGCAACATCAATGTGTCTGGACTCATGTTTTGTTTGAGGACCTTGAGTGTTTATCACCTTCACCTTCACCTACTACCAAAAATGCTGGGATCATTTATCTTTACAAGTGCAGTGGCGAACACAAGCTTTTCCTATCACAGTTATTGTTTCAAAATGTGTTCCTTGCACTTCCATACACTGAAACACTGGAAATATCGCCACACAGACTTTGAAAATATTTGGCACAACTGCTCCCGATTTGCAATAAAGTGCATGTGCAGTTGCCCAGTTTGGTGACTATGGACACAATTAGGGGCACATTTACTTTGTTTGAGTGAAGGAATAGAATAAAAAAAACGTTGAATTTCAAATGATTTTTTTGGCTACATCGACCATCAAATTGGCTACTTCGATCTTCGACTACGATGTCGACTTTGAATCGAACGATTTGAACTAAAATTCGTTCGACTATTCGACCATTCGTTCGAACTAATTGCGATAAATCCTTTGACTTCAATATTCGATATATACCTTCAGCAGTCAAATATCGAGGATTAATTAACCCTCGATATTTGACCCTATGTAAATCTGCCCCTTGATGTAGGTGCAGTGCAATTGCATCAAGAAAATTACCCCTTTTGCACAGCCCATTGATGTAACCTCTTACTTTGAAACTCAATTTACCAAAGGCAGTAACATTTGTGAAACTGACTTTCAGGCTGTTTTTATTTTGTTTTTATTTTTTGGCCTAGAACAAACATAGTCACGTTCGTATCCTGTCATTGTAAACACCATGGTCACGGGATGCTTTGAGGTCCCTTAAAAAATTCTTTCTAATCATCCCTAGATGCAAAGGTTCAATTCTGTTGCCTCTGCATCCCAGTGTTTTTATCGTTAACATTAACATCATCTCATTAGTCAAGCAGCTAAAAGTGTGGGTCAGTTATTGCATGATAAGGTGTTGAGTTTCAGAGGGCCTGTATAAAAATAATGATGCTTAATTCAAAAGAATCAAATAAGACTGACTTTCAATAGAATATAAGGCCAGCTACGTGGCTGAAGGACGCTAGCTGCTTTTCCTTGACATGACAAGAGACTTTTCTGAAAACTTAACAATAAAAAATATATATATATATCTGTATATTGAAGCTCAGTTCATGCAGGTTGTATAAAACACAATGAAAACGTCTGACTGTGTTTTTGAATTTGCTCATAATTAGGCTTTCACAGATGGAAAGCATATTCATCCTTACAGTATTTATGTGGAGTACAGCTCACAACCAGCTGCATGACTCACAGATCTGGCAATTAGACATACACTCCTAATAGAGAAATTATTTGTTCCCCTTGTTTATTCCATGCAGTTTGAAAAAAGGTACCTTACAGTATTTCAATTTCACATCACATAATAATCTGCACGTTACTTCATTTGCACAACAAAATGTTGTGATAGGTAAATTGTTTACATGCCCCAGGCCTGAATTTGTCCGATGGCCACTAAGAAAAGCAGTTAAGTTGACCTTAATGATTTGGCTTTGTGAGGATGATATTGGATGTTGGGTTTCTGAGAGTGTTGGTTATAATTTGTGGCTTAATGCCAATATATGAGAAAAGTTAAAGCCTGATTAAAGGAGACATGTATCATAAATAAAAATGCACCAATTTTGGAGCAAATAATAAATACATATATGGAGCTGGTTTTACTCAGGACTAAATATTATGAATATCTTTAAACATTGTTCCTTTATTGCCTATATATCTACCATGGTCCCTGTCTGTGTAGCCAGTCCCTTACAGAAGTACAGTAGGAGGGGGACAGTCAATCACAGCCCTGTAGTCACAAAAGCATAGACAGGCTTCAGTTTCCTATCAGGTCAGCCTAGATGCTGATTGGTTTCTATCCTGTAGCACTGCATGCTGGGTGTCACTGGCTCCCCTGCAGAGTCTGGGAAAGGAGGCACCAGGAAGTGGAACAGATGAGTGGGACTAGTAAGATTCTAATCCACGGGAACTGCAACTTTTTATAGTATGTTCCTTCTATAGTTAAAAGCGTATATTGCACTGGCACATTCTAATTTTTTCCACAATACATTTAAATGCTTACTTTTGCCACCCTTACCAATTCCCATATTTATATCAATTACATTCCTCCCAACTATCCCGTTTTTACCGGGACAGTCCCGCTTTTCACAGCTTAACCCACAGAACAGCCAGAAAAATATACAACGTTTCTAACATAATTGGCTTGTGGCAGAGAGTCCAGAACAGCTACCAGGTGCAACTAAGATACTTTTGTAACAATTATAAGATAAGCAAATAAGTAATTGTAACAATTTAGATAAACAGGTCTCTTGCGAGAACTTTGGGAGACTCACAGCTTAAAGGGCAATTCACCTTCATTAGCAAAACTGCAATAACTGGGAAAAAAACACATAAATATGTTCAAACTTTGATAACCTGCCAAGTTTTGTAAAATGAACATAGTAATTAGGGGTGTGGCTACAAACATGGGCATGGTCAAAATTGACGCGCTACGCACTCCAACTATTTGTTTCCTTTTGCAAAATGTTGGGAGGTATGCAATTATATGATGCCCCCCAAAAAATGTATGGTTTTCTACTTGCTTTGTTGATAAGAGAGATAGAAAGTACCTCACCAGTGCAAGCAATCATTATTTTAGTAATTGAAAAGAAAGCAAAGTACTGTAAAGAAAGCAAAGTACTGTAAGAACTTGCTACTGCTCCTTGCTTTTTTTACTGTAAAAGACTTTTGCCCATTTTCCTCATTCATTGCTATCACACAAGAGAATGTATGCTGAGACTAGGTGACAATTCCTAAAGATTTTAATTACTTGGAAAAATGTCATTAGCAGTTTTCCAGTTTTTTTAGTGGTTGTGTGGCAGTCTATTTGCAAAGAACTGGGACTTCTCCAAGACACAGACTCAACTTTTGATTACTTGGAATATTCAGTTGCCGACCCAGGATGAAACTTTATTGTTCTATCCAGGTATCGACACAGGGAACGAGCTGGCCTCCCTTCTCAGCAGTGGTTCATAATATTATGTGTTGCAAATATATGTAAAGGATTTTAAATACATACATGCTTGAGGCTGTGCTTTATCATCAAGGATCAGAAATCAAGGTTGTCATTTCTTTCGACCGATGATCTGCTAGCAGGCTACCACACCTGTTGAAAAGATGATCAACTTTCCAAGATTTGGTCATAGTCTTTGTAAAGACAATGAGAAATTAAAAGGACTAAGGCATATCTGATGGTGTAAGTTGTGGAGTAATAATCTTCTCTGCAAGCCATAGCATAGCATTCTGGTACAGCTGGTTTGGTATTGATACTTCTGCATGTAGTGGTGATCAAAGCACACCCTGTACTTTACACCTAAGTGGTGATATTTCTTGTGCCATCTGGGGACTTTTTTTTTCATGTGCTGATGTCCCCCAAAGGTTGATTTATTGATGTTATCAATGTGTTCGTATTCATTAGCAATGCATAAGCTTTTTATTCCCTTGACTCTGTGTACACTAGTCCAGGTAGCCACAGGGCTCAGGACTTAATTGCGTCTTTGACTTGTTTAAGTACTGTTTGCTCATATCTGTGAAGCTCATTAACTTTAATTAACCAGACTCTGATTGAAGGAGCTGCAATTCAGCTCTATCAATATTTTATCTGGGTTGAGGATTTGTGCCTCCAAAGGGTTTTGAAACAGTCTTTTGAGCCTTGTGAAGTGGGATGTAAGAGAATTTCTTGTTGCTGAAAAGATAAATCAAGATGCTCCATATCTTTTCCAAATTTAACACTGTGTCCCAAACTTGTCAGTGCCCTTTAAGGTGAATATTGTGCTTAGGTCACAGGGATTATTTTTGGAACTTATATTATCAGATATATTTAGCTAGTAATATAGAAGTTTGTTCTTATATAAGTAAGTTATGTACTAGGTTACCTAATTTAATAGGAATCCATGGGGACAACTAACAGCAGACCCCCTGATGGGGGGGGGGTGAGAGGGGTCTAGTAAGGATTTGCCTTGTGAATTTACAGCTCAGATTTTAAATGGTTCTAGTTGCCACATTGTTAAGGGATATACTTTTTATTTATATAGTGTACATAATTATTAGAAAAGTTAGGTCTAATTTTATTCTTACTTGAAGCTTCTTTTTTAAATAATCACAGCACTGCATATGCTGGCTCTATATAAATAAATGTTAATAACAATAATAATAATAATAATAATAATAATATTATCACTCTGCCACATCTGCCATTACTTCCCAGTCTCATGAATTGAAACGGTTGTATGCTGAGGAACACTTGAGTCGAATAGTCCTAAGTGGTGACATTTATCCTGAATGTACCCTATTTTTTAAATCTCATAATTCTTATGAGATTCATAATTTTCTTAGGCAGCAGTTATCAGTGGGTATAATATAATATTCAGTGTCCCAGTGTCACATAATGAGTCTGGAAACCTGCAGTGCTAATAATATGCAAATTAGACCATGCATTAGACTATTGCAGCTTTAAGTCTTGATGACCCCACATTGTGACAGTATCAGTATTGTGTTATTCCACCATGCCATTATCAGTAATAAGCACTGTCACAATTCTTCTGTGACTGTGTTTTAGTATTAATATGCCTTTTATAGCTCCCCAGGATTCCATTTCGGTATAAGTAACAATTTGTATTAAACTGAATTAAACTTAAACCATAAAGCATGAAAATCCTAAGCTCTTTTCCAGAAACACATGGTTTAAATACATTAGCTAATACCAAAGGGTATCACGTGCTAGAATTTTATTTTCTTGAACAGTTCTGATAATTCTGAACTCTGGCAGAATAGGGAACAATACAATACAAAAGTATAATAGTTATGGGATGCCTTTTTGTAAGTAACAATGAGTTTCCTTATTACCGTATGCAATTTAAACTGCTGTTTTCCAGTACAGCTAAAGCTTTCAGGCTCTAAAAACAGCCACAATACATACATTTATCTACATTGAAAGTGCATTCTAATCGGGTGTTTTGTCAATATATCATGTTGGTTCATTGCATATTGATGCAGCTTTAAGGCATATTAGGAGGGACATTTCTGCACCCAATCAATAATGGCAATCTAATACATTTCAAATATATCTCTCCTTTGTCTAAGCAGTAAACATTTGCTGGAGTGGGGCTTTCTTGTAGTTGCCCTTTCTGATTCTGGTATTGACAGACTAACTAGTCTGCTGCTGATGTGTTGAACATACTGATATGTCTGATATTTAGACCTGTACACACTGCTGCCATCATATTTAGCACTTATATTTAATCAGCCCCAGTGCTACCTAACATGCTCTGCATTCTGATAATCTCAGCCATAATACACATATCTTTAAATATGCCTGATGTTATATAAAATAATTAGCGATGGGCGAATTTCTCCCATTTCGCAGTAGAATTCGCAAATTTCCCACAAAATGGTGAAAAATTAGAAAAAAAGTTGTGAAACTTGAAAATGGACGCCCGCGTCAATTTTTGGCGCCAGGGTTAAAGTCAATGGAGGTCTGAATAGTGTTGACACATGATGCAAGCAACTTTTCGGACACGCATCGAAAATCTTTTGACGCCAGCGAATTTTCGCCCGAAAATTTTCACGGGAGTTTCACAAATTTATTCTGAATTGCGGAAAGTCGTTGCCCATTTGCGTCAGGTGAATTTATTTGCCCATCATTAAAATAATGCATGTGCAATTTCTGACTTGTCTTACATTGTATCAACAGTCTGAGCCGTCAGGGCAGAGAAAGGGACAAACATTCAATAGCATAACATATACGAATAACCAAAAACCATAGAAAATACAGTATCTAATGAAAGTTTATTGCAAAGTTACTTAGAATTATGTTTTCTTTAATTAGAGAAAAATTATTTTTGGGGTTGAAATTGTCTTTAAATACAGTATGGCAGAAAATAGAGGATTTATATGAATGAGGCATGTTCATAATATCTTTGCAAAGTTTTATTTTTCCTACATTAATATGAATCTGACACGTCCCACGATTCAGTGACTCATATGCACTGCTCATACTGTAAACCCCAGAGCCCAGGGTCTGAACAGAAGCTAATCTACTGACTTTGTGAATGTAATTACATGGCACGTTTGCCAAAAATATAGAGCAAGGTTATTCATGGGGGGGATACGGCGGTGGAGGGGATAAATATCAGTGCATTTATTTATATATTATATGTATATTTTTTTTCATCTAAAAATTTCAACAAAGGGTAAGGATTGTTTCCAGATAAAAGACAAGTACTAATGCCAGGGAGATTGGAAATACACATCAAAGTGAAATAGGTGATGGAGAAGGAATATTAATATTACAAGATACTGCAGCGCTATATGGAAGGCAGAAAGCAGCAGGGAACAGAAAACATATTGTACCTGGAGTCTGCTGGATGAGACAGGGCCCAGCCACGAGTAGTAGAAAGCACTTTGGCTAATTCACACACTAACTAGTATCTAGAACATTGAATGGTTAATGGCAAGTCTCGGTTAAAAGAAAACATTCAGTAAATTTGGCGGTTTAATCAATTCTTCTTTTCTGAACCTTGCAAAAATGCTGTGTACTGTACCTTTCCAGTGTCAGATTGTGTTTATTGAAGTAAATGTAGCATGCACAGCACTTGGGATATGGAAACGTGATGCTCACAATGTCTCATGATTTGCTGCTGTGAGCAGGTTTTCCTCTATAATATTATGGTTTCACTAAATGTCTAATTGAGGCTGTAAAATTAATGTTATGTGGAGGCAGCCGCTCTGCATTGGCTTCGACTTTCATGTGTCTGTGGGTGGACTTTTCTATTGTAAATGATTCTGGCCTTTCAGATAACCAAATGGGGCACTGAATTTCCTTAGTTTTGTGTAAGAATAGTAGCAGCTACTTGTAGAACCGTTTTATATAGGTTTTGTTATTTCCCATAGAAAAAGAACAGACTGATGCAACACAAATGTTTTGCGCCAATTTAAACATCTTTTGGGATGGTATAAGGAGGCAAGACATTTTCTAATAAAACACTATGTTGCCCCACTCCATATAAAATGGAATAGGTCATTGTTATCTAAAAGGAGCTAATAACTCCCTCTGTGGACTGGACATTTCTAGATTCTGGCAAATGTCAGAGGGGCTGCTATGAACAGTCAGTCACTTTTTACTTTTCATTGGGCTGCGGGGAGGCTGCTTTGTCTACTTGATATGTGAGGGCTAATGATGGGCGAATTTGCGCACGAAATTAGCGAAACTGCGAAAAATTCTCGTTTTTGACGCCGATGCCCATTTTTTGACGCCGGCGCCTGTTTCTGATGCCAGCGTCCGTTTTTTCGAAACAAATTTTTGGACGCCGATGAATTTTTGACGCGAATTTTCGCCGCAGGCGGCGAATCACACAAATTTGCCGCGAATTTGCGCCTGGCGAATAAATTTGCCCATCACTAGTGAGGGCCTATTTTGAAATCTAGTATGGAATGGAAACCCACCTTACTCAATACCAGCGTTAAGATGTTACATTAAAATCAAACTATGGCTGCTAAACATCTAACTGATAAACGTCACTTTAAATGAAATGTGCCCTGTATAATACAAAATACCTAAACGAGTGCCCAACAGAATACTGATTTAGAAGACCTTGCACATGTCTGTTATGCTTTTCACTTACAATTGCCCCCTATAGTTCTGTCTGCAAGGATATCAGTGAGTATCAACGAGTGAACTGCATCTTACTAACTCCAGGCATGTGTGGACTGCAACTACATCTCAGTAAAGGTACACAATTAATGTTAATGTTAATGTTGGTGTAGAAGGTCCAAGATGTGACTTGGGTGGGATTGCCCTGCACATAGCTACCTCATTGCATTTGCATTTTACATACTACATTGCAGAGAGCTAGTAGTGCCAATAGTTTATTGTGGCTATTTGGAGCAATGTTACATATTCCTGGAAGAAATAGCTCTGTATTTTACTTGGGGTTGGAGTGTACTTTGTATTAAAATCCAACCAGGATCTTGCCCCTTGTAGCACAGTCTCAGATTTCATTATCAGGCGCCCAGTCTCTCCATGTAATGACTCAAGTTTCTGTCATGCCACCCTCAAAATACTTACATTATTTTTCATCTGATTGATAAAATACAAATGCAGTCTCCGTTGAAAAAGTGTTCTATCTTTTTTAACCATGTTTGAATTTTATGCACGTCTACATGTATAGCAACATTACCTAAAACACACACTTTCTAAATCTGGTGTTTATCCTGAGCTGCAATAAGGACATTCTTAAAGCTGCAAGGAGAGCGCAGTATCATCTGCTGTTTTATAAAAAGCATGAAGTGCTGTTTAACAATAAACAATTTCAGCTTGGAGATAATTTAATGGATGCGGCTAGACAAAATACAATTATTAGCAAAAATGCCTTGGCTAATAGTGTTTGAGTGGAAAGTGACACCAGTAGCAAGCATTGGTTTGCACAATGGATTAGGTTTTTCAAGATTTCCTAAACAAGATCACAGTATAATCCACATTATATTAAAATATCAGGCACTTTAGGCTAAAGTTAAAAATGAGTTTGGGTGCCTCTCTTCCATTATAACCCAGATATCCAGTTGCTATTTAATACATGAGAGTCATACATATCCTGTGAATAACATCCTTAGAAATAGTGCTTAGTGATTTTATCAGTTCTAATCAGAGCTCAGTGATGTCATTTATTTCATATCATTCATTGGAACATATGAATTATAAATACTACAGTTGTTGTAAATTATGAAGAATATATCAGGATATTAGAAGTCACCTGTTCCACAACCTGTATGAAAACATTTGGCCTTCTGCCTCATTCCTCCTCTCCTTGGTGACTTCTAATATCCTTATTAGTGATGAGCGAATTTTTTTTGCCAGGCATGGATTACGCACTTTACCATCTGCAAGTTTTGTTCACAAAACTGCAGCAAAAATCTGCCGCAAAAGATTTCACCGTGACAAAAAGGCCGTCAAGACAAAATTGTTGCGAGAGAAAAAAATCGTCAAAAGAAAAATGGCCATTGACTTTTATGCATTTGGACAAAAAATTTCACCATGACAAAAAAGTCACAGAGGCAAAAATTGTCGCAGAGACAAAAAAGTGACCACAAGCAAAAATGCCCTATGACTTGAATGCATTTGGAGTGAGAAATAATAGTTGAATGCAAAATAAAATTGTCTTACAAACTGATGCCCATTGACTTCAACGCAATTCACAATTTTTTCACCGTTTTGCAAATGTTATTGCAGGATTGCGAACAGGACAGATTCCCTCATCAATAATCTTTATACTTTACAATCAAAGGGTACATAATTCCTTTATATTATTCATTATCTTGACTCTGTCCCTAACCACTCTATTTGCTGACTGTCCTTACCATCACCTGCATATTGACTACAAGATTAACAACCTGGAGACCTGATTATTGGCCTGTTCTTCAGTGTCAAGCTTCTGTATACGTCTTGACTTCTGCTCTCAAAGACATAAAATAGCATGGTCATACATTTTACAGAGCTGAATCAGTGAAGTATATATAACTGGATCATTCTGTGCTTAGAATCCATCCATTGACGGGGAACTTAATGGTCATTACAAGTCTATGATGAGACCCAGATAATTTTTCTAATAAAGTTATAGCTGTTTGTTATCTAGTCTTTGTCTGTTCCAAGGCTTGACTTCATCATTAGACAAGGCAACACTTCGAGTATTCTTGCTCAAAGTTTTTATTGCCTTCAGCTATGTGTTCAAGGCAAGTTGAGGGCTAAGCTTGAAGCCAAATATAACTAGGAACAAAGAGCGTGACCAATGTTCCCTCTAATTTTTTCTTGGTTATGTGCACAAAACACATAAACAGTTTTTAAAACTGCGTGCTCGGGTCAGAATTAATAGAAAATGTTGTGTTTTCATACAAAATTCTTTGTGTGCAGTACAATTTGTTTTGTCAATATCTGTGTACACTTGCACAAGCAAACACATTAGAGAGAACACTGAGTATAACTGTGGAATCTCAACAAACCCCTTGGATGCATATATAGCCCTGCCTTTTTGATATGTTTCACTCCACAAATTAGTCCTAACCCATGAGGATGGCACCCTTGGTATATCCAAAAGAGTTGTTGGGGTGGGGGTGAGGTCCAACTAGAAGACTAAACCACAGGGGGGGGCATTTGGTGTTATTTTCTCTTCTAGAAGTCTGGCGTGAGGTGCTGTATTTGAGTTTTGGAGAACTATTATTATGCCTGATATAACAAGGATACAACATATTATAAGGCAAGTGATAACCAAAAATGGAACCAAGTAACGGCAAGCTAGACACTTACATTAGGAAGTGCCAGCAAGCAGAGGTTCCTTGCACCAACAGAGCTGTGAGGTGAGGTGAACTATGCATCCCATGCCAAATTCTTAATGTGCCACACGGTGTAGAGTGCAGCGATTTACCAGACCCAAGAGGTGGGTAGGTGATCCTTAAGGGGTGTAAGGATTTGCCCAGTAGCAAGCAAAGCCTAGAAGAGCCAGAAATTATGACTTTCATTCCTGACAGCTGACAACCCCTAAGCAACAACTATAGGACTTTGTGCAGTTCATCTTGGGACCTGATTTATCTTGTGAAGCTTTGAAAATTTGCTTTTGTAATGTTGTTGTCAGGAATCTCCATAAAGCTAAACATGTACCAGCACGCTCAAGGGGTTTGGGGCTTCGGTTTTCTTGCATATATAACTGACATTATCCTTCTTTGTTATGAGAAAATGTAAACATAATTTCAAAATGTAGATATTTAGAATCCTATATCTTGTTACAGAGGCCGTGTAATTCAGAAATTTTGGCAGAATTAAAAACCAGATGCCATCCTGAGATAAAAAACTATTCACATATACATATAACAACATTATTTTATTCCCAAAATTCAGAAGATATATCATATATAAAACCATAAACAGTTTATTTCAATAAAACCAACAGAGCAGAGCAGCCATTATCCTCTGGAAGCAAAGAAAAGCCGTTTCATTGAATCCAGTGAAGATATTAAACAGTTTTGCATTAAAGCTTTTATTACAAAACAGTATGTCAGAACAGACAATGTTATTACTTTAGAAGCAAATGGAAGCGATTTGCTTACGGTATAGGATCAATTGATAGATGCCAAACATTTTGCTGAAAGTACTCAGTTTCCAGCACAGTGCGATCTGTTAACTGGCATAGAAAAGTGCCTGTGTCTGTCAGTGAAGGATTAGGCTGGCTAGCTGTCAAAGTGTGATAATCCAGAATGGTATTTTTAAGACAGAGCCACAGTCCATTCTATTGTTAAAGGTTTTTAGTTCTATTTTAAATGACATGATCCAGAAAGGTAAAAAGTTCTGTGCATGTTACTGCTATGTCCCACATGTATTAGTCACACAGACTTATAGAGATTCTCACCTTTAGGAAAAAGCAAAGCAGGATAGAAGTAACATTTATTAATGCCCTGGTCTTCTTCCACAGAGAAAGGAGTAAAAGCTTTATATACTGTAAATGGGGTGTAGGGGATCAGACAAATCCTTCCCCTGTTTTTCTGTCTGTGACATCATTCAGCCCAGTTACAGGCTGGAGAGCCATCCAATTGGCTGGGCGCCCCAGTACATCTTTGGGAGAGGGGGAGTGCCTGACTTTGGAGCCAAATGTACAGGGTTTCCGACAGAGCTTATGAAGTGATCCCTGCTGCTGCAGCCAGAGAGATCCAGATATGTGAGTGACAGTGCTGCTTGAAAGGATTTTCCAGGGAGAAGAAAAAGGAAAGGGTTGCGTTTACTCTGCTTTGATAAAGTATTTGAGCATCAGGGAGAGCCAGTTTCTATCTCGTGCCTGTGGATACTTTGGCCACTGTGTGTTTCCCCAGTGTGAGGACAGGTCTTGCTCGTGTACCTGACATGTGGGAGCGGCTGATACTTTCAAAAGAGAAAGGTACCTTGGGGCAAGTAGTGCTACCTGGAGCGCAAGACCCTACATGGGATAGTGAAGATAGCAGAGAAGATCATAGGTGTCTCTCTTCCTTCCATCACAGACATTTACACCACTCGCTGCATCCGTAAAGCCACCAGCATTGTAGCTGATCCAACACACCCCTCACACTCACTGTTCATACTCCGGCCATCTGGAAAAAGGTATCAAAGCATTTGGGCCCTCACTACCAGACTGTGTAACAGTTTCTTCCCCCAAGCCATAAGGCTCCTGAATACTCAGGGACTGGACAGATCTCTCTCTCACACATACACACTCCATCTGACCTTACTATATAGCAAAACATTACACAGCCACTGTACGCTATTGTATGGATGAATAGCCATTGGATACAGTTGTTCCCTATGAGCACATCTGCACTTTGTCATGTTCTTTATCATGTTCTTGCTACTATCATAATAATACACCCATCATGTCTGACGTTTAGCATTATTTACTTAACATATTATATCTGCTGAGTGTGCACTGTCTTGTGCTGTCCCTGCACAATGCTGTCCTGTCTTGCAGGAGTTGCATATTTTTGCACTTGCACTTTTTGTCTGTTGTCCGGTAGATCTATGTTGTGTTGTGTAGCACCATGGTCCTTGAGGAACATTGTTTCATTTCACTGTGTACTGTACAAATGTATATGGATGAAATGACAATAAACTCACTCTTGACTCTTGACTTGACTGGGGACATAATAGCTCATTGGGAAGGGACATTGAACTGACCGGATTTATTCTACATTTATCCAACGAGTGTGGAGTGTGGGACTGTGACATTGAGAGACTGTGCCAGGGGTTGATAATCCGCACAGGTTCCCCAGAGTAAAGTGATATTGTGTGATTTGCATTTACAATTACAGTTTATATTTGTTTTATTGCAAACTGTGTGTTTTATTTTTCCTAGTGGAAATCCCCTGAGATGTGCTCCTCAATGTTCTCAACTTGGTTTACACTGCGCTGTAAATCCCAGTTCCCAGTATTTTTCATACGCAAAATGTACACAGGGCTCTGAACTGCCAAGGGTCAATTGCTATTTAAAGAGACAGTAACCAAAGTAGGGTTATAGGGGTAAAGGAGAGTTTCTCCATTCATTTATTAAATAGACATCAACAAGGTGAGAGAAGTTAGAAGCAGTGTCAATAATATTTGTGCAGTGAAGAAGGTCGATAAAGTAAAACTATACCCCCACAATGTGTACCATTTTTATAAGAAACCTGACTGACTGCAGTGAAATTCTCCCGTTATTTACTGCTGTGGATAGGAATTGTCAGATGGTCCCTAACTGCTGAGCAGCACAGCTTTGTTTATGACGATCCCTAAGCAGCCCAGACCACAGTGAGCATGTGCACAGTCTTGGTCTTGCAAAGATGTTTAACAAAGTTACAAGATGGTGACCCCCTGTAGCCAACTTTGAAAGCATAAATTATTTGTTTAACCAACAGTTTATGTCATATTAAATTGCCTAAATGAGCTACCATTTTGTGATGTATGTATGCTTCATCAGAGATCACCTGACCAGAAATACTGCAGCTCTAATTGTAACAGGAAGAAGTGTGGAAGTGAAAGATATAAATTTGTCCATTAATTAGCTCATGTGACCTAACATGTATATGTGGCTTTGGTTGTGTGCCCTGAATGGCAATTTTCTATTTAGGAATATCCAATGGCACATACTGTTAAACAGTTTATTTTTATAAAGATAGTTTATTAAGACTACAGAAGGAAAAAAGCTGGGTCCTGGCAACAGCAAAAGGCTATGGCCTCCAACTGAAAGGGAACTTAATCTGCCTGTAACTGTTGGTAGGCTTCCCCCATCAGTAACCTTGGATAGTGGGTGAACCACAAAATGTATAAACATGGGCACCATAAATACCCAATATCTGTGTAGTACGTCTCCTCTGTGATATTGCTACACTAGATATTGCTACACTAGACACAGTATAGCTTTGACACTCAAAGTCTTGTTTAATTGTGTTGTTCCTCAGGCATAAGGAAATACAATGAATTACTTACTGTCAAAAGTCATTTGTTCTGGCTGGATTTTACTGTTTCAGATTTAGAGGAGGAATGCAGTAAATAGCACTAAATTGTGTTACTTGTTTTATGGAGACTAATTAGCAAATAATGTGAAATATTTCCCACTTATATAAGAACAGACAGTGAACCTCCAGCCTATTCCTTAGCTGGCTAGTCAGTGGTTAATACAGTGATAAATATCAACCATGTGAACATATGATATGGGGCTCCTTGTGGGTAAATAAAGGATCAAATTTAACCTGTGGGGTCACTAATAAAGCTCTAAGCTGTTATGAGTATAGCAGGCAATAAAGAAAATCTACAGTTCAGTGCTATCTCTAAATCCTGAGCTACTCCATTGCAGACAGCCTCAGGCTATCAGAGGACACTTAATATATCTATTTTACGGAGGAGAAAAAGTCAGCCTGATGAAATGCAGAAGCTAGTGAGTGGCAGAGCTCTCAGTGTATGTGTCATGTTCAAGTTTCAAGAATATCTTTTCCACTTATGCATCCTAAATAGAATCATGTTTTCATTTGCTTTGTGATTGCAACATGCTCACGTATATTCTAAAGGTTAGTTTGAGGTATGACTCACACAGATTAACTTTTCCTGTGCTCATGTAGCATTGCTAGAATCTTCAGCACACAACACCTTTGTCATGTATCAAGCTTCCTGGAATCAGATTATAACAGTGTCCTTTGCCAGACTGTTACACATACAGTTTAGCATGCAATCTATGAAATCTGTTGCCACCCATGAACAATGGGCTTTTCCTTTCCATAATTACAGTGAAGTTTATATTCGAATGTAGGGACTGGTAAATTAGTCTTCCAGTATTATTTAGTACGCAGTCCCCTAGTCTTATAGATGCTAGTTGGGTCCTAAAATACAGTTAGGAGGAGGACCTGTTTCCTTATCATGCTTAAAGCTATGCCCCTTGGTGTTCTACCAGTGCCCAGCAGTTTGCACTGTGTTAAAGTATAAAGTCCTGGGCAGCCATGTGCTCAAAGTCCATTTTGTGTTAGCCCTAGCCTGAGCAGGCAGACAGGGCTCCAGTGGAACCTAGACATGTCAGGTCTAGTAAGGATAGGCTACTCACCTTAAGAGGTCACTCTAGGAGTGACAGATAGTTTTTTTTTTTTTAAAAGTTTTATTTGTTACCAGCACACAGTCCAATACACAGAATGATGTACACTTGATACATAGTGATTAAAGCAAGCGTTAAGGACACATTGCGCTAGTGATTTTTCATTAACACCCCGGGAAAACAATAAAGAGAGACGGGAAGCAAGAGAGAAAAGAGAGAAAAAGAAAAAAGAGAAGAAAGTGAAGGTCTGGAGGAGGGAGGCCCAAGGCACAAAACACATAAATGACAGACACTGCCTATGAATCATATCTAGTCATATTCGGACACAGCAAGTAAAAGAGTCAGCCTGTTTGCCCTCAGAGTCCATGGAGCATGCCCTGACGAGTTCCAAGAGCTCAGTTACAGTCTGGGTCCAGTAACCAATCAAGTGTAAGTTGAGAGGAGTCCGGTTCCCTGGCCGAGTAAGACTCGTTTTGGAGTATCCACAATGTCCAGATAGTATTAAATTTAGCAGGACATCCCCTCGAGTAGTATACCTGTTCCAGAATCGGGAGCGCTTGCTCCACAAGGGTAATCCAGAAAGCAATGGTAGGCGGGTGTTCCTCTTTCCACTTAATAGCAATAGCCTTTTTGGCATAAAAAAGGAGGAAGGTAAGGAGCGTTTTTTCCATGCGGGAAGTAACTGTATCCGAGAGGTAATTGAGTAACAGCACTGTGGGATGTACTTCTACTGGTAGAGCCATAAGGTGGGAAATGTAAGAAGCAATCTCCTTCCAGAATCCCTCGATTAAGGGGCACTTCCAGGTCAGGTGGAAAAAGTCAGCTGGGGAGCCCTTGCAGCGGTTGCAAACATCAGGGAATGCGGGATTCATCTTATGCAAAACTGATGGGGAATAGTAGGCTCTGTGTAAGTATTTAAATTGAATCAATCTATCACGGGCCCGTATCAACGGGGAGAGAGAGTTGGCCAGAATATCAGTCCATTGCTCCTGAGTTAAATCAGGTACATTTGTAATCCATTTTTGATAGAGCCCTGGCATAGGCAGTTTTCCAGATGGGCGAAGAGAAGCATATATAGTAGATAAGGGCTTAGGGAGACTGTCCTTACGGAGAACGTCCTCAAGTGGAGAGGTTTGAATGCGAGGAGTGATTGTACGGAATTGTTGCATCAGGGCATGACGTAATTGAAAAAACCTAAACAGCATATTGTTGGGAAGAGCAAAAGTGTCCTTGAGCTGTTGGAAAGAGAGCAAGGTGTTATCATCATCAAAAACATCCCCAAGGCATTTCACCCCACAGTGCACCCACACTTGTGGGTCCGGGACTAAAACCAACTCCTGTAAAGCAGAGTTAAACCATAGCGGAGTGTGTGGGGACAGTGACCCGGGACCCTGGTGTAGTCTAGCCAAACCCCTCTGTCAAGCCCTCACTGTGTTACGTACCATAGGGGTAAGAAAAGGGACGCCCGGGGGTTTCCTATAAACCAAATTTCTTAGTCCTTCCAGTGAACCCACCATCTGTGCCTCAAGTAACGTCACTGGATCCTCCGGATCAGTACTAAACCAGCGCTTAACTGATGTCAAGTGGGCAGCCAGGAAATAGCCTAACATGTCCGGCGCTGCCAAACCCCCTTCCATAAGTGGAGAAGTCAGTACTTTATATTGCACCCTGGGAGCCCCTGGCGACCAATAGAGTCTAGTTAGTTGGCTTTGCAGAGCCCTAAAGAACCCAGACGGCATCCATATGGGGGATTGACGGAAAAAGTACAGAAATTTAGGGAGGAACTTCATCTTAAACAAATTTATTCTGCCAATCAGAGATAAGGGGAGTCTGAGCCATTTATCAATCATTTGGGCAAGGTGTGCCATCAACGGATCCAGGTTGAGCTCCTTAAATTTGTCCAGTTGTGGATGAATGACTATGCCTAAATATTTTGACGTTTCCACTGGAACCAAGGGAAGGGACTGATCCATGTTGGTTAGAGCCAGGGGGTCTAATTCCATTATGGACGATTTTGCCCAATTAATTTTAAGGCCTGAAAAGTTGGTATGGGTGTTAATTAAGGACAGGGCTGCGTGGAGCGAAGGGCCCGGGTCGTTCAAATAGAGGAGCGTGTCGTCAGCGAAAAGCGAAATCTTTTCCCTAAGATGTCCTATTTCAAGGCCTCGAATATTTGGCGAATCTCTAATTAAGCATGCTAAGGGCTCCATGGCAAGTGCAAAAAGGCTCGGTGACAACGGACACCCCTGGCGAGTTCCCCGATATAGTCTGAAGGGGGGAGAGAGCTCTAGATTAGATAGAATTCTGGCAGTGGGATGAGTATACAGAGCTCGAATCCAAGTGATAAAATTTTGCCTGCAGCCAAACTGTGTCAGAACTCGCCACAGGTAAGCCCATTCGACCGAGTCAAACGCCTTCTCGTTATCCAAGAAGGCGATGACTCGGGTACCCCTGTTCTCGTGAGGTATCACCAAATTAGTGTATAATCTCCTAATATTGAGTTCCGCAGCCTTGTGTGGAATGAAGCCTACTTGGTCAGGGGCTATGATTGAAGTTATTACATAGTTTAGCCGGCGGGCAAGCACCTTGGCAAAAATTTTAGCATCCGAGTTAATTAAGGAGATGGGCCTATAAGAAGAGTGCAATTGGGGATTCTTTCCCGGCTTCAGGATTAAAACTATTGTGGCCTCCCGAAAGGACATCGGAAGGGCAGCCGAATACGATGCCAGGTTAAAAATGTCCGTAAGAAGTGGAGCTAGTTGTTTAACATACTGATGGTACCACAAATTAGGAATGCCGTCTGGGCCCGGGGTCTTCCCTTGAGGTAGTGAAGCTATTGCCTCTATGACTTCCTGCTCCTGAATAGGGGCATCAAGTAGGGTTCTGTGTTCTAGGGACAAGTTAGGGAGATCCAGCTGCTGTAAGTAGGCAGCAATCTCAGAAGAAGATTTCTGTAATTTAGAAGCGTACAGGGACTGATAGAATTCCGCCAAGCTGAGGTTGATTTCTAAAGGGTCAGAGATAATCTCAGTATCATTCTTGACAAGAGTGTGAATAGCAGGCCTGACGCACTCCTCTCTAGCGAGGAGAGCTAACAACTTGCCATTCTTGTCCCCCTTCTCATATAAAGCAAATTTGCTGTGCGTATGGCTTTTTTGAGCACTTTTCCATTGCGCCTGGGCAAAGCAACGTTGCGCCAAAACATGCATGAGCCTAGAATGAGCAGAGGGGTCTTGGATGTATCTTGCCTCCGCCTCACTGAGAGCAGCTTCAGTTGCGGCCATGTCTTGATTAGCTTTTTTACGAACATGGGAAATTTTAGAAATATATTCGCCTCTAATATACGCCTTCATGGCGTCCCATACTATGGGCAAGTCTGCTGTATTCTTGTTAGTCTGAACGAAATGAGTTATAGACTGCTCAATGTCCTTCTGAATGTCAGGGTGAGTAATCCAGTACGGATTCAATCTCCAAATTCTACTGGACGGAGCAGAATGAGACTGCCAAGTGATTTTTAGAGGAGCATGATCTGAGATTCCTCTAGGGAGGAATTCTGCTTTAGTAATTTTGGAAGACATGGATGGCGAGGCGAAGGCAAGATCAATCCTCGACATAGCCCCTCTAGAGTAACAGGAGAACGCACGATCCACCGGATGACACACTCTCCAAACATCAACCAGACCCGCTACATGTGCCCAGTCCCGCAATGCCCTAGTACCCGCTCTGCAAGTGGACGAAGTTGTTATCCTGTCAATGTCATTATCCATCACAGCATTAAAGTCCCCTAGGACAAGCAGAGGGTCAGGAGGTAAGGAAGTTATAAATGGCAGAAGGTCGTAAAGCAAGGAGTCGTTAAATGGAGGAGGTATATACACACAAACAATAATATAGGGGAAACCTGCCAAGGAGGCGTGTAACAGGGTAAACCTGCCTTCGGGATCATTCCGAACACTCAGCAAGTGAAAGGGCAAGGATTTACTTATCAAAACAGAGGTCCCTCTAGAGTAATTAGAATAAACCGAATGATAGGCATGAGCTATCCAGATTTTTTTAAGTGGAGGGGGATTCAAGGATTTACAGATATGCGTCTCCTGGAGACAAACAATGTGAGGGCGAAATTTACGTAGGAAATTAAACACTAATGTTTTCTTTAAAGGAGAACTAAGCCCTCGCACGTTCCAGGAGATGGCTATAAGGTCAGCCGACATTTGTAGTCCCGAGTTGTGAGTATAGACTCCCTCCTACACAGCCAGACAGAGACAGAAAAAGAGAAGAGGGGAAAAGAGAAGAGAACAAGAAGGAAAAGCAAGAAAGAAGAAGAGTGGAAAGACATTCAATCCCAAAAACCCCCACCCTACATCCCCCGACATTGGAGGAATGCCAATCCCTAAACATAATGTAACCTAGAGGGGTGTGCCGAAACTGTACAGCACACACAGCCAAAAAAGAATATAACTCACACAGTATTTAACACAATGAGAAATATAAAGTCAAGTAAGGTAAACTCCCCAACATGGCTCCCTGGAACCGCTATGCAGGGCAATAGTCCAAAGCTAGCAATCGAAATATTCAAATGATAGAACAAAGAAGGAGGCACACATGGCAAACTACTTGGTAAGTTCCGTAGACGTGGGCCATAGAAGGGTCTTGAGAGAATAGGGAAGATGCACCATCCTATACTCACGAACAGTAGGAGTCAAATCCTGAAGATGACACTGCCATCAGCGTCGGTCTAGCCAGCTGGAGGCCTCAGTCGGAGAAAGGAAAAAATGGGCTTTGCCATCCGCCGAGACCCTTAATTTTGCAGGGTATAGCATAGCATACTGCAGGCCAACTTCCCTGAGGCGACGCTTGACTCCCATAAATTGCTGACGCTGCTTCCGAAGCTCATTCGAGAAATCCGGATATAAAGATACCTGCGAATTCTCGTAGGTAAGCTCACCTTTTCGCCTTGCTGCAGCCAAGGCCGCATCCCTGTCCCTGTAATTTAACAGGCGAGCAATGAGGGGCCTAGCAGGAGCCCCAGGCGGAGGCGGCCGGGCAGGAATGCGGTGTGCTCGCTCAATAACGAAGGCCGATGAAAAAATATCAGGGCCAAGTTCCTGCTTAAGCCAGGTTTCGAGGAATTTCGTGGCATCCGTTCCCTCAGATCTTTCTGGAAAGCCAACAAAGCGGATGTTGTTCCTCCTTGACCGATTTTCTAAGTCATCAGACTTGGCCTCTGCCGCTTCCAATCTGCGGTGGAGGTTAGCAATGCGCTCCGGCAGTGGAGTACACATGTCCTCCAAATCGCTCACACGGCGTTCTACCTCACCAGTCCTCTCTCGGACCGTCTGTAGATCTTGCCGCAGGATAGCAAAGTCCACCTTGAGTTCCTCCACTTTCGCCATCGTAGCTGCGTGACAGGTTTGTATAGTGGAACGCAGAGTCGCCACCACCTCCGTAAGCGTAAGGTCATCTGTGCCAGGGGATTCCCCAGGACTGCGAGAGACCGCTGATGGCGATAAGGTAGGTGAAAGTGGAGGATCTGGAGTAGTCTCCTCCAAAGATTCTGGTACCTGAGGGAGCGATGCAGCCACCCGCGACGGATGTGCGCGTTGCTCCTTAGGCAGTTCAGACCTGCGTGGCTCCGCCATCTTGGAAGGCCGCACCGAGTCACGAAGATGGAGCCGAATATCGGAGGTGTCTGCCGCAGGTTGTTTTTTCTTGCCCATCAGGTTGCCTCTAGCAGTTATCGGCCGACCATAAGCAAGTTCAGCTGTATAAATGTGCAGGATAAAGTCCGGATAAAGCGGTTAAGCCAGGGAGCTAAAGGTGCGTGCGTCCGGTCACATAGCTAGTTGGCCACGCCCCCCGACTGACAGATAGTTAGGCTATTTAGCTGAGCAGCTAGATATTGTTGTAGAATCTACCAAGAGACAATGGCTGGTGGAGGGATTCTAGGAATTCTTGTCATAGTAAAACAACAGCAGTACAATGGTAGTACAATAAAACTGTTGGGCTTGAAGCAGATGGGACAGTGTAATAGACTTCTACGTAGAAGAGAACAGCTTATTTGTAATTGCATTGTCAAGAGGCAAACATTCAGTAACAAAAAGCAAAAAACTGTGAATCAAGGGAAAAGTTGCAACTGCACAATTTAAAAAAAATGGGCCCCTTCTTGTTGGACTCAAGGATGCTTGGCTCATTAATCTTCTTTAACTTATGCTGTGGCACCGCTAGAACTCCACTTCTCCTGCTCTAAGAACATACACTCACCTGCCAGGCATTTCAGCCTGTCTGGTAGGACACAAGCCAATATGTTTTGTGCATGTCATTGAAACAAGCAAGCTCATCGTGAGGTGCAGAGTGCAGCAAAGACCCAGATGCAAGTGCTTCAAGAATGAGCACTAAAGGGCACACTTTTGCACCCCTTAGTGATCATTCTTCAAGCACCTGAATCATTTGCAAATCACCATTTAGAACTACACTACTGAGAACAGAACTTTCTCTGTACGGATGTCCCTTCCAACTCTTTATTCCAAAAGGAAATCCAGCATAAAAAATTTGAATTATCAGTTCAACGTGTTTGCACTCTGTGTATATTTGTACAAGATTGCAGTGCAATTAAATATGTTTGATTTTTTACAACATAAACAGCCATGTAAAATATGTAAGAATTCAATTTGAATTAAGTAGAATACATGTAAATAAGAAAAGAACATGAGAAAAATATCTTGCTTAAAACCTGAGACCCATCAGTTTTCTGAAACCCACTATCAAGAAAGCTCCAAATTACAGGAAGGCCATCTCCCATAAATTATTTCTTTTTTCTCTATAATAATAAAACAGTACCTTGTACTTGATTATGACTGAAATATAATTGATCCTTATTGGATCAATCCTATAGGGTTTCATTTGATTCTTTATTAGCCTTAGGGGGTTATTTACTAAACCTTTTTCTAGTCAAGGTTTTTTTGGGGTGAATTTTTCATTAGAAAAAAAACTAGATGTTTTTTAGATTTATTGAGAGTTCAATTGCAGATGTCTCTTTTACAATTTGAAGAGATCACGTCCTGCACTGGGTTTCATCTCATAATCCAAATATTGGGGTTTTTAAGCGATAACCCGAAAAAAAAACAGAAACATTTGAGTTTTCTCTTGATTTTATCGAGTATGCACTGAATTTTTCAAGTTAGTATATTAATAAATAAGTTAAAATTGTGGATGGGAGTTTGGTCAAGCTTGGTTTAATAAAAAGATGAGATAAATTCGAGTTTTAGTAAATAACCACCTTAAAGTATGGAGATCCAAATTACAAAAATATCTCTTATTCGGGAAAACCCCAGATCCCGAGCATTCTGGATAACAGGTCCCATATCTGTACCATATTCGGGTAAAAGGCATGGACACTACCAGCAAGTTTAAAGGAACAGGGTAGGCTTCTATGGTGGGAGGGATTTCAATTAATTATATTAAAGAATGGGAAAGAGTTAAGCTCTGCCACTTTTGAGGAGAATGGGTGTGTGTATAGAGCCTGTGGTGGTGTAAAGAGGCTAGGCATGTTTAAAATAAAATAGTATTACATAGTATTAAAATCTTACTCAAAAATAAAGCAAGTTTGGGACATTTATAATAAACAACATGACCAAGTCATTACAGCAAGAAAAGGTTATTACATGCTTGAATTAAAACAAATGGTGTATATGTTGCAGGACAGATTACATTATATATTTGTTCTCTCTTTTTTTGTATAAATTCTCATGCAATGATTACCTTTTTCCCCTCATTTTATTTATTCTACTATACGCTTTGTTAGAGCAAAAAGCTCATTTCAGCATTGGAAGCAGGAACTGGATTGAGAAAGTCAGGGGGAAAATATCAGACACATTTTGTCAGCATGTTATTTGTCAAGGGCTGCTTGTTATTTAAGCAACAATAACTGCAAGTCCAGAATTCTGCAGACATTATTGAGGCTTCCCAATGGGCCAACAAGCTGGGGTATAAATGAAAGGCACAGGACACATTAATAGAATTGTCAGAGGAAAATGAATATATGTGTAAAAATAGATAATAACACAATATGTGCTGTTAACCTGTTACTATGTCTGCGAAATATGATTTGCCTTTGAATTGTTTTGACTTTTCACCCTTTCTCTAACACAAAAACCCTATACAGTAAAAGTGTTTTGGGAGACTATAGAACAGTTGCTTTGTTTTGATGAAGGCCAAGGGGAATACCAAACAACCAGTGAGAAGCAAAACTGGGGCATTCACTTCACCAAAAAAAGTAGCAAAACCCAAGAAAAATTGTGAAATGGCAAAATTTTGCCAAAACACTTTGATTCAGTAGGGAAGCCAAAATTAACTTATGGTTAATTGTTTTTATCAATAGCAAATACATTGCCCTGTTTTTCCTAGTAAAAAATAGCTTTCATGTTGTCAATTTCTTCCACACATAGGGGCAAATTTACTAAAGGGCGAAGTGGCTAATGCTGGCGAAAATTCCAGTGTGACGTCATTTCGTCACTTCGCTGGCGTAATTTCGCTAGTGAAGGAAATAGACTCTGGCGCAACTTTGCACTCTAACGCTAGGCGAATTTTCACTTCGCTGGCGTAATTTCACTAGTGAAGGAGATAGACTCTGGTGCAACTTCGCACTCTAATGCTAGGCGAATTTTCTCTCTGGCGAAAGAGCGTTACTATGCATATTCACTACGTTTTTGATTTCACTGACTGTTACCTCTATCGCCAGACTTGCCTTGGCCACCTCAGACCAGGCAAAGTGCAGTGGAGTACATACGACTTACTTGAAATTTTGTCCCAAAAGAAGCCCCAAAAAGCCCTGGCGTCTTTTCCTTTTTTCAGGGTGATA
The DNA here is from genome assembly GCA_038501925.1 of Xenopus petersii. Taxonomy (NCBI): domain Eukaryota; kingdom Metazoa; phylum Chordata; class Amphibia; order Anura; family Pipidae; genus Xenopus; species Xenopus petersii. The sequence goes on along the minus strand of CM076678.1, from coordinate 110,216,075 downwards.
TATACAAAACATCAAAGGTAGAAGGCGCACACTCCCAAGTAGAAAATCAAAAATTGACAAAAGTATAATTATGCGAGGTGCTAATCCTTAAGGACACCACCCATCTGTAGTTTCCAAAAAATCATGCATGAAAAAACAAAAAAAGGAAAGCACAGTCTGTAATTAAATAAAAAATAAATTTTATTGCATGCTAGTTAGCCCACATGGCAACAGCATGTCGCCCTACGCGTTTCGACCTATAAGGGTCTTCATCAGGGGCACAAAAATCAAAAGAAAAAGGCAGAAAGAACAATACAAACAAGACAGTTAAATACCTTGTGGCACATACAGGCAATCAGTGGCAAACGATCGCACATCAGCGCGTGTGACGTCACTTCCGGTTTGTAAACTGAGCAATTCATCACCAATGCATTATGGGAGTACTTCCGGAACGCAAATGCGTTCCAAAGACCGGAAGTGAGCGGAACACGCATATTTACACATAGAGAGGGAAGCTAAATACAATAGTTGCGATGCTAACATATATAAAATCCAATAATATGATGTTCAGATCCATTTCAATTATATTTAATGCTTCCAGCAATACTTCTGTAGATCCAGGTGCATTCTGGGATGCCCTCTGGAACGCAAATGCATTCCACCATCTGGAAATGCATTTCTAATTGAAACTGAAGGGCCATAAATAGGGTATGTAATAAATATGAGATCCACAAAAATATCCAAAACATGCACAACGAATATAAAAGGCAGTATATCTCAGGCATTACTGCTTTAACACTTTCGGTAACGCGTCCCTTTTGGTCCAACATCTCATATAGGTACATTATCAGCATATAATGGGGTAATGAGTTTAACCCCTGAAACAAGAAAAAAAATGTATTATTAAATAAAATGAATACAACATTTACCACAGTTATTGTATATATCGGGCAGTCATACATACCAGGAGGTATGAGTCTTATGGTATCTCCACAGGCTGAGCAAAGGCCATCCACATTATCTAGTCTGCAAAAAGCAGGACAAATTCAATGTATCGTTCAGACCCAAAGGGGTAACAGTGTCGAGGCGGAAAATCCATTCAGCCTCTCTCCTCAAAAGTAAAGTGTCCCTATCAATGCCCCCCCAGAGGAAATTATTTGATCAATTCCCATAAGACGCAGAGATGATATGTTATGATTGTGTTCTCTACAATGTGTTACCAGCGGAGTGGTGTCTTTCCCAATTTTTATAACACTTTTGTGTTTCAAGAATCTACCCTTGAGTTTTTGTATTGTTTTGCCAATGTAGTAAAGACCACATGGGCAAACAATCATGTAAACCACATGTGTAGACTGACAGGTGATTCGATGTTTGATCTGGAATCTTTGTGTTGTTCGTGGATGTGCAAATGATGTCCCCTGTAACATACTATTGCACACCGAACAATTATAGCATCTGAAATTGCCAGGTTGTGGGTTAGACAAAAAGTGTTGTGTCAGATAATGTGATTTACTATCCGCCCTGACAAGTACATCTTTTAAATTCTTTCCCCGTTTGTAGGCAAACATTGGGGTATCATGACAAACAGGTCCCAAAATGGCATCTGTCTGTAAGTGATGCCAATGCCTCTGCACAGTATGTTTGATATATCTACTGGCCGTGGTAAATTTTGTTACAAAGACCTTCCTTTCTTTGGTGTCATCTCTTTTTTGTCTTTCTGCATTTACCTTCACTAACGCTTGTTCCACTACTTCTTGCGTGTAGCCGCGCTCACGAAACCTGTCAGCCATTACTGTTAACGACTTCCCCAATTCCTCTGTTTCAGATGTAATCCGTTTGACCCTAAGCATCTGTGAATATGGTAATGCTTTAATTAATGCCGGTGGGTGAAAACTTGTGGCATGTAAAAGATTGTTGCGATCTGTTGATTTGCGAAAAATGCTTGTTTCAAATTTACCTGATTGATAGGTAATCATTATGTCAAGGAATGAAACTGCAGTCCCACTCCAAGATGCCGTAAACCGAATAGTAGATGGAATATTATTAAGATAATCAATAAAAGAAACCAAGGAAGATTCATCTCCCTGCCAAAGAAAAAAGAGATCGTCTATATAGCGATAATAACCCAGAATGTACTGCCAAAACTCAGATTTGTAAATGTGTTGGTCTTCATACTGTGCCATAAACAAATTGGCATAGGATGGTGCCACATTACTCCCCATCGCTGTGCCTTGCTTTTGTCTATAAAATTTATTTTCAAATCTAAAGTAATTATGGTCCAGTATGAAGCAAAGCAACCGGTGATGTGCGATCGTTTGCCACTGATTGCCTGTATGTGCCACAAGGTATTTAACTGTCTTGTTTGTATTGTTCTTTCTGCCTTTTTCTTTTGATTTTTGTGCCCCTGATGAAGACCCTTATAGGTCGAAACGCGTAGGGCGACATGCTGTTGCCATGTGGGGTAACTAGCATGCAATAAAATTTATTTTTTATTTAATTACAGAGTGTGCTTTCCTTTTTTTGTTTTTTCAGGGTGATAGGCTGCAAAAGATCGTAAATTTTATTTAGGGTACCCAGCTTCCCCCCTATATTTCCTTACATATGGCACATAAACTATACACTGAGCACAAGTGTAGGGCATTATAACAACTTTATTTTATTAAGGTTCCCTGGGCTTGCGTAATGTAATGTATTTGCTGCAACATATATGTCCATTGAAATTTAACTCCCCGACGTATGCAAATTAAGCAACGCTAGCGCAACTTCGCTCTGCTTGCTGAGTTAATGCTGGTGCAACTTCATAACTGTTCAGTGCCGTCGACGAAACTTTGCAACTTTATGAATTAGCATTGACTGAGCGAAGTTTCGCCTGGCGAAGTGTGGCGATGGTGGCGATGGTGGCGATGGCGGCGATGGCGGCGAAGCCGTCACTGGCGAATTTTCACTGGCTAGTGAATTTGCCCCATAGTGCCTGAACAGCTCCTTTGCTAGACAAGGGGTGGGCTGGGGAGGGCTCTGATTCTATTGGTTAATGTTCATTTTTTTCTGGTGCAACAGGCCATATTTTTTTTCCAGTAAAACAGATGTCAAAATTCTAGCTCGGATTTGTAAAGCAAACCATGAAATTTACCGTGAAAACTGTACTGGGTGAAAAGGTTTGCTCATCCCTAACAACAACAGCTGCAATCTTCACTGGTTTGTACCTCCAAACACAATTTTGTTATTTCTTAGGTGGATTGGATGAGGTTAGATTGGAGAGCGGCTGTATAAAAAGCTAAGTAATAAAACATTAAAATTGTCTCACAATATCACTCTCTACATAATACTAAAAGTTAAGTGAAAAGTGAATAGCACCAGTTGGTGCACTGAAAAGCTGTTTGCAAATGATGGGCTCACTGTCTCAATCACAGTGGGGCTCATTTATTAACACAGCGCAGCGCATAATTGGACGCAAAATTTGACTGTGCCATCACAAGCTACACCGCAAATATATTTGCGTGTTATTGCGCTTATCACTTAGCTTTTGCGATGTTTTTTTTTATGCGATTTGCAGAAAAGATTGGGCATTTATGTCGCAAACTATGCCGTGTTTGAGAGGGGCGTATCTGGGGGCGTGGCTACAATGCGCTTGTACTGCGGCCGTCACAGAGTTGTGTCTATATATTTGCACATTTGCGCCCACACAACAGCCCCACAATTTTTACGACAGCCTCTTGGTGGCGTAATAGTAACGCTCTTCAAAATAGCTGCGCTAGTTTGTTCGCATTTTTGCGATTCATGTTGATTGAATGTCAATTTTATGTATGTGTGCAGGGCAATACTGCTAAATTGGGTTCTGGCAATTAGTGTCTGCTGCCTGTTGGTGGGGATGTTTGTTTTTCAGATGACAAATGCTGTGTCTATTACTCCAGTTTCTATTGAAAGCCTAACCTTTTCATATCTGAATCTATTACTGAAATCAATGCATGTTTGCTAGGGTAATTTGGACCCTAGCAAACACATTGCTAAAACTGCAAACAAGAGAACTGCTAAATAAAAAGCTAATTAAAACAAACTCTACAACTAATGGAAAATGATAACCACTAACCAAATGTTAAACTAAAAGATAACTCAAAGGAGAACAAGCAACCAGGTCTCGCCCCCAACAAGAGACCAAGGTTCCTTTAAGAGTTCCAGGATGCCGAAAAACCTTTGGAAGCAAAGAAATATTTGCGTAAAAATAAACGCAAGTGGGGCACATTGAACGCAATATGCGCGATAGGTAGCACAACTGAAATAAGATGTGCGTTCATACATGCGCACAACTAAGCCTTACCTTTGCGGACTTCCAGATCGCACAATTTATTATAAGCATTGCGACAACTGAGACGCAGTTCCGCACCGTCTCAACTGCCTGCGTCTACAACAGCGCACAACTGCACTTTTTAAGGTATCTTGCAGGGTTGTGCGTAACATTAATAAATACTCGCATGCTCTGGGCAAATATCAGACCTCTGTGCTCTTTTTAGCGCTGCGCTGCGTTAATAAATGAGCCTCATTATGTTTTGTTTTTTAAAGAGGTAATGAATTTTAAAGTGACTGTGGAGGGGCAGATTTATTAAGGGTTGAATTTTTTTGTGTCAAAACTCACAAATTAGAATTTAAAAGCACCAACTCAAATGTACACCTCAACCATGGAAACAGTTCTAGTTAGACTATTCACCACCTAAAACCTGCAGAGTTTACATGTCAATGGCAGAGGTCCATTGAACTATTTGAATATGTTAATTGCCTTCCTGACATTCTAGTTTTTTTTGGAGGAAAACTCGTTTTGAATTCAAATTTTCAGGTCAGGACTAATCAATCAAATATTAGACGTTCAAGTTTTTTCAGAGATAACCTCCCATTCAAATTGTGAGTACATTCAAAAAAAAAAATTCACATAAATTCGAAAATCGACCTTTGATAAATAACCCCTTCTAAGACAATTGGTTTATGATCTTTATCTTCTGGAATATCTGGTTTCTAGTGTCCTACTGAACTAAACAGGAGTAAACTAATGAAGTAAAGTTATAACTATTTTCATTTATTCACATGTTGACAGAGGAATGTTGCAAGCACATTTCAGTCTAGAATATGAAATATTGCCTGACTCTAACGCCCAGAACAAGTATTAACTTATATGGCTGGTCAATAATGTTTAGTTTTTTCATTAGAATAATGCTTCTGTAACTACCAAGAGAAAGGCAAAGGATGGACAGGAAATTAGACAAGAAAGTAAAAAAAAAAAAAAAAGCTACAGTCTTTATAACATTGAATACAATTGAAAAAAAATGAATAGGGACACTAAGGGGCACATTTACTAAGCTTGAGTGAAGGATCAGAATGAAACAAACTTTGAATTTCGAAGGTTTTTTTGGCTACTTCGACCATCGAATTGGCTACTTTGACCTTTGACTACGACTTTGAATCGAACGATTCGAACTAAAAATCGTTAGACTATTCGACCATTCGATAGTCGAAGTACTGACTCTTTAAAAAAAACTTCGACTACCTGCTTCGCCACCTAAAACCTACCGAGCACCAATGTAAGCCTATGGGGACCTTCCCCATAAGCTCTCTAAGCAATTTCTGATCAAAGGAAAATCGTTCGATCGATGGATTAAAATCCTTTGATCGTTCGATCGAAGTAAATGCGGTAAATCCTTTGACTTCGATATTCGACGTCAAAGGACTTTACTTCGATGGTTGAATATCAAGGGTTAATTAACCCTCGATATTCAACCCTTAGTAAATGTGCCCCTTAAAGTGCAAGTTGTAATGTGCAGGAAAAGGCAGCATGTTCTGGGCAGGATCATGTAATAGAGGAGGGGTAGCCAAATGGAAATGATGTATGAATTAAAAACAGAAATAATAGGAACAGAAATAAAAATAATTCCAAGTTACATAACCCCATTACCATTTTCCTATCATACACCGGCATTAATATTGTTCCTAAACTGCTTGCATAAAACCTGTATTGGTCCTTCATGATCAAACATCAGATGACATACCCAAACCAATTGTGGGTGCATACAAACAGCAAGGTTAAAAGGAACGTGGAATTATGATTTTCTTCTTCAGCAGATCAATCAGAAACAACAAAAAAGTGCACCTTATTGTGGCATTATTGCACATATATAAGTAGAATAAAGGAAGGAATTCAGTATATTCTTATACTGAGTTTTTAAAAGTTCTGGTGCACTATAATATAGAGAATTGTCATGTTACCTAAGCATATTGTATCCTCAGAAACGTCACTGTGGTATTTCAGCTAATATCATAAGTCAGAATTGCAGTCATTGCTGCTGAAAACCTATGTTTTTGCCTCCTGTAATTGTCGGTTTGTTCCTAACAGTGTGGAAAGCTTATTTTTTGAATACTCCCAAGATCAAGAAAGATGAATTGCCTGGAATTGTTTCTACAGCAGAGAGCGGCTGGCCATAAATACATCTAAATTATTTTTTTCATTATACCTGAAATGACCTCCTAATGTTTCCAGAAAGCTTCTTCATGGATATCTGTCAGACTAGAAACCCCCTTCTGATTTTATATTACTGCAGGGATGAAATGAGAAATTGAATATATGCTTTGCATTTACACAGTAGATGATTGCTTGGAAATCATAGATATCCAGTTGGAGTAGTGATAATTGCATCATGATTAGTTCATGTTTTATGGCGTCGTGATTAATAAAGACAGATGTTTTTTTATTATCTTAAGGAGCAGGATATCCCCTTGTTCAACATGAATTCAATGAAAAGGTATTGTGGCAAATATACTTTTTTCCCTATAGTTTTACAGAGTAATCATGAAAAAATCTATGGTTTTTGTTTTAAATCTAATTCTCTACCTCACAAGAACCAAACATGGAGTAGCTTCAATTTTTCTGTTTAGCTCAAGAAATACTTTAACTTCTGTGAATCAGAATTGACTAATATCAGGAGCAGGGAAATCAAATGAAGCCTCTTACACTATGGCAGGGAAGCAAGTGGTACATATCTAAAAAATCCAAAGTTGTGCGCATATACTAGGAACTGTCACTGCCCACGGTTGATGCTTTGTGCTTCTCCGGAATGACACAAAAAGCAGATCTAATCTTTTTTATGTAACACAATATTTAGGGGCAGGTGCAGTTTACCCATTGCTTCAGTTAATAAATTATTTCTTCTTCAGAGGATGATTTTTTAGCTTCTCTCTATGGGGCAGATTCGCCAGCAACAGTTTTGCACACCTCGCACCACTTTGCCAAGCGCAAATTCACTACAACTACGCTTATTCATTGACATGCAAAGTTGCGTCCTGGTCCTGTACTAGCGTTACTTTAGCAGTGCGAGCATTTCAAAGCGAAGATGCACTAGCGTTTGTTTGTTCCTAGCGAAAATTCTCTACTGACCTTACACTTAGGTCAATTTGAATAGGGCGGGTACATTAAAGTTGTATGGACGTCTTTATTAGAGATGTTGGTGCAAATGCTTGAAGTTAACACTTTTTATTACAAATATCCAGGGAACCTTAATAAAGACAAAAGAGTTAATATTATGCCCTACACATGAGCCCACTGTAATATGAATACTCCATATGTTCCAAAATGTCTGGTGAAAAATGTTAAGTTAAGTTAGTACTTCTGCAGGCAATCTCGCTTAAAAAAGGAAAAGTCGCCAGAATTTTTTGAACTTTAATGCATTTTTGGAGGAAAAAAGCACGCTCTCCTGCAGCCAGCCGGTAAGGTAAAAAGGAAAAGTTTATTTCATCTCATTAAAAGTCAATAGTCCTGACGCGTTTCGTATCAATAGACACGTAATCATAGGCACAATTTTAAATTTAAAAATTGAATGCATTTTTGGCCTACGTTTTATGATGTAACTGACATCAGATTGAGGAAGATCTAACTTTATTTTAGCAGTTCGTCTGGTCTGAGGTGGCAAATTCAACTCTAACGGTAGCGTTCAGTAAAATCAACACTTTACTGAATTTGCGGATCAATGATCATTTGCCTGAGCGAAAAGTCGCCTTGCGTTAGAGTGCGAATGAACGCTAGTGACGTTCCAGTTCACTAGTGAATTGTTGTCTGCACCTGTGATGTGATGTCCCTGCGGAGTGGATTTCTGGCAAAAAGTCACTAGTAGTGATGGGTGAATTTATTTGCCAGGCGCAAATTCACGGCAAATTTGTGCGATTTGCTGCCGGCAAATAAATTCATGAAACGGGCGTGAAAATTCGCCGGCGTCAAAAAAAATGGAAGTTTTTTGGACGCCGCCGCATTTTCGCCAAAAAAACGGACGCTGTTTCGCAAATTCGCCCATCAGTAGTCGCTTGCGTCCCCATCAGTAGTCGCTTGCGTCAGCCACTTTGCCCTTTAGTGAATCTGCCCCTATGTTTTTATCTTCATTGTTTAGATACTACTTTGCGCATATAACTGTACATCATTAGTTCATGTTGGACCTCTAATAAATTTGTCGTTAAAGTGTTACCAGTGATTCCTGCACAACTTACAAATTGAATCCAACAATCTTGTGGCACCTGCTCTATATGTTCTAACAGCTCTAATAACTTAAGCTTGAATGCCTTTTTGAACAGGCAAATTATTTTGTGTATGTATGTATCTTCCATAGCTACAAATTGAAATAAGTAAGAATTGAATTTCCAGTATCATGTTCAGAATCTGAATGCTTAAATATCAGGTGTACAGCTACAAAAAAACCTATAGTATGGAGTTTTTGGTAATTTCTACTGTACTGTCAATCCAATAGAAGGTGCCCATCAATCAGACAATCTTTTTATCATTCGGAAAGCAAAAATCAATGCATTAAAAGGTTATGGTTTGATATATAGAATCAATATTAATCATTCTTTTTTATTTGATAGTTGTTTGCTTTAACCAAAAGAAAGATTTGTGAGCTCACTATTCAGCCTTATTGCTAATAATTTTCCTTATCCTGGAGTAAACAAAATAAAATATTCCATTTAGGCTATTGCAGTGTTATGCAGTGCAGTAATTAAAATGCCATTTTGTTGTGCCATATTGAAACATATTGAAACATCACCCATTGCTTCCCTTAAAAAGTACGTTTTTGCATGGTGCAGAACACTATATTCTAAGAAAATCCACTGTTGGGCATTATGTTTTATTTAGTTTTTTAAATTATTGACCAGTTTTCAGCAGTTTTTCAGATGTCTGGTTACTAGTAGGGATGGGCGAATTCGACCCGTTTCGTCAAAAATTTGCCGCCGACTAAATGACGCTGACGCCCATTAAAGTCTATGGGCGTCCAAAAAAATTTGTCGCGCTGTGAAATTTTTTTGACTGCATCTTTTTATTTTGACGCACAACACCATACAAGTCTATGGGCATCATTTTTTCAGTGAAACAAGGCGAAAAAATTTGCCCATCCTTAGTTAATAGGGTCACTGAGCACAAAAAAATAAATAACGTGAACCCTTTGGAAACAGTTTTAGGTGACCATGGTCTATATTTTACTAACAGTACATTTTAGAGAACACTTAGGGGCTGATTCACTAAATTCGAGTGAAGGATTCGAAGTAAAAAAACTTCGAATTTCGAAGTATTTTTTGGGCTACTTCCACCATCGAATGGGCTACTTCGACCTTCGACTACGACTACGAATCGAAGGATTCGAACGAAAAATCATTCGACTATTCGTCCATTCAATAGTCAAAGTACTGTCTCTTTAAAAAAAACTTCAACCCCCTACTTCGGCAGCTAAAAGCTACCGAAGTCAATGTTAGCCTATGGGGAAGGTCCCCATAGGCTTTCCTAACTTTTTTTGATCGAAGGATATTCCTTCGATCGTTGGATTTAAATCCTTCGAATCGTTCGATTCAAAGAATTTAATCATTCGTTCAAAGGAATAATCCTTAGATCGTATGATCCTAGCATTTGCGCTAAATCCTTCGACTTCGATATTCGAAGTCGAAGGATTTCAGTTCCTAGTCGAATATCGAGGGTTAATTAACCCTCGATATTCGACCCTTGATACATCTGCCCCTAAGCTTTAGGCCACAAACATATTGGAAAAGTCTGTTTTCACAAATAAGTGTCACATACTAAATTTTACACCTAAAAATGTACATGCCCCATAACCAGACAACAAGAAATGCACATAACAAAAAGTAAAGGTTACTTACACTGTTAATATAACATAGTATAGTGGGCTTATGGGGATTTATCCTATTAAAAGAAGAGACTATGGGGCAGATTCATTAAGGGTCGAATTTCGAAGTTAAAATTACTTCGAAATTCGACCCTCGAATTGAAATCCTTCGACTTCGAATATCGAAGTCGAAGGATTTAGCGCTAATCGTTCGATCGAACGATCGAAGGATTTTTCGTTCGATCGAACGATTTTAATCAAACGATCGAAGGAAAATCCTTCGATCAAAAAAAGCTTAGCAAGCCTATGGGGACCTTCCCCATAGGCTAACATTGACTTCGGTAGGTTTTATCTGCCGAAGTAGGAGGTCGAAGTTTTTTTTAAAGGGCAAGTACTTCGACTATCGAATGGTCGAATAGTCGAACGATTTTTACTTCGAATCGTTCGATTTCGTTCGAATTCGAACGAATTTAACCAATTCGAAGTACCCAAAAAATACTTCGAAATTCGAATTTTTTTCATTCGAATTCTTCACCCGAATTTTGTGAATCGGCCCCTAAATGTTGACTATAGGCTCCTAATATACAAAAGGTGTTACGCATGGCATCTACTTACCAAACTACTGTTTTTTTTGGTATCGATTTTGTTGCTACTTTTCACGAGTGAAGGTTCATACAAAAGTGAAGGTTCATGCAAAGAGATATGTCGCATAACTCACCCATTTCTCCTTGTCCAATTTTCATTTTATCTAATAAATCTGGTTTGTGAAGTTAAAGTGTAATTTGGTAGCAGCATCTAGGGGCAGGCAGTGGATCTCACAGGTTAATCGTGGACTGCTCTCTCTGCAGCAGAAATCCCATGGCTAATCAGCAGCCTGACCTAGGGGTAGCAATCAAATCTGAGATACATTGTTTTCCACTCAAGACTATTGTTGCAAAAGTAAAACTCAATTTTGTTAACTAAAACTAAAAAACACTGCCTCCATATTTTCTTGCTGTGAGACACAGCTGGGAACTATTTAAAAGGGAGGTTATATCACAGTTTTCATTATATTTTCATACAAATGGGCACATTCAATCTACTCCTCACAGCTTGCAGTGAAGTCAGGTACGTATGTGAAGGAATACTCTCCTTTTAAGGAATATTTTAAAACTGCATTAGACATGTTCATATGTAGAGAGAATGTCCTCCCTCACTTTAAAATATGTATGCACATCTCTGCAAAGTCTCTTCTCATTGAAGCCCAAACTTAAATGTTCCTGTAGCAGCTATAATGGTAAAGTAGATGATAATAAATAATTTTATTGCGTACTAGATGGTGCGAGTGCCTCATTGATATTGTGCTATTGAAATGTCCTTGTATTACCAAAGTGTATTCTGGCAGCTACTGAGAATTTGATATTGTTACAAAACAGAACACAGGTGATCCTAAACAGATATGAATGAAATAAGTGTATTAATGACACTATAAAATAATTCGTAAATTGCTCCTACACACACACACAACCTTAATCTGGGCCTTGTGCAAGAGCTACTGATAAAGATATAACAACACAGTGGGAAGTTTCATGAAGGCCTCGTGTATTTGCAATGTGTAAATGATGTTCCACAACTATCAAAAGTACTGTAACCCCTTTGTCGGTGTTACACTCCACGTGTGGCGCTTACCTGATGACACAGGCCAAACCTGAATCACTCCGCAGTGGTATTGGGAGAGACTGGGTACCTAGTACTTACTAGCGCAGTGGGATCCAGGAATGCACCTACGGGTGACCCCACTAGGAATACAGTAATAACACACACACCTTATTGGTTAAACTGAATAACTGTTTATCTAAAATAAATGGGCACCTAATACATGCAGCATTCCTAACCAGTGGCAATAGGGCCTCACTAACTAACTTGCTAACGCAAAACTGTCTAGCCTAAAAAGGCAAAGTCCTTTAATGTCCTTTCAATAACAGTGTATTTGTATCTTCAGCACTCTTTAGGGTACTGTCCCTTTAAACAGGATACTCACAAATAGGGATGGGCGAATTTGACCTGTTCCTTTTCTCCAAAAATTCGCCGCCAAAACGTTGCCGACGCCCATTAAAGTCTATGGGTGCGTCTTTTTATTTTGACGCACAACACCATATAAGTCTATGGGTGTCATTTTTTCAGCGAAACAAGGCGACAAAATTCGCCCATCCCTACTCACAAATCCTCTTCAGATACTTTAAAGCTCTCTTCAGGCAAATCTAGCACGTTCAATCATACAGTATGATTACCAGCCCCTTTGGATGATCAGATAGGAATCTCCTGCTGGTTGTTCCTCCAGTCTGTATTCCTTTCACACTCTCTTGTCTTTCCAGTAGGGGCGGCAAAAAGCCGATCCTGCACCTTTAAGAGCAGAATTTCCGGTTTTTAGATGTAAGCACAGTCCAAACACCATGCACAAAACAAAGCTCCTATACTGTGGCACTCTGAAGAAGAGAGATATATTTATATATACTATATATTTATATAGGGGGTGTATATTTTGGAAGAGGTGGTACTTTAGTATATATATATATATATATATATATATATATATATATATATATATTATAATATAATATATATTATAAGTCACTGAGGAGTTCTATGACCTTCGACCTCGTGTTTTTGTACAGGTCATGGAACTCCAAGGCGACTTCTAATATCCTCATATATTGCAACAGGGGGTACTTTATTATAATACACAAATTTCAGTGAGTCATGTGATAGAAAGGAAATAACTGAGCTCTGGTTATAACTGATGACATCACTAAGCACCATTTATAAGGATAAAATTTATAGGGTATTCATGGTTTTTGTGTATTATATATATATTCAGTACAGGATGAAGATGATATTTTGATCAACACAGCTCTTTCAGCAAGTCATTAAAATGCCCTTTCTCATAGCCATTCACTTCTCGTTATGCTTTTTAACAGCATAGAAGACCCTGCCAACAGAAAAGTAGACATAATTGCGTCAAAGTACAAAAGGTGCCAAGAACAATTGCCCTGACCATGCAAACTAATGGGTAACTTTATGTAAGGAAACCAGCTCTGCCATTTAGTTAGAAGTATATTGTTCTTTCCGTGCACATCAGAAAAAGGAATGTGAAGGGTCCAGAGCAACATGAGAAAGAATGTTCTGAGGATTATCTATTAGTATTGCATTTCCATTGTTAATATGTCATTCTTGTCCCTAAAGAGATGAAATTCTGTTAATGATGAGCTACATTGATTATGTGAACTTATAATGAGGACAGAAATAGAGTTCTCTAGTCATAATGAGAAATATAAGAATACATGGGATATTTAAACCTTTGTTTAACATCAATAGTCTGTCTTACATTCTCAGGTCCGTCTAACAGATGTACAGTCCTTTTGTAATTAATCGGTAACATACATGGCAAAGTTAAATGACTTCATTCTGTAGTGCTTGCAGGGTCCCACAGTGACCTGAAATATTTGTTGGTTCCATTAGCAGCACTCATCTTATTTTAAAAGTACTATTTCTCTTTAGTCATGACTAGTAAGATTGGAATGGGATAATGACAGGCACAAGTGCAGGAATATTATCTGTTCTCAATCAATGTACTCTTCAGCTTGAACAAAGAATCTACCACTTGTTACCTAATACTAGCAATTCCAAACTTTTCAAACTAATCCCTATAAGCCTTTAGATATTTCCCATTCTAACTAACAGTTTCCCAGTCTGCACATTAGTATACTGTGTCAATACCCACTTGAACTTTTGTTCATATTTTGTTTAGTCAGTGCATCCGAATTAGTTATTCAAGTTAGGGCGTATCATGTATGCAGAGCTGTCAAACTGGTAGAGTGCACAGTCAGGGTACCTGAGTATGTGACATCAGAGGATGTGACATCAGCAGAACTGACATCATGCACACAACTGCTCTTGAAGCCAAAGAAACCGTGCTGCGCATGTAAACATAGCTCCAGTTGATGTCACTGAAATGTTCTGCGCATGTGCACACTTGATTTCCGCCAAAAATAGTGGAAAGTTTACAGAAGTCGTTACAAATCCGTAATGTGTTGGAGTGATTGGAGTCCAATGACAAAATGAGCAGGATGACAAACTGCAAATTCTGGTAGCGCTCAAAAAATGGGGGGGGGGGAGTTGACAGCTCTGCGTATGGCAAACCCAACCCCCAGGGAAGTGACTGGATTCCTGTCTAGGCTTGCTTTTCTGCCTTTAACAACCACCTTTGGCTTGGGCCTGGCCCTCAGCTACTCGGGTGCCACAAGGACTTAATGCCCGAGAATCCAGCAACTTCCACAGGGGCAGGTGAGGTTGCCGAACACATACTTTGGGAAGGAACTGGACGTAGTCAGACAGACTGGGCCACAACCAGGTAACAGGAGTAGAATTGTGAAGCAAACTCAAGGTTAGGAACAGGTCAGGTTAAGAACCAGGAGGTCACACAGAGAACCAGTAGCCTGAGTTAAAGGAACAGCAAACAAAGGTTACAGAGCGCATAGGACAAGCAAGCTTGGCCTATAACAGGCAGTGAGGCACTGTAGAGCAGAGGGTTATATTGCCGACCATTGACTAACTCTAAACACCTGTGAGTAGACTGAAAACTGGTGAAACAGGCAATGCATACTTGGGAATACAGGGATACCAATAGTAGTGAATCAGAACCTTATCTGTAGAGCAGAGGTAATGCAGACAGCATTGATAATAGCATTTCACTGGTTCAAGCACAAGCAAAATATTACAGGGAAGTGTTTGGTAGTCAAAAAATATTTTGGTGAAGGATTCCCACAACATTTCTACACATTAGCACAGGGTAAATACATTTTTATAGAGCTGATATGGCAGAAATGAAAAAATGTATTTATGCAAGAGATAAAAATGTAATTTTATCCTTTTATCACTAAAACTTGTTTGAGACTGGTCTTATACCTCTCCAAGGGACCCTGCGCTTTATAAACAAATGCATTGCAAAAAGAGTACATGTTTTGGGAGCTCATATCACCAAATAAATCTTTTATTTTTTAATTTGGATTCTTAAAAGAGACAAGTACTTGAATTATAGCAAGAGGGTTGCTGCTTGGAATTGCATTGCATTATGGCCTGGTTGGGAATACATGATTCAGTTTAGATAATGCATTTTGTAGGCTGTTGATCACATAAAATATGCTAAATTCTTTTTAATTAAGAAAATGTAACATATCTAATTAGTAAGGCAAAGTTGATTGTAAGTTTGCATAGTGCTGGTTTCTACACGTATCATGTTTTATAAAAAAATATAAAGATCTGAATGAAACATCCAAGTTGGATTTAAATTTCTAATCTAGCTAATATTCTGGGCATGCTAAGATCTTGCACTATGGAGTGCCTGCTTACCACTAGAATTAGTTCGGATTTTCAGGATAATTAGCTCTGGTTAACTCTCTCTGTGCTGGAGTAAATGTCACTGAGGTTTAACCAGCCTTTGAAAAGAACCTTTCATAGCAGTGAATGTTTAGTGAGGCTGCAGATTAAGTGAAGAAAACAACTTCCAAAATCTATTTACTAAAAGGTATATAGTGTGACACTAACACATTTCAAGACTTCCATACTGATACATGGGAAATACACCCTGTTTATGAAGTGAATTTATAGTACCTTTATATTTCTAGAAGAGCTCATAAGCACATCAGTATAACTATAGTACTACTGTATAATGCTTCATTAGCCTACACGTTGCAGACCTTTTCTACATTGTAACAGTAAGGTTGGTTGAAAAAAGACACACGTCCATCAAGTTCAACATTTTAAGTCCATAAATAACCTGCCTAACTGCTAGTTGAACAAGAGGAAGGCAAAAAAAACCCATTTGAAGCCTCTCCAATTTGCCTCAGAGAGGGAAAAATTATTTCCTGACTCCAAAATGGCAATTGGACAAGTCCCTGGATCAACTTGTTTTATAAGCTATCTTCCATAACCCTGTATTCCCTCACTTGCTAAACAAAATCCAACCCCTTCTTAAAGTTATCTAATGTATCACTCACTTTGACTTATTCAGGAAGAGAGTTCAACATCTTTACAGCTCTCACTGTAAAAAATCCCTGCTAAATATTTAGACATAACCTCCTTCTTCTAATCAGAAAGGGTGACCTTGTGTAAGCTGGAAAGGCCTACTAGTAAATAAAGCATTAGAGAGGTTATTGTACAATACCTTTATATATTTATACATAATTATCATATCACCCCTTAAACACCTCTTCTCCAGGGTGAACAACCCTGACTTGGCCAGTCTTTCCTCAGAGCTAAAATTTTCCATACCTTTTACCAACTTAGTTGCCCTTCTCTGGACCCTTTTTAATTCAATAATGTCCCAATTGAGATAAAACTGCATTTCATATTATAGATGGGGCCTTACTAGTGCTCTGTACAGTGGAAGAATAACCCCCTCCTCCTGCAAATCTATGCCCCTTTTAAAGGAACAGTTCAGTGTGAAAATAAAAACTGGGTAAATACAAAAGCTGTGTAAAATAAAAAATCTTTCTAATATAGTTAGTTAGCCAAAAATGTAATGTATAAAGGCTGGAGTGACTGGATGTCTAACATAATAGCCAGAACACTCCTTCCTGCTTTTCTTAAAACAATATCCTGCCCCTTCTTAAAACAATATAGCATATTTAAATAAATTAATAACTGAACAATTGTGGACTAAGAGGAAAGTCATACAATAGCTAACTGTGCCTGTATAGAAAAAACAGTTTCTGAGAACTGACCAAAGTTCTAACCTCCATTACATTTTCATTGTTACAATTTCAGCATTTGATTTGATCCCATTTGATAGATGGCATGTTGATGTCGCTCTTACATAAGGCCCACTAAATTCTTTGATAAAAACTTCATGTTTTTCACAAAATGGGAAATGGGTAAAAAAACCTCATATTTAAATATTGATAAATTTGCCCCATAGTATTTTAAGTCACTGTCTTCTAAATGTTATGAACTATATATGAAGAGGCATTGAATCCATCAACTAAAACATAAATTGTTGATCCCTGGTTAGACCTCACCTTATGCTTTGCAGTTTTAAATGCTGGTCTATAATAACTGTACTACTGAGCAAAAAAAAAATATGCAGTTGTATACTAAATTGGTAAAAGGAATTAAACAATACACTTAGGGGCAGATTTAGCAAAATCAGTAGATTTAAAAAATCAGATTTTTTGTGCTCAGGTAAATAGGATTGACTCACAAACTCAAATTGAATTCAAGTTTTTTTTCCGAAAAAAACCTCGATTCATTAGGAAAGCAGCTAACAACTCCAAATTGATCCCAGGAAGTCCCCCATAGGTAAAAACAGCAATTTGGTAGGTTTAAGGTTGCGAATAGTCGAATTTGAAGTCTTAACTGGCCAATGTATGATAAATTTCAAAAGTCTAATTAAAAAAAACTTGAATCAAATTTTAACAATTCTCTAGTCGAATTTGACAGTTTTAAAAAACTTGAAATTTGAAATTCAAAATTTGAATTTTCACTTCGAACATTGATAAATCTGCCCCTTAGTAAAGATTGTAAATGTGGGCTGGTTTTGAGAGTATAGACTCTTTAGAATTAATGAAAAGGGCATTACATAAAGTCCCTTATTTAGATTAATTGTAGATTTAAAGGTTAGCTGGTTCAATGGGAGGCAACATTAATAGGGGCACATTTTCTAAGGGTCGAATATCGAGGGTTAATAAACCATCGAATTCGACCCTCGAAGTAAAATCCTACGAATTCAAATATCGAATTCGAAGGATTTACAGTAAATCCTACAATCGATCGATCAAAGGAAATATTGTTTGAAGGATTTAAACCGATCGATCGAAGGATTTTTCTTCTATCAACTGATGGGGAAGGTCCCCATAGGCTTACATTGTACCTCGGTAGGTTTAAACTGCCGAAGTATGTAGTCAAAATTTATTTTAAAGAGACAGTACTTCGACTATTGAATGGTCGAATAGTCGAACGATTTTTAGTTCAAATCGTTCGAATCAAAGTCGAAGTCGTAGTAGCCTATTCGATGGTCGAAGTACCCAAAAAATACTTCGAAATTCGACGTTTTTTTATTTTGAATCCTTCACTCGAGCTAAGTAAATGTGCCCCTATAAGTTTTTTTTGCAATGAGTGTAATTAGACTGTGGCATTCTCTTTCTGTTAATATTGTGATGGCATAGACTCCTGATGAAGTTGTTTTTTAATACCTGGGATAGACAGAGTCTTAACTAGGTACACCATGTGGTGCAAGCACTGTCCTGATATTCAAATTTCCATGACGTCTTACTACATATGGGTAAACACAAATCAAGAGTAGTTTTATGACCTTAATGATGGAGGCTTTCCTTCTTGAAGATTGGTCCAAGATACTATTGCACACAGTTCAGGATTTGTATGATTGCGTGTGTATGTGTTTTGACAAGAGCCGTGGGGAATTATTGCCTCCACTGAGTCATTCATTCAGAGTGCTAATATATTGAAGGGTGGACCTTCATGGATAAGTGTTTTTAATCCAAACTACATGCAAATAAGGAAAATCAGTTTGATGTCAGAAATACCAAGCAAGGTTAAGTTCTCAGCTCCCACGATTAGGAAACAGCTAATTACTTATGTACTTAACATCTGTTAGATGATATACTGCATTTTGTTGGATGCTGCCCAAGAAAATAAACATAAATTAAAACTTCTCTGTCTGGGTGATCTTATCTACCAGCAAATTGTTATTTAATCACATAAGTGGAATCTATAACACCACCCCTAGTTATACTAGTCATAGACTTCTGTAAAACTGTGACCTCTGCTGGTCAGTTGTCAAGATACTGGTACAAGTTCTTCTAGCTTTACCAAGGGATTACCCAGCAAGATCATATCATCATCATCATCATCGTTTATATATATATAGCGCTGTCAAGATACGCAGTGCTTTATCATGTATTATTAGCTTTAAAATTGATCATTACAATGTTCTTTAACATTCAGAAGTCACTATGGATCATCATAGCCTCCCTATAAGATGTATTGTGCCAGATGCACAATTTCTTATCAAAGTCGAGGACACAGTTATTCCCCACTGAGGCACAGCCTCTCTTGAAAGAGACTAAGGATCCTTTGCAAAGTGTATTGACATGCCAATGGCACTAATTTATAAAATGATATATTGGATATAATTATTGAATATGCACTGATCACATTTTCACATAACATCAGAAATAAAACAGTATGTGGCAATCTATGGCAACATTCCTATTCCATTGCAGAGAAAGCATTAATCTAATAATAGAAAATACAAATGGCAAAAATTTAGAAAAACGATCAACAGTTTTGTTAAATTCCAGAATATCAGGTAAACAATAGAACACTATAATTAGAAAAGCATATATATAGTACACAACTCTCTTAAAGCACAGTGATAGAGAACATGGACCCTCATTTTACACAGCTGGATTATCTAACATGAGTTTGAGAGTCAGAAAACAGAGTGCACAGCTTCATGTTTTTGAATGGTAAAGGTAAGCTCTTGCTGATGAGAAGTTTTTTTTAATTTGTGCAAGAGAAAGGATTAAAGTTGCACCCTATGCAGAGTGAGACTGAGCCAGCGGGACACCATCACTGGCCGGCTTTTATTTATTTTTTTTATTGATGGAGTCACGACTTGGTTTAGCTGGACTTGGAGTTTAACTATTGAGTGCTGTTCTCATATCTACTGCTAGCTGAAGTAAGGGAGCATTTTTAGGAATGCTGGTGTCAGGGAGCTGTTATCTTGTTACCATCCCATTATTCTGTTGATAGGCTGCTGGGGGAGAAGGGGGGGATGATATTACTCCAACTTGCAGTGCAGCAGTAAAGCATGATTGAAGGTTATCAGAGCACAAGTCACGTGGCTGATGACACCTGGGAAGCTAAAAACATGTCTAGCTTCATATCAATTTTCAAAATTAAATATAAAGAAAATCTGTTTGCTCTGTTGAAAAATGGATTTCACTGCAGGATTCTGCTGGGGGAACTATATTAACTAATCCATTTCTAAAAAAAAAATCAATTTCTAAAAAAAAAGTACTGTAATTATTGCAATAGAAAACACAATGGCATTCATTGTTGGTGCACATAAACCTTAGACTGGGAGAGATACATTTTTTTATAGTAGTATATAGTCATGTTAAGCTGGTCAGCAGATTGTTAAAGGTGAGACATTAAGCTTAATTACACTGGTTGTTTTTAGATTTACAAATAGCAGGGTTGCTACTCAACATAACCAGTGGCACAACATCTTACTGAATATGGAGGTTGCCTATGATGAAAGTATGAAAATAGAAACCCTCATAGAAAAGGCCAGTTCCCCAAACAGGAACCATGGCAGCAACTCTGTCACGGTTGCTCTCAACTCTCAAACATCACTTTTAAATACATTTGGGCCGATAGCATGGTGGAGTACAGAATAAGTCTTTTTAACAGTAGCAGAAAAATCTATTAATTGATAATCACATCAGCACATTCTAATTGTTAGTCAGTGCATATTGATTTTAGCAGGTTTGTGAACATAATTTATTACAGCCTTGTGACACTCTGGAGACTGTATGAAGATTGCTAGCTAAGTCCCCTGCATCCACCCAAATTAGCATGCCAAGGGGCTGGCCATTCACCCCACCCTTTAGTTTAATACATTCTTATTAGTGATAGGGAAATCTGATCAGTTTTGCTTCACCGAAAATTCGCAAAACTGTGCAATAAATCTTTGATGCTCAGCTAATTTTTTCCATCATTGGAGTCATTTTGCGGTTAAACCTGTTGAAAAAGTTTGCTCATCACTAATTCTTACAGTCTGCCTGGCAAAGTGACAGCTTTCTAGCTCAATCAGACTGGAGCTATGATAGTAATACACACCATTCATACATCTTCAAAAATGCTGTAGACTTGGCCCTTAAGCAAGAAGCACTTCGCAGATAATAAATAATCAATAATATGCCACTGGGGATGGCAGATTCTTACTGGTCCAACAGGCACAAACAGGAGACCTGCAGTACAGGTATATGCACCAAGAGATATTTGGATTTCAACCTGCCCTTTTACAGCTATGAATTTTAGGCGAAATAATAAATAATTGCTAGCTACCTTTCCTTCTTCACAAAGATGAATATATGTATTAAAAATGGTCTTTGTTCTCTTTCACTTTAAATTTAGACAGTTTGCCGGAATAAAATGCAGAATTGCAAATGATTTCCACTATCGTCTAATGTTTTCATAGAGAATTCCCTTTAGAAAAATGTATTTTTTAATTGTTTGAGCAATGACATTTCAAAGCAGTGGATGAATAAAGATCGTCTCTAGGGCTGTGGGGAATCTGTAAAGGACAGAGGGATTTAAGGAGATAAACAGCAAATATTTCTGATGGAATATTTTCACACGTTTCCTGTGGTTAGAAGGAGGGAGCAGCTGAATATAAGGCAGTGCAAAGCTATCATTTCCTTAAACAAAGGCTTTTGAGTTTTAATTCTTAATGCTACGAATATTTATAGAACATTGCAGATTACCTTTTGTTGTTGTGCTGAAGTTTGCGTTGTAATTACATTTATGTATGACTGATGCCTAAAGATTATACAGGGAAGGCTAACTATACTTTCAGGGAAGGCTAAATATATTAAAAATCCTTATTACTCTTCTTTTTCCGGCATAACACACAATTGGGGAAATGACAGACCTAGTAGGAGAACACGGTCAGTTAAAGGACTAGTAAAACCCAAAACCAAAAGGATTTGTGTGCCTTTAATTGTATTGCACTGTTAAGCTACACTGGTACAAATTGTATGTTTTCTAGATGCGATACTACTAATATTGTAGTGTAGCTAAGGGGCAGCCGCTCGAGTTGAAATTGGACTATAGGGAAGTGTTAACATAGCAGAAAATACAAATGTTTTGTAGAATACAATGTTTTTAGTTCTTACATAAACCAGGGTCAAATTTCATTCATTGCTTTCTACAGAACTATCAGAACTATAGAATGAAAACATCACATAAAATAGGACATTTGTTGCCAAGAGATATTTTTTTTGCGTGAAGGACTATCAGATAAAAAATGGTTTCCTGGAATTTACGCCTTTTTAACGCAGTCTCCTGGGATACATACCGTTGGGGTTCTATTGTACTCTGGTGCAAAGGAACTACAGTATAAGAATGAGGCTTCTGCCTTGGGATCTTTGCATCTGTTGTTTTTCTCTCTGAGGTAGGCCATGTCACACATTATAGGGTCTATTTTATGAACATTACAATTTTCTTTTTTTTTTCCCACAAATTTTTTCTCTAAAAATTCATGTTTTTTTTAATTATTCCAAAAATTCAAGATTTATAAAATGTAAAAAACACAAAAAACTCATGCAAAACTTCGGCAAGTTAAAGCAGTCGCGGGCCTGTAGAAGTCAGCGGGAGCTGCACTGATCCTCTTCAACCTTTTTCAGTCATTATCATTTTTTGAGGTATAAGAGGTTTGTATTTCTGAGCACACCGTTCAGCATTTTTTTTTGTTGGTACTTTTTATATTGGGATTTTTAAAATAAATCCTAGGTTCTAACACCACTAAAATGTCAAGTGTTGACTGAAATGTGGATTTTTTTTTAATTAACACTTTTTCTCATTGTCTAGTCCTATGTCAGCCATGAGAGAAATTTTTAACCAAGTTTTGCCACAATAATGTCGCCCATAAACTCCAAAGGGTGAAAAATATTGTTGCTTGTCAAAAAAAACAAGAAAAATTGTCGCCATCGACTTCAATGCATTTCTGCGTATTTCCGTTTCGCAAATTTGTAGCGAAGTGAAACGGGTCAGATTCACCCATCACTAGTCCTGTTGTGTATTCGGTTATTCAGTTACATTGCTGCTTTTAACTGTACCCAGGCAGGTTATGGATTCATTCTCTCTCAATCTCTTGTTCTATATACCTATATACATTATATTACACCTACCACATTAAGAACTTTAAAAAAAAGAAAATCAAACCCCTCACCTGGGATTAAAATAACCTTTTAAGGTCAGCAAAATAGCTACGGTACTTTTTGTCATAGCCCTAAATATGCTGCCTCTGCTCCCTTGCTAACTCTGTAGCTAAATGTTAATTATCTACACCCCTGCCAAGCTTAATGAGGTATTTATTGCACACTGATAATTAGAGGTATTACAGAACACCTCTCCATATGCATGGAATTGCAAGTGCCGATTCCAGTGTTACCTACAAACAAATCACTTTTTTTTTTACATCCATGCAGATGATTTATAGTTTTATTTCCCTGTGCATTGTTCTATTTCTTTTTTTTCCTCTTATTTCTTTTTTTAGGTTGGGCATTAAATGACTGACAATTCGTTCATGTTGCTTAATGAATTCCAAGGGCTCTTGGAACAATGAGACGGTTACGATTATTGAATGGATCAAGCTGTTATCAAATTTAATGAACATCAGCATCTTACATGTAATTTTTAGGTGCAGTAATTATGGCTTTCTAATAGGTCTGAGAGTAATAGAGCCATCTCAGGCTTTTCCCAGTGTGCACCAGAAGGTCCATCAGCTTCCCGATGTAAAAGACCAATGAAATGATTTCTAAAGATAGCTTTCAAGCATAGGGTTAATTATTCATTATAACTAAAACCATTTGGTTTGTGTATAATCTCTGTTTCGGAGAACGCTTTAATTTTCTAGGGAAATTATTTATCCCCTTATATGGCTTTCTGATTGAAATCTAATCTCTTCAAACTGTCATTTATTCCCAGATGAAAAATAAAATCTCTTTATATAATAGGCTTTTTTTTTTTTTTTCTTTTCTTTGCAATAACCAATGTATACTAAGGTTGGTGACATATTTTGGGAGTTATATTCTCTTGAAGGCAATTACAAATGAGAGGGTTGCATCAGGACAACTAGGCTTTGTGGGGGTGTTTTAGTCAGCGTGACCTTGGACCACCACTCATTCAAGTAATTGTGTTGGTTATATTAACTTAATGGATGCCATTCACCCTTATGAAACAAATAAAATCAGAGTTTAGCAGGGACTTTTTGGTTGCAAAAAATGCTGATTAGTCATATAACAAGTATAAAAAAAACTGTACTTTTACTTATTGGCTTGGTAGGTGCCAAGTGGATTAATTATTTGCACGTTATAGACTATGAATTATTTATCATTCAGCTACGACAGGGAATCCACCAATCTGAGCTACACGAGACTAAACAAACTCACGTATAGGGAGAGAAAGGGATTAAAAAGAACTTGTTTGCATTATTAGAGATAATTGCCGAAGACGAAGCATTTTGTAGTCTGTTTTGGATTTAATTGTTAGGAAATAAAATGCTTTCATTTTTATTATTATTCTGCAGCTCCGTTTACAAGTGGTCTAGCAGAAAAACGAGAAGTTTAATTAAAATAATTGTACTCATTCTGCAGATATTAAAATATACATTAATATATTAATGCAATTTGACTAAAATTGTTACATTCAAAAACTGCTTTGGGAATATTTGCTTTAAATGAATACATGCTGTAATGGAATGTCCCACAGTCTTATTTTCATTTATTTAATTAAGTGGGGTTTCTTATTTTCTTTAAGATGCCTGTTTTGTAACTTGGCAGTGGCAGACCTGCAGACTTCCAGTTTTGGTAGGACCGCTGCTGCCATTGCTGCAGATTGGAAATCTCTGTTTTAGAGTTTAATGGTGCATTACTATCACTAGTATTGGAGCATTGCTGGGGTTCTGTTGCAATTTATTAGCATTAATGCTTACTGGATACTGCTCTTGCACCCAGTTACAGTAATTACATTATTGCCTTGGTGTAAAGCCCTGGTTACTTGAAAGTTTAGGTTAAATCAGCACATGTTTAATGAGGAATGTGCTCCGCAATAGGCAGGCCAGATACTGTAATGCTATTCCATGGGTTGTGAAGCCAAATTCCAAACCTGCACAAATTGTTCTTAATGCCCTAACACAGGGGTGCCCAAACTTTTTGTAATGAGGGCCAGATTTGGTGAGGTGAAAATGTGTGGGGGCTGACCATTCAGCCCGACATTCTTTGAATCATTAACATTTAATTACAGAAATCAAATAATCGTAGCAGTAATATTTGGGCACATAAGTGAAATGATCTGCCACTTGGTCTATACTGCTGCCTGTGTGCTGAAGGTGTTAGTAATAGACACGTACTGGAACGTAGTTTACTGTACTGGCAGGTCAGTACGTCTATTGACACCTTCAGCCCTAAATAAGTATGCGAAAACAGTGCGTCTCTACGTGCCAGATCATTTCACTAATGTGCCTTAATATTACTGCTATGGGATTCCTAATCGCACTGTGCTGGGGGGCCTCATTATTATTAATTTCATGATGGAGGCTGAGGGCCGGTGTAAAGTTGAAAACGGGCCCCGGGCCGCACTTTTGGACCTTTCCTGCCTTACAGAACTGAGTATTATAAATGTGACCCACCAAATGAAGAGAAAGGAAGTATGTTTATAAAGTGATTTAGGTTCAAATTCAAGAAACAGTTATGGAAAACCGCTGGGAAGCTCAGTCATACAAAGTAAACTATGGTAATAAGAGTGCTGGGTATTATCAAGATAGTTTACATTCAACTTGTAGGGGGTTATTTCTCAAAGGTTGAATTTTAGAGTTTTACAGTATATGCCTTAAATGAACTCGAATGAACTCACTTTTGTTATTTTGCGAAAAACTCCAATGGAAAAAAATCGAACAAGCAAGTTGAGGGTTAACAAACCAAGTGTTACCCCAGAATTGGGTCCCCTGTAGGATTTCTGACTGCACTTGCAGAGTCATGGCTCACGGGCTTCGGAGCTTTGGAATTTCCGTCACTTATGGCACATGCGCAGTTGTCACGAGGTAACACTTAGCAGGGGGGAGGCAGGGAGGGGGGCCAGTGAAGGGGGGCCAGCAGAGGGGGGCCAGTGGGGACTTATCACTGTGGAGGTTGAATTCTCCTTTAAGGGTCTAGTTGTGTTTTCCACAAAAAATTTGCGTTTTCAAGGTTATTTTTAGTCAAAAATCATTTTTTCAGGGTTTTTTTTTTAATTTATTATACCCCGACCCTAGAAATAGCTTGAATCCAAATATATCTGTCGAGGGCATGTAGAAGTCAATGCAGAGGACCCTTTTGAAGATGTTTGTAGCCTTCATTATGTTCAAGTTTTTTTCTGGTGGGTTTCGCTCGAAAACTCAATCAGTTTGATTGATTCAAGTTTTTGTTCAATTCGAGTTTTCGGGTTGTTAACCCCGACCTCGCTGATTCAAGTTTTTTTCCATTCGAGTTTTTTCTTAAATTAGAAACCATTCAAGTTCATTCATTTTAAAAAAAACTCACATACTGTAGCTCTAAAATTCGACCTTTGATAAAAAGCCCCTTTAGTGTGCACTATCCCAAAACAATGGCATACAAATGCCCACTTGAGCAGCTTTATTATGCTCTTGGATGCCACCTCAGTGCCCAGAGGCCTCTCCTTTCAGTCTTTTTAATTAAGAACTGTTGCTCTCTCAGGAGCAGGCCAAGATAACATTGTTTTCCTCTGAAATGCCCAGATGTTAGGCAAATAGGATCAATCTTATCCTCTTTATTTGCTGAGATCCTTTTGAAAGCACAGCAGAGAAAATACAAATCTGCTAATAAAAACCATAACTTGTACAAGAAAGTAATGGATTTATCAAAGAAAATAATGAGTTGATGTTGACAGAGTTAAATAAAAAGAGAAGATTTTATAATATGGGCCGATCCCCCCCTCCATCCTCGCAGTAACCATAAACTCTGCTGTTCCCTATGAACTGGTAATCTTTTTTTTCTTCTTCATATAACAAAGCAAACATGAATGTTCAGGCCATGTTTGGCAATTACTTTCCACAGGTTGTTCTTTACCAGTGGCACAGCCTCATTAATGAAAAGACCCTGTTAAAGTGCGTGTTTCTTATAGAGATGTCTCTGCCGACAAAATAGAGCTCCTTAATGTCAATAACCTGACGAAAGCTAATTAATGAAGGATTAAGGCTCATTCAAATAGCTTTATACATGCCACGTGTTGAATATAAACCCAATAGATGGAGATTTTGTTTTTAAAAACAAAAAAATCTAATTCTCTACATTCCTATTTAACAATGAATGTGGGCTCAATAAGGTTTGTGGTACAAGTAGAGATTCTCCACTAGATTATTCCATTCAAATCAATGACAAGAGGCACGGGGGTGGTTTCTATGCTACCTGTGCTATTTGCCTAATAACAACAAGTATCTCTTCCTCCTTCATAAAAGAATATTCCTGTACAATTTAACCCTTAAAGGGGTGGTTCACCTTTAAATGAACTTTTAGAATGTTATAGAACGACCAATTCTAAACAACTTTTTAATTGGTTTTCATTATTTATTTTTCATAGTTTTATAGTTATTTGTCTTTTTCTTCTGATTCTTTCCAGCTTTCAAACGGGCGTCGCCGCCCCTTCTAAAAAAACAAATGCTCTGTAAGGCTACAAATGTACTGTTATTGCTACTTTTTATTACTGATCCTTCTATTTAGACTCTCTCCTATTCATATTCCTGTCTCTTATTAAAATCAATGCATGGTTGCTAGGGTAATTTGGGCCCTAGTTACCAGATTGCTTAAAATGCAAATTGAAGAGCTGTTGAATAAAAAGCTAAATAACTCAAAAACCTTCAATAATAAAAAATGAAAACCAATTGCAAATTATCTCAGAATATCCCTCTCTGCATCATACTAAAAGTTATCTGAAAGGTGAACAACCCCTTTAATATGATATATGTTGATATTTTAGACAATTTAAAACTGGTGCTCATTTCTTCTATCTCTCCAGGTTTATGAATTATTTGCCTTTCTCTCTGGTTGCTGGGGCCATTGACACCCAACAACCAGAAAAAATTCATCCTAAGGCTAATAGTTTGTATTGCATATGTATTTCTTTTCATTCACTCTCCTATTCAACTTCGGTCTATCTTTCAGAATTGATTGCTATTGAAAGTGAGAGCCTAGCAACAAGTTAATGGGGTTGTTCATGTTTAAATGAACTTTTAGTATGATGTACAACGTGATATTCTGAGACAATTTGCAATGGTTTTTTATTTTTTATTATTGTTTTTTGAGTTATTTAGCTTTTTATTCAGCAGCTCTCCCGTTTGCACTTTCAGCGACCTGGTTGCTAGGGTCCTAATTACCCTAGCAACATGCATTGATATTACATACTTTTACATACATTGATATTACATACTTTTACATAGTATACCACTGAAGCTTGTGCTTGCTTACAGTATATTTTGCTTCTACTAACTCCCTGTAACAGAACTCACATGCTTGCAATGACCACATTCATACATGAATCATATCCACGACCACGGTCACATTCTTTCATTTTACAGACTGGCCTTCATTAAAACACATTTTCAACACCCCATTATGACAACCAAAACCTAATGTGTGCGTTGGGTTGCCACCTTTTAAAAAAAAAAAAAAAATTACTGGCCAGTGGTGGGGGTGCAAACTAAAGGGGCAGACCGTGATGCAAAAGGGGCGGACCCAATGGGCAGTGATGCAAAAGGGGCGGGCCACATTGCCAGAAGCCAAAGAAAATGTAGGTTTTCACCGAAGGGCAAGGGCTTTTGTAAAGGGTAGAACAAATTACCGGCAGCTACATTGCCGGTAAATTTGTAATACCGGCCCCGGCCCTGGCAGGTGTTTTACCAGCTAGGCCAGTAAAATACCAGCTGGGTGGCAACCCTATGTGTGTGCTATAGAACACAATCTTCCGTCTATTATGTTGTTAACAACCAACTAGGACATACTTTATTGGCAACATCCCCCTTTGCTGACTGTAATCTCTCATATGTTAGACCAGGGATCCCCAACCTTTTGAACCTGTGAGCAACATTTAGAAGTAAAAGGAGTTGGGGAGCAACACAAGCATGCAAAATGTTCTTGGGGTGCCAAATAAGTGCTGTGATTGGCCTTTTGGTAGCCCCTATGAGGATTGGCAACCTACACTAAGGCTTTGTTTGGCAGTATACCTGGTTTTTATACAACCAAAACTTGTCTCCAAGCCTTGAATTCGAAAATAAACTCCTGCTTTGAGGCCACTGGGAGCAACATCCAAGGGGTTGGAGAGCAACATGTTGCTCATGAGCTACTGGCTGGGGATCACTGTGCTAGACTAAGGGGGTAATTTACTAAACTCCAAATGCCAAAAATCCGAAAAATTTGTGGTTCTCTTTGTATAAAATTAGAATTTTTAGTGAAAAAAACCCCACACATTTTTCAGTATTTATTATACCCCGAGGATGGAAAAAGTTAGATTCTGAAAATCCGGCATCTCAGATCTGGCAAGGTTACATAAAAATCAATGGGAGAAGTCCCAAAGATTTTGTGGCACATTAAATAGGACTATGCTTTGCAATATAGTAGACTGTGTTGCCCTAGCCTTATTAGGTGTGTGCCATATCTGGAGTTTTATAAGCATGTGGTCTACAAATTGTAACAAAAATGGTCACTACAGGAAATGTATAGACTGAATTGTAGCCAGCAAATTGGAAACTACAACCTTCAAAAGAAGGCATGTTCATGAGGAGTAATACTAATCTGGAGACTTTTTGTCTTAAAAATAAAAAAAGTACCAGTGCATTATACTCATTTAGATATAGAAGAATTGTGCTTAAAAAGTTAGTGTTTCAGGCTGATTTATTGAAAATGTCTGCAAAAAAATGAATAATCCCTTCCACTTCCTGCTCCCTGAATTCCCAGGCTGTGCAGGGGAGCCGGCGGCTCTCAGCTCACTGCACTGTAGGACAGGAACCAATTAGCAGCTAGCAGGACCTGATAGGGAACTGAAGTATGTCTTTGCTTGTGTGACTGCAGGTCTGTGATTGGCTGTCCCCCTCCTACTGTGCTTCTGGTAGGGACTGTTAGGACATGCCCACCCCTCATTATAAACAGGGACCAGAGAACATCTATAGGGAGCTCTAATAAAGGGGCTATTTTTAAAGATAATATTAATTTTTAGCACCATGCAAAAGTAGCACCATATAATACCCATACTTGCTTACCTAATTAGGGTTTTTTCATTTTTTCAATATGTCTCCTTTACAGCATTGTCAATCTTGTTGCTAGATGGTTTCTTAGGGACTGATTAAGAAATTTTCCTTAAAAAACATTGCTCTTGCGTTTTGCTATCTCCATACACGTCTTCTCACAAGGGATATATAATGTGATTTGTTATATATAAGCATGTGATCTATTATAATGAAACCTGTTATGCAAAAAGCAACGAAGTAAGGGATGGACATATCCCATGGAGTCCATTTCAAGCAAATAATTCTCATTTTTAAAAATGATTTCTTTTTTTCTCTGTATTAATAAAATAGAACCTTGTACTTAATCCCAACTGAGCTGCATGAATTCATATTGGTGGCAAAACAATCCTATTTATTTTGTGTTTAAATTAACTTTAAGCAGACTTTGACAGGTATTGTGATCCAAATTATGGAAAGACTCTTATCCGGAAAACCCCTGTTCCAAGCATTCCAGATAATAGATCCTATACCTGTATACAACCTCTAAATTCTAAGTGTGAGAAGTGCTATTAAGGTTACAGTGCGCAGGAGACCTTTTAACTATGGGTCCTTATTGATCTGCCAATAAAGGCTTCTGTGCTGCATTATCAAATTATAACACAATGCCATACTAGGTCTTTGCTCTTTGCTTGTTTGTATATCTCGAGGTAACTGAACAAATTTCAGATCTTACTGCGTCAGCCGAGTTAATACATATCGACTGTTTTATATAACAAGCATAAAGAAAGTGAATGGCTCTTTTAATAGATACCATTATCATGTAAGAGTTTGTGTAAGCTCACATTAAGAGCTGAGTTTAACCATCAACATAAGAAACGATAATGCTTTTATATTCTGTGCTGTTTGGTGCAGATGGTTCTAAACATCAATTTGCTAATCCATAATCAAATCTGGCCTTACTATATTCAGGCCCCAGACACAGCTTTCTTACCATTAAAATCCAATGCCAGGGCGACTCCTCATCCTAATCATATTACACAACCTTTTGTGAGGCTCGCAGATGAGATACAAGAAATCTCTGACCCCTCCTGTTTGGAAAACTAACATCAAAAGTGGATTGATTGCAGTATTAAGCTTTTGTGTTTGTGTCTGATGTGGTAAAGTGCTAGGGTACTGGGAAATGGGTTATGTCAAACTTGAAGCAAAACCTGCTAATATGTATTGAAATCTACTATCTGGAATGTTTCCATTTTTCCATTTTCAATATGTGATATTATTTAGGCCAGATTTGTTATGCATCCAGCATATGAACAGACAAACGCACAGTATGTAATTGGTGCATTTTTTGTCAGTGATGCACTGATACAGTTTGCTTCTCTTAGCTTGTGTGTGTGTGACATAAAGGCTTGATAAAAGTAATGTCAAGACCCACAGTAACCCTCATACCTCCTTGCACCCCCATATCATTACTGGACAACACAATAGGGAATAAATAGCTGCAGTTGTTTATTAATATGATAGTTAACATATATTAAAACATATAAAGAACTGTAATTTATTGTAACAGAACTGTTTTTACTACAAACATTAAACAGCAGTAAAACAATGTCATCAATCCTCCAAGAGGACCAACCCTGAGCCCAGACCTGAAGCCTGGATCTTGTTTCCTATCCAAGTCCTCATACAAGGTCATCCACCTCCTCCCACAAGCCAGAGACTACACAGTAACTCACCCAACTTACAGTAACAAATGCCTATTTAAATTAGCTCTGCGGCTCCAAATCAAACCACCCCCACAAACTTCAACACAGAGCAACCTGAACCTATAGGGGAGGAGGGAGGCTGCCATGCTACTGGTGCTCCTGCCTGTTTAAAGGAACTGGTGAGGCATTTCTTAGCTCACCCTTAGCTGCCCAACCTGGGACAACTCCTAGGACAATACCTCCACTGCTCTCCAGATCATTAGGCCCCAATACATTTGTAGCAATGTAAGTGATCAGTACTCACCAATCTTCTTTAAGAGGAATAAAAAGGTGAGTGTGTAAAGTTCTCCACTTATCAACTGGTTTGAGAAATACAGTTGAAGTCACAGAACCTTCCAAGAATCTAGTTTAAAAAGTCTGGTATCACATGGCTTAGATCTCTGACAACAAACAATGTTTCAGCCCAAACAAGGCAATTTTTCAAGTTTATCTGACTGAGATTTAACTTGTATTACATTCAAGCAGGCTGGACTAGCAATCTGTGAGTTCTGGCACTTGCCAGAGAGGCTGCTGTATGGTTCCATAGAAAGTTACCATATAGTGGGCTGGTAGGGCTGTTTGGGCCTCTGTGGACTTGGAATGGCAGGGCCTATTTTGACTCCCAGTCCAGATACAAGGCACAATCCATCATATTTTTTGCACTTTGTACCCTGCTCTACAGCTTGAAAATTTTTCACAGGTCACTGAACCCCCCCCCCCCCCATGAACACAGTGTTGCCTGCAATTGGCAGCGTTGTTTTCATGAGGGGCATATGGACCCTTATGATACCATCCCCTAAATTTCATATCATTCAGATGCAAACGTTTGGTGGGTACCAGTGGGCTCAGAGTGCAACAGTAGCACTTATACCTGCCCCTCAGCACTAGCTGCAGAGCAAAGCCAGATCACATACACAGAATGAGCAGAGACCTCTGACTCTTCCATTAATTTTCTGAACTTGTCAGTGCAGCACTCATAGGGTGGGAAGTGCCTCCCCCTTTCTGACTTCTACCTATCCCCTAACTTGCCTTATAAATCAGGGGGAACCAGCAGGCACACAACACAATAGATCCCTTTACTTAACATCTGCCATATCTCCTAAAATGAACGACTTTGGTATTTAATGTTCATTTAAGAGAAGATTGCAAGTCTATTGTAACTTCAAAAATAATTTCCTTCTCTGCAATGTGCTCATTATAGGTAATGTGAACTACAGGTATATCCTTACACACTGGATTTCTTTGCAGTCATAATTACTCTGGATGTTGTACTGTTCATTAACTGAAATGACAGGTCAGACAACTTGGTAATTATTTCTTGGTGTTTACTTTACAGCAAACACTAAGAATAATAAATAGCGCGGTAATAAAATACCCAGCATTGTGTCCACGCTACAATTTCCTTTATTCCATAAAAGA
Source organism: Xenopus petersii (assembly GCA_038501925.1). Taxonomy (NCBI): domain Eukaryota; kingdom Metazoa; phylum Chordata; class Amphibia; order Anura; family Pipidae; genus Xenopus; species Xenopus petersii. The sequence continues at coordinate 110,182,743 of CM076678.1, read as the reverse complement.
AAGCTAAAATATAAGAGATTAAATCACAATTGGATGTGTCTTCATTTCATTGCTTTAGGATGCTGCATTTTGTTAATTACTTAAAAGGCCTTCTTGGAAATTCTGACTTTCATGTCAGGCGACATACAGTAGAAGATAATAGCTCAATAGACTTTCATGTCACATCAAAGCATTTATCTGACTTATTTTATGGCAATCCACCCCAGTCCTCCATACACTGTGACAGATGCAGTCTATTTAGTGGGAAAATTTGGCACATTAATGGGCATATATGTACTTATACACCGCAGGGCTCAATTACTAATGCCATGTGCAAAGTGCACAAATTTATTTATTTCCATATACTTGGTGCAAATTGCAAAGTACAGGGTGCATGAATGCAAGGGAACCTTGGAATTAACACCTAGAGGAGGCTTTAATTCCAGCATTGCCTTTCCATTTTGCCTATACACACGACTAATAAACTAACGCATTTCTCATGCCAAGAACACAGGCATAATAAGGAGTGGTAGAGGGATTGATATTATGTTTTATGATGGTTTATTGGTATTACTTGTTCCAAAGATCAGATGACAAGATGGAACAGGGAATTCTTTCAGAGTGAATGGTGTAAGAAGGAGGTGGCCCCTCAGTGTTAATCAGGGAAATCAGGGAGGTGATTGCCCTGAAAGAAGATATAGGGGATTATTTTGTGGACCAGGTCTCTTTGACTGAGCTCTGAGTGCCAAGGTGTAAGTCAATTCCATCAGCACTACAATGGTTTGCCAATAAGTGTTAAGGGGGAGTTCTGTGGGGTGAGAGATGAGTAGATGAGTTAGCTGAACAACTGGAGCTCCAATGAGTAATTAGGAAGGGTCAGTACCCCGGTGGCACTTCACCAGTCAAGGACATATTGTAGTAACAGGGCACATGAGGGTGTCTGTACTGTCTACAACAGGTGTACTTCCAAGGTATAGTCTCTGCTATACGCTGCTCAATACTCGTGACATGTTTGTCTCTATTGTTACCTATGTCTGACTATTCATTGTCACATCCTTTCTCATTGAAGGTTTTGACAAGTCTCTTTTACACCTGGCTAATTGGCCTATGGCTCCATGAACATCAGCTTGGTTGGTGCAAAAATGCATACTGTGTGTTTCAGCACTGACATCCACTTTTAGGCTGCACTTGGGCCGACACAGGGGTCCCAGGTGAAGATAGAGAAGTTAAGAGGTAGGAGCAGAGATGCTTATACACATATGCAGAGAAACAGCCCAGTGTGGCATTCTCACATATTTCTTTAAGCCATTTCATTATGTCGGTCTCCAATGTGTTTGTGCTCAGGTTCTGAACTTTTGACCACTCACCCAAATGATAAGAAAAGGGTGTTCACAACTAGAACAGAAAGATGAATAAAAACATGAAAGAGGGATGTACTGTGCTAGGGTGTCCTATAACCAGTATTAATGATGGGTGGGCAATGTACTGTACATGTTTTAAAAATTGATATTTACCACATTGAATAATAATGTGTTCTCTCAGTAATAGATACAAGTAAAGGCAATGGCTTCTAAATTGTCTCAGTTAATGTCAGTATGAATAGCACCTGCATCAGTTGTTGGTGCAGAGCAAAGAAGGGGACACATGCATATTAATCCACCATTTGGTAAAAATCCCCTTTGTACTGTAAGGCCACTAGGCTAAAATAAGAACATGTCGCATTTATAGCACTATGAAATAATAGAAGCACATTCAATAACGATACTTGAGTTATAAAATGAGAGAAACCCTGGAAGAAACTTTTATAGTGCACAATGGGGGGCAATGGATAATTGTAGGAATTAAATACCATACCAGCTAGAGCTTGCAATCTAGCAGAATATCATGTTTATGTGTGTTGGATCTGCTCCCTTTGTGTAGTTTAATTCCAAACTGGATACTTCTGCGCTAATCTTTTTAACACTGCTCAAAGCATGAGGAATACGCTAGGGAAATAAAACCAGTGCATGCTCTGATCTCGTTAATCCTGCTCACAGTTGTCGGGGAGGATTACTTTTGGAGTCCCGTCGCACTTGTTGTGTTGCTGGTAAACAAAGAGATACAAGATGAGACAATGAACTAATTATACATCAAAAGAACCTTAGTATCATTAGACCACACTGAGCGCTTGTGAAGTTTGCCTCAGACACAGCTTAGTCCTAAATCCTGTGATGTGTGAGTGGCTCTGCCAAAAAATGGCGATATTTCTAGAGCAGAAAAATTCAGCTGCGAGATATAATTGGCCCCGCTATGTAGTTTTAAGGCATGTTTAATCTCCATTTTGTACAAAATAGAAATAACACCCCTTCTCTCTCTTTTTTTTTTTTTTTTTTACAGGCAAGGGAATATTTATTGTTTGATGGAAGAGATTTCAGCACAGATTTTGTGTTGCAGTTTTAAACATTCTAAGTAGGCTCTTTTATATGATTGTAAAACAGTTGTGATTCTATGTTGCCATTTCAAATATCTTGCCTTAATCCTTTCCTAACACATGCTGTCATGTAACACCATTGATGAAAAAGACACTACTGGAACTATTAAAAGCTGGCCCATATATGGAAGAGGCAGAGCAAGTGGAAGCGGAGGCGTTTACTTTGATGGGAAAGGAGATGTAATAATGAGAAGACAAGCTCTCACATACACACCATACAAACAGGCAAATGCAGGTGGGTAGTTACATTTCACAGACTGTTAAAGAAAGTTCAGAGCTGTATTAAATGGTTGTCAGTGTTAACATATAACATAGAAAGAGGCTACTAAATAATGTACAAGTCTTTCTAAGTTTATATCAACCACACTTTTATTTGGTGGTTTATCTAATAATGGATTCAATTCATCAAAACCACTGAGAAGCTGTACGTCTTGTTACATGGTATCTTGTGAAGTGGATGGAGATGATTTACATTAATAAGGCAGCCGTACAGCTGTGATGTTTCTGCAAATAAAGGCAGAATATTATTAGCGCAAAACTAAATCTGAGTCACTGTTAGATATGGATCTGTAACTCATGCTATGTTCTATATGGAGAAAAATATGGCAGTCTTGGCCTTGGGCACTGTCCTACTTTTCTTCTTCTTCTTCCTCTTAATAATACCAGCTTTAAAGAAGGAGTTTTATGTTCTATTTCTATGTATATATATAAGCTTCTGGATTTGTTCACCCCATAAGTACTAGCTTGCCTCCATTTTTATGTGATAACAAATTAAAGGCAATGGTTGGCGCAAAAGCATATCACTCACTGGTCTTATGTCAAAGGGAAATTAAAATGTAACATGAGCCAATGGTTCAGTATCTGAGACTAAAAAGTTCATTCAAATAGAATTTGGGACGAATGAAAACTTTCAATAATATCTCCCTTGTTATCAAAGCATATATATATATACATAATATAAAGCATATAACTGTCTGGTCTTATGTATAAGTGAAAGAATAATTCCATATATGGTTCAGTATCTGCTAGTTCAAAGAAAATCAAAGAGTGTGGGTTTATTTAGTAGGTTTACATGACACCATCACACCAATTACAACATTTTGGGAGGTGTGTCCCTTCCCTTCATAAAATGAACATTAATATCCCCTGGGGTATAAATACACAATGTCCACATTGCCCCCTAGTGTCCTTCCCAGCCAATAGTCCACTCCACACGGTAATCCTTATACCAGCAAATAAAGTCCATATAACTCTGTATAGTTTTATATTGCCATCTCATAAGCATCCGGTTTGTGGTAATATCTAAACAGTGGAAATTATGCACTGTATAATATACAAGAAAACAGCAATTTGTTACCTTCAGACTTTTTCTACCTTTCTAATCAAAATGAGTTTTCTATCTCTCTTTTCTGTTTCTTTTTCTGCTACCTGAAAGGAATGGTATAGCATTAGTGATACAATTCACAACAAATAACATATATGATGGAATGTAATAAAAGTCACAAAGAGCAAAACAATTAGCACAAATAATAATGAAAAGTCTCATTTCGCAATGTAATACTCTTCCTTAAACTGTTACATTGCGAATTTTAATTGCGCATTGCCCACTTTTAAGAAGTGCTTAAAGGTGTCGTAATCCTTTGGAACAAACGTAACAACTTTTTCAGTAAGACGTTTTATTACATTCACTGCGCACTGGCGCGAACTATAAAACTCACAAACCTTCTTCCACTGTCGGAAGTGGTCGCTATACATGTTCCGGGTTCGCAAAAGCTATATTATATTCACACAAAGGCAAATTTATTCGCACAGAGGCATAACTTTTCGCATTGCGAATATATTTTTCCATTACCGACTTTTATTACATTCCCCCATTAGAGAATTATTTAGTAAACTCCTACTACTAAACTACTTTTTGTTTTAAAACCTGGCGCCGCAAATTTTATTTACTTTTTTGTAGGGCCAAGAGATCGGGAGAGGGGGTTTGGCCCAGCGGGGGCCATGAGGGGCGGGGCCCACCTGTTTTTTTCCCAGTGTCTGACCCTGCCCTAACACGTCCTGCCTCCACCTGTGCCGCGACTTCCGGGTTCCTTTTATAAACCTGCGCCGCCCCACCGATGACGTCACAAAAGGGGCGGGCATGCAAGTGCAAAACTATAAAAGAAGAAGCCAGAAGTTGGAAGCTGGCAGTTTAAGGTGGCGGGCAGGGAAAGCAGGAAGAAGAGCTCAATCCAGACCCACCCGCCACTCGCAATCGGAGGTGCGCACATCACTACTGCTGAAGTTGTGCATAAGTCAGCATCACAGTTCCTTATTCTATTTTGGATAAAAATTATTTGTCGAGAGTTTACCTAAACCGATTATATCAAGCTTTTTTAATAATAAATAAGGTAAAATCGTGTATGAGAGTTTGGTCATTTTTTTGCTCATTCACTAAAACTTGCGTTTTAGTAAACAACCCTCCCCAAATCAACGTCCTCATTTAGTCCTATATTAGCTGTGTCCAATTTCATTATCCAGAACAACTCCCTTTGTAATAACTTACTTGAATTCTCTCCCTCTAAGTTAGTAACTTATTCCAAAATCTACCACCGTAACTGACTCACATTTTGTCTGTACTCAAAGAAATGCCTCCCAACACTTGTGCCACTTTTTTCTCAATTTTTATATTATTTCAATGTTCATTAAGCCTTATGTGTACTTGTCTACTTGTCTGTACTACGTACGGGGGTGATTTATCAGAAATCAAGTCGGTGTTTTTTCCGTGATTGGATGTGAAGAAGAAACTTTAACACTAAAAATACGCAAGTATTTTCTTACCCCATGAATAGTCAGGATTTACTAATGAAAAAGACTGAGAAAAGTTGCTCAGAAAAACTCTGCAAGTAAAAGCTGGTGAGATTCAATAGACGTCAATTGGAAAAGTCTCTAACAACTTTATTTATTTTCCCAGTTCATTAAATTAGTTTTTTAGCGTCATAATTAATGAAACAATATGATTCTCGCTGGTGTGCAATTTTTTTTTTTGAGAAAAAAAAAACATTGTGGGAATAATTTGTTGCTTTTTTTCATAATTAAGCTAGTATTTCAGAAAAAAACTTTGGTGAGTTTTATGGCATTTTTTTTCTCAAGCTTGAAAATTTGTAAATTTGCCTTTTTCGCCTCAGTGCCCTGGCATTGAGCTTATATGGGAGCACAACTAGTAATAATCTTGGACAAATTGGACAAATATTTGTGCAACTGCAACTTTGGTTATGCTGTGTAAATGAGTCCCATAGACTTATCCAGAAGTAACACTTAAATGAAATGGTGAAAGCCACCTTCTAGTGATGGGCAAATTTATTCGGCAGGCGCAAATTTGCGGCAAACTTCGGCACCGGCAAATAAATTTGCACATTTCCCGTGAAAATTCGCTGGCGAAAATTCCTTGGCATCAAAGTTTTTTTGACACTAGCGAATTGTCGTCGGCGTCAAAATCGGTATTTTGCAAAATTTTTACCCGTTTCACTGGAAATTCGCGAAATCCATGGCGAAACTGCATTTAAATGAAAAATGGCGTCAGTCTCCATTTCTGCGCTGAAAACTGTGCTGTGGCTATGATTTTAGCTACCTGAAGGTCACAATACCCAAACTGGAGCACAAAACTGCACTACTGACCTGTGTTTTATTAAAGTGTCTATTCTATCACTTACTTCCCCTGTTCATGGGGTCCCCATTCCCTGACAACTCCACTGTGGCATTGGTTACCTTAAGGTTCATTATTCTCCTGGTGCTTCAGTCCCTCCAATACATGGAGACCAAAGACCCTGAACACCATTCCCATAGGAACAGCAGACTTGATCCAAACAAAATGGAATCTGATTTGAACACAGTGAGTCAGAAGTAATGCAATCCCCACAATTATACTGGAATTTTGGGAACAATGCTGCAATATAGGTAAAACAATATGGCTAGGTCGGTGCATATGAAAAATGCACTTTGCTTTTACCATTGTAAATTACTGTTTATATTCCTATGTGATAAATAGCATTAGATGCACTGACATTATACTTACTCCGTGTAGATGTCTTTTTTTTAAAACTTACATGCTCCCATATTACTTCTGTTCAGGATTTAAACAGCCATAATTATTTCTCTGGTATTGATTGCAAAGCAGTGAAAGCATAAATGTGTTTTTTTTTCTTGAGGGCATCTGGGTCCATTAATGCGCCTACATCCTTATGAATTGGCTTGTAACCAGGAGCAATGCACAAACAAGACCATATTAACTCTTAATGAAATAAAATCATAACTGCTTATGGTTTGCTCTTCCTTCGGGAAGCTAATAACATACATTAGCTGTTACAGTTACATGTTTCCCTTGCTATTACAGAATGTAGACAGGACTGATTATGGTGGTGGAGCTTGTGGAAATGCATGCTTTGTATTATTTATGACTTGAACTGCAGCATAACAGCTGCAGGGAATGTTGGGAGCTGTAGTTTAACAGCAGTTCATGGAGGCAGATTAACTGGTAAGCAGTCCCAATAATAAAATAATCTGTCAAATTCGTTCCTTACTTCAACCTCTGCATTTATGTGCTGCTATGTGGGACTTTATGGGGTGTTGCTGCTTCTTATGCTCTCATCCCTATCCCTATAAGCATAGTGAAAGTTTTGCATATGATTGTACCAAAAACACCAATAGAATAGTGAATGAAGCAATCCAGGTTGAAGGAAATCCACATAGATGATAAGATACTTTACTCTTCTTATCCCGGCTATTATACACCATATAGAAACATGTCTAGGGAAATATCTTCAGCTTTTCAATGATTTCCTGTCTGCAGAGCAATAGCTGTTGTTGATTCCCTCAGATAATATTCACAGGAGAGCTCTGCTAAATGTTATCTAGCGGTATTAAAAATAATTTCTGAAACCGGCAGGAGAAAAAAAAGCTTGCAAATCCAGAGATATAGATCAAGGCTTACACATGGCTGGCTTTTTAACCCTTAGCCTGATGGCATGGCGATTGCACTCAAGAAAATAACCTGGCAAATTGAGAGCGTAAGTAATTGGCAACAGTAAATTGGGAATATGATAAGAAAAGGACAGAGGCGGATATTTATTAAAGGCGACATATAATGTAAAAAACAAAAACTGCCAGTGCACTATACTCTTTTAAATAGAGAAGGAAAGTACTGAATATGTGGTGTTCCTGGTTACTTTATTGAACATTTCTGCAAAAACCCTGCTAGTCCCACCCATCTGTTCCATTTCCTGCTGCCTACTTTCCCAGACTGTGCAGGGGGCATTCAGCACACTGAACTGTACTTGACAGGAACCAATCAACAGCTGGGCTGACCTGATAGGGAACAGAAGCCTGTCTTTAGTGATGGGCGAATTTGCCACGTTTCGCCGAAAAATTTGCGAAACTGCGAAAAATTCTCACGTCCGTTTTTTTGGACACCAGCAACAATTTTTTTTTTTGACACCGGCAAACTTTCAGCAGCGAATTTTCGCAGCCGTTTGCAAAGAAAATAATAATAATAAATTCGCCAATCACTACCTGTCTTTACTTGTGGGACTGAAGGGCTGTGATTGGCTATCCCCCTGCTACTATACTTCTGGCAGGGACCCTTAGAACACACCTACCTTTCATTTGAAGCACAAACTGGGAACATAGCAGATCTATAGGGAGCTCCAATAAAGGGACCTTTTTATTAAAGATATTACATTTTAGCCCAAAGTCAAACCAGCACCATACATTATTCAATATTGCCAACAATATTATGATGAGGTTTTATCTAAGCTATATGTCTCCTTTAACATGAAATCAACTATAGAGTCTTCTTCTTGGGTGGCAAATTCTTAGTTCAGCCTTATATGTCCCTTACATCAGCTGCTTATATCACAAAATCAGGGTCATACAGACTATTTGTTTTGCATATGAGGCTTTTTATATCTTTCTGGTTCTTTATTTTCTAAATTTATTTAGGGCCTATGGCATTTTTACTGCCACTGTTTTAAACAGAGAACCCTCAACATGACACCTCTACTGGCATTTTGCCATGGGTAGAAGAGGAGTTTATTATTACATACCATAAGAAGTAGGGCGAGTGTCAGAGCCGCCAATTTGTTGTTTTCAAACATGGGGCTAGATTCAATTCAGCAAGAAAAAGTTATCTCACGATTTATCACGTGAAAAGTCATGGACAAGATTCAATTCAAGGAGAAAATTGTTTCTCAAAATTCGGTTTCAGTTTTTTCCCCATAGATTCCAATTGAGTTTATATATATTAAGATCAAGTACAGTCAGGGGGGGACTGAACTGGTGGGCGGGATAATGGGAGCTGGTGGGACACCTGGAAAAAATTCGCCATCCCAGACCACCCACGGCAGCCTGTGACACTGCTTGCATACGCTACTTCAGGATCTCCGCCGTGGCCCCTGCCCAAATTGCAGCAGCCACATGAAAAGAAGGTACCGCTAGTGTTGGGGGATGGGGGGCAGGGGGGTCCGCGGTATGAGTATGATACCAGGATCCTCGCTATTTATTGATCTCCTAGTTGCTTCTCCCCAAAACACCTTACAGTAAAAGGATATCAGGAGCTTTGTTCCTTACTAGCGCCCATTGCCACCGCAATACAGTGATGTCATAGCGCTTGAACCTTTCCTCCTGCTTTGATTTAGGTCTTGCTACTCACTGCCTGCCCCAATCTTTGCCTGGATAATGACTATAAAATCTCTTAACCCTTTGCATAATACAAATTGTTTTTTCTCTGCATACTGCTTCCTCCTTGGTCCTGACTACAACCTACAAGTGCCGCTTGGCCTGACAAAGGGTCATAAAGTTATGTTGCTGCAGGGGACATAATGGTGTGCTGAGTTAGCACTGAAAATGCTTCACACCTGAAAAACAAAAATGAGATTCTAAATAGCTGATATTTCGGGATGCATGGTTTCTGTTAAAGGCTATCTTTAATAATGCATACGAACTAGAAAACATTATTTTCTGATTTGAGGGTCATGTTTCTTGAAACTCAGATTACTGTTGTTCTGAGACATCTCTCTTGTCCTCAGTGAGCATAATCATGCATGGGATAAATTCTTTATGAGGATCCTTGTTTGTTCATTTCATAAAATCAACAGAATACAGCAAGACTGGTGAGCGGAATAATAAAGATAGTCATTTCTTTGAAATGCTATGGAACATCTGAATTCATATCTCTGATAATAAATGTGATGCCATAGATTGACCTAAATCACTGTGATGTTAGGTATTCTGAACCCAGAACAAACCCCAACAACTTTAACAACCATCTTTCTCTTCATGAGGAGCCCTCCGCTACTTGGATGCCGCCAGATCTTAATGTCATCGGACCAAGGAGAAGATTATGGGCAAGCAAGGAAACTGTACGTGCAAACAGGAATGGAGTATAGGAGAGTGGTCAAAGGACAGGCTGAGTCAATAACAGATCAGGCAACGTAGTACAAAATCGAGAGGCGAGAGCGTAGTAAAGGTCACAGGCCGAGTCAGAATACCAGAAGGTGGCACAGTACAGAGTAGAGAAGCAGGAGCATAGCTAAAGTCACAGGCCGAGTCGGAATACCAATGTAGTGGGTTTAAATCAGGATTCGGGAGAATGGTCAAATACAGGCAGGAATCAGAACAGGCAGCAATGGGCAATAACAGGGACAGGCAAGGTCAGACACAGGATAAACAACTATTGTATAAATCGCACCCCAGGAACTACCAAGATAGACCTATGTTGGGCAATGAACACTATTATGTGAGTCCTTTAAATATTTGACCAAAGGGTATAGTCCCTGGTTGAGCTGTGTTTACAATCCTTAGCCGGCTTTTACTTGTATCCCTTCAAGTCCAAATCGAAATTTCTAAAATGAAAGCCAGCGCCAAAGGCACATGGAACAGGCAAAATAGATATATAGGGTAATATTCGTTTACAATGTTGTCACCTTTTGTGTTCAGCAGAAATAGTTAACTCCACCTTTAAAGTGTTACCCTTATTTAACATTCACCCCCACCAAGGGGTTAAAAACTTTCCTTTAAAGAGCTTGTTTAGATGGGTACTCACAAACACATATTGCCGGGTCCAGACAATTGCTGAAAACAACTAAACTAAGCAGGGGTGTAACAATGCTCCATGCACCCCTTTTTAATAGATCAACTTACCCATAATTATTTTAATACAGTACAGTTATGGAACCTGTTATCCATAATGCTCAGGACCTTGGGTTTCTGTAATTTAGGTTTTAATACTTCAAGACTACTTAAAACTCATGTAAACATAAAAAAAACCAATATGCTGGTTTTGCTTCCATTAAGAATGATTTATATCATAGTTTGCTTCAAGTACAATGTACTTTTTATTATTACAGAGAAAAAGGAAATAATTTTTAAAAACTTCGATTATTTGGATAAAATGGAATATATGGGAGATGGCCTTCCCATAATTCGGAGCTTTTTGGATAATGGGTTTCTCGATAATGGATCCCAGACGTAAAGTGGCACAAGTTGAAGAAGGAGCACTTTGATGCAGTGGCGGAACTACTGGGGGAGCAGGGAGTGTGAGCGGGCCAGGACCCGCACCCCCTCAGGGCCCCCGGCAGTCCGCGCGCCGATGTGCGGCGCATATTCCCGGACAGTTCCGGGTGTACGGAGGGGGGCGGGGGTGCGGCTGCGCGTCCTGCGACAGGGCCCGCCCCCCTCCAGTTACGCTTCTGCTTTGATGTCTTTGTCCCCTGATATGGACAGCACTGGCACCTTGTCTGGATAACCTGTGACATCCTACTAAACCAAAAATATTACACAGGCTGACCTTACCTAACTGTAGAAGTTAATTGCCCCTTCTTCAAAAGACACAATTTCATGAGTGACAGTGCCTTTATCTGCTGTTGAGCAAGCAGTACATTACAGGGTGATATGAAATAAGCACACAAGCAGGTTTTCGTACCAATTCAAGTTTTTTTTACGGAAAAGCTGAATGTGATGTTCAATATCAGCCAGTTTTTTCCCCTTTCCAAAATAATTTCCTGCCTAGTAGGTGACCAAAGTGTGAATGCAATGGTCTTAGTGAGATAGTGACAGGCACAGAATTGCTGTATGCTATGAAGAGCCAGACAGGAGGTGTTTCTCTGTAGCTTTTCATCCGAGCCTTGCATTGAATGAAAATGTTCAAAGCCAAGAGGTGTAAGAGGCTTTTATTACCAAAGTGGTTTTGCTGTAAACAAGAGCTTCTTGGTGAGCGCCCTTAGAAATGGGAAGCAGCCTCTCAGTTAGCTGGTATCCACGAGCAGCTAGTGCAGCCTCATCAGGCACTCCTTTCTGAAGTGGGGTTAATTGGAAGCTGTCAAGAAGCAGGCAATTACAGATACACACAAAATAGCAGCCTGAGCAGGGAACATTCAGGGTTTAATGGCTGGCCTACTTTATATATATAAAAATGGTCTGACTCACAATCGAGAGAAAGAACAATTTATCAGTACATCCTACTCTGCTATGTATTTATGCAACCTAAGGCAGACAAGCCACTAATATGAGATGGCATCATGGCTTCACTTGCAAAACTCATTCTAATGGACACCAGCTCAGAGACAGTGAGTATATATAAATAGATAGAGATCGTTATAGATATAAGTATGCACATATATGCACTCCGGCCTTAACAGGTAATATTTTTCAACTGTAAGGAACATTGAAGATTGTTCTTGAGAAATATCTTCAGAAGTTTCGCTTAATTCCCCCAGTATTTCTTTTTTTACAGGTAATAATGTATATACAAGTATTGGATCTGTTATCTGGAAACCCGTTATCCAAAAAACTACACATTACAGAAAGGAGTTCTCCCATAGTTTCCATTATATTTGAATAATTCAATCTTAAACAAAATGATTTCCTTTTTCTTTGTAATAATAAAGCGGTACCTTGTACTTGATCCCAACTGATACATAATGAATCCTTATTGGAGGCAAAGCAATCCTATTGGGTTTAATTAATGGTTCGATTATTTTTCTTTAGCAGACTAAAGGTATTTAGATCCAAATTACAGAGAGACTCATTATCCATAAACTGGATAAAAGCTACCAAAAGATGCCATCACTTTACACTGGGTGATTTCTTTTCCTATTTATTTTGAAACAGCCGATGCAAAAATACATTCCCGCAACTTTTATCTCCCAGTCTTTACAGCTTTCTCTTTATCCCCCTAGCTGCAGCAGAAGTACTGGTGTAAAAGAGTTGCTGCCTTTTACTGTTTCTGCACCTAAAACTCCAATACCCAAAGATATTCTGGGGAGTCAGCATGCCTACTTTATATCTAACATGGCACGGCTTGCTGGCAGGTTTACTCTACTATAAGAGAAGTGGTGTCACCAGGATTGTGTTGAACTTTATAACTTCCAATCAGTGACGTAACTACCGGGGGAGCAGGGGGTGCGATTGGGCAAAGGCCCGCACCTCCTCAGGGCCCCCCGGCAGTTTGTGCGCCGCTTATTCCGGCCAGTTCCGGGTGTACGGAGGGGGGCGAGGGGCCCAGCTGCGCATCCTGCGCCAGGGCCTGCCCCCCTCTAGTTAAGTTGCTGCTTCCAATCAATCATTTTTCTAAGGTATAAGGTCCCAGTGGCTAGATGTTGGATGTGACAGCCCAGCCTGAAGCAAAATAAGTAAGGGCTACTGATTCTTTTTTTGTCCTGGATATGCTATAGCAGTGACTGTTAAGACAACAAGGCTCATTTACTAATTCAGTTCTGCCTGTAAAGTGCAAAATATCAGTGCAATGTGCCATATTTTACACTATTTTAGTAGTAGCAGTTGCAGCACCTTTTACACATATATGTGACAGGTATGCAAGGTTTAGGGCAGATCTTTGTTGGTGCAGTTGTTTAGACAGAAGAAATGAAAGTACCTACAGTCACAATAAGGGCAAAGTAATTCAACACAACTAAAATAAAAATTAAAGTCACAATCCTTTGGAGATTGCTGTGCTCTCTCAGCGGCAACTTGCAGCAAACTCCCTAAGTTGTTAGGCTGGCAGATAGAAGACAGTTTTTGCTACCAGAGAATCCTGCCTCTTTATGAAAAAAATCCCCATTAATTAGGAGGCAACTGTTGTCGCTGCTCAGCCTTTTGGCTAATATGAAGTGTAGTATCAGTTCTTATCAGTTGGGGGGAGCATCCTAGCTAAGTGATGTAGTTCTGGACTTTTAGATCTGACCTCTTGGGACCTTCACTTGTGTTTCCGACACCTGATATGGTGTTGGGCTGGAGGAGAAGGCATTCTGTAAACCCTTGCCTCTTGAGGGCCTTTTGGTTTGGAGGTCAGGGACAAGATGATTCAAGCTGGGTGACCCAATGTTTTTATGGACAGGCTTTTTAATGCTAAGTTATTGCATCCTTGCTGCACTTTTGTGTTTGCACTCTTTTACACATGGGTGAATGAAGCTCACTCGGACTTCCATAGATTGTCAGCTCTAAGGGGCAGTTACCTCCATTCTCTTGTCTCTTTGACACTAAGCTCTTAATCTTTATTGTAACTGCGCTTTGTCTTTATTTGTATTTATTATTGTACTATGTATGTACTATTGTAATGACCTCCTGTTTGTCCTATTAATTTATTGCTCTGCTGTACAGTGCTGCAAACATTGGTAGCGCTATATAAATAAATATATATATATATACATACATAAAAAACTTCTTGTCCAAAGAAAAAATACATTTTTTTCAAAATAATTGACTGCTTCCTGCAGTGTTTTCTCATTCTCACAGACCCGCCAGTGTATTTGGGGGTGGGGGGGATATATATTCGTTCCATCTTCAGTATGAGCTAGGAAAGGATGTTGGTTGGGTACCACTGATATAAAGTGTTACTCTTGCCATCTTGCCCTGTGATATCTGTTATCTCAATATATATCTCCCCATAAAATATTCTGATACTGACTGCTGTAAGGGCCATACCTGCATGCCTTCTTCAGTAACACATGAATCCCTTATTGTCATTGCATGGTTCCTGTTTGATCCTGGAGTGACCATTGGATGTGCTACATGTTATGTAAGCCAGCTGTTTATTTATTGTGATTTACTGCATTAGACAGATGTTTAAGCTTTAACACCTAAGCCCCATGCAGTAGCGGAAAGCCTACGCTTTATGTTTAATAAATAAGTATTCTATTTGTGTATATCAGAGGAATAAAAGAATAAGTAGGAGTCAAAGTGCAGCTGAAAATGTCAGCAGCTCTCTTGCACAGAGCATGTGGGTCTAATTATCATAACTTAGAGGAGGTAATCACTATGGAGGAGAAATGTAAATTCTATTACACTGAATTTTGATTAAATAACTACTGTATTGTAAATGTCATTTTTTTATAGTTCGTAAAAAATGTTTGTAAGGACACATTTTCTGAAAAGTGGATAGCAGGTAAAAAATGTGCAATGTACCCATTTTGCACAATGGATTATTTCAGTGAGAAGATTTTGGCAAATCAAATTAAAGGGGTGGTTAACCTTTAAGTTAACTTTTAGTATGTTATAGAATGGCAAATTCTAAGCAACTTTTCAATTGGCCTTCATTGTTTTTTATGGTTTTTGAATTATCTGCCTTCTTCTTCTGACTCATTCCAGCTTTCAAATGGGAGCCACTGACCCCATCTAAAAAACAAATGCTCTGTAAAGCTACAAATGTATTGTGTGTATAGTGTTACTTTTTATTACTGTTCTTTCTATTCTGATCCTCTCCTATTCACATTCTAGTCACTTATTCATATCAATACGTGGTTGCTAGAGTAATTTGGACACTTGCAACCAGATTGCTGAAATTGCAAACTGGATGCTGATTAAAAAGCTAAATAGCTCAAAAACCATAATAAAAAATGAAAACCGATTGCAAATATATCACTCTCTACATCATACTAAAATGAAAATGCAGGACAATTTAAAAATGAATAACCCCTTTAAAGATAAACTGAAGTGCAGGACAATTGAATTGGGATTGAATTTGTCCCAATTTGTTTAAACAGGGCAGTTGGTTTAATGAACACACACCTACTTGCACTGCCAAATCCTGTAGAATGTTTGGGAAGGTTAATGACATATATGAGTGCTGAGCATATAATATTTAAATAAATTATAGATGCAACAGGCTATTAGTAGACACATTATTCCAATAGGTTTCCTAGCTAGTAGGCTTGCCCGAAAAGGCCACATTTTTCATGAAATCAATGGAAAAGAGATGATGAAGCCTAGGTGGCATGAGTGGAATAAAATATGATGTTAAGTCAGTGGTCCCCAACCTTTTTTTACCCCTGAGCAACATTTAGATGTTGGGAATAGAGATGGCGCGAACTGTTCGCCGGCGAACTTGTTCGCGCGAACATCGGGTGTTCGCGCTCGCCGGAAGTTCGCGAACGTCGCGCGACGTTCGCCATTTTGGGTTCGCCATTGTTGGCGCTTTTTTTTGCCCTCTCACCCCAGACCAGCAGGTACATGGCAGCCAATCAGGAAGCTCTCCCCTGGACCACTCCCCTTCCCTATAAAAACCGAAGCCCTGCAGCTTTTTTTCACTCTGCCTGTGTGTGCTGAAGAGATAGTGTAGGGAGAGAGCTGCTGCCTGTTAGTGATTTCAGGGACAGTTGAAAGTTTGCTGGCTAGTAATCGTTTTGATACTGCTCTGTTATTGGAGGGACAGAAGTCTGCAGGGGTTTGAGGGACATTTAAGCTTAGGTAGCTTTGCTGGCTAGTAATCTACCTTCTACTGCAGTGCTCTGTATGTAGCTGCAGTGGGCAGCTGTCCTGCTTCTGATCTCATCTGCTGACTGCTGCAATAGCAATAGTCCTTGTAAGGACTGCTTTTATTTATTTTTTTGTTGTTTTACTACTACTACTACTACTACTACTACTACTATAAGAGCCCAGTGCTATTAGTCTAGCAGTGTTGGGGAGTGGGACTGGTGTGCTAATCTGCTGCTCCTAGTAGTTCAGCAGCACCAACTTTAATTTTTTTTTTTTTAATATTCATTCTTTTTTTATTTAACTTTTTTTTATTTTACTACCGCTGTAGTAGTGTATAAGTTGACCTTTTAGGCATTATTTGCCCTGTAGGCATTTTTTGCCCAGTGTGTTATTCAACCAACTGCTATCTAGCTGTGTGACCGTGTTCACATTCTGTCTAAATATCCATAATATTACCGTCTCCAGAAAAAACACCGGAGTGACTTTTTTCAAGCAGCCATAATAAATTTTACGTAATCCGTATCCATCGCTGTAGTAGTGTATAAGTTGACCTTTTAGGCATTATTTGCCCTGTAGGCATTTTTTGCCCAGTGTGTTATTCAACCAACTGCTATCTAGCTGTGTGCCCGTGTTCACATTCTGTCTAAATATCCATAATATTACCGTCTCCAGAAAAAACACCGGAGTGACTTTTTTTCAAGCAGCATTCTTATATTTTACGTAATCCGTATCCACCGCTGTGTATACGTTGACCTTGTAGGCATTATTTGCCCTGTAGGCATTTTTTGCCCAGTGTGTTATTCAACCAACTGCTATCTAGCTGTGTGACCGTGTTCACATTCTGTCTAAATATCCATAATATTACCGTCTCCAGAAAAAACACCGGAGTGACTTTTTTTCAAGCAGCATTCTTATATTTTACGTAATCCGTATCCACCGCTGTGTATACGTTGACCTTGTAGGCATTATTTGCCCTGTAGGCATTTTTTGCCCAGTGTGTTATTCAACCAACTGCTATCTAGCTGTGTGACCGTGTTCACATTCTGTCTAAATATCCATAATATTACCGTCTCCAGAAAAAACACCGGAGTGACTTTTTTCAAGCAGCCATAATAAATTTTACGTAATCCGTATCCATCGCTGTAGTAGTGTATAAGTTGACCTTTTAGGCATTATTTGCCCTGTAGGCATTTTTTGCCCAGTGTGTTATTCAACCAACTGCTATCTAGCTGTGTGCCCGTGTTCACATTCTGTCTAAATATCCATAATATTACCGTCTCCAGAAAAAACACCGGAGTGACTTTTTTTCAAGCAGCATTCTTATATTTTACGTAATCCGTATCCACCGCTGTGTATACGTTGACCTTGTAGGCATTATTTGCCCTGTAGGCATTTTTTGCCCAGTGTGTTATTCAACCAACTGCTATCTAGCTGTGTGACCGTGTTCACATTCTGTCTAAATATCCATAATATTACCGTCTCCAGAAAAAACACCGGAGTGACTTTTTTTCAAGCAGCATTCTTATATTTTACGTAATCCGTATCCACCGCTGTGTATACGTTGACCTTGTAGGCATTATTTGCCCTGTAGGCATTTTTTGCCCAGTGTGTTATTCAACCAACTGCTATCTAGCTGTGTGACCGTGTTCACATTCTGTCTAAATATCCATAATATTACCGTCTCCAGAAAAAACACCGGAGTGACTTTTTTTCAAGCAGCATTCTTATATTTTACGTAATCCGTATCCACCGCTGTGTATACGTTGACCTTGTAGGCATTATTTGCCCTGTAGGCATTTTTTGCCCAGTGTGTTATTCAACCAACTGCTATCTAGCTGTGTGACCGTGTTCACATTCTGTCTAAATATCCATAATATTACCGTCTCCAGAAAAAACACCGGAGTGACTTTTTTTCAAGCAGCATTCTTATATTTTACGTAATCCGTATCCACCGCTGTGTATACGTTGACCTTGTAGGCATTATTTGCACAGTGTTTTCTTCAAACCGCCATCTAGCTGTGTGAGCTTGTTCACATTTTGTCTAAATATTGATAATATTATCGTCTCTAGAAAAACCACTTGAGTTACTTTTTTTCAAGCAGCATTCATATATTTTACGTAATCCGTATCCACCGCTGTAGTAGTGTATACGTTGATCTTGTAGGCATTATTTGCACACTGTTTTCTTCAAACTGCCATCTAGCTGTGTGTATTATCGTTTCCAGAAAAACCAACTGAGTTTTTGTTGTTGTTGTTTTTTTAAAAATAATGCCAGGCAAAGGCAGGCCGCCACGCAGAGGCCGTGCTAGGGGCCGTGCTGCTATGCAATCCTGTGGCCCTAGCAAATTGCCCAGTTTTAAAAAGCCAATGACCCTGAACTCCCAAAATGCTGAAGAGGTAGTTGACTGGCTTACACAGCACACCCCATCCTCTACCGTTTCTAACTTTACCACAACATCCTCCTCATCCTCCACTGCTATGGCCACCCCACGTAACACTTCCTCCACCACCGGTGCCCCTTCTTCACTGGAGTCAGAGGAGTTATTTTCCCATGAGTTTCTTGAACTGAGTAATGCGCAACCATTATTGGCAGAAGAAGATGAAGGAGATGAGGACGTTACACCAGATTTAATTCTGGCAGAGAACACGACAGAGATGGACATAATGATGAGTGATGAGGAGGAGGAGGAGGTCCCCGCTGCTGCTTCCTTCTGTGATGTGTCAGAAAAAATTGATGCATCTGAGGAGAATGATGATGAGGAGATTGATGTTTTGTGGGTGCCTAGTAGAAGAGAGCAAGAGGAGGGTAGTTCAGATGGAGAGACGGAGAGTCAGAGAGGCAGTAGGAGAATAAGACTTAGAAGAAGCAGGGAGGCCAGCCCGCAGGGATCAGTAGGGCAACAACATGTATCGGCACCTGTGTTCAGCCGGCCAACGCACCCGCCATTGCCGCCAATGCCGCCAACTTCTACTGTTACCGCCAGATCGCAGACTTCCAAAAAGTCAGCAGTGTGGCATTTTTTTAATGTGTGTGCCTCTGACAAAAGCATTGTAATTTGCAATGAGTGCAGTCAGAAACTGAGCCTTGGTAAGCCCAACAGCCACATAGGTACAACTTCTATGCGAAGGCACATGAGCGGCAAGCACAAAGCACTTTGGGAGCAACACCTCAAAGGCAACAGGCAAACTAAAAGCCACACTCCTTCTGGTCCAGCATCTTACTGCTCTACCTCTGCTCTCCTTGACCCATCTGAACCACCCTCCACTCCGCCTTCCACCTTGACCACCTGTTCCCATTCCCAGTCATCTGCCACCAGCCAAGTTTCTGTGAAGGCCATGTTTAAGCGTAAGAAGCCAATGTCTGACTGTCACCCCCTTGCCCGGCGTCTGACAGCTGGCTTGTCTGCACTCTTAGCCCGCCAGCTTTTACCATACCAGCTGGTGGACTCTGAGGCCTTCCGCAAATTTGTAGCAATTGGGACACCGCAGTGGAAGGTACCCAGCCGCAATTTTTTTTCTAAAAAGGGAATACCACACCTGTACCAACATGTGCAGAGCCAAGTTACCGCATCTCTGTCACTTAGTGTTGGGCCAAAGGTCCATATGACTACTGACGCATGGTCCTCCAAGCATGGTCAGGGCAGGTATGTCACCTACACTGCCCACTGGGTGAACTTGGTAATGGCTGGGAATGGGAAGCAGGGAATGGGTAGCTCAACAACAACAACAACAGTGGAGTTGGTGTCACCGCCACGGATTGCACGCGGTTCTGCCACCACCTCTACTCCTCCATCGCTCTCTACCTCGTCTTCTTCCTCTTCTTCTTCTTACTCTGCTGCTGGGTCCTCCTTCTCCTCCTCCACACCTGTGCACCCCCAGCTCCCCCTAGGCTATTCGACGTGCCAGGTACGCCGTTGTCACGCTGTCTTGGGGATGACGTGCCTGGAAAGCAAAAACCATACCGGATCTGTACTCCTGTCATCTCTGCAGTCACAGGCCGATCGGTGGCTGACCCCACACCAACTGCAGATCGGAAAAGTGGTGTGTGACAATGGAAGCAATCTGTTGGCAGCGTTGAGACTGGGAAATTTAACACATGTGCCCTGCATGGCACATGTGTTAAATTTAATAGTCCAACGTTTTGTCTCCAAGTACCCAGGATTCCAGGACGTTCTCACCCAGTCCAGAAAGGTGTCGGCCCATTTCAGACGTTCCTACACAGCCATGGCACGCCTTGCTGACATTCAGCAGCGCTACAACATGCCAGTCAGGCGTTTGATTTCTGACAGCCAGACTCGCTGGAATTCAACGCTCCTTATGTTGGAACGTCTGCTGCAACAACAAACGGCCGTCAACGAGTACCTTTTTGAACTGGGTGGTAGGACTGGATCTGCAGAGCTGGGGATTTTTTTCCCCCGTTACTGGGTGCTTATGCGCGATGCCTGCAGGCTCATGCGACCTTTTGAAGAGGTGACAAATATGGTCAGTCGCACCGAAGGCACCATCAGCGACCTAATACCCTTCGCTTTCTTCCTGGAGCGTGCCGTGCGACGAGTGACAGATGAGGCTGTAGACCAGCGTGACGAGGAGCTGGAAGCGCACGATTTATGGTCGCAATCACCAGAACGAACCCAGGCACCTGCTGCAACGCAGGGAGAGGTGCCAGAAGTGGAGTCAGAGGAGGAAGGTGGCTTTGTGGAGGAGGAGGACCAACAGGAGCAGGCTTCCCAGGGGGCTAGTGGTGACCTTTTGGGGACCCCTGGTCTTGTACGTGGCTGGGGGGAGGAGACCGTGGATGATGCAGTCCTTGATAATGAGGAAGCGGAGATGGATAGCTCTGCATCCAACCTTGTGAGAATGGGGTCTTTCATGCTGGCATGCCTGTTGAAGGACCCCCGTATCAAGAGGCTTAAGGAGAAGGACCTGTACTGGGTCGCAACGCTACTAGACCCTCGGTACAAGCATAAAGTGGCAGAAATGTTACCAACATACCACAAGTCCGAAAAGATGCGGCATTTACAAACCAGCCTGCAAAACATGTTGTACAATGCTTTTAAGGGTGATGTCACTTCAGGAACTCATCAACATTCCAGGGGCAGAGGTGCCAGTAATCCTGCCACGAGCACACCTGCAAGGACAAAGCCCTTTGGCCGGTCTGTAACATCAGACATGCAAATGTTTTTCTGTCCAAGGCAGCGCCACAACCCTTCTGGATCCACCCTCAAAGAACGCCTCGACCGGCAGGTAGCGGACTACCTGGCATTAACTGCAGATATCGACACTCTGAGGAGCGATGAACCCCTGGACTACTGGGTGCGCAGGCTTGATCTGTGGCCAGAGCTGTCACAATTTGCCATGAACCTCTTGTCTTGCCCAGCCTCAAGTGTGCTCTCAGAAAGGACCTTCAGTGCAGCAGGAGGGATTGTAACTGAGAAGAGAACTCGCCTAGGTCACAAAAGTGTCGATTACCTGACCTTTATTAAAATGAATGAGGGGTGGATCTCGGAGGGTTACTGCACGCCGGAAGACTTGTTCTGACTTCTATGCAGCTGTCCTTCTCTTCAAGCCTCATGACTCCACACACAGCTGTCCTTTAGCGTCCTCCTCCCTCCGCCACCGTTACAAACTAGGGTGCAAACCCTACTGGTTTAATTTTTTCTGGCCTCTGTGCTTCAGTGGCTGCGTCCAAAAAAACGGGGCAAACAATGTCTACAAGGTCAACGTATGGCGAAAAATTACTATTTTCAGCATTTATATGGCATATTTTTTCTGGCAACTGTGCTTCAGTGGCTGCGTCCAAAAAAATGCATATTTTCTGCATTTATATGGCATAATTTTTCTGGCCTCTGTGCTTCAGTGGCTGCAACCAAAAAAATGCATATTTTCTGCATTTATATGGCATAATTTTTCTGGCCTCTGTGCTTCAGTGGCTGCAACCAAAAAAATGCATATTTTGTCCATTTATATGGCATAATTTTTCTAGCCTCTGTGCTTCAGTGGCTGCAACCAAAAAAATGCATATTTTCTGCATTTATATGGCATAATTTTTCTGGCCTCTGTGCTTCAGTGGCTGCAACCAAAAAAATGCATATTTTGTCCATTTATATGGCATAATTTTTCTAGCCTCTGTGCTTCAGTGGCTGCAACCAAAAAAATGCATATTTTCTGCATTTATATGGCATAATTTTTCTGGCCTCTGTGCTTCAGTGGCTGCAACCAAAAAAATGCATATTTTCTCCATTTATATGGCATAATTTTTCTAGCCTCTGTGCTTCAGTGGCTGCAACCAAAAAAATGCATATTTTCTCCATTTATATGGCATAATTTTTCTAGCCTCTGTGCTTCAGTGGCTGCAACCAAAAAAATGCATATTTTCTCCATTTATATGGCATAATTTTTCTGGCCTCTGTGCTTCAGTGGCTGCAACCAAAAAAATTTATATTTTCAGCATTTATATGGCATAATTTTTCTGTCAACTGTGCTTCAGTGGCTGCGACCAAAAAAATGCATATTTTCTGCATTTATATGGCATAATTTTTCTGGCCTCTGTGCTTCAGTGGCTGCAACCAAAAAAATTTATATTTTCAGCATTTATATGGCATAATTTTTCTGGCAACTGTGCTTCAGTGGCTGCGACCAAAAAAATGACTATTTTCAGCATTTATATGGCATATTTTTTCTGGCCTCTGTGCTTCAGTGGCTGCGGCCAAAAAAACTGGGCAAACAATGCCTACAAGGTCAACGACGTTGACCTTGTAGGCATTGTTTGCCCAGTTTTTTTGGCCGCAGCCACTGAAGCACAGAGGCCAGAAAAAATATGCCACATAAATGCTGAAAATAGTCATTTTTTGCCATACGTTGACTCAACGTATATGGCAAAAAATGACTATTTTCAGCATTTATATGGCATATTTTTTCTGGCAACTGTGCTTCAGTGGCTGCGTCCAAAAAAACTGGGCAAACAATGTCTACAAGGTCAACGTATGGCGAAAAATTACTATTTTCAGCATTTATATGGCATATTTTTTCTGGCAACTGTGCTTCAGTGGCTGCGTCCAAAAAAACTGGGCAAACAATGTCTACAAGGTCAACGTATGGCGAAAAATTACTATTTTCAGCATTTATATGGCATATTTTTTCTGGCAACTGTGCTTCAGTGGCTGCGTCCAAAAAAAACTGGGCAAACAATGTCTACAAGGTCAACGTATGGCGAAAAATGACTATTTTCAGCATTTATATGGCATATTTTTTCTGGCAACTGTGCTTCAGTGGCTGCGTCCAAAAAAACTGGGCAAACAATGCCTACAAGGGCAACGTATGGCAGTTGTTTAAAGAGAACAGTAGATTACTAGCCAGCAAAGCTACCTAAGCTAAAATGTCCCTCAAATCCCTGCAGACTTCTGTCCCTCCAATACAGAGCAGTATCAAGCAGATTACTAGCCAGCAAACTTACTATCATCTGTCCCTGAAATCACTAACAGCTCTCCCCCTACACTATCTCTTCCAAGCACACACAGGCAGATTTTTCAGATACATTTTTGCCCTTGATCCCCCTCTGGCATGCCACTGTCCAGGTCGTTGCACCCTTTAAACAACTTTAAAATCATTTTTCTGGCCAGAAATGTCTTTTTTAGATGTTAAAGTTCGCCTTCCCATTGAAGTCTATGGGGTTCGCGAACCGCTCGCATTTTTGCGCAAGTTCGCGAATATGTTCGCGAACTTTTTTTCCGACGTTCGCTACATCCCTAGTTGGGAAACAACGCAAGCATAAAAATGTTCCTGGGTGGCGCAAAATAAGTGCTGTGGTAGCCACTATGTGGACTGGCAGCCTATAAAACTGCACAATGGTGAAGTGCTCTACCTGGTTGATGATCACTTGTTGGAAGTGCTGGGTGCTTTACCAGAAGACCCTTCCCTTGCACAGGGTCATGGATACATGTAATAAAAAAATCCAGAAGTACACCAATAAATTGCTTAGTGAAATCGGTGTTTTATTAAGCTCATGTGTATCCGCAAAAAGGGCAACATTTCGGGCCCCCCAGGGGCCTCTATCAAGCCTATAAAAAGCTCAATTTGGCAGTACACATGGTTTTTATGCCTCCAAGCCAGGAATTCAAAAATTAGCACCTGCTTTGAGGCCACTGGGAGCAAGATCCAAGGGGTTGGAGAGCAACATGTTGCCCACGAGCTACTGGTTGGGCATCACTGTGGTAAGGCATGGGGAAGAGGAAGAAAGGACAGGAGCAGGAAGTGGATTAGGCAGCATAGGAGGGGGTTGGGGGATAAAAAGCAAAGTGTGGGAGAAAAACCACTTCCTCAGTCTAGCCTGAAATGTTCAGATTATCGCATGAAACCCAGTGCAATAATATCTTCAAATTGCAAATAGGACCTCTGCCATTGACTTTTACAGGACCTTGACAAGTTGAAGATGGAGTATTTTCAGACTTTTTGCAGTCTCGGGGGAATAATAAATCTTGAAAAATTCAAGTTCCCCCCACATTAAAAATTAGAATTTTTTGAGTTTTTAGCATTCATACTTTAATAAATAACTCCTTTACATTCAGTGCCATAAGATTTGGGTGCCAGCCCCCCCACCACATGAGGGGCTGCCCCTGGAATAACACAGCAATGCCCACGACTGTACAGGCCTTCTGTCCTCTGGACCCAAATGGTACCTGATGTATGGTAGTTATGCCTCTATTCGCAGCATAATTTTGATGTCTTACTCTAATAATGTATTCATTCTGTGAGAAGCTGTCTTGGCCGGCAACCGATACCAGAACAAATGTCAAGCACCCTGGTCTCGGCTCGGCTTCACCAGTAGTGTGACCACTGTTGGGCTTCGGGAGGAGCCCTCAGCTTACTTGGGTGCCACCTGGACTTAAGAGGGGTGCAAGGCAAGATGTTCTGGCTGGCGAAGGGGCACGGCTGTTAGCAGAGTCTTTTGGGCCGATGGTCACGGTACAAATGGAGCAGGCAAGAGAATCGTCAGACAGGCTGGGTCGAGGCAGGCAGATATCAAGAATCGTCAGGCAGGCAAGGGTCAAACCGGGTTGTCAATCAAGGGGTTAAGCAGGAAGAGTTGTCATAGGCAGGCGAGGGTCAGGATACAGAATGCAGAATAGTCAGGAACAGGCTAGGTCAAACACGGGTAATCAAACAGACTAGATTCAGAACAGATCAAACGCACAAGGCTCAGGAACCACAAGAAACAACTTCTATCACGGGCATCAGTGAGCAGTCTGAATGGGCCTTTTATACTATTTGAATTTTGCGCCTTTGCGCGCTGACGTCACACATCAGCACGCCTGCGCCTTTAAATATCACAGAGGCGCGCCGCGCACGCCCTAGAGATTCGGCGCCTGCGGCCTAACGTGCGCCCACGCGATCCGGCGCCTGCGGCCTAACCAAACCCGCACGACGTGGCAGGCGTCCCTGCCGTCCCCCCACTAGACCACCAGGTATGTCTCTTACAGAAGCTAATAAATTGAATATTTTATTGATGGACCTGAAATCCAATTACCCTAAATGGTGGGATTAAACCCAGAGTAAAAGAGTTCTATAAATGTCTGAAGGCATCAAAAAGGCAGACTACCATAAAAGTGCAACTGCAGTTTTCTGTATTTTAATGCATTAGATGTAATTGCATCGGGCACATCTCCTCACTGCAACCACAATTAAGATGGAGAACATCCTGTAAAACGCAGAACAGGATTTCCTGTATGCACAGCATGTACAACATGAAACATACAGAGCAGGATTTCCCATATGCACAACATGTTACATGCAGAGAAGGATGTTGCATATACAACATGCTCTGGCTTTGTAGGCTACAGAGGAGCAAATGCACCTTTCCATCTGGTAATATCTAGCTCTTGAAGTAATCCCATTGTCCTATTAAACTGCAAGCTGTGCTCACAACCAGTTATCAGTGAATACAACCCTTTGAAGTGGTGCTGGCAGAATAATATCTTTATCTACCAGCTGAGTCATTGCCAGCCAGATTTAGAAAAATGAAATCACTTTAAAATGTGTGCTTTGCCTGGAGCCACAATGTGAGCATCCTGCTCAGTGCTGACATTTATTTCATGTGTTGTTACTGCATCGGATCCTTCTCTGAAAATGGGGAAAAACAGAAATAAACTATGAAAGAGTTGTATTAGGTATGCACTATAATTATCCCACGCTCAGGCCCATAACTGGCAAATACGCTTAACCTTTTTTTTTTAATGCCATAAGAAGTACCAGGTAAACGTTACTGCAGAAATTCAGTGATGTTGTTGCAGGTATGGCATCTATTATCTGCAAACCTGTTATCCAGGAAGATCTATAAGATATCAGTGCCACCAGAAGGCTGGTATTATTTGCAAGAAAAGGTGGAAACCCTAACATTGCATTGGATTTGATGTTAAATAACCCAGCCATGTAAATAGCCAAAGTATTCCAAAGTAGGGAAACATCATTATTATGATAGCCTGGGTTCCAAACATTGCACATAACAGACCCCATAAGTACCTTTGCCTGATTAAAAGGGTTATTCACCTTTACATTAACTTTTAGTTCAGGTACAATATAGACAGAGTGATGTTGAAATTGGTTTTCATTTTTTATTATCTGTGGTTTTTATTAAGCAGCTCTCCAGTTTGCTATTAAAGAAAGCTGGTTGCTAGTGTTCAAATTATCCTAGCAAGTCAAAAAATGTAGTGATAACGATAAATGTATAGCATTTGTTTTTAGATAGGGGACAGTGACCCCTATTTGAAAGTTGGAATGAGTCCAAAGGTGAAGAAGGCAAATAATTCAAAAACTATAAAAACATAAAAAAGACACTTTGAAAAGTTGCTTAGAATCGGCCATTCTATAACATACTAAACCTTAACTTAAAGGTTTTACTTTCAAAGGATATGCTTCAAAAGTTAAAGGGCCAATGGCCACCAGTAAATAATCAGATCACAGCAATGCCAATTCTACTGCCTCTTCAGTTTCCAACAAGTGGACAAAGGCAGCCCACTGAGATCAGCCCCCATACAACGTAATTTTGTGTTTTCGTCATGGTGAATTTCTAAGAAGAATATATATCCTATGTACTGTATAAGTAGAGTTGATTTTGCACATTTTAATAGAAAGTAGAGAGGGATTTACGAGTTTATTGTGGAAATATTTTTCCCTGCATATTTGCATCTATACCTAGTATTAGCATGGGAGCTGCCATGATTCACTCATCTCCCAAGGCATTCTTTAAAGCCCTCAGTATAGCTGCATCCCTTTAACTCATAAAAAAGAATACTCAGATGTGTATAAATCATGCCTCTGGCAAGGCAAGCAATATAGCATCTCTCATTCATATGCATAAAGGAAAGATACTCAGAAACGGGGAGTGATTCCCCCTGTTCTTATGCTGAATAGTTTAAGAAAATCATAAACCACAGGTACATAAAGGTTAATTTTTCCTTTTGAATTTTCCAGGTGTATTGAAACAATTACGATTTTTTTTTTTAAAAAAAAACCCATGTAAATAATTTTTATCAAATAAGACATGCTGTGTCTTCCTTGCTTTCTCTTTCTCTGCTTTCTAAAATTGCACCACTTTAAAGGACATCAGGATTGCTTTTACTCTCTTTTTTTTATATCTCCTCATTTTAGTTTGTTTTCTCTGCTTTGCCCCTGGGGTGAGAATAAGCGTAGCATCAATCAGGGTGCAGGAAACGCAGTTAGATTTGCTTTATCTATTGATCGCCTATTGCCTCTGATCTCTGCAATTTCCTCTCTCCTCTTCTTGTACGAGCAGCTGTATCTCCAGACAGGTAACATCTCTATACAGACTGTTTATCATTCTTAGATACCTAACCTGACAGACAGTTAAGTGATCCCATTTGGAGGCTTGGAGAGCATAAATGGAATTGGCTACTTGGTTTTTATTTAGGTGAGGAAAAGGAAGAAATGGTTTGTGGGAGTGTGTGAAGAATGGTAAAAATACTGCTCTAGTAAAAAGGTAAAATATGTACTTATAATATATAGTAGAGCGTTATTATCCATTCCTTGTTAGTAACATGAGACTGAAAAACTTTAGTTTCAAGGCATGAGATTGAACTAGGAACTATTCATTGTCTGTCCATTGTCTACACAGAACTCTCATATACTGTAGGTATGGATCTGATCACATGTTTATGGTGGCAACAGGGTAGCCTGCAACAGGGAATTAACTGAATTGAGCTTCCTATGTCTATAGAATAGATCATGTTTCAATTTCTTTGGTGTAATATGAGATCCAAGAAATTCCATCAAGATTTGTAAACTATGTGAAATTTAGACCCAATTTATTACAGCTGGAAATACAGTAGAATCCACATTTTACATCCCCTGATTTTAAATTTTCTCTCTTTTTACATTGTTGTTTTGTGGTCCCACCTATATATTATGCATAATACATTTCCGTCATTTTACATTTTCCTGGATTTTACATAAGTTTTTCTGGTCCCCTGAAAAACGTAAAATGGGGGTTCTACTGTAAATAAAATAGTTTAGAAGATGGTTGGGATTGTCCAGATGAAGACAATCGTAAAAAAGATGACATGAATTAATAAGGACTGAGAAGACCAAGCTATTGAATGTCGATACTAAATAACATACAGTATAAACATAGAGCAGTGATAAGTGATTGGCCAAATTAACCTGTTATGGTACATACCACTGTTAAAGAACAAAAGGGGACTTGTAGTTGCACACTAAAGGTGGCCATACACAATAAGATGCATTCATTTGGCAAGGTCACCAAACAAATGGATCTTGACTGATTATGCCCACCAAAGGCATGATGATTTTGGGTTAATCTAGGGCCAAACAATCAGATTACAGCAAAGTAAATGGACGCCGATTGGACGAGGACCGTATCAAGTAGCCAATGTGGTCCTTGACAGCACAAAAACCCAAACCTGCTTGATCGATATCTGGTCAATTTTTGGCCTCATGTCGATCGGGGAGACCTGTGGGAATGACCCATACACAGGCAGATAAACTGCTGGATTGGTCTAAAGGACCAATATCAGCAGCTTTAATCTGCCCATGTATGGCCACCTCTAGAGGAGTATAAACTGGAGATCCTCACAAGCTTGCAGATGAACACAAGAACAACTTTATTCACAGTAACCAGTACAGCCTTTCCAATAATAGTTGTACAAATCCCACATTTCCTATCAATATAAAAAAAACAGAGCTCCCAGACTACTGGGCACCAGCCTGTTGCCTACCTTCCTACCTCTTCTCTTCATGTTAGGGGCGCAATGCTTAACAGATCACAGACACAGAGGTAAGCCCACAATGGAGGTCTAGGACCTATCTATTTCTAGCATCTCTCCTCACTGGGTGCCTATACAGTATGTCCAGGTACTGCTGGGGCATTGTCCTCTTGCCTACCACTATCACTCAACACCCACTATCACTCATCCACACTCATCTCCAGTGAGCTTCACAGGTCTAACCTACCGCTAGCTAACATAGCTCTTGACTCACCTCAGCTGAAAATTCAGTATGGATTGAGAAGATATATTATTCAATACATTCTTGGTATATATGCATTGTTTTGCTTGGGGTGTAGGAACATCATTTTTGGATACCTCACTGAAGATACAATCAGCAATTAAAGTTTATTTTAGATGCTTCCCCCGGGAGACATAAAATTGGGCTTCTACTGTAACTCTTCTCAACTCTGTCAGTCTTGAGCTGTGGTATCTGTCAAAGTGGGCACGCATGGGTTTTTATGCAAGGATTGTGCAACTTGATGTGCACCCACATTCTGATGTGTGTGCACAATGTGTTTACAATGATGTTTAGGCCTACACTTCCTAGCAAAGTGATCTGGTAAAGTCGTTTGTTAAAACTCTGAACCTTTTTCTTGGTATTCTTGGATCCTTGTGTTGCTAACCCTGCCTATGTTCCTTGGCTATTCTGGTTAATGATCCCTGGCCCATTTACCAACAAATGATTTCTGCTGCCTGCTTTGACCTCAGACTGTCTTCTGACCAGATTCTGATTCCTGACAGAGGAGAAGATTTTCTACTACTCCTCCATTGAGCCCAGTCCTGTATTAATTTCTGGTACTGTTTCTCTAGTGGCAGGTGTAGGAGTGGCTAAAACTAGTGATGGGCGAATTTCTACCGTTTCGCTTCACTGAAAAAATTGCGAATTTCCTGCAAAATTCGCAAAAAACAGTGAAATCAGAAAGTTCACGGAAAAATAGTGAAATTCAAATTTTTCACGAAAAAAATTAGCAGTTCTAACGTTTTCACAAAAAAATCTAGCAAAAAGATTTCACGGGAAAATCAAGCAATTCGAACGTTTGGACTAAAATCGAACAATTCGAACATTTCCACCACAAAATCGAGCAATTCGAATGTTTTCACTAGAAAAATCTAGAAATTCGAACATTTTCACTAAAAAAATCTAGTAATTTGAAAGTTTTCACAGAAAAACCTAGCAATTCGAAACGTTTTCATGGAAAAATCTAGCAATTCAAATGTTTTAACTTAAAAATCAAGCAATTCTAAAGTTTTCACTAAAATCAAGCAATTCGAACATTTTCACCACAAAATCGAGCAATTTGAACATTTTCACTAAAAAAATCGAGCAATTTGATCGTTTTCACAAAAAAATCTAGCAAAAAGATTTCACGGGAAAATCAAGCAATTCAAACGTTTGGACTAAAATCGAACAATTCGAACATTTCCACCACAAAATCGAGCAATTCAAATGTTTTCACTAAAATAATCTAGAAATTCGAACATTTTCACTAAAAAAATCTAGTAATTTGAAAGTTTTCACAGAAAAATCTAGCAATTCGAAACGTTTTCATGGAAAAATCTAGCAATTCAAATGTTTTAACTTAAAAATCAAGCAATTCTAAAGTTTTCACTAAAATCAAGCAATTCGAACATTTTCACCACAAAATCGAGCAATTTGAACATTTTCACTAAAAAAATCGAGCAATTTGAACGTTTTCACACAAAAAAATCAAGCAATTCGAACGGTTTCACTGAAAAATCAAGCAATTCCAAAGTTTTAATGGTAAAATCGAGCGGCAGGTGTAGGAGTGGCTAAAACTAGTGAATTCCTCCCATTTTACTTCGCAAAAAAATAGTGAATTTCTGAATTTTCACAAAAAATGGAGCAATTTGAAAGTTTTCACGAAAAATCTATCAATTTGAAAGTTTTCACGGAAAAAGCAAGCAATTTGAACATTTTCACAGAAAAATCGAGCAATTCTAAAGAAGAGCAATTCTAAAGATTTCAAGAGGAAATCAAGCAATTCAAAAGTTTTGAAAAAAAAACGAGCAATTCGAACATTTTCACCAAAAATTTGAAAGTTTTCATGGAAAAATCTAGCAATTTGAACGTTTTCACGAAAAAATTGAGTAATTAAAACGTTTTCACTAAAAAAAATCGAGCAATTCGAAAGTTTTCACACAAAAAAATCAAGCAATTCAAATGTTTTAATGGTAAAATCGAGCGGCAGGTGTAGGAGTGGCTAAAACTAGTGATGGACAAATTTCTCCTGTTTCGCTTTTGAATTTCCCGCAAAATTAGCTAAGAACAGTGAAATCGTAAAGTTCAAGGAAAAATCTGGAAATTCAACCTTTTCACAAATAAATTGAGCAATTCGAAAGTTTTCACTTAAAAATCGAGCAATTCTAAAGTTTTCACCAAAATCTAGCAATTCGAACATTTTCACAAAAAAATCGGAGCAATTCGAACGTTTTCACTAAAAAAATCAAGCAATTCGAACGTTTTCACTGAAAGATCGAGCAATTCGAATGTTTTCAGGAAAAAATCAGAAATTGATGCTGGCAAATTTTCACTGGTGAATTTTCGGCGGCGTAACTCCTTACTTCGCCACAAATTAGTACCAGGCAAATTTATTCACCCATCGCTAGCTAAAACTCATCTATATAGCTATTTCTTCAACCAAAGGGGCAAACATAGTTTTGGATTAACAAATTACTAGTTACATCTCAAGATAAACTGGTATAGTATGCATGAAACTAAAATGAGCTTGGAAAGAGGCATTACAGCACACTGTGGGACCTAAGCTTTCAAGCATAGGTGAATTATTGATCATGTGCAGTAATACATAGCAACCAATTATTGATCGAGCACAGCTAGAATAATGAAAGCAAATGTCCAGCTGGCTCCTGTGAGTTACTTCACTTGAGAAATGTTGCACTAAGCAATAACAAACTTTAAGGGGGTTGAGTGGTTTCAGATCAGATTCATCAAAATGAGAGAAAATGGACTTGTAACTAATGGAAACTATTTTTAAACAAACAGGCTAAAGCTCTCCTAGGTATCCTACAGTATTTCTTCCCCACTTCAAGCAGATGATCTTTTAAACACACTAATTATACAGCAGTGCTAGACTTTCAAACATATTTCAGCAGCTTCTAAAAATGACAATCGAGGCCAGTATATTAACACATAGCATATACCTCTGAGCCATTTAAACATTGCCCAGTTTGGCTCATCATATATCTGTCCTCAAAAACTTCTATAGATGTTTCTATAACAGCTCAGCTCCTAACAGATTACACGATCCCCCAGTGGCTCATTACTACAAGAAGTGAAACAGAAAAGCATAAAATGCCTTTCTCAATGAAAACTTCAACAAGCTCTGCTCATTTCACCTCAGTGCCCATTATTTCTCTTTCATGCTAGTTGTGTGGTAGCTGAAGAGCATCTGGAAAACAAGTATTTCTTGAGGATAGACTACAATCAAAAAAATTATGCACAGGAAAATGATGCCTAGATCGACTATGTGCAGTTTTCTGCTGACACAATTAATATGCAATGAAAGCAAGTATTGGTTTCTATTTCAGGTGGAGCAATACATTTAACATGTTATTAATATGTTCTAGCCAGCCCCTGCTTACTATCTGATTTCTGTAGAACAAACATGCACTTATATGCATCAATTTCATTCGGAACCTGTTAACCTCCCAGTATGTTAAGCACTGTGGGAGCAAACTAGAGTTTCCAAATGGAACCAATTCAAGCACAAGCAAACTTCATATAGAAAGTTTGGTTTTTTAAGTTTAAGTAATTAAAATTACTGACGTATTTCATATAATTAGTTCAGTGCTTACTATTTTTTTTTATTTTGGATGGTACCAAAAATCAAATCTCAGGGTGAGCTTTGAGACCCAAGTTCTGATTCAAGATGATGAATGTTTGAATTATTCTCAACTCAAACATAACAGCTAGCAATTTTGGGTACTGGCTCACGAGATTAAGATCCATGAATTCGACAATCGACAGAAATCATCGTACAATGAGTTTCTTGGTTGCCTTGGTTAAATGATACATATACATGTAGAGGAGAATCAGAAGCACTTAGATTTATATTCCTGTTATTCTTTTGTAGTGAAATAAGCACAAAAAAAGTTAGTTAGTGCCCCATTCTCCCATTGAATTAACCCTGCAATTTGGATACAAGTTTAGTTTTCCTTTAAACGGGTTGTTCACCTTTGAATATGAATAGGAGAGGGCTTGACTAGAAATATAAGTAATAAAAAAGTATCAATAGCAATACATTTGTAGCCTTACAAAGCATTTCATTTTTAGATGGGGTCAGTGACCTCCATTTGACACCGGGAACAGTCAGAAGAAGAAGGCAAATAATTCAAACACTATTAAAAAAAATGAAGTCCAATTGAAAAGATGCTTTGAATTACGAATTCTATCAAATACTAAAAGTTAACTTAAAGGTGAACCGCCCCTTTAAAACACAACTCTATCAGTTTATTCAGTCTTGAGTGCTCTTACATATTACACTTACATTATTTAATCCTTTTCTGGTAATATGTCTGACTATATAAAGCTATGGATTCTATTATCTGGAAACCAGGTTTACCGGAGTGATCCAGTTTAGTAAGAGACCCACAAGCACTGACACAACACAGGGTTTGCCCAAATATTTGCCAGGGAGTTTGTGAAGTGAGGAATAATCAAGATAGCCAGGACTAACCAAGAGTGTGGTATTCAAGGATGGGTCAGAGTCAAATAAGTCTGCAGCACAAGCTCATAATGGGAAATCAGGCTGTGTTCATGCCAGATAAGGAAGGTTGGGGCAAGGCTAAGCTTCTGGAACAAACTAAGATAACCATGGCAATGTAAGTGTGTCACCGCTAAGGGTGTCAATCCACCAGTGTTCATTTGAAAAGTCATACATATGCTTTTGTGTCAATACGTGTCACCACTTCGAGGAGATGTCCCTGAAGTTGTTTCTTGACATCATGATCTGCACTAGATAATGTAATGGAAAAGTCTGGGTTTTCATTCGATAATCTGAAAAAGTTGAGTTTTCACAGCAAAAATTTGATAAAATTGAGTTTTCAGAGCATCAAATGTATAATACGAATTTTGTTGTGATGTTTTGTTGTTAATTTTTGCATCTTAATTTTGTGCAAAAATGTTTTTTTCTCTAGAATAGCCATCTCATTCCGAGAACCCTCCAAATATTAATAGTTGGGGGGGGCATTTTTCCAGTTTATTGTCAATAATCATCTATTTTGGAAAATACTGCAGTGAGAAGTGATTTTTTTGGGGGGGATGCACCTATTGTGTTTTTTAACAGACTTTATTTGGGGCCTTTAGTTACATAGTAACATAGTAAGTTAGGTTGAAAAAAAGACATGTCCATCAAGTTCAACCTTTTAAATCTATATATAACCTGCCTAACTGCCAGTTGATCCAGAGGAAGGCAAATAAGCCCTTTTGAAGCCTCTCCAATTTGCCACAGAAGGGGAAAAAAATTCTTCCTGACTCCAAAATGGCAATCGGACTAGTCCCTGGACCAACTTGTACTATGAGCTATCTCCCATAACCCTGCATTCCCTCATTTTCTAAAAAGCCATCCAACCCCTTCTTAAAGCTATCTAATGTATCAGCCTGCACAACTTATTCAGGGAGAGAATTCTACATCTTCACAGCTCTCATTGTAAAATACCCCTTCCAAATATTTAGGCTGAACCTCCTTTCTTCTAGTGATGTAGCGAACTGCCGATTTGATGTTCGCGAACGCCGTTCGCGAACACCAGCAAAAAAGCGAACAGTTCGCGAACAGTTCGCGAACTTCGAACGCTCGATAAAATCGTTCGATCGAACGATCGAAGGATTTTATTCGTACGATCGAACGATTTTCGTTCGAATCGAACGATCGAAGCTATTCGATCGAATGATTTTAATTCAATCGAATGCTTATAATCGTTCGAACGAATGGAAATCGTTCGATTTTAGCGATCGAACGGTCGAATGGTCGAATGGTCGAACGAAATTTTACTTCGAATCGAACGCGAACACCAATTGGCGAACGTCGCGCGACGTTCGCGAACATTCGGCGGACGCGAACAGTCGAAGTTCGCGCGAACTAGTTCGCCGGCGAACAGTTCGCTACATCCCTACTTTCTTCTAATCAGAATGGGTGACCTTGTGTTAGTTGGAAGGAACTACTGGTAAATAAAGCATTAAAGAGTTTAGGGTACCTACTGTAGTTATGATATCCCACCTTAAACGCCTCTTCTCCAGCATAAACAACCCCAACTTTCGCCAGTCTTTCCTCATAACTGAGATTTTCTATACTTTCACTTGCTTAGTTGCCCTTCTCCGTACCCTCTAAAATTCAGTAATGTCCTGTTTGAGTGGTATAAGTCGCTTGCATATTTTTACATCCCAGGTGCATTACTTTACATTTATCATCATTGACTCTCATCTGCCAGTAAGCTGCCCAGATTGCCAGTTTGTTGAGATCCTGCTGCAAGGATGTCTCATCATGTATGGAATTTATTGGGCGGCATAGTTTTGTGTCATCTGCAAACGCTGATACATTACTTACAATACCCTCCCCTAAGTCATTAATGAACAAGTTAAATAAAATTGGGCCAATTACAGAGCCCCGAGGGACCCCATTACGAACCTTACTCCACGTAGAGAATGTACCACCCTCTGTACCCAATCCTGTAGCCAGTTTCCTATCCATGTGCAAAAAACCTTAGTTTAGAAAGCAGTGATTTGTGGGGCACTGTATAAAGCACTTTGGCAAAAGTCCATCTAGATCACATCTACTGCTCCCCCGCTGTTCAGCATATTATTTACCATATCCTAAAAAGCAATCAATTTTGTCTGACATGACCTATCCTTAATAAAGCCATGCTGATTGCTGCTCATAATGACATTCACTAGGACACAATTTTGAATGTTATCCCTTAACAAGCCTTCAAATAACTTGCCCACCATGGATGTCAAACTTACCAGTCTATAATTTCCAGGCTGAGATCATAATCCCTTTTTAAATATAGGAATTACATTATCTTTCCTCCAGTCCATATTTACTATATGTGATGAAATAGGGCATGAGAAAATCAGAAACAGAGGCTGGTCTAAAACTGAACTAAGCTCTCTTAGAACATGAGGGTGTATTTAATCTGGCCATGGTTCACATTCATTTTAAGAAAATCTCTATGAACCATATTCTGAGTCAACCACTGACTAAATTGAGCTGAACCAACAGTGCAGCTATGAGGTGGGTCTTGGAACTCTGACTCAGAAGAAAAGAAATGATTTAGCACATTTGCCTTTTTTGTATCTGTTACAACCATACTGATACCATTATTTAAAAGACCCATAACGCCATCTCAACACCAATGTTTTTACTATTAGTATACTTAAAAAACTTTCTGGGGTTAGTCTTAGACTCTGCCACAATGCACTCCTCATTTCCAACAACATTTATTATAATGTTTACATTTGTTAAATGCAGCTTCTGTCCACATAGACTTGTCATTTTAAATGCCTTTTTTTCTG
Organism: Xenopus petersii; assembly: GCA_038501925.1. Classification (NCBI taxonomy): domain Eukaryota; kingdom Metazoa; phylum Chordata; class Amphibia; order Anura; family Pipidae; genus Xenopus; species Xenopus petersii. Next base: position 110,145,722 of record CM076678.1, on the reverse strand, counting down.
CCCCACCCTTATAAGCACTTACTTGCACTGACTTTATAGTGAATTCTGGGCTTTTCCCACTGTTTAATGTAAATCTGGAAAGATTTGTGTATATAATGCATTAGACTATAAGTTAATACACTGCTCAAAAAAAAACTGAAAAAAGTGATTTAGCATTATTTAGAGAAATGTATAATGCTTTATTTATTTTACTTATGTGTAGATGATCACTGTAAACTGTACTTAGCTAGTTTGTGGTTAGAGTTTGGAATTATTGTCGTATTATTATTAATATATACAGTATCTTTATAGGTATTTGACTAAGATATTGGATTTGACTGTAGCCGGATAGTTTTTTCACATTATTTGCATTATTTTAAAGGCAGAACATTATAAAGAACTAAAAAAAAAAGTTAAACTATATCTTTACTGGGATCAGGTGAAAAAATGTATTTCTCAGAATTAAACTTCTTAGTTTAGTGGGGGAAAAACTCTTTTACGTTGTAGTGAACATTAGGTTGAAATATGGCGTAACCAGCAGCAAGCCCATAGAAACTATTGGCCACCAAGGTGCTATTAATATCCAGACTAACTCTTCAAAGATTTTACTCCTTGAAAGCTTAGCTCTTTCCCAAAGCATTAAAAAAAACTCACAGAGGAAAACTCCAACAGGAATGAATCCACAAGAAAACATATTTGCAAATTCATTATTGTTTATGTCAGGAAAGCAAAGGCTTGTGATAAATTTCAACAATGCAAGATTAATATTGGCATAGAAACAATATTGCATTTGAACAAACTAATACATTCTGAAAATGTTCTGCTATCCAACATAAGGATATTAATAGCCTATCCTAAATCATTTTAAACATCCTGCTAACAAGCAAAAGAAATGTAGATGCTGAGAAGTTTGTTAGTGAACTTTATGGATTTTATTCAGCGGCTTTTCTTGTGCCGATTTTTTGATTTCTGAACTTACCTTACTTTATTAGGTAGGTAATTTGTACTGCTCCTTTCCAATAATGGGCCATAACTCACAGTGAGTGGCCACTACTGCTGTAAGTATTTCTATCAGAGAGAGTGAGTTTAACTTTCTTCTATAAAGGATATGAGTTTGTTGGTTGCAAAGCTTTTGCTGCACATTTATGTTATGTTCACACTTTGCTCAGCCGACATGTACTGTACCAGCACACATGTAAATTAAAGATTTCTAGTGGTGTCAGGAACTACCTCCGGTGTGAGGATGGCAGGTTGGAGCCTATGTGCTTTGTAACCAAGGCTTGGTGAAAAGGTAGAGGACTTTTGATAGTGAGCAAATAGATTTAATGTAATAACAGAAGATGAAAATAAAGCCAATCCAATATTGACCAGTGATTTGAAAACAAAAGGCAAAATAACACAAAGTCTTTTAGTAGGCGTGGATCAGGTAGGGGGCAACCAATAGCAGATCCATGAAGCATACGGTGGTCAAGACAGGTAGCAATCAAGTGTATGTCCGTGGAATTCGGACAGAGAGGGAACCTAGGCTGAAGCAGGAACTTGCCTATATAGGCCCATGATTACCAAATTGTAGACTACTGGCCTTAATGAGAATGAGGGTGGAGACAAAGAGAAAAGCAGAGAAAGCAATGGTCTATATGGACAGCCTCGAAGTGTGAACTCTGTATGCCTCCAGTGGCTCAGCAGGAGAGTACACAGTCCGGTTAACATGCAGACTGGGGATTGAATCCCCAATAGTCCTGACAAGTGTGCTCTAACTAGGTCTGTCTTGTGGAAAGTAAATCCATGTAGCCTTGCTTCTGGATAACCAGTTGAGTCAATAGGCACTGGGAAAATATAACATAATGCCTCTATGGCTTCTCCTTGATATGATAGTCAAGTGGCTTGGGCCAGATAGGTCCAATACATTTACAAATTGTCCCTGGGTTGCATTGCCTTAATAGCATAATTTTGTTATATTTGAATCTGTTACATTATTAAGATATTATCTCTTCCTGGTAAGACAGTGTATACATAAAGACAAATACTCATGCATGAATATCTACCATATCAACTATGCTTTAAAGTTTGGTAACACAAAACATATTCACATGCCTAATGCTATAAGCATAGTACACAAACCAAAATGATAGGTTAATTCTATCTTAAAAGAAAGGTAAACCCTCAAAATCAATGAATGTAAAATTGATCAGAGTGCTTTTCTAAACACTTTTATTTTACTCTATTGTTTTTCTAAATTTCAAGATATTAGCATGTTTTACACTGATGTAATGACATTGAAACAACCATGCCACCTACAGTACTAGTCAGTTATATTTTGGGATGAGCTATATATTTTGCTTCAAAAAAATACATGCATAGTGAAAATGGTTGCACAATTTGAAAAATGTTTAGGGATGGGCGAATTTTTTGCCTTGATTCGCCGCAAAAATGACACCCATAGACTTTAATGTGCGTTGGCGACATTTCCCCGGCGGCAAATTTTTGGCAAAACTAAACTAGTCAAAATCACCCATCCCTAAAAATTTTCAAGAAAAAACAACCAATGACTTCAATGCATTTGGCTAATTTTTTTTGCTGAAACAGGTCAGATTCACCCACCATCGCTAATTATATTGTCCTAGCTGAAAGTTGGGAGCGAATACTTCTAATGTTGCCCTCTTTGGGAATGGCCAGAGAAACTTCAGATTCATTTTCATTTCCAATTTCTTAAGGTAGTGTTTGGTTTTAGTGTTTGCTAAAATATTTTCCTAAACAGCTTAGCACAATGGCGCAAATTCACTAATCGCCGAAGCGCCGAACGCTAGCGTTAATTCGCTAGCGTTTGTCATTTTCGTTACTGTGCAAATTCACTAATGAACGCTGGCGTAATTTCGCTAGTGTTACTTCGCACCCTTATGCCAGGCGAATTTTCGCTAGCGACGTAACTATGCAAATTCACTAACTTGCGCAGTGTACTGAACGCTATCTTTTACGCTAGACTTCCTTCGCCACCTCAGACCTGGCGAAGCGAAATAGAGTAGATAGGGATTGTTTCAAAAAAAGTCCCAAAAAACCCTGGCGTGTTTTCTACATGATGGGTGATAGGCTGAAAAAGATCAAAAATATTTTTGGGGCTCCCCTCCTTCCCCCTACATTTCCTGACTCATGGCAACTTACCAAGACAGTGGGCACATGTGTAGGGCAAAATAAAATTTTTATTTGATTTATTTATGAAGGTTTTCTAGGCGTTTGTAGTGCTGATACGTATTCCTCCATTGAAATTTGAATTTGGCGCTGTATGCAAATGAACCATCGCTAGCGAAAATTCAATTCGCTTGACGAATTAACGCTAGCGCAACTTCGCAAACTTACGCTACCCCTGTGTGCAACTTCGGATTTTAGTGAATTTGCGGGGCGCTGGCGAAATTACGCCTGGCGAAGTGTGGCGAAGTGCGGCGAAGTTGCGCCTGGCGCAACTTCGCATCTTAGTGAATTTGCCGCAATGTTTCTATCTATCTAGGCTCCTTCCTAGACTCTTCATTCTATATTCTATCTGCTATTAAGAACCCACAGTGAAAGTTTATTCAAATTCATATCCTTAAATCTGACCCCCCTGTAGCACTTGTAGAATCCTTTCAATTAAAGAACAAACTAAAAGTTGGATCTTCCATGGGGTGGGTCCACACAATAACAGAATCCTCCTTCCTTACTGCAACAAATTCTACTGATATATTTCATTATTACAATTGTTTTACAGGAAAACAATACGGGTCTATACCTAGTAGAGTCATATACAATAGTATTTAATACATCTCTATGGTAGAACTATTTTATCGAGAAGTGTATATTTTATTGTGAATGGATTTGTATGAGGCTACTCATATGTTACTACCGGTACCAATATAGGGGACTTAGAGGTGATGGACAATGTTATAGTCATCAAATGTAATATTTATACCAGGAGGTCAAGGGAGAAGGGTGAGTAAATATAAGCCAGTGGAAAAAAATGCAGTATACAGAATGTCTGGAAGAGAGGAAAAGTGACCAAATGAAGAGTGAAACAAAAATAAGGGGGTCAGAAATATGATAAAGAAAAATAAAAAGACGTACTGCTTTGTATGTATAGCTACAGTGCTGATAGAGTTGCAACATCACTGTAAAATACATTGCAGTGTATACCCTTGCTCCACATTGTGTGCACGAAAGATCTAATCTACTAGTTGAAAAACCAATTCTCAAAAAGTTAAAATGAAGCTGATATATTCCCTTTAAAACCGTTCTTTTTTAAGGGTGACGTGCAACACTGAGCTCTAATTTAACATGCTAACGAACTGCCCCTGTCCTCCCTTATGAACATTGATGTGCTGGCCATTGAACACGTATTGATTTCTCCATGATTGCAGGTTAAAGAGCCAGTCTCTCTGGACGGCAACATTATACATAAGATCGTCAGAGAAACAGGATGGCCGATATTGTTTACAACTTTCTGAGAAATGCTTTAACCTCAGCAATGTCACCAGAGCAAGGACCTCATTTAGTGATTGCCATTTAGCATTTGTAAAGTAATCTGTAAGCAGCAATTTCTATTTTAGTAGATTGTCCCTTTTATAACAAGCAGCTGATGAAATAGTCTTGCTGAGAACAGAGCTCTGCCCTTTCAAGCTGCTGTGTCCTTGCTGTATGGGGGATAGACTTTAATACCAATGAAGCACACTTATGCATGGTGTTGCCTTTGGTGATACCGACTGGTGATCTTTTAGACTTCTTAACCTCCTCCATCAATGCAGTAGAATGGGGAAATAAATATATTTGTTTTGCTTTCAAGGGGTTCTTACCTTGATGGACAGAAATAATTTCCCAAGGAAATTACAAAATAATCTTGTGGAGAAGAACAGAACTATTATGCCTGATGTTTATATCAAGGACTGAAGTTACATATAAACACATAATAAATTGAATCATTCAACCCTCAAATTCTCTCTTTCACATCCACATTTTCCTTAATATGATCTTAATTTCAGATGCTTGGAGTCAAGGTATAAAATAACCCTAGACTTGCTTACTCTTCTAATGCTGATATGTGCATACGTATATTATAAGGTCATATCTCATTTAGTCACAATGAAATAAACACAAGAAAATAAAGATAGTGTCGGAAAAGTCACTAAGACAAAGCATAATGCATAATAACAAATGCCCTGTTGACCATATAAGCCTAAAAATGTTTTTATTGTATAGGTAAATAGAGATCCATGAACAGGCTTCTATTATATATTATTATTACTATTATTGTTATTGTTGGTGTTGTGAAGACTATTCTGCAGAACTTTACATGGATTATTCATCATTCATACCCTGCCCCAATGAAACTGTGTCCTTTTTATTCTACATTCTACAGTACTGTATCTTATTTCCAGACCTTCTGCAGTATTTCACTTTAAAGGCAGATCAAGGATATAATCTCTTTATAATGTTCTGAAGGAACTAACCCCACCACACCTCCACTCCTTTTGACACAGCATTTAATAACAGACAGGAGAACATTTCTAATGTAATTTGTGGAGTAAGGTGTCTTGCTACAAGTTCCCTTGGCAGACTTATCACAAACTAAATGTCTAACTGAGCACTTCCCCCAGCAGACTTATCAAATATAGGGGTGGAAATAAAACACACACACATTGATCATCATTAGAGAAGAATAATATATTGTAAGAAAAGTAATACAATACCGATTGAAGACAACGCAACGTCTAGCCGAGTTTCCCTTGGCAGACTTCTGAGAGGAACATCAGCTGGGGGACCCCGGGCCCAAATCAAATACAGCGACTCCCAGAGCACATCAATCGGCCAATGGTCCTTACAAGACCAATTATTCTACACAACACGTCTGCTTGTAGATGAAGTCCCAAAGCCCCCCCAGCTGAGCTACTTTTTATATTGGTACAATAACAAAGTAATAGATCATTACACATAGACATATAAAATAATAATAATGGCTACATGCCCAGTACATGGCCATGAGAAGGACCATGAAAATGGAAATAACCATGTGAATGAAAATACTTGCTGTGTATAATTGCTGTGTATGTTGATTATAACTATGTGAATAAGATATGAGAGTCTATCACCTTAACTCCTACTATTCCCTGTTCTGCTAATTACTGAATAACTCAACTTCAGTTGTTCCTTGGTCTCCTGCTAATATCAGTACATCCATTTTACATCTAAGGAGCCCTATTGAATGCATTTGATCACACTCACATTCATACATGGCCTGCCATGTCACATTTGTATCACATAAGGTTGTAGGCATAAAAACCTGATGTCTTCAATGTTTCTTGCCTTATACAGTTTGATCATACTAGGGACTTTTGACAATTGTTTGTACCTTGGCCACTTTCATTTGTTAAACAACCTCATATTTGGCTCTACACTGTTATACTGTGGGTGGGAATTATAAACCACAATAAGGTTTATATCTCCATTTTAAATCTAGGCTCCTCCCTGTCCCTTATGGTAGTGATTATGTGATAGTTCCTCCAGCCCCTAATTAACAGAAAATCTGTGTAGGTCTGCCAAGAAGATGAACATTATCCTGTAGAGCAATGATTCCCAAAAAGGTTGGGGAACCCTGCTGTAGATATTTCTTCATGTTATGAAATTATTTTATGTACATGATTGTTTTAGATCCCATTGTCTAGGGTTTAAGCACTTGGTTTGATTGTGGTCAGTGATTTTTGGATGAGTAATTAGAGATGATCTATGAAATTTAGCCATAGTTGTAGTTTCTGTGCTTCAAAATCATATAGAAAATTTTAAACATGGCACAAGAACTAAAGTCAAGTTCCATAGGATATATGAGATGAAATTCCAACCCTGCCATAAGGTAGATACAGTATTGGCACATTATTTGCTAATAAAATAGCTTCCCTTGTGTTTTGGACCAACGTTTCTTTGAATTCTCCAATGCTGTAAACACATTTTGTGAGGTTTGTTAATCACAGTGGACTATTTCAAGATCTCGTAAAGGTCTTCTCACAATCAAATAAAATACAATATTTATTCTGTAATCCATGAAATGTGAAATGAACCTTATTAAACAGCTCACAAGGATCCAATTTAGTATAACTTGAAGAGTGAGATTCATATGTCTTTATACGCTTTCCATTTGTGATCTGTCTGCATATCAATTTAGTCTTTTCTATTCCATTAAATCTCATCTGTGATGGTCAGAACAAAGAAACGTGTGAATTTAAAGAGCATCTATAATCCACAGGCATTCAATTAAAATATACTATATATAGACACTCCTTACGTTCTTTGAGACATGTTGGAAAAAAACATTAATATCTCTTAGAATACATTGCCCTGATGTTATTTTCTGATGAATTATATAATACATGAATGACTCATGTCTTGTAAAGGTGTAAGTTTACAGGGAAACATTTATTTTAGAGAGGTTGCTTTGATAATATATTTGATGAAAACATTTTTTGACCTCATGAAATACTGTGCAGCGGAATGGTTGCAGTCATTTATATGACATGGTAGCGCCCACAAGTCATTTTACTATAAACAGGAATTTGATAAGGCATTTGCCCATAGATAATGTTTTGCAGCAATGTTTGGGAAGTAAAGCTCTAATTACCATATATGATGAAAGTCTGGCTATGTGCAGTAACCCAAAGCAGCCAATAGATGTTTTATTTAAAAAAAGTTCCCAGTTAAAGGTTACCTGCTGATACATTGCTATAGGATACCCATACTATATTGTGTCATTTATTACATACAATTCCTATAAATTGCCAAACTGCATGGTAATGCATCTATGACCACCCTGATTTCATGCCTTTATATTTTTAGTCACCAAGGGTTGTACATATGTATCTAACAAAAAGTGCATACAAATTTCTCCTGTAATATAACCGTATTTACAAAGAAAACTCCAAAATGCATCTGCATTATCAACCTGTTTAGTATTTGGATATGAATCCCAAACAGATGGCACTTTGATCTTTATCTAGACATATGGAGAGGCAAGCAGAAGTAGGGCCTCACATTAATAAAATGTAAGCAGAGTGATCTTGTATCATCTTGTCACATACTCACAAACTCCTTGCTCAATACTTTGTGCCTGATTTACCATACATGTATGAGTTTTCTCCCATATTGACAAATCTGGTGCAAGTTATGTACACAAACACAAATAGGCCACTCTGGGAAATTAACAGGAGCACAGATTTAAAAATAAAAACAACCTTTATTGAAAAAATACATCTCCATTGGCTCAGGGCATTACAGGCATCTCCAGTTGGCCCATTTTGTTTTGCATGAATAACGGTTTACTGCTCCCTGAGCTGAGGGACTGAGAGGCTAGTGCACCTGGACCACTGATTCCACTTTGTGAATTATCTACATTGGATTACTGTGGCACATTCTATTTCTTCTTTTTGCAAGTTATGCACACACAATTTCTGAGTGAGTTTAATTATGCTGGAATGCTGCATTGTCAGTTACAAAATGTGGATTTAAGACAATTACGCTAAAGTGCCATCTAACATGTAACATGACAGCAGGAAAGGCTGAGGAAGGAAGATACTGTATATTCCTGCAAGATTCCTGGCATATGATTGTTAAAACCCCCATGAAAATGGGTTCTGCTTAATCCATAGTAACCAATCAGTGATTAGTTTTTTTTGTCCAGCTGAAGATAGAACAATGGAAGCAAACATCTGATTGCTTGCCAGGGGTCACTGCCCAGGTGCAAATGTGCCCAGTGTTTATGAAAGTAAGGGATTCTGGTGCTACTTGGTTTAGCTCCCAACTCATAGCTCAGAAATTGCCCTATTTAATTAACACTGTAAAATTGCTATATAGCACTTATAGCCCTTCTACTAGGTTGGATAGGTAAACTGGACAGTCACTAAATTACAATTCTAATGTCATTGTATGTAGCAATGTGATGCTTTCTCTGTGAAGTGGGGATATGGTACTGTTATAATTAATAAGTGTTTCTGGCTATAATTGTTGTATTGCATTTATCTGTTGAATAAGGGATAGCTAGATGTTTTCGTGTCTCTTGGGATCACCACCAGGATCTGTGTTGACTTTGGTGCACTGAGCTAACAATTTGGCTGTGGTCCCTTGAAGTTAGTTAGTGGTCCAAGTGGTACAACTGAGCACAAAGTACTCTCACATTAATCTCTCTACAGTTTATATAATAGCTCTAGGAATACTTTTTTGAAGTTTGCAGTGGATGCTAGGCAGAATGAGCCAGGAATTCATGGTAGTGTTTTACAAATCCCTTCTAATTTCTCCCCAAGGATACAGAAGGATGAGAGTGATTGACAGGATACAGAATTTGTAATGCTATTCGGTTTACACCTTAAGGACAACATTTGCAACACTGTACTGTCTTGCAAGAATTTCTTGCTTGCTGTCACCTGGAAACTGTATACAATGCTTAAATACATTTCTTCACTTATATATAATGCCATCATATTACAGGCTTATTTTGTTAATGTTCCAATGTGCTCCTTTTCCCTCCCAGTTTTCTTTGATGTACCTGAAGTATTTATATTTTCAAAAATATATATTTATATATGTATATGCATGTATATTTAGAGTAATCCCTTTACATGTCATTTAAGAAAATGGAAACAGTTTGTATTGCATTACTTGGTTTAACTTTTTTAAACAGAACAGGAGAAGTTACTGCTATACATTTCTGCTTGTAATTTCTACATTAAAAATGAGATGTGTGGAACTTCAGACCATCAAAAATAATTATAGGAGTGAAGCTTCAGTGTAAAATGTCCATGGGGCATCTGCCATTCACCTTGCTGTAATTGTGTAGATTGTGTTTTGCGTCACTTCTATAATGACTTCTTAACATCTGTCAGTAAAATCTCACCGACTAATGTTCTGCGCAGGTAATATATAGAGTGAGTTTTAATTGTGTACTTGCCTGGGAATACGATTTGCAAGAGTCCTAGATTAAAATCTTTTCTTTGGTTCAAAAACATTATATTAAAGATCATGTGAATAATGTAATCCTACTGTCTATTTTAGAAATGGGAATTTGATAAGCATATCTCCAGCTAATAGCTAATAATATTTGTCTTTCTCTATATGTTCAGAGTATTTAAAGAAATGGATAATTGTAGATGAAAAGGTAAATTAGTTGGAAAAATAAGTGAGAAGACAGATTTCTGGGGAAATTAAAGTTGCATATATAGAAAGAGTCATCTGAATGGGATGTACCAGGTTCATATCTAGACATATAAGAAATGGTCATGGATATGTGTGTGTGTGTGTGTCTGTGTAGAATGGTGTTTGATTCTCAGAGATGGAAAAGGTTCAGCCTATGGAAGTAATAAACCACTTTGGAAACTGAGCCAGATTATTAAAATGTATTGGACTTTGGTGAAAAGTTGTGACAAGTTTTCATAAATGTGAAAAGGCATTTTGATCTGTAGAATAAAGTCTTTGCACTTTGATAAATATTGTGCCCCGGTTCTTAGTGGATGGAAAATGAAAAATTAAATTCTGTAACATGAGTCCCTTGACTCAGAAAGGGAAACTTTCAGACTAGGGGACAGATTTATTAACATTTAAATTTAAGTTTTTACCCCGATTCAAGCTTTTTTTGTGCTAAAACTCGATTTCAACTTTGCAAAACTTGAATGTTTGAGATTTATTAAGGGGCAGATTTACTCAAATGGTAAATTCGAATTCGAATTTTTTTGGTCAAAACTCGAGAAAATTTTGAGTTTAAAACCACCAACTCAAATTCTAATCCAAGATTTATCATCCCCCTACCCTGGAAGTAACTTGAATTTGATATGTCACCACCTAAAACCTGGCAAGTTCAGGCAGAAGTCAATGGCTGCTGACCTATTTAAAGAAGTTAATAGCCTTCCTGAAATTCAAGTTTTTTTTTTAGTGAATTGAATTGCATTTGAATTCGATTCAAGTTTTCGGTTCTAATCATTCGTTCGAATTTTAGATGTTCCAGTTTTTTCATAAATGAGTTGTGAGTACATTCCAGTTTATTAGAGTAAAAACAAATCATATAACAAATGTGAAAATTAAAAAATAAATGCTAGTGAGTTCATGTAGAAGTCAAAGTCCTAGCACAATTTAAACTATTTCTTTTTCAACTTTTTCACGTTTTTTAAAATTCGGTAGATGCTTTGAAAATGATCAGTAGAAGGAGATTGCTCTTGGTTTGAGTTATATTTCTCATTTTTAAGTTATCGAGTTTTTGATAAATAAAGGCATGTAATGATTTTTTTATTTTGATTTTGAATTTGACTTTGGTATGGTTTGGAGTTTTTTCTAATTAAAAGAAATTGAAAATTCATAATTTTTGAAAAATGTGCCCCTTAGTGAAGATTTCTATACATATAGAACATTAATGTTGCTCTTGTGTAGTCCAATACCATTATTTTTCAGCAGGGGTAACATGCTTGGCTTATTTGTTGAGGCATAGCAAAAGCTTCTGGCCTTACACATTATGCTTTAGGCTTAAGCCATATAATGTCTCCGCAATCAGCAGCTATAGTTTATTTACAGAATTACATTTACCAGTCATCTCAAGAATGAGGACACTAGTAAATTAACAAAGCTGCTCCCATGGATAAGACAATAATTGAGAGAACCTGATTATCAATGGGGTCTTTTAGAAGTGAGAAGTGTCTAATACTGAGCTGACTGACAGATGCAGGGGGTGGTATCAGGACAGCAGCATTTTTGTGCTGCAATAAATGTCCCATTGATTAATTTGTAATATGATGCTACTATATGTTGCATTCAGTTGCATCCAACATATGGACAATCAGCCGTAAGAATAAGTGAGTCATATTCCTACACTATGTAACCTTAGTGTGGTCCACATTATTATCTTACAAACTTCAGCCTCAGCTCCAGTTATCAAGGTCCTATGGGGTTTTCTTTTGTGTCTGCATCTTAATATTTGGTTCCAGGGGTGATAACTATGTGCTGACTTTCTATCATTTCCATTCACACAAGTTCAGGAGCTGGAGGGTCAACCTGGCTTGGAACACTTATGGAACTTGGGACATAATGTAATAAATACTCTTAAATTTGCTACTTGTCTAGTAACCCATTGTTTTCAAACAGCTGTCCAGTAAACACTTCCTGCTGATAAGTTGCAAACATCTGATTGCTTTGGGTTACTAGATGTAAGCAAGCTTAAAACTTATTACATTACACAGTCATTTTCAATGATTGATAGCACTGATGTTGGAGTCTCTCCCCCCATCAACAAGAAGGTCATATGTCAGCACTAAACAGCATTTAGCAAAGGGCAATGCCTTCCGCCTTTGTCTGGCTGTATGGACAAAAAAGCAATTGATAACTGCAGCATACAGCTTAATGTTTCAGCCTTTATACAGCGAGTTGGAGGATAAAAGAAGCCAGAGGAAATGGAGAGTAACAATTTGTTAATACCCTGTTAAATATGGTAAACATGGTCTTCCTGAATGGATTTTAACAGGCTCCGGCAGTGCTAGATACACAACAAAGGTTTTAGCTGGGTTTTTTGATGGAGGTGGATGACTTTGTTTGCACTGCCAGTATTAGTTGACAACTAATAGCTGTCAATTTAAGGCTTGGGATCATGGCCACAACTGAAAGAAATAATAATAGCAGAGATCAGACCTAAGACACATACTGTACACAAACCATTCATATCTTGTTCTGATAGACTCCACAAAACAATGTTTCCTAATACATAGGGATGCAACATATGCACAACATTTCACAGGGACAATAACCCAATTAAAAGGTTGCTTCCTTTAAAGTTGATCAATGCAGAGGCTTGCTTATACCTTTTACCTTCCCAGAACCAAGCATTTAATTGTTCGTATCAGTGTTGTACTATACGATAGCAGACTGTAAATGCTTCAGTGTGCAATAAATGCTGCAATCCATTAGTCAAAGGCACAATTTCATATTTAGTTGTCATTACATATTATCGGAATTGTTTTTTTCCTGAGCTCCTCACCGAAGTGTTGTGTTTTCTTTATTTCCTATAGTTATATCTATTTTCCTTCTTTTGTGCTCTCTGATTTACTGCTGCTTGCTTTATAGAAATGACAATTTTCTGTAAAGATTTGTCAGTATGAGAAAATTATAGTTTAGTCAATAACAGACTCAGTAAGCCAAGCTGCGGATCTCACATGTTGCTTTTTATCAGAGGAATGCTCAAATATTCACAGAGAAGGCTCCATTTAACCTTACACCCAGCAGATGGAACAAAGCAAAGTAGATGTAATTAGAAAATGCAATATAACAATATTTATATCTAAAATGCAAAGAAGTGGGAAAAACATGTAGCTTGTCCATTTGTTTATTCATCTACCCTCTGCTTGCAGTTTGCTTATTTGCTCATGTCTTCTTAGCATAAATTCTCAAGTGTGTATAAGAGATCCTAAGCATGGGCCACTAGGGAGGAGCTTGGGTGGGGTGGGGGTGGAGGATATGCAGGGGACATTGGGACCTGGGTTCTTCCTTGGGCTCATTAATGGAAAACTTTCCCCCCAAAATACTTATATGAATATTATATGATAATTATGAATACTTATAATGGGCATATTTATCAAGGGTCGAATTTCGAATTGAAAAAACTTCGAAATTCGATTTCAAAAAGACCAACCGAAGTGAAGCCAAAGTTTTTTTTGGGTCAAAGAGGTCCATATTCAGCCGAATTCTAATCGTACGATCGAAGGAATAACGCATTTGATCAAATTCGATTCAAAGTTTTCCCCTCCCAAATTCACCAATTGACTCCAAATGAGTTCTAGGAGGTCCCCCATAGGTTAAAACAGCACTTCGGCAGGTTTGAGAAGGCAAATGGTTAAAGTTGAAGTTTTAAAGAGACAGTACATGATACATTTCGATATTCGAATTTTTGACATTTTTTTCAAATTTGAATAGAATTTTTTTAACTTCAACCTTTGATGGGGCAAATTCACTAAGATTCGTAGTTGCGCCAGGTGTAACTTTGCCGCACTTCGCCACACTTCGCCAGGCATAGTTTCGCCAGCGCTTCACAAATTCACTAAAATCCGAAGTTGCGCTCAGAGGTAGCGTAAGGTTGCGAAGTTGCACTAGCATTGATTTGCTAAGTAAAGCGAAATTACGCTAGCGAAGGCTAATTTGCATACGGCGCCAAATTCAAATTTCAATGGAGGAATACGTATCAGCACTACAAATGGCTAGAAAAGCTTCAAAACATCAAATAAAAATTTTATTTTGCCCTACACATGTGCCCACTGTCTAGGTAAGTTGCCATGAGTCAGGAGATGTAGGGGGGAAGGAGGGAAGCCCCAAAAAAAAATTTGATCTTTTTCAGCCTATCACCCATAATGTAGAAAACACGCCAGCGTTTTTTGACTTTTTTTGAAGCAATCCCAATCTACTCTATTGCGCTTCGCCTGGTCTGAGGTGGCGAATGAAGTCTAGCGTAAAAGGTTGCGTTCAGTACACTGCGCGCGTTAGTGAATTTGCGTAGTTACGTCGCTAGCGAAACTTCGCTAGGCGTAAGGGTGCGAAGTAACACTAGCGAAACTACGCCAGCGTTCGTTAGTGAATTTGCGCAGTAACAAAAATGCCAAACGCTAGTGAAGTAACGCTAGCGTTCGGCGCTTTGGCACTTAGTGAATTTGCCCCGATAAATCTGCCCCTTAAACAACAGATAGTTTATATCCTATTAAGTGGATATTAAAAAATCTTACCAAAATAAATATTTAAGTCTCTTGCCTTGAACCACCATATTGTAATGGTCTCAGAGATCACCTGACAAGAAATACTACAACTCCAACTATAACAGGAAGAAGTGTTGAAGCAAAAGACAGAGCCCTGTCTGTTAATTGGCTCATGTGACCTTACATGTATGGCTTGTTTGGTTTGTTTGTGTGCACTGTGAATCGTAGGATCCCAGGGGGTGGCTCTTAGTACTTAAAATTGCAGTTTTCTATTTAGGATTACCCAATGACACATACTACTAAAAAAGAAATTTTTTATTAAAATGGTTTATTGACATGAGGCAGTGTTTTACATATGAGCTGTTTTATGAAATATATATTTTTTTTTGAGAATTACATATTTTGGGGTTATAGTTTTCCTTTAAGGGGTTGGCCCAGTGCTGCTGTTTTGTCTATCTTTCAGCATTCCAGTTATATTAGAGAGTCCATACTGAAAAACTGTCCCTCTCACTTTACGATTTACAGTTAGTTGCTAGCTTATGGTCTCAGTATTGGTCATTATTGTTGGTTTATGCATTGTTCTGGATGTACCTTATAGTGAGCATAGCAATATTCCGAAATGATGAACCTTCTTGTATCTGAAACACGTTTATTACAGTAAATGATAAAGGTTCATTTAGTTGTATTACTAAATTACCTCCTGTGTATTCATGACTGATTTAACCTTGCCAGGCAAGAAACATGGAACCACACATCTCTTACATCACTCTCTTTTAACTATCTCTGTTTTTAGCTCCCTGTTTTACCCTAAATGTGGGTGTTTTCAATGTCACCTCCAGCGATCATGTCTTAAAATAAAGCAGCCTGAAGATCACACCTCCAGATCACAGCCAGAAAATATTGTAATGTTTGCAGGAACTAATTATCTGCAGAATGCGTTGCCCTGAAGACAGGAATGGAAGAGAGAAAGACTATAATAAAATTATAGGTTAGAAATGAATACAGCATTTATTTACTAAAACAATTTCCTGAAATATAAACGTTTCCAGAGGAGAGCAATCTAGTGTTCATACAACAGATTCACCCACCTACCGCTGTGCAGGAGAAAAGAAATAGCTTCAGCGAGCGGATACGCACAGGCAGCAACAGAAAAAAACTGCAGGAAGATTCTAAAGTGGGGGCTAGTAATTACCAAAAGTAAAAAAAAGCCAGGCGATTCACTTCTATTTCTAAACTTGCTCATTCACTGTATTTAAGAAAGAAACAGTCTAATAACCCTATGTAACGTGCACAGAATAAGAGAACTTACAACATTTTGGACACAGATACAGTACAAAAAGGAGAAAATACACTGCAATGTGGGATTTCACTGTGCTGGGTTTCTGTAATAATAAAACAGTAGCTTGTTCTTGATCCCAACTAGGATATACTGTAATTAATACCTTATTGGAGGCAAATAATCCTATTGGGTTTATTTAATGTTTAAATGATATATTAGAAGACTTATGGTATGGAGATCCAAATAATGGAAAACCCCAGGTCCCATGCATTCTGAATAACCGATCCCATACCTGTATCCAGTATGCAGTTATTAATGGAACTGCAGCAATGAAATGACATAGGCAGCAATGCACACATGCAAATTGCAGAGCACACTCTCCAATGGATATGGATAGGAAAGGATATGTTACACTGGCAGAGATCTTTAGGGCCTATTTATCATGCTGTTTAAAACAGAGGAGAAACACTTCATAGGTGATGCTGCCCATAGCAATCAATTAAATATATGCTTTTGTTTTCTAACTTCTAGGTGACTGTTGAAATGTATTTTCGGATTGTTTGCTGTGGACAACAACTTTAAACTGAACTCAGTGACAGTGGGTTATTTATCAAGGTCCGGATTTATCTCAGTATTTCTAATATCCAACTCCGAGCAACTCTGAATTCCCGAATGGACCTTATTCATGAAGAAAAAAGCCCGAAAAAATAGGGTCGGGCAAAACTCTGAAAACTTCGGAGCTGAGTTTTCAGAGTTTTTTTAAGCCAAATACACAAAATCATTGGCTATCGGTGGACCTTCCCCATTGACTTATACAGGACCTTGGGAGCTTTTAGATTCCGGAGTTTCGGATTAGGAGTTGTTTGTCCATCGGACTTTAATAAATCTCGAATAATTTGAAGGTTTTTTTTTTTTTGCTCCGAAAACTACGAATTAATCAATATTTGGAGCTTGATAAATAACCCCCTTATGTTTCAGACTTTCATGTTAACCTGAAGCCACAACTCTTAATCCAAACCCATCACACTTGGGGGGCCCTATTTATTATGCTGTCTAAAAAGAAATTTGCGGAAAAAAAAAAAGCTGTGTAAAATAAATTGTGAATTTATCAAGGTGTGTTTTATTTAATGCCATGTGAATGCTCAATTTGCCACTTTTTTTTTATATGGAGGAAGTTGCTCAAGGAAAAAGCGCGTAAAAAAATGATGCTGTTTTTAACACAGCAATGCCTGGTCCACTGTGTTTTACACCATATAATATATAATAAATATGCCCCTTGATGTCACCAATTTCTACCTCTCTAAGGAAAAGTTTGGAGAGAAAACAGAGGTGCTTGTATTTCGCTGTTAATTTATTCTACAGATTTATTCATCTCATTTATCTCCAGTCTCCCTGGAAAATGCTTTTTAAAATGAATACTGGTAATTGTATTCAGCAACACAATGGCTTTGGGTAAATGCTACTCATGTGAAGCTTCTAAAGTACATTAGTGTGCAACTATGTGTAAAATTACAGTTAACACAAAAAATACATTTCATAATGTTGTGTTTATGAATGCAGTGGAAAATGACATGGGAATAATACAGTCTGTGATTCACCTCCAAAAAATGTACACAAGCATTATTGCGTGCTGTGGGTTACTCATATTGCTTCCCATTGTATTTAATGGGAATTTACCTGCAGTGATTATTTCCATGTTATTTCCTGGGGAAAGTATTTGGCAACACAAATGTTCTGAGGCCACAGCCCTTACTGTGTTTTACAAGTCTAATATTTTATGCTTTGTTCAGTGTGAAAATGGCTGTTCAGTATAACAGTAAACGGCTTCAGAATGTTTACGGAATGCAATAGCTGCCACTTTAAGAGCGCTGCTCCTTTTAGATCTTTGCAGAAAGTGAAATATTATGAAGCTTTTTTTCATGTGGAGCCTCTATAATCGGATTTTCCTCAGACACTAGAGGAGTTTGATATATGGGTATCTCTTTCTGAAATTGCTTTACACGGGTAGGAAAAAGAGATTTTTTTCACAAAATACAATAATGTTTTGGTATCAAAGGCCTGACAATGAAACATTTAAGGATTATATGCAAACATAGCCTGTCATCTCTGATCATGCCTTCTGCAGATCCCACCAGAAATTGTATGATTATTTTTACCCCAGATGTAAAAAATAAGGATAATTCAAAGGGATCAGATCCCCATATGGATATAGCTGGCTGAGCAATAAGAATCATAAAATATTCTACTAGATTTGTCCTGCAATAAAAAATATCCATCGAGCCTTGTCCTTAAATTACAGGGAGTGAGTTACACTACATGATAAGCATATAACTTTTCCATATCTGCATTATATGAATCCTCAGATATAGATTTCTTTCTCTCTAGTCCACTCTATATTTTTAATTTATTTGCATGATCCCTTCCTATTTCCCATCTCTATATCTTCTGTTGTAGTGAGGAGCAACCTTAGGTCCTACAGATATTGGTAAACTACAATTCCCAGAAATCTTCCTGGTTTTAAACTGGTACCTTGTACCTTACCCGCTCGTAGCCAGACTCACCTCTGCCAGTTGCAACTCCCTACAACTCACATTAGAACACGGGTTACATACAACTCTTTACTCTCAGGTGGGCCCTCATGGTACTCAGATTAGTGGTGTTCACAGTTTTATTGTGTATTACTCCATGAATATCCTATTGCTGAGCCTGCCTGCTTAAGTCCCTATACTGGCAGGTGGCTACAGGGTACCAACCCTTCCTGGCTGCTCTAATAACTACTCTTATCCTGCCTCTCACTCCTAGAGCAAACTATTACAAAACTTCCTAACATTTACTTCACCTTATGAGGCCTACCACCACCTCCTCCAACCAGTGGGACCAAGGGAACAAGTCAGGCCCAACTCTTATCTGTTCAAAACCCTCCTAGTGGACTGCCTGAAATAAAGGTTGGAAAAATCTTTACCAACCTACATAAACTTAGTATCATGCTGTAATATTACCTGGTGGTACAGTGGTAAAGCGGTGGGGAAACCCACCTCAGTCTGGTGTTTGCAATCGGTGCTCCCACATCTTCTTCAGCCGCAGGTGCATGCGCGATGATGTCGTTGTGCCGTGACTTCAAATTTAAATAGCCATCCAGCAGTACTGGGTTGCCCAATGCAAGTTCTGCTTCATAGTTCCTGGATGCGTTCTGTATATTGATTCTGTGCTTTTGACCCTCTGCCTGTCCTGACTCTGATGATTGCTGCCTGTCCTGATCCCTTGGCTTGTTTTTTGATTAAGTTTTTGGATTCTGATTCAGTACCTCACTGGCCTGTTTTCTGTCTACGTTCTGCCTGGTTCACATCTATCTGTTTATACAATCTGGTTTCATAGCTCGCCCAGAAATTGACCCCTGGTTCTCTTGCACTAAGTCCTGGTGGCATCCGAGTAGAGGAGAGCTCCTCCCGAAGTGAAAGGTGCCAGTTATAGGCAGAAGAGCAAGCCAAGACACCAGAACATTGGGACCTTTTCTGGGTTCTTGGAAGTCCTAGCGTGACACATGTAATTCTATGCAATGAATATAATCATCTACAATATTTTATAAGATATGGTGTCAGTTTATTTATACTGAATATATTTAATCAATTCCTGGAAGGTGCCCATCTCACCTACAGTGGCAAAGCCCTTATTGCATATTAAATTGTTTCTGTGGAAAAGGCACTACCTAATAAAATATGATATCATCATTCAGCTTATGTAAGATGATTCCTTACGTATAATTTTCTATTGTTAAGTTTCTAGTTGTATTTCAGCACTAGGGATGTAGCGAACGTCGGAAAAAAAGTTCGCGAACATATTCGCGAACTTGCGCAAAAATGCGAGCGGTTCGCGAACGGTTCGCGAACCCCATAGACTTCAATGGGAAGGCGAACTTTAACATCTAAAAAAGACATTTCTGGCCAGAAAAATGATTTTAAAGTTGTTTAAAGGGTGCAACGACCTGGACAGTGGCATGCCAGAGGGGGATCAAGGGCAAAAATGTATCTGAAAAATCTGCCTGTGTGTGCTTGGAAGAGATAGTGTAGGGGGAGAGCTGTTAGTGATTTCAGGGACAGATGATAGTAAGTTTGCTGGCTAGTAATCTTCTTGATACTGCTCTGTATTGGAACAAAAAAATAAATAAAAGCAGTCCTTACAAGGACTACTGTTATTGCAGCAGTCAGCAGATGAGATCAGAAGCAGGACAGCTGCCCACTGCAGCTACATACAGAGCACTGCAGTAGAAGGTAGATTACTAGCCAGCAAAGCTACCTAAGCTTAAATGTCCCTCAAACCCCTGCAGACTTCTGTCCCTCCAATAACAGAGCAGTATCAAAACGATTACTAGCCAGCAAACTTTCAACTGTCCCTGAAATCACTAACAGGCAGCAGCTCTCTCCCTACACTATCTCTTCAGCACACACAGGCAGAGTGAAAAAAAGCTGCAGGGCTTCGGTTTTTATAGGGAAGGGGAGTGGTCCAGGGGAGAGCTTCCTGATTGGCTGCCATGTACCTGCTGGTCTGGGGTGAGAGGGCAAAAAAAAGCGCCAACAATGGCGAACCCAAAATGGCGAACGTCGCGCGACGTTCGCGAACTTCCGGCGAGCGCGAACACCCGATGTTCGCGCGAACAAGTTCGCCGGCGAACAGTTCGCGCCATCTCTATTCAGCACTAAAGATTCAATAATTTACAGGGATAGTATTTTTTCCCTTGCTAGTTTGTAGTTTGATTCTGAGAATGGTTGTGTACCACATTTTGCTGAGCTGAAACCTCCTTATCTCTTACACTCTTTTGGTTAAACTAGCCACAGGCATTCCAAGCAGCCGTGTAGTAACTGTTATTGAGTCAAACAGATATAGGGGATTGGATCTTTGGAGCTTTTGTATGCCAGAAATGAAATAAATAGCACATACAAATAACACCAACCATTCCAACAAATGGATTCCCGTACGTGGGATTAAAGATGACAAATATATTTAAATAAAAAATATTAGGGGGTAATTTATGAATTCATGTGCAAATTGCAATTTCAGATCAGTGTCGGCCGGACCAGCCCCTCTTCCAATCTACAAAAAAAAGTTTTCTGCGGGCGCCGTGCAGCGCCATCTGCGCTGAAAGTATCACTTAACGCTAATTTCTTGTGATATTTGGGGGTTTATTTATGAAAGTCCGAAATTATCTCAATATTTTCTGCTATTCTGTTTTGTGGGAAAAATCCGATTTTCAAAATTTTTTCAGATTTTTCACCCGAAAACTTTGGGGTATTGCATGAAACCCAGTACACATCAAAAAATCATTGGGACTTCTCCCATTGACATTTATGCAACCTCGATGCCGGATTTTCAGATTCACACTTTTCCATCCTCAGGGTTTAATAAATTCTGAAAAATTCATGATTTTTTAAAAGTCTGATTTTATATAAAAAAAATAATCACACATTTTTGCATTCTGAATTTAGTAAATAACCCCCTTAAAGTGGTGTCTTGTTAGTTGATTTAGAGTCCATTTACTTGGGCTAGGTTCAACTGTAAGATCACTAAAGAATGCAAAATTTTAGCCCTTTTTACAGTAGAGTCTAGCTCCTAGCAATTTTATTGCTGCTAATGTGATTTTCAGATCTGTAAAGAGCACATAGAACACCCCCTCCAACATCAGAGAGTAGTGGGGGGGGGGATGTTGCAGCATTGGGACAGTTTCAGGAGGGCCACATGGTCTCTTGCTTGAATCTCTCTCAAAAGTTCCAGTAAGGGTAGGACTACATGGATGTTTTTGGCGCATCTGCACCCGACAGTCGTGTCACATTGGATCACTGCTGTAACTTCATCCGACATTTCTATCTCTTACCTTATTTTTGTTGCATGTGACCTGTCGCAGGCGTTTTGTCACATCGCGTCGGATCACGCCGAAAACGTCCATGTAGTCCTACCCTTACACTGGAATACTCATTCACTCATCTGTAGCCCATACACCTTAAATGTTGATTTAAATATCAGTATCAGCTACAGTACTTACTATCCTTGCACAGGTACATTTATTTCCATTTGTCCCAGCATAACTAGTGTACTTAAAGATGTATGTCTACTATAAAGTACTTTAAATCCTACATGTTAGATACATTCATGTTGTTATTAGGTATTATTGGTTTGATTGGATTGGAGGATGTCAATTGCTGGATAACCCCCTGCAAGAAAGTGAGGTTCAAGGACAAGGTTTAATCTAAAAATACAAACCACTGCAGTAAGTATGTAGAGGACACAATAGAACAAATATAGGTTCAGGCAAAGGTATGGGCAGGCAGCAATCAAAACACAAGAGTAAAAACTGGGGATTCAGCAAATGGGGGTGTGAGGACAAGGCAGCACAGATTAAGGAAACAGAATGAAGCACCAGAACAAAGACAGGACATGAAACAGGAGGCTTGGTCATCACAGTGAGCTGAATGACCCACCACAGGTTACTGGAGGTGGCAGGCTTAAATCCACTTTCATTAAACTATTGCCTTGAGCTGTATTAAAGGCATGGGCCAAGGAACACAGGCAGGAGGAAGAGTCATTGATATAATCAGTCACTCCCAAAACACATGGCCTCCTATGACTCAGCCAATATACACCAGGCACCTGATTCTAAACCAGGGAGTTCCTGACAGTTGTATTTCATTTTTGAAAGTAATATATTTGCATGGGTAATGCTGACTTACAGCACTTAATTGAATTTTTATGGGGGGTCAGAATTACATGTCTGATTTACACAGCCAACTTCCTTAATGTCTCTTGTAACTTTTATTTTGCCTTGGGCCAACTTGTTTTTGTTTTCAGAGTTTGCTTTCCTTTTGCTCACAGTGCCATACCTTCCTAATGCTTTCCCATGCAAGCCATCTCTTTGATCAAAGCTGGTTCACGCTGCCTGGCTACATAGAGTATCTCAGCTAAGTCTCCTGTGTAGCTTTCTGAAGTTCAAGTGTAGGATCTCCAGAGGAATGGTTATAGCATAAAGACGAGAGAAACACTGTTCATCCTTCCAGCAGAGGCTTTGCTAAAATAAAAGTAAGGATAGAACAGGAACTGAAGTTTTGAAGAAGAAACAAAGCCTAAAGAGAAGAGAGCTTGAGACATTATGCAAAGTTACTTTGTACCTTTATTTTTGTATATCTGATTTGTGGACATCAATCACAAATTGAGTGATTTTCTTGCCTTTGCATCTTTATTCAAGTATTTATTTTATGCTAGCTTTAAACATGGGTTTGCAAGAGATACAACCACACTTTCAATTTTGCAGCTACTAATATGCCATTTGGGAATTGTCTGTTCTAAGCTTGATTTCCACAACTTTCAAGATCCCTTTTTGCTGCCTGCTATTAAAACTTCTGTAAAGTGGGTTTGAGTAATGGGGGAAGTTTCATTAGCCACACACTGGGGGCCTCTTGCTCAGTGGTTGAAATTTTATTGACTGTGACTGAAGAAGATGTTACACCTCTATCGAGCAATTAGTTTAATTATTAATAAGTTATTGGCCCTAAAGGAAAGAAATCTTCAATTCCAAACACAAATTGAAGACACAGTCTATTCTGAAACCCATTTAGGGCATTTGGTTTAATATTTCACTTTTATCTAGAGGGAACTATTACTTGACTACATACAAATCATTTAATATCCGCTCTGCCAGAACTATATGTTAAGAGAAATGGTTTTAAGGCAGACTACCCCATCTACCTTTTAAAAATGTTCAAAATGTACAATATATACAAGATAAAATGTTTATTACGGATGACAACTTTTATTGATGCACCAGTAAAGACAACAGAGCTACAGAAATCTGGAGGGAACAGAGCTATGAAAGGCATATTGATGGTCCTGACTGCAACTTCAGTACAACACCTATCTGCCAAGAAACTACTAGGCACGCCACTGATCAGCCTTTTCTAAAAACTAATGCACAATGTTTGAACGTTAATGGACTCACCATTATGTGAAAAGCATATGTCAGGTGACTTTGCAGTTATTGGTCTGTATCAGGTGCATTTGAATCTATTTTATGCTACAAATGTAGAACAGCAAACTGCCATGAACCCAGGCATCTGAGCAGACAGATGACAAAGTAGAATGTAGAAAGTGTGGTCAGTACTAATGGAAAAAGTCTGGATATCCAAGAGTAATAGCAAAATGGTGTTAGCAGGTCCTTTGGCTTGGGCAAATTCTTGGACTGGAAATGGGAGGTTTGATTGTGTAAATTGATGCCAAATTCTGTTGGTGTTCACATCACTGATGCTGGTTTAGCTGGGATGACTTACATGTGGTTTCTGTTCTCCTCAATATCTATTGTTATCTGATATTTTATCTTTCTTTCCTTTCTACCACTTGTTTTTTCATCTTCCTACCTCTTTGCTTTTACTTTTTTTTTAATGGTGGGTATTTTATTTTATAGAGGTTGGTTTTTTGTATATTTTTGCCATCACTCGCGTCACTTTTTTTTCTTGATTGTAGAGAAATATATATTCATGGAGCTATATTATTATTCAACTGTATTAATAGCCATTTTAATTCTGAATGGAAGGTCTACAAGGAGAGGTGATGGTCTAATTTACATCAATGCCCAACAGGAGTTTTTCTGTTTCTCACTGTTAGCATCTTTCCAAAACAATAAAGACCCATTGGCTATTAGGCACATATGGTACTGTATCACTGTATTAAGTGAAGACCTTCCTCGGGCAGCTTCATGGGATTATATTTAGAACTGTGACACCAGATGGTGCCGCACAGGTAGTGATATCTTGCAAAGTAGACAATTGATCCACAGATCATTGAGCTGTTAATTTACACATGTAGAGGGCCACAATCTGGTTATTTGTGTCTTGCATCAGATAAACTGATTGTAGTACAAAATAAACTTCCAATCTGTCCAACTGTACATTTGGGCATCTTTTTTAGGGTATCCAGAATGGCTGATGATATCTATTTGTGCATCTAGAATACAGCTTTTGTCCTCTAATTTCAGAATAAGCCCTTCTCATTCTCTAATTTCTTGAAAAATGTGTCAGATCTGAAGTTTGCAGAATCTATATTTAGGCTTCTATGACATCACCCTATCCTTCAAGCAGTGCAGATAGACTTCTTTCAGTTTGCTCTCATAAAATGAATCAGGAAACACTTGCTCTATTAAAAAAGCCCATTAGAGAATTCCTCTAAATTATTTATGACCTATTGCAGATGCAGTCTCCAGAATCACACATGATATTCTAGACAAGGTCTAACAAGTGATCTGTAAAGTGGCAATCTACCTGATATTTGACTTCTCCCCATAAAAGTACATATTCAGCTGATGTAGGCCTTTCTGCATCCACTTTCCAATAACTTTCCTATATGGATCATCAATTCACTTGGTTCCGGTAAAACTTAAGGATAACTCTGTTTAATGCTATTATTATATTCTCCAATGTAAGTTTTGGTAACAATTATGCTGCTTACTATCTTGTAGCCCAAAAAAGGTTTTTTTATTTTCATTTTTTTTTTTATATAAAGGGGTTGTTCATTTTCCCAAACTTTTTTCAACTCTGTTTCAATTTTGGAAAAGTGGTAAAAACATAATAAAAGGAAAATAACTGAAAAAAAAGTATTTCTGGTGATCTGAAAACAACTGAACTGAAAAAAGTGTTTGAAAAGGTGAATAACCCCTTTCAGTCTATAGTTCCTTAAAACAATAAATAACTAGAAACACGCACTTAACCCTAGCTGTATCATGATTGTAAATTCTATCTAGCAAGCTGACCATGCTTCCTCTTTATGTTGTCAAGCCACATAGCTAAAACAGGCATGACAAGGGGACTCCTCAATCTGACCTTTGCCTTGAGCTAACCCACAGGACCCCATTATTACATACCTTAATGAGACAGAGGAGACAGAGATGGATGTAAAATGGCCACAGCACTTATTCACATTTTATCAAATAAATAGGACCTTGCTAGCTTAACCCAAGGAAATATTCCAAAGCCAGAATTTAACAAGAGATTGCTAGTATGCTGTGCCGCCAACATGAGTTCAGCAGTCCTGCTGCCGGTCCGGAATCTGCAGTGTGTCGATGATAGGAAATCCAAGCAGGCTGCCCCCTAGCACAAGCAGTAGTAGCATCTGTATCAATCAATCCACCGTGCAGTCACAGGAGAGAACCTCCTTTCTCCCTCTTCTAAACTTACCTGTGCTGTACTCTGGCAAGGTCCTACCGCTGCTGTGACAAATAAAACCTAAAATATAATATCATATGTGCACTGTTCTGATGCAGAGGAAGGCAAAAAACCCAGCCCGAAGCCAGTGTCAATTATGCTTCAAGAGGGAAAAAAATCCTTCCTGATTCCAATGGCGATCAGAAACATTCCCTGGATCAAGCGATTCACATTAATTTAACATAAATAAATACAATACAGACTCTCACAATTATAATGTGTAAAGATACAGAAACCACAATATAACAGCGCTTTCATGAAAACATCCATATTCAGTTATTAATTGATAATATGAGAACATTAAAACATCCATATTCAGTTATTAATAGATAATATGAGAACATTAAGTAGAAAACTCCTGACATTTCACAAAATTTGCAAAATGGGGGAGGGTGGGATGTTTCTACCTGCTCAGAAGATAAGGAAGTGAACTGCTTCTTCCCCTGACATCACATCCCTGTCTAAAGGTGGCCATAGACACACAGATCCGATTTTCGGATCGTGTGTGGCATGTGCCGACTTCTTTCGTCCGGCGGAGATCGGTCGTTTGGTCGATCGGTCAGGTTTGATTTTGACCCGACCGATCCCGCCGGAGCTCATGGCACATCGTAATCTGATCGTTCGGCCGTACGGCCGAACAATCAGATTACCCCCGATATAGCCATGCCTGTTAATGGCATATCGGGGAAAGATCCGCTCGTTTGGCAACATCGCCAAACGAGCGGATCTTTGCATCTATGGCCACCTTTACTCTGCCCCTGGACCTGGCCATCTCCTGCTTTAACTCATTCCTTCTCACCTAAACACAGCTACCGTACATGTTATTCTGCCCATCTCTGACCTAGACCAGTATAATTTGGCTGTTGGTCATTCAGATCCTTTGTCATACAGTCCCTGCGCTTATAGCTCCAGGCCTTTCCTAGAAGTTAGTTTCTAAAGTTCAATGTGACTCCATGAAGGGGGCACATTAATTATGTTTTTTGACAAATGTTCGCTAGTAAGTCAATTTGCAGCGATATTGCCTATTTACTAAATTTAGATAAATTTTCGCTCAGGCTAATATGCGAAAATCAGCTTATTTATTAAAATGTGAAAGTTTCTATTATGTACCCTTTTCACCAAAGTCAATTTTGCCAGGTTCTGACTTGCGGAATAATAAAGCATATCTTCAAAATGACTATGTGATTTACATGATATCCTCTTTTCCAACAAATGTGTCATATTCAAGTGTCAAAACACTGCCATTGTGTCATATTTAAAGTGGAATTATTTATATAAGTTGTAAATGTAAAACATATTTTACTTACATATGTTTTATACTCCTGTATTATTAATAACTGTGCAATAGACACATGTTAAAGACTGCCATCCTCCCACAAATATAATTTTTTAGACAATGCTCAAATTAATCTATAGAAATAATATTATTTTAAGATGCTGATTGTTTTGGTTCATCACTGTAATTAGCATATGTATACAGAAATTTTAACCCCTGTGTTGCAATTTGTTATAAACAGCTTATCAATGTTGTTGCTGATTATAACACCAATGGTTTTTTTCTGCGTATGACTTTTTGTTCTTACTTTAGCTGACAAGAGAGTGTGTTCTATCAGGTTTTTTGTTATAAACTTGTTTTTCTTTTTTTATAAATATCCTGAGACTTCATAACACTATTCAATAATAAATTGTATATTATTTCTTACATATTTTTACCGTAAAATATGTCATTGTAATGCAGGTATGGAACCTGTTATCCAGAATGCTTGGGACCTGGGGTTTTCCTGATAAGGGATCTTTCCATAATTTGGATCTTCATACCTTAAGTCTAATTGAAAATCATGTAAACATTAAATAAACCCAATAAATTCCAATAAGGATTAATTATATCTTAGTTGGGATCAAGTACAAGGTCCTGTTTTATTATTACAGAGAAAAAGGAAATCGTTTTTTAAAAATTTGGATTATTTGGATAAAATGGAGTCTATGGGAGACAGCCTTTCTGTAATTCAGAGATTTCTGGATAAAGGGTTATTTTCACAATTAATAATAATAATTAATTAATTCACACATACAATACAAATGTCATAATTTAAGGCTGATAGTAATTAATATAGATAATTGCTAATTTATTGATTAATATTCAGCCCTGTAGCATCAGCTTATATGGCAGGCCAACCTCATTTTCTGCTTGATAATTTGCGACGACCCCTGAGATTAGTTTCTCAACAGCTGCTCAGAGCCCACTGAGCATGTGAGTGTCACAGACACTTTCCAAGATGGTGACCCCCTGTGACAAGTGTGAAGTCCTGGATCACTGCTGCTATTGAGAAACTGAAACATTATTCTGGTGCAATAAGTTCAGTATATAAAAGATGGCAATTTTAGCCACATTCATTGTTAGGGTTTAGTTGTTCTTTAAATGGTGATGTCAACAGATACCTTGAACTTGTGTTTTAATGACACTGCAAAAACGAGCAAATCTATAGCACTGATTTAGCTAAACCAAGCCTTTGAATTTATTGTTATTAAAATGTTTTTTAGCAACTGTGAAAACTAAGGGCACCTGCATGATATAACAAACTATACAATAGGGTTAAAAAGGTCACAGAAAATACCTTGTTACTCTTCTGTATTAAACCAAATAAAAAATGTTTATTCAAAGTGCATGTTCCAAATTGTCGGTTTCCTAAAAGGCTCTTTAAACATTTTCTCTCATCTGCCGTAATGAACAAGTTAATAAATGGATATCAGCCGTGTTAGAATGTAAAAGTTTTATTTCTGCACTGTTAAATACAATCCTAATTCTATTACCTCCTAATGCAATTTCACAGTTATTATGCCATAAACACTCATATTATCCCAGTAATGTTTATATACCATCCGTTGGTTTTATGAGCTGCGTAAAATTCCATTCGTTCCATTTGCATGAGACCAGTTCAGGACATGCTTAAAAACGTGACAATAAATTAGTGCAGGTTGACTTGAAAGGTAGACTGTTCTGTTTCTGGAAAACATTGGGGCGGAATAACTATAGGGCGAAGTGGGTTTTCTTAGCGAAAATTCGCCAAAGTGACAATTCACAGGGACTTCTAGCAATTAACTAAAAGGCAAAAGGGTCATTTCACTAGCAAAAAAGCTCAGGACTAGAGAAGTTTTTCACCGTTTCACCAGTAGAATTTTTGCTCAGGTGAATTATTCAAATCTGAACTTTCCAATATGTTACTCTTTTCACCAGAGTCTGTTTTGCCAGGTTCTACCTGGCAAATTGATAAGATGAAGCTACATCCTCAACATGATTATGTCAGTGACATCATATCCTGTATGCCAAAAAAAACAAAATGGTGGCTTTTTTTATATTTTAATAAGTGATTATGTTTACAAGTTGTAACAGTTAAATTTATGTTATTTACACTTTTTTAACCATTTGAAGCTCATGCCACAATTGTTTTAGGGTAGGCTCATGTCTAGGACAATAGAAGATCTCTTTTGTCTTTACTTTACTAGGACATTTTTAATAATATGTGGCGACTTCCAGTAATTTTATCAACAATCACTAATAAAGACATATTTATGACCTATACGTACCCACCATATATAAATTGACGTAAGTGTAAGTGTGATTTGGGCGAATTTGACCCGTTTCACTTCGGTGTCCATTTTTGTGCATTTTTTTTTGAGCATCCATCTTTTTGGAAGCCGCAATTTTTCATGAATTTAATTGCTGGCAGCGAAACACAGGAATCCGCAGCTAATTAGGGAATTCCCATGTAAGTAAGTAAGTACAGATGAAGCCACTTGGATTTGTGAGTTAAATGCGTCATGACTCAGGGGTAATTGAAGAAACTGTGTTATCTTAAGTCATCT
The DNA here is from genome assembly GCA_038501925.1 of Xenopus petersii. Lineage (NCBI taxonomy): Eukaryota > Metazoa > Chordata > Amphibia > Anura > Pipidae > Xenopus > Xenopus petersii. The sequence goes on along the minus strand of CM076678.1, from coordinate 110,115,651 downwards.
TAACTCATTTAATGCATTTAACCTTTTCATTAGCATACCAAAGCTCCATTGTTCACGATGGTGAATGCTTTAATTAGATGGGATGTTGTGACGCAGTTTTCTGTGTTAAATGAGATAAATGGGATATCTGTGTTTAGTTATTCTGTGTCAAACAGACAAACCAAAGTGGCTGTAAGTATGCTAGGAAGAAAGTAACACGTGGGAAAATCCGCTTAGAAACGTTCATGTTGTTGAAGTTTTGCTTGCAAAACTACGCCAGCGTTCACTTGCCAAGATGAAACTTTGCATTTCAATGAATACAAATAACATAACGAAGTTGCACGAAGTATGGCAAAGTTTCGCCATCCACTGACCAATGAAAGTGGTCTACTTGGCCTCTCCAGAAAAAAATCCACAGAGTCTTCTTCTGGCTGAAAACCAATATCTTTTGGCCAGGTATAAAAAGTCCAGTCAGACAAGGATGGTATCAGTGCATTAAAGGGTTGGTTTACCTTCAGGTTAACTTAGTATGTTATAGAGTTGCCAGTTTTAAGCAACCTTTCCATTGGTCTTCATTATTTATTCTTTAGTTTTGAGTATTTGCCTTCTTCTTCTGACTCTTTCCAGCTTTCAAATGGGGGTCACTGACCCCATCTAAAATTAAATGCTCTGTAGGCTACACATTTGTTGTTATTGCTACTTTTTTATATATCTCTATTCAGGCCATCTCCTATTCATATTCCAGTCTCTTATTCAAATCAGTGATGCTAGGGGAATTTGTACCGTAGCAACCAGATTGTCGAAATTGCCAACCGGAGAGCTGCTGTATAAAAAGCAAAATAACTCAATGACTACATTGTCTACATTGTCTCAGAATACCACTCTCTACATCATAAAACTGAACAACCCCTTTAATGTGGTTCTAGTCTGACAGCTCCCAGTGAAACTGCATGATGATCCATGTGTTGGCCCCCGTTCTTTGCCAATTACAGTCATGGGTTTGTAAAGCGTCAGTTATCTAATTATATTTCTGGATTTTCTCATTTCATTTTATAGCTATAAAGTAGTGAACACAGTTCATCACATCTAGAGAGCATCTCTTTAAAAGTAATTGTCACATATATGTAAAGCTTTAATTATCTTATTATATCCTTTGATTTTCTAATTTGGTTTTATAGCTATAAACTAGCTGAAATAGTTCATCACAGTCTGTTACTGGCCATGTTAAGAGCACATAAGAGAAAGGAGGCCATACTGAGGAGAAAAAGCCAGATTAGAGAAAAGACCTGCAGAGTATGCTTCCAAAATTTTCAGTTTTGACAAAAGGCTTTTAGGAGACATATTATTGTTATTATTAGCTGAGCTGTTTTATTTATGTTTATGTTGTTTGTGTTATGTATAATATATATTTTTGCAGAGATCTGCAATATTCAGGCATATGGTTTTGTGGTGCATTTATTTTGAACACACGTCTCTACCTCAGCCACTAATAGAATAGCTGACTTTATTCATTCAATGGAGTAGGACAACGTCATATTGGTATGATGACTAAGCTACTCTTTTTATGGGCAAGCAGCCCAAAATCGGAAAAGTGCAATATCAAAGAGATTATTTACTAAAACTCGAGTTTATCTCAGTTTTTTATTAAAATTGAACTCATTTATCAATAATTATTCTCAATAAAGTCGGAGCGAATAATGCCATTGACAATTTGAATCGTATAATTGGTGCACTGAAAACTCAACTTTATCGGATTATCCGGCGAAGATCATGATGTAAAATAACAACTTCAGGGGCATCTGCCATTGACTTCTACATGACCTTGACAGATTTGAGATATGTTTTTGGATTTTTAGCAGCTTTGGGGTATACTTAATCTCAAAAAAACTGAGTTTTCACCTTTAAAAACTCAACCAGATACATTTGAAGTTTAATAAATGGGCCCCCATGTGTCAGATTGAGTGGTGCAAAGTTCCACTCCATTGGAGCAGGGGAATGGTGCTGGTGTGGGAAGCTGTGCTATAACATTTGTCCGTCTGATGAACAAGTTGCATTTTGCTAACTGTAAAGCTTGGTGGAAGAAGAAGAATGGTCTGAAACTGTGTTCTATGGTTTGGGCTAAAGCTCCTACCAATGAAAACAAATCTTAAAGGAGAACCGAACCCTTGCTAATAAAAACCCCTACCCTACATAGACCCCCCCTCTCTGCTCTCCCCCCCAGCACAGGTGGTACCTTTGGTTAATGCCCCTAACTCTTTACTTACCCCTTGGTGCAGATTCAGCGCATCAAAGCTCATGGGCGCCATCTTCTTCCCTTTGGTAATCTTTGGGAAGAGAGCGGTGTGTCGGTGCATGCACATTTGGAGCAATTTTCTGTTTGTCGGCAACTGTGCATACGCCTAACGTCAGGGAAATTGCCGAAGCACCGGAAAAATACCCGGAGATTACCGAAGAGAAGAAGATGACTCCCGTGAACTCTGATGCCCTGATTCTTCAACAAGGGGTTAGTAAAGAGTTAGGGGCATTTACCAAAGGTAACTGGATTTTGGATAAGCAGGTGGTCAAATACTTTTATTTGTAATATAGTGTATTATGATTCCCCATAGTTCTGTTTTTTGATTGATCAAAAATTTAAGCACATTTATCAAAGGAGATGCATATGTCCATTCAATCAGAATTCATCTGCTTTGTGCACTTGAACACCTTTCAGTTGAATGGCGTGGTATCTTTGGGTGTACAGGCCCCTTTTTTGTTCCTACTACAAGTCTTTAATGACTGAATTCTGTGTTGCTTTATTGGTTGTAGCCTCTATTACTTACTAAGAAAGATTGCATTGCTGCTCAAGTCTGTAGACATTCACTTAATATCCTCTCGTGGTGGGGAATTTCTATGCATACAGAAATACCATCATGATTTGTAAATGGTGTAATCTGAAAGAAATATTGATAATGTAGGACCTGCATTATCTTTATATATCAGTAAATCTGCTGGAGCAGCGGACAGCTCTTTTCACTTCTAATAAGAGTTATCGGGTACACTAAATTTTCTCTTTCTCCTTTTTCCTGCTCAGCTGCCCCAGGCCTGTGTTAAGACAAATTTATAAGGCTATATGTTTTCTTTCATCTGGTTATAGTAAAAGAAGTATACCGTTTTCTTGGATGTCTGAGCAGCTAAAAGATATGTTTCCAGTCTTCGGAAGACTTAAAGTAAACAATGTTATCAGTCCTGAAAATGTAAACAGAGACACTTAAGTCTTCTACCTCAGTAAATTGTTAGGTTTAAAGATAGTACAGGTATGGGACCAGTTATCCAGAATTTTCAGGGCCTGGGGTTTTCTGGATAATTCATAATTGGATCTCCATTCTCCCGCTCCATGATGCCGGTTATTTACTAAACCTTGATTTTTTTCTGGTTGGAATTTTCGGCTCAAAAACTTGAATTTTGCGTAGAAAAAAAATACTTGGGGTATAATATAATATATTTTTTATTATATCCCAATGCTGCAAAAAGTCCAAATCCGAAAATCCGGCATCTCAAACCTGTCGAGGTCATATATAAGTCAGTGGCAGATGTCCCTATCCCAATTTGAAGATATCGTGGTCTGCGCTGGGTTTAGCCCGATAATCTTCGGACGATAACCTGGAAAAAAAGAGTGAAGTCTGAAAAATTTGTACAATTCGAGTTTTTTTCACAACCTGACTTTTTCAAATTATGTTATTGATAAATAAGGTAAAATCATGGATGGGGGTTTGGTTGAGCTTTGTTAAAAATAAGATAACTTTGTATTTTAGTAAATAACCCCTAAAACATTAATTGAACCCAATAGGATTGTTTGGCCTGCAATAAGGATTCATTATATATTAGTTGGGTCAAATACAAGGTACTTTTTATTATTACAGAGAGGAAATCATTTCTAAAATTTGAATTATTGACTCAAATTTGAGTCTATGGGAGATGCCCGTCCTGTAATGCAGAACCTTCTGATTTCCAGATAACGTATCCCATACCAGTATACCCAATATGTTTATGCTTAAGAACCTTGAATGACAAGACTACATATTAGGCACCTAAGCACTTCATGATTGGTCAAGAATCCTACACATGTGAGGTCAGGAGCCAGATCAGACCAACCAAACACTGATGTATGAATACTCCACGCAAGTACAATTGCTGGTCAGTGGTTATAGTGCTTTATTGCCTACAGGTGTTTGCACTTCTCAACCAGCCTTGAAGTTCAAAGATCCTGTTTCATTTCATTGTGATTCATTCAATCTATTTTGCCCTGAACATGTGTGATAAAATATTTAGCAAGGTAGATCCAAAAGGCTGAAATCTTTTGGTGTTTGATGTAATCGTTGATGTTGCCTTTGGCATTCATCTGTTCCCACCACCATTCTTATCTACTCAATCCCACTATCATTCTCCTCTACTGTATGAAAATCATTTGATTGGAAGCTATGGGTTACAGTACTATAGCTGAATTGCATCTTGTTACAGGTATGGGATCCATTATCTAGAAACCTGTTATCTGAATTACAGAAAGGCCATCTCCCACAGACTCCATTTTAATAAAATAATTCAGATTTTTTTAAATAGATTTTTTTTCTCCAGAATAATAAAACAGTTGCTTGTACTTGATCCCAACTAAGATATATTAATCCTTATTGGAGGCAAAGTAATCCTATTGGGTTTATTTAATGTTTAAATTGATTTTAAGTATATTTAGGGGGGTTATTTACTAAACTCCAGTCTGGCTTTTTGGGGCAAAATTGAATTTCTGTTTGTTTTTTAACTCAAATTGTTTGATATTTATTAAAGCCTCATGCAGCAAAAAGCCCAAAACTGAAAATTCGCAATCTCAGACCTACCGAGGTTTGTCAATGGCAAAGGTCCCTATCCTATTTTGAAGTGGTTTGTGCTGGAATTAGCCTAAAAACACAGCCTGTCCGGGGTTTTCCGGAAAAAATTCAAAAGGTTTGGGCTTTTCAGGAAAAAGCCTGAAAAAAATCGAGCGCAAGGGGAAAAAAAAAATCAGTTTTTCGCTTGATTTTATCAGGTTTTTACTTGAACCGCTTAAATCAGCTTTTTTAATAATAAATAATGTCAAATTGTGCATTCTAGTTTGGTAAGACTTTTTTTATTTCAATAATCAGAAAAATTCAGATTTTAGTAATTAACCCTCCAATGTATGGAGATTAAAGTTACAGAAAACTCCAGGTGCTAAGCATTCTAGATAATAGGTCATATACCTGTACTACCTAATTATATTAATGTTTATCATTCTGCTTTGTACTATCTAAAAGTTTCTGTATACTTACTTGCTGCCAACTCTTTCTTATCCCGTGTTGTTATATATTTCATTTATCTATCACCTCTCTGTCTCTTTTTCTCTCTGTGTCCATTTATATTTACAATCTGACTAAATATCTTTCTTCTTATAGCTTGTAACTTACATATTTTATATTTATTCTCACAAGTAAAGTTTGTCCTTATGAATTTCAAAGTAGCTGTATTATTTTCGAAATAAAACTTCGCTTTATTTCAGAAGTTTGTTCAAAGAAGCCTGGGAATCAATAGTAAGGGACTTTCTTCCAAAGACAAAAGTAACCTCATCTTGGCGGCAGCTGCAGATGCTGCTAGCTCGGGATGGCTCAGACCAAGCTTCGCTTTGAAGTCAAGGTTACCTTCCAGAGCCGAACACTGTGCAAATTCCTGGTAGAACGGTGATTCATTTCCATGGCTCTGATGTTCCAGAGGTTTTTTTTTTTGCCATGAAAGAAAGAAGATTCAGCGATGCCGTGCTGAGAGTGAAGGGAGGGAGAAGTTCTGCCCGCTTCCTACATGCATTAAGCTGAATCCTGCAACAAAACAACAACGTATCCTCCAGTGTTGCTCGCCCAGAGCCCCCTACAGATATTTTGTTACAACTCCAAAAGTGATGCTTGTGTATATTGTTAGAGGGAATTTCCAAGAAATAACGGACAAATCAGTATTATATCTATATGTGCAAAGACACATGAAAACAGAAGGATACCATTGTAGACTACACTCAGGACCCCTGTGTAGTTGATGACCTTAAAGGGGTGGTTCACCTCAGTTAACTTTTAGTATGCTATAAAATGGCTAATTCTAAGCAACTTTTCAATTGGTCTTCTTTATTTTTTTTTATATAGTTCTTTTGACTCTTTTCAGCTTTCAAATGAGGGTTACTGACCCCCATCTAAAAAAAACAAATGCTCTGTAATGTTACACATTTATTGTTATTGCTACTTTTCATTATTCATCTTTCTATACAGACCCTCTCCTATTCAAATTCCAGTCTCTTATTTAAATCAATGTATGGCTGCTAGAGTATTTTGGACAATAGCAACCAGATGAAATAGCAAACTGAATAAAAGCAAAATAATAGAGAATATCACTCTCTACATCATACCAAAAGTTAATTTTAAAGGTGAACAACCCCTTTAAGTGGAATTACACTAAGAACGAATGAGAAGTCAGAACTAGATTACAAGAGTGACACATAAAGGGATTGGCAAATCTGCTGCAAAAACAAGTTTAAATTATTATTAATCAAATGGGCTATTGTCATTTATATTGTCTTTTATTATGTGTTCATTTTCTGTATCTCATTGGGAGTATAGTGACTTGAGTAAAATGGTTTCATTTGTGTGCTGATCACAAAAGCTGGTCCCCGTATGGGGGTGTCTTTCATAGACAAGGCTCAGCTGCATCAGAAGTGACTGCTTTCTAATGATATTTGCATCAATAGTTGGGTAATTTAAACAGCTCTGCAGTTGTGAAATAGAGAGCAGAAAGTATATGTTTTTAAAAGAAAGATGTGCATTTTAAAAAAAAATAGTGAAGGATTGTGTTAACATATAGTAGTGGATAGTCATATCTGTGATGTGTGTCCGCTCCATTCCCCATAGTAGATATGGAATGGGTACAATTTATTTAAAGCAGAACAAAAGCTTAACAAAGAAGTAGTCCAGAACTACTGCACTTAATTGTTTGGGCTTCTGCACAAGCCAAAGGGACCAAAGCCCTTTAGCATTGAAGATCGGTGCCATTAAATATATACTACCAGTAGTATAAGGCTAATGAGTTCAGATTACATGAAAGCTTGACAATTTGCATTGACACCTAGGGGCAAATGTATTAAGGGTCGAATATCGAGGGTTAATTAACCCTCGATATTTGACTGGCAAATTAAAATCCTTCGACTTTGAATATCGAAGTCAAAGGATTTTGCGCAATTCGTTCGATCGAACGATCAAAGGAATAATCGTTCGATCGAACGATTAAATTCTTTGAATCGAACATTTAGAAGGATTTTAATCCATCGATCGAAGGATTATCCTTCGATCAGAAAAAACTTGGAAAGCCTATGGAGACCTTCCCCATAGGCTAACATGGACTTCGGCAGCTTTTAGGTTGCGAACTAGGGTGTCAAAGTTTTTTCTTAAAGAGACAGTACTTCAACTATCGAATGGTCGAATAGTCGAACGATTTTTAGTTTGAATAGTTTGATTCGAAGTCGAAGTCGTAGTCGAAGGTCGAAGTAGCCAATTCGATGGTCGAAGTAGCCAAAAGAACACTTCGAAATTCGAAGTTTTTTTTCCCTCTATTCCTTCACTCGAACTTAGTGAATGGGCCCCCTAAACTTAGCTTCTCAAGAGCAGCCAAGAGCACACTGAGCATGTGCAGTGCCACTGACACTAAAAAGATGGCCTAACAAAATCCAAGATATTCTAACTTGGGCTTGTTTTCTATCTGCTCATATGTCAGCAGGCTTATTTGTGTGCTGAATAAACAAATTCCAACCTGTTCATTCTCAGGTTCTCTATGAAAGGGAACATTGTGGCCCTCTAAAAATGTCAAGTTTTTATAACTCTTAACACCTGATTCTCAAAATAGCACTATGTATTTCCTATAACATGCTACCAAAGATTTTAAACCAAAATAGTATAGCACATATGTTCTTGTTGTTCGTTAATTAAATCAGGCTCAAGGGTGCTAACTGGAGCAGGAGCTCATATAAACAGATTTAAAAATAAAACATGGTGTTTTCAAAAGCTCAGAGTCAGTGCTGGAGATGCAGAAAACAAGCAGGCACATTTAGCCACATTTGGTACCAATGTAGCGAGTTAATAATCTACTGGCAGGAGACAATAAAGATAATGGAGAAAAAAGTAGCCACAAACTTTCTACCCAAATTGATACTCCATTATGACTAAGATTCTAACACTGTAATTACAAAAAGGATTGTTGCTCCACATGATACAGATGGCAAAAGCCATGATACCAAAAAGTAGAAGGATACTGCACCACCTACATGCCAAGAATGGATTCATCTGTTGGAAGAAACCAGGAAACTGGAAGAGATTACAGCAATAATACATAACAAAAATACAAAATATTGGCAAACATGGTCCCCTGGGATCAATCATCTTAAATCTTAAATTGACTAAACTATAGACTGAACATAGACAGAAATTTCAATGCTTATCAAACCATCTCCTTTTGTAACATAACCGATGTGAGTTAAATTCATTATGATAGAAATAAGAAACTGTCGAGCTCTCTTTCAAATTAAAATAAGTCAAATATTTGATTAAGAGTATGCTTTGAAAACATAAGTACTTAAAATGTATTACTGTAGTATTTGCTTATGCATCCCCCCCCTTTTTTCCTTCTTCCTTTCTGTATCCCCTATACCCTTTGAGAAATGTTTAAATAAAGATTTTATAATAAAAATGAAACATGTTGATCTACATATACTAAAAAGTGTTCATGTATTGGTTTGCTATGCATTATGGGTCTTCAGACACTCAGTTGTTTTATTTGGGCATGCATACAACCATACTGCCCTGTGTTAACTCTGTAGGCCTGGAAAATAGCTGATATAGAGATGCTGAATCTCTAGGTTAGTGCATCAAATTCATTATACCAATATAGTATTACTAGCGATTTTGATTTTTAGTGTTTAGTTCTTATTTAAATAGTTAATTACATAAAACTACATTGTAACCATATAATACTGCCTCTCTACCTCTATAATTTTTTATTACCAGTAGAATGAGTATGAATTGTGCAACTCAAGCCCCCAAAGTTGAAGGGCATTCTAGGACACCCAGAAATGACTGTGGAAGCTGCAGGAATGGAGCTTCGGCAAAAGAAACTCCCTCTATATTTGCAATGGTTTGTTCTGCTGACTATAATATTGCTCCATAAATAAATGATAAGTGGTATGCAGCTAATGGATGACAAATAAATATGCGATTAAGTATTGAGAGTTTCCCCTGCAGTATATATATCTTAAATCGTCATTTTACTGATTTACTCAGAAGATGCCTTTCCGGAGAAGGATATTAAGCATCAGTTTCTGAGTTAAAAGACTTTACTTTCATCTGGATACAAATGAAGCGAAAACAGAATTTATGTAGAAAGTCTGAGAATTGCCCACAGGCTGTGAATGAGAAGATGAGTAATTTATATCCTGGTAGTGTGTGTGCAGTGGAAGGTGGCGGAAAAGGTCTCTTTGCGTACAGAGGATTTAAAGCGCAAAAAAAAAAACCCTCTGAAAATGGTAGAATTGGATAAATTTGATTCCATTTTCTTCATCGTGATGTTCAAGGGAACTTGTTAACCATGCTTAATAAAAGAACGGTGGAACAAAAGGAATGAATCGTACCTGAAATATTGCAATATTTACATAATTGCAATATGATAGATGAAATAGTCAGGAAAATCACACGGCCAGAGATTCTGGTAGTGGTTACAAACTATTCAGCTCATGTTCTGTTCTTCTTATCTCTCCACTGATCCACACTGCAAAATAACTCAGAGGTGAAATATAATAATGTGAAATAAAAAGCATGCAATAATTATCCAAACTCTACACTCTACTCTTAATGGGCAGTCATTAAGCAGATATATGTGTATTTTCAATATATTGCAGCACACATTTTTCACTGTTTTAAAAAAAAAATCTAAAAACAAATCTTTGGTTCTCCATTAGAATGATGATATTTTTATTGGACATGATTGCATTTTTACATTTTTAGGACCTATACTAATTTATTGTGCATTTACCTACCTTCTCAACCATATATTGATATATTCTTAAAAACGTTATATATAATATGCATTTACTTAACAAGTCGTTTCATGGCTTTCATTCCATAGTCTTGCACCTACAGTCAGGGTGTAAATGCAAGTCATGAAGAGGTGTGCTTTAATAAAAGCAGTCAGAGGAAGGAAGAAGGATAGAGGATCATTGATTTATCACAATATTAATCTTTCTGGAAACCTTTGTCATTTTGTTTTTAACCTGCCCTTAACGATCCAGGTTTGATTTGTGATTCCAGGACTGAGCCCAGAGTAATTATTACAGGATAAACCTTTATTGCTAATCTATACCTTTTCTAAAGACTTGTTGATTTCAAGTGAACAACATCAACCAAAAACAGATATTAGTTTCGCTCAACAGAATGTGCGCAATAAAGGTCTAGAACTAGAAGATAGATTACCCGGTAATGAGTTGAAATATATTGCTAAAAGGATCTTCTGGGATTTTCCTCCAGAATCATATTGCAAAACAAGGAAATACAAAGGGTTTCTGTTAAGACGTCAATCTTAAGCTTTCTCCTGATCTGCTGTTGGGGTCTGTCTTATTCAGTACAGTTCTGAAGGTACAGAAAGTCTGTGTTTAAACTGCTTTTCTACTTTTTTGTTATGGAAACCTTATTTAACATCAGTTGAATAAATAGAAAGAAAGGTGGGCACTAGCGATGAGCAAATCTTTTCGCCATGCATAGATTTGCCGCAAAATTCCACATTACACCATTGGCTGATTTTTTTGCAAACTGCGACAAAAATTTGCTGTGAAATATTTCGCTGAAAGAAAATGCCCATTCACTTCAATCCATATTGAGTGTGAAAAAACGCCCATTGACAGTACTTGACAAAAAAATACCCATTGAATATAATGCAATTGGAGTGAGAAAAAAGTCTCCCATAGACTGTAATATATTTAAAGTGGACCTGTCACCTACACATAAAAAACTGCATAATGAAAGTCCTTTCCAAATTAAATATGGAACCCCAAAAAATTTTTTAATTAAAACATTCATATCTGTTATAAAGCTGTTTAAATATCTTAACTGTCAATCAAATATTACCTGCCCCGCCTCTATGCCAGTGGCATAGAGGAGGGGCAGTCAATTACTTTCACTTTCCATTCAGCACTTCCTAGATGTCACTGCTCTCCTCCTTCCCTCCTCAGGCTTTATAATTGTGTAGGGCACTGCACATGGACATTAGGTCCCTCATTTTGGTTCATACACAAGATTTTGGGGTGATACACAATTTCCCTTAATAACCGTGTCCATAAAATGGCAGCTGCCTGCTTGCTGTGACTGTATAATTCCAAAACAGAAGGAAACAAAATTTAAATAATAAATACAGTGTAAATAAAGTTTATTTTGCTCAACTAACATGATAGAAAAGAATTTGAAATTATTTCTTAGGGTGACAGGTCCCCTTTAACTACAATAAAGATGCAGCAACAAAAAAGTCACAATTATTTTGCAGCTTCGTAAAATTTGCTCATCACTAATGGGTACCTCATTGGGTGGCCACATTATCATATTGTAGAAGCTTCTTCCAAATGGAACTTTCATGTTTATATACACTGCATTTAGTATTAAATTATTCCTCGAATTCTTAATTACAAATGCAAACAGGTTGGTTCATGCAAAATAATCCTTGAGGACTAGCACTGGAGATGTAGGCCTTGCCCCATGGAGACGCTGTGAGTAACTTACTGTAGCTACATATTTAATTTTGGTTGAAAGAGACAAGTTCAAATGAACCACAGTCCATATTTATGGTAGGGCAAGAAATCAGCCTCTTTTAAAAATTAACAAAATCAGCCATCACAACATCATTCCCTAACCTCACTGTCCTCACTGTGAAGAACCACCTACAATGTTTCAAATTAAAATTCAGTTCCTCAAGTCTGTAGGGGTCTATATAAGTGTATTCAGTTCCTCAAGTATCTTGTTTATCTCTTCAGGGGGGACAAGAAACAGCAAATTTTCAGGAAGCTATAATAAGCAAAAAAGGCTTGATTTGATAAGCGATATATAGAACTTTAATTGCAATATGCAAACTGTTTTTTTTTTCAGAATTGCTTATTTGATAGGATAGTTAATAGCAATGATTTTTTTTAAACAGATACATGGTTTTAAACCAGGAGTTTGTGTGCGACATGAAGTGAGGATAAACAACGTTTATTTCTTGGCTAAGTGTAGCTGTCGGATTTTACTTTATAAATGCTCCAAACATAAGATTAATTGTTTTTATTGAAATTGATTAATATTTAGACGGGAAGAGTTTACCCTGAGGAATCTGTTTCCTCTCCTCCCCGTAGAGTGTAATTATGAAAATGTGTTGAGTTAATGAGAGTGATTGATCAGAGCGTATTGCCCAGAAATTAATACATTGGCCATTACTTTATTTTCCCACAAAGCTTGTTAACCTGACTCACTGTGAGTGGTGAACAATTACATATAATTGGTGAGAGTATCACATTCTACCTGCTTTAAAGTGAAAAAGGAGAAACATTATATACATGTTTTACTGATGCTAATTCTAATACTTCACCCCTTGCCTGCTGAGGTACAAAATTGGGACAGGCAGGAGACAGAGAAAGGTCACCAGAAGGAGAGGGGAGGTGGGGGTATAAAATAGTGGCGGTGGAAAGACAGGAAGGAGAACAAAGAATATGTATAGAAATGAAGACAGCTATAAATAAGGCAATACCAGGAAAGAGACTGAAAATGAAACATTTATACTGGACATTAAAAACAAGTATACAATAATGGATACATTAATGGCTAAATATAATGGAAACAGCAGGGTAGATGAAAGTGAGAGACCAGTGCTGAAGAGGAACAGAAAAGAGCAAGAAATAATCAGAAGCAGGAGATTAGGACAGCAATGGAACCATAGAGGACCATAGACCATAGAAGAATGGTGATACAAGTAATTCAATTGCTTTGTTTTTATGTTCTCCAGGTTTCACAAGGAGAAAAAGAAGAATGGTAAGCGAAAAGATTGTGTGAGTGGACACAGTTGCTAGTGGGAAGAGTGAAGAGTAGTTGAAAGAAGGAGACAATTACGTGGGAGGCAACATAAGTAACAGAGGTTTATAGAAAGGAGAATAGTAGAAAAAGGAATGGGCTCAAGAGAAGTCAAATGCTAAAAATGTTGCTTTAACATTTACCCATAATCTCTTCTGCTTGTGGCTGTAAATCTATTCTGCTTTTGACTGTGCATCTCTTCTGCTTTTGCTTGTGTCTAATGAAACAGCTTTTAAGGGACAGAGAATGATGGAAATTATTACTCAACGGGCATAAGTACAGTGTATGTGATATTGTCAGACATGGGTGATTGTCCATGACCCCATAAACTCTTGGTGTCACTTAAGAATATTACATGACTTTAAGACAATCTACACCATTTCATAAGATACCCTCCCACCGTGATTTTTCACCTAATGTATCTATGGTTGCACTGCACCAAAATGTCAGCTGCCCGCCAAAACACTATATGCCTCTAGGCCCTTATATCTATTTATGGGGTTATGATTATTGGCATACATCAATGCCTATTTAAATCGTTTGCATAACAGATTTATGGATTAAAATTAATTTTAAAAAAGGTAAATGTAAATGAACTATGTTTGCATAGAGAGTTAAATGAAAGCTTACCCTTTGAGAACTTTGGTTTTTACCTATCTAACCCTTCCCCCAATAGCTCTGCTGACCCAGGGAGCACCATCTTGGGACACTTACTAAATATAATGGCATGCAGCATGGAGAAGAAGATGTAGCTATTGAAATCTGAGACCATATGATCAATCACTACATGCTGTGCATTTGCAAAGTGCCAAGAAGCATTTTAGCCATTTGCTAAAGTGATGAACTACTAAATCAGCAACTAAATGAGCAAAACTCCAAGGGGGTTATTTATCAAGGTCTGAATTTATCTCAATATCGGCTGCTACAAACTCGGATCTAACCCGCTTGGGTTTTTAATGCTTATTTATAATTACATTTTCCCTTTGCGGGAAAGCTCAGATTTCTGGATTTTTTTTGTGAATTTTCCCCAACGAGTTTTCACCCGAAAGCTCTGAAAACATAGTGAAATTGCCCGAAACCCCGACACAACCAAAAATCTATGGGACTGTTCCCATTGACTTTTATGCAACCTCAACAGGTTTGAGATGCCGTGTTTTTATATTCTGGATTTTTAGCCCGCGGGGTTTAATAAATTCTGAAAAATTTGTGATTATTTTTAGAAACCTATTATAACACAAAAAACCCCAAATTTTTCAGATTTTGGGGAATTTCGGGTATTCAGAGCTTAGTAAATAACCCCCCATTTTACAAAGACTGAACAATAGGAGATTTTGGTCACACATAGTCGCTGGCCCCATGTTAAAGACAGTAGCCAGAATGTTTGAGCTGTTGGCTGGTGTCTCAAAACACGCTGCTCTCTGTTCTACAACTAAGCTATCCAAAAGTCATTCCAGCCCTACAGAAGGGGTAAGGCATTTCCCTCATCCCTACTCATTTTCAGTTTTCAGTTGAAAATATACTTTAAATCTATGATATAAAAGCATCTTTAGAATTTATATAAAAAATAGTCTGCATTCATTACAGCATCAAAACAAACATATGCAGAAATATGAGTCCAATCCCTGATACAAAGCTCATTGCATGGGCTGTCAGACATTTTTAGGTTTGATTATCAAACAGTTTTTAAATGTGGACAGTGAGGACTTTCTTCTTCTTTCTTCCCAGGTGACGGTGCATAATTCATAGGTGGAAGTGCCTGCCAGGTTATCTATGTATCTGGCACTTTTCTGATGTCTTTTGCTTGAAAAGACAGAATGCTTAATTGTCAAGAACGGGTTCAGGAATGGGTCACGGTTTCTTTTGATTGCCACCCTATGCTGCAGGTTTATGTCAGAACAAATAGAAATACGTCAAACAGCCATCTATTTTGTGACCCATTGTCTAATAACAGATTATTCATATGCATATTCTGCTTCAATGGAGATTTGTTTCAATACAGCAACAAATCACTAAAGAATACATATACAGTACATGTATATTGTGGTGACATCACCACTAGGATACCTGGGAAAGTCCAAGACAGAGCTTACTTATGTCCCAGGTTCCTAACAGAGTGGTTCCAGGACTGCTAGTCCAGCCCGGGTATTTTGTGTTTTCCTCAGGTTGTTAATTAAAAAGGCAGCTCAAGCCAGAGTGGGGAGCTCCAGTCTGGGGAAAGACACAGAACAGCTGCCATTTGAGCTCACTGAGCTGAGAGGACTAAAATCACCACAAGGTTTAGGAATCAGTCTGTTTTCTGAATGTTTTCTGTTTTGGGGAGACAGGCAGTAGGCCTCCTCCTGATAAGTTAGGAAAACTGACCTGTGTTAGTTAGAAGCCCATTAAGTGGCAAGGATTTTATTTGGAACTATTTTGTTTATTTGCTTCAAGGGAAAATAAATTTCCGAGCTACCTAATCCCTGACATATTATGGAGGGTGCTCTGGCACAAAAAAAAGCAACAAAAGGCAGTTGTAAGGGAGCCGGGATGCTCCCACCAGGGAGGTTGTCAGGATCTAGGAGGAAGCCCACTGTGTGAGTCCAAAGGGTTAATCAAAAGGATTATCAGAGTCCAGGCAAGAGTTCAAGGGCAGGCAGATAACAAGCAAAATCCAAAGTCCAGGCAAGGGGTCAGGCAAAAATCAGGAACAAGATACAGCCAAAAAGTAGTTCCCTGGAAACCCAGGAAACCCGCAGTAATGAATCCTATACTTGGGCGCCATTCTGGCGTCTAGGATGCGCTTTTATATTTGAATTTGACGCCATAGTGACGTCACTGGTGTCCTTACGCCGGCGTGTTTGCGCCGGCATGTTTGCGTATGCGTTGCGGTGCTGGCGTCCCGGTGCCCACGTGGGCCGTCTGGACGCCGCCATTTTGGATTCTTCCCGGCGGGAGCAGACACGTCTCCTCACACTCCTGGCGGCCTTGACAGCAGTACAATATTGCAGAGAACTGTGCAGCATGGAGGAGACTGTGAAACAGTTAATGCTGTCTAATGCTGCACTTCAGCAGAAACAGAAATCAACAAATGCCGCTCTGCAACATGCACAGCAACAGACGATGACCATGTTTCAAAAGCTGGCAGAAGCTGCAGCAGGGCCGCCATTAGAAATCACGCGGCCCCATACAACAACATTTTCGGGGGCCCCCTGGACCCCGCCCACCCTGGCGCCCAAGCCCCACCCCTGATCCCGCCCACTACACATCACAATTAAAAGACCACACAAACATCAGCGCTAAAAAAGTAACCCCCCACACATACTGATGGTCAGGGCCCTCATATAAGGTAAAAAAAAACATTGGTGCCAGGGCCCCCCATGTGACGTGGGCCCTGTGTCAGTAGCCAGACCATGTTGCAGTATCTTCTGTCAGGGTCTGTGAAGCCCAATAGCCAGTAGGGGCCAACTTTATTTACTGGCCAATCAGAGGTGCTAATAAGGAGCAGTTGGTGACTGAGGGTTGCTTGGATTTTCCAGTTGGAGATTTCAGTTGAAGAGAGTTGCCTGAGCTTTTAAAAATAAAGAAGTTTGTTTTTGTTTTCATCCTGCAATTGTGTTTTGCTGGAGTTTATTCACGGTATCTCACGTGACAGAAAGTGGTGGCAGCGGTGGGATCATTTTATGCAGAGACTTTTGCCAGAACCACATATAATGGAGTATGAATTGGCTGAGCTTCGTCTTCCTATTCTCAAAGGTCTGTGTAAGAATCGTGGAATCGAAAGTAATGGACTAACTAAAGCGCAGATGGCATCTCTTATTGCCCAACACACTAAGGTCACTCAGCCAGGACTGACAGATGTGGCAAGTTTATTGATGGAGCAGACAGAGGAGCAGGCAGGTCCTTCCTCAACCCAGATGACACATGTAAGTGGACTAGTCGCTACCATTACTGAACCAGAGGATGAGCTGTCAATGTATGGGGCAGCAGTGGGTCAGGTGGAGAATGACCCCACGATGGTGAGGTATCAGTCAAGGCTTACAGCTCTGGGGTCTGATCTCACTGGTTCAGAACGTCTTAAGCTGCTTGAATTGACTATTCAGGAAGAACAGATGAAGAGAGTTCCCATTTCTGCTGTGAACACAGTACAACTGCAGCATCCCAATACTGAGCATTTCAAACCTGTGGTCAAGCTCACCCATGCTGCCTTTCCCTCTTTTGATAACTACCAGGAAGGAATCGATAAGTACCTACACATCTTTGAGATTATGTGCGAGGATTACGCTGTACCTAAGGCAGAATGGACGAAGATACTTGCTGGTAAATTGGGAGGGAAAGCGAGTGATATTTATAGAGAAATCCCATATCTCCAGCGCACTGATTATGAGGAAGTGAAACGTGTATTGTTGAATCATTATGCCATCTCTCCAGAAACATATCGACAGTCATTTCGCGCTCTAAATAAAATAGCCTCTGATACATACTGGGATCTTGGGAACCAATTGCGGAGAGCCTTCGACCAATGGGTTAACACAAGCCAGGTTCAGACAATACAGGATCTTCGCCAATTGTGTCTACTAGAGCAGTTCATGGAAAAGTGCTTACCGGAAATTCGGGGATGGATATGGGATCGTTCTCCGAAAACTTTGGAGGAAGCAGCTCGGCTGGCTGACAAGTGCTTGGAAGGGCAGGCCCAAATCCGCCGTGGACGAAGTAATATTTCTCCCACAGCTCTCCCATCTGTTGGGATCCATTCGGGAACAAAACTACGGACAAGTTCTTCAACTCCTTGCCCTGTCTGGCCAGCACCACAACCACATCATACATTTAACAAGAGCTGTTTTCGCTGTGGTTCTACTACTCATCTTATTGCACAGTGTCCAAAACCACCCAGAACCTCCAATAATGCAGTTGCTCGTCCAGTAACTGCTCTCAGACAGGAAGTGACCGCTGCTCAACAACAGGCTATTCAAGCAGTACAACAACACACCCATGGGCCACTTGTACCCAAGCCATTGGAGTATGTCATTTTGGGCGTCCACTGGAATGACCAAATTTCTCGCACCAAACATATCATCCCAGTAATGCTCAATGGTAAACCAGCTGAAGGATTTCTTGATTCTGGAGCCTACCTTTCCCTAGTAGAACCCCATATGCTCTCTGCCTCTGATGTCCTCCCGGGACGTTCTGTTTGTATTATTCTACCTGGAGGTACTAAGAAGGAGATTCCAGTGGCTCAGGTCAGTTTGGATGTGGGTAATGGACCTATACAGCATACAGTTGGGATTCTTGATCATCTCCCTGCTCCAGTATTAGTGGGCAATGATGTTGGAGACATCTGCTGCAGTCTCACCCAAGGAGATGTGCAATGCATTTCCCCGACAACTTCAGGAATGTCATCCAGCAACACATCAGAACAGGACAAGCTGAACAAGATCAAAGCCAATGAAGCAAAATACGAGAATGAACAGCGGCGTCTGAAAGAGGTACTGGACGCCTCTGAAAGCCGAAATACCAAACTGGAGCTGTCCCGCCGGGGGCTAGAGGGGGAACTTCAGCGACACAAACTGGTTCTTGCTGACCGGGAAGCAGAGATGCAGGAGATGCAGCAGCGCATGGAAGGACTGCAGAGACAGCTGTCGGACAGTGAGGGAAAGGTGAGCACCCTGCAGCTGTGTGTGGATCGGCTGACTGGCACCCTGGGCAAGGCTCAGGAGAGTGAGACGTCCCTGAAAGAGAAGGTGCAGAGTCTGACCGGGGCCCTGTCGGAGAGTAACTGCACCTCTGCCAGCTCTCATGACCAGCTGCAAAAGGTGCTGACGGCCAGTGAGCATGAGAGGCGCATCTTACAGGAGCGCCTGGAAACTGCAGTGGCAAGCTACATGGCAACGCTGATGACGTGTCTCGACAGGAGGATTGAGATTTACCCAATGCTGTTGTTCCAAGGTTTTACCCAACAATGGGTAAACCTGGTAACACCAATTCTGGGAAGGGGGAGTGATGTGACGTGGGCCCTGTGTCAGTAGCCAGACCATGTTGCAGTATCTTCTGTCAGGGTCTGTGAAGCCCAATAGCCAGTAGGGGCCAACTTTATTTACTGGCCAATCAGAGGTGCTAATAAGGAGCAGTTGGTGACTGAGGGTTGCTTGGATTTTCCAGTTGGAGATTTCGGTTGAAGAGAGTTGCCTGAGCTTTTAAAAATAAAGAAGTTTGTTTTTGTTTTCATCCTGCAATTGTGTTTTGCTGGAGTTTATTCACGGTATCTCACGTGACACCCCATAAAAGTTTTTTTTTTTTAAAAAAAAAAGCATTTTTCTTTTAAATCAATTTAGGTCACACTCACTTGTCTGCAACTTTGTTCACGGGTGCACCTTTCCCACGTGTCCTTCCACACATATGCGATATTTGTTAGGAATTCAAATGGGCAGCACTCCGATTAAAAGAAAGCCTTTATTTTTCACATGCAGGGCAACAGCAGAGCAACGTTTCGAGCCACTTGGCTTGATACGTTGCTTGATAAAGAGCCAGGTGGCTCGAAACGTTGCTCTGCTGTTGCCCTGCATGTGAAAAATAAAGGCTTTCTTTTAATCGGAGTGCTGTCCATTTGAATTCCTAAAAAAACCTTTGTGCCAGGACCCCCGTACAAGTTAAAAAAATTGGGGCCCCAAAAATTATTTTTAAAAAAAACATTGGCGCCAGGGCCCCCCTTACAAGTTATAAAAAAATTGGGGCCCCAGTAAAATATTTTTTAAAAAAAATTGCAGACAGGGGCCTATAGATTATTAAAATAAAACATTGGTGGCCAGGGGATTTAAAAAAAAGAAAAAAACCCACATTGGTGTCAGTAAAATTGACCTTGACCCTGTTACTGCCAAGGATTATGAGAAACTAAAAAGAGAGATTATGGTAAACTTGGTGTTACCATTGCGCTTTGTGCCCAATGAGTCTACAACTGGGCTTATCACCCATACAAGCATTCACGCTCTACATAGATGTTTGACCTGATCCACCTGGTGAGAAAGTGGTTGCAGCCAGTGTCCCAGACTGGAGACCATTGAGAGGATGGTGCTGGTTCGCTACCTGAGGTCCCTTCCTGTGGCCCTTCAGAAATGGGTGTCCCATGGAGACCACAAAATAGATAAGCTTGTGGAAAAGTACTTTGCAGCTGAGAACTTCGTCACCTCTCCTTCATTGCTCCTGGCTCCACACCTGAAAATGAGGTAGACTCTGGCAACTGGTAACACTGTTCATGGGGACTTGGGTGGTAGTAAAAGTAAATCACCCTTAAAGGGAGAGACTTTAGGCAAAAATCTTGGAGGCTGGCAATCTAAGACTGGAAAGTCAAAACACTCTTAAGTTTAATTCGGAGACGGTTAAATGTTTCCGATGTTAAATGATTTTTTCCAATGTTAAATGATTTTGGTTATATTGTGGCAACTTTGCTTGATGATTTCTCTTCCAGGAATAGATACATGTCCCTGTTTGCTACTGTTGCATGCACTGCTGTGCCTGTTCAAGAAAAACAAATATGCAAAGTGAATGAGAAACAATTGTTTTTATTGCTAGACTCATGTATTATAGTCACTTTGGTAAAATTGTAGGTAGTAGTAGGTCCTGTTAATTTCCAGAAAAAAGGGGTTTGTGTGGTTTGTATTTATGGAGACACACGGGAGTATCCCATGGCAACCCTGAAGTTTAGAATGGGCCTTGGTACACTGACTCACTCTGCAGGGGGGATACCACACCTGCTGCATGATGATATAATTGGGATTGATTTTCCCCGGTTTTGGGATCTCTGGGAGCCATCATTTTCACCCTGCTCTGATACAGTGTTTGAAGGTCAGGTACCCTCACAAGATTCCGAGGTATCAAGGTCAGATGATCCTCCTCAGCAAACCCCAGCTTTCCCTTTCTCTGTGTTGACGGGAGAGTTGGAGGAGCCTGAAGATGTTCCAGACCCTAGTGGGGAAAACAGCGAATCAGCTAATAATAAAAATGTGGATTTCTCTGACTTAAAGGTACACAAAGATCATTTTTGTACAGAACAGTTAAAAGACCCTATTCTTATAAAAACTACAGAAAATGTTAAAGCAATTGACGGGGAACCGTAGAGCCAGGACTCAGGTTGACCTATCCTCACATGGCTTTAAAAAGGGATCTACTGTACCAAATATTAAAAAAATCAAATGAGGTGATTGAACAATTAGTGGCACCTAAACCATACAGAAATGGTGTTGGCTCTTGCCCTTGGTCATGTAATGGGGGGACATCTTGGTGTTGAAAAAACTACTGAAAGAATATTGCAGAGGTTTTTCTTGCCTGGAGTGTATCAGCAGGTAAAAGATTACTGTGGGTCCTGTCCTGTATGCCAGATTTCTGCTCCAAATTCACACTTTCGTAGTCCCCTGCTCCCATTACCCATTATTGAAGTACCTTTTGAGTGGATAGATTTGGTGGGCCCTTTGTTAAAGTCTACCCGGGGCCATCAATATATTTTAGTGATCATGGACTTTGCCACTTGCTACCCAGAAGCTATTCCTTTGCACAACACTTCTACTAAAACAATTGCTAAAGAATTGTTCAGAAGGTTTGGGATACCTAAAAAAATCCTCACAGTTCAGGGTACCCCTTTATGTCCAGAGGAACAAAGCAATCCAGCTGTTGGCAATATATGCTTACTCACTCCAAATCACCACTTTGCCCCCCTTGTCAGATGGCTTGACAACAGTTCCAGGAAAGATCCTTAATTCTGATTGCTCTGCTCTCCTGGCATGTTAAATTATCAGTTCCTTTAATATGCCAATCCCTAGTTAGTATGTTTTCCTCGACCAAACTAACGAAGCATTGTACCATTGGAGGCTTTGACAAAAGGGGGACAATACTGTGATCTGTTTTGTAAACTAGAGTATCCTACTGCATCATCTCCCACATCATGTGCACTCTCCAGTTCTAAAAGATCATATCTGTTTAAGATCACATCTTTTATCATGGTGAATTTATCAGGACCCTTCATGGGTACAAAGTTTAAGTTGAGTGTGCCTGGCTCTCAAGTGTGCGTTTGGATCTACTCTTCCCTCGTCAATTCTCCTGTTATGCCTCTGTCCAAAAAATTCTTGCTTCTAGTAAATTCAATACCATGTATTCAAGACTATGAGCTATCCGACTGATCAGAACTATTATGAAATTTAGAAAAATTATATACATGTCCCAGTCGGTAGTTTAATTTCCCCTTTGCAAATTCTCTATCTCAGTTTTAATCCTATCATTATGTTTCTCAAAACTATCCTCTTCTTACATAACATTAATTATATAACTCCTTACAGGTTCAGCTGCCAGACCCACATGATGTGACCTTTATGTCTTTCACAAATGAGTCATGATGAGTGAATTTTTTGCCATGCATAGATTTGAGGCGAAATTCTGCATTTAGCCATCTGTGTTTTTTTTCACTAAACTGCAACAAACAAAAAAACCCATTGAAAACGCCCATTAACAATGTTTTTGGCATGAGGAAAAAATGCTCGTTGGCAATATATGATTGACAGCTATAACAGGTATAGATGTTTTAGTAAAAAAAGAACTTGTGATTCATGTCTAATTTGATTAGGACTTTTATTATACAACCTTATATGTCTGGATGACAGACCCCCTTTAATGCCATTGGAGTGAGAAAAAAATTCGACCATAGACGATAGACAAATTATTTTGCTGCATAAAAGTTGCTGCGACAATAGTTCCCCCATAGACTTCAATGCTTTTCGCATTTTTCCACTAATATATATAGGCAACATTTGTCAGGATCTACATTTCAAAGCTTAAAAGTTGCTCCGCATGGGAAGTACACATAGATGAAATATCAATTTAAGGTTTAGGCAGATATTGCCATTGAATGCAGCTGTCCCTGAAATGCACAGTATATTATAATATTACAAACTTCTAAATGGATCCTGCAGGGTATGCAAAAGTGGAAAAAGGAGTGTGAACCCCACCTGAAATTAAATTCATATTTGCAGGTTAGCAATCCAATAAAAGGTTCATGGCAACATTGTTGTTTTGGAATTGTAGTGATATCAGGTGTTAGCACTCTTTCCAGAACTGGGGCTAGTGTTGATTCCAAATCAGACTTTTGAATAGTATGCAACTAAATTGGCTGAATGTTTCCAGCAATACAGTGAAAGCGAGTTACTTATGTAACACTGGATATGACTGAATTTTATTGTTTAGATCCTTAAATTAAGATAAATTTAATTAAGGAAATATATTCTCAAAATGGTAGCTGAACCATAATAAGCTGAGCTATAATAGGCTGAATCATATCAGTATTAAAAAACTGACAACAACGTTTTGTAATTCTCAGTGTTAGTCTTGCAGTATTGAATGTATATATATATATATATATATATATATATATATATATACAGTGCAAATGGAGAACAACCTGGGTGCTAGTCAGGAATGATAAGATACAAAATGCAGCAGTGACAGCACTCCAAGGATTTAAACAAGATGATGAAGATAAAGCAAAAAGGCGTATTAGCATCCAGTGTTTCAGTTCCTAATTGGAACTTTCATCAGGAAAGAACCAGACTACCAACTTACACTGCATATTTAAAACAAAGACTTGGCTCCAGCCGTGGTTGCTAGGCAACCGGGAATCGCAAATGTGCTACTGTGAACACCGGGGTACTGAACTCCTCAGGCGCTCTCCAGTCCCCCAGCCGAAATTCGCACGAGTACTCTCTGTCACCTCTGTGTCTTCAGTGCTGGACTGCAGGGGGGCGTGTCTAGCTCCCTGTCCAAGGTCCTGTAGAGGTGGGAGTTGCCGAGTAGGGATGGGCGAATTTGACCCGTTTCGCTTCACCAAAAATTCGCCGCCGGCGAAATGTCGCAGATGCCCATTAAAGTCTATGGGCGTCAAAAAAATTTTGTCGCGCGGCGCAACTGTTTTGACGCGCGTTTTTTTTTTGACGCACGCCGCCATACAAGTCTATGGGCGTCATTTTTTCGGCGAAACGAGGCGAAAAAATTCGCCCATCCCTAGAGCTGAGTGTACACATATAGCACGCCCACACGTAACCATGCAGCCATGGTCTTAGCAACGCTGTGCGGCGTATATGTCATAAGTATAGCAGCCTGGTGGTAACACCAAATAATGACGCAGCATGACCCACCCTAGCTCCGGATACAGCTACACACACTCTGGCTATTAGCGAGAGCAACATCCCAAACCACCTTGCTCCCAAACCCACATACAGAGACCTAGAGGTCTACTCGGATGTATATATAAGACAAGATATAATTTATTTATATATATAATATAAATTATATATGTAAAAACATTCTTTAAAGAATCTTTCCATTTATCATATTTCCCAGTTTGTGTTTTTTTTCTATGACATGCCAATCTCACTGTAATACAGTGAAATATTATAAGCCGATAATGTGAAACTCATCACAATGCATCATTAGGGGTGTAATGGCAGTTAGTATAATTTCAACCACTGGTGTGCTAGTCCTTCCCAGTTACTGACACCTGATATCATTATACAGACATTCATCATTTGCACTTCAGAGAAACCAGAAGTCATTAAATAGTCATGTGTTATTTTCAGAGAATTGTCTTCAATGCTTATCATACGATATTGTGTGTAGCATTCCCAGCATTTAGACATGGTGCCTTCTGAAGATTGCTCCAAATTATTTTCAGTATAGACGCTGGAGCAACTCCTGTGTAAGTTATAATATCCTTATATTTTACAAGATGGCGTACTTCATTCAATATGCTGTATTTATCGATCATCTCTACACATTCAGACATTTAACTTAAGATGTATGTAGTGTGATAACCACAATTTATACATTAAGATATCCATATGTACCGTATGAACTCTTCATTCACACGCACGTGTGCACACATACATGCTTAAGCTTATACAGGTATGGAATCTGTTATCCAGAATGCATGGGATCTATGGCTTTCTGGATAAGGTGTAGTGATGGGCGAATTATTCGCCAGGCATGAATTATCGGCACATTTCTGTGTTTCGCCTCCATGAATAAATTCTCAAAATATCTGCAAAAATTTGCAGCCGAATATACGCTGGCATCAAAATATATTTGACGCCGGAGACAATTCTAGGCGCCCATTGACTTTAATGGGCATCAGATTTGTCGCCAGTGTCAGAATTGTCGTCTGCATCAGAATTGTCACCGGCATCACGTTTTGTGAATTTTTCGGCATTTCATGAATTTGCGGGAAATTCGCTTATTTTTCGGGGAAGCGAAATGGGAGAAATTCGCCCATAACTAATAAGGTGTCCTTCCATAATTTCGAACTCCATACCATAAGTCTACTAAAATTATTGTTATTAACATGTATTTATATAGTGCCAACATATTGCGTAGCACTGTACATATTGCGTAGCACTGTAAATATTTAAACATTAATATAACCCTATAGGATTGCTTGGGATCAAGTACATAGATCTTCTTTAGTATTACAGAGAAAAAATAAATCATTTTAAAAATGTTTGAATTATTTGATTCAAATGGGAGTCTATGGGAGATGACCTTCCCATAATTGGAAGCTTTCTGGATAATGGGTTTCCAGATAATGGATCTTTTTTTTTTCATATTTGTTGTTTTAAAGCTGTTAATTGCTTTGCTCATGCTAAACCTAAGATATTTTTCCACTTCCACATTTAGCACTCAGCACGAAATCACAACAAACATCATATTAATTGTATAAGATATACCATCTGCAGCAAGCATATACTCTATCACTGGCAAAACAGCTGTTGAAGACAGCAGGTCAATTACTTTATATCAGGTTTCCATTTTGGTAAAAGGCAGAATTTCCGGTTGCAGGATTAAATGTTTTGGCAAACAGAAACTTGAGATGCTCTATTTGTTACCTTTACTTACACAATCATAAGTATCCCCAAAATGTAAAACATAGCTGGGCTTTATTTAAGTCTCTCCTGATAAATTCTTCTCTAATAAAGTGTTATTTTTATATGTTTAGAAATAGAATAATGCAGCCGCTTGTGTCACTGGCGATCACCCATTTTATGCTTTACAATATGTCATGATCCTGCAGTGAGTTGAATACAAAGCTGTTTTATTCGATGCAAAAGCTTAACAAGTCACAATCATTTCCATAATTCATGAAAAAGGTAGAAACATAACCTTGTTAGTATTTTAACAGAGCAATTAAAGCTTCCTTTGCAGAAAGCTAGCAGTTAACCATATTTATGATCCCACATTAAACACTTAGCATAAAGCACAAATACAGGTCATTATCATCAAGTATCTTAATTAGGAACATATGCGTCTTTCTCTGTCTTTTTTACTTTTAATTTAAGTCAGTGAGTTCAGCATAATGATGTTATAAGATTTAACTAAAAGACAAAGGGGGTTTAACGGCCCATCTTGAAGCTGCTTGAATATCAATTTTGCACATCCTTTTGTAATTCTTTCAACAATTTGCCTGTTGGAGATGATCCCTGCATGGACCATTTCGAAACTAAAGCAAATGAGATGCTTGAAACTTTAGGATAGAGAGTAAAAGTCAGGGTTGCCAAGGTTATGTGAAAAGTACAGATACATGTAATTTATATACTTTGTGCTACGTTATACCCAGTGCTGAAACAACATGTACTCCCACTACAAAGATGTAAATTCTTGTTCATAGAACCCCAAAGAATGACTTAATCATTTAGTCGGTTCTTCCATGGAATGAGTTGCTGGTATTGATTCCCGTTGAGAACCTACTCTCTAATCGATAACATGTACCTGTAAGCTATGCATGATCATGTATGACGATAAAGCAAATAGTTTATTAACTGCAACCCCTTTGGATTGCAAAGGTAGTAGGGCCCCTGCCCTGTATGACCAAGACAAAATGCACATCATTGTCAGACACTGGAATAGAAATAAAATAACAACAATTCAGTAACAATGGCAACAAAGCCTTCCTACTACCATATTGGCATAGGGTAAGCACACATCCATGGTGCAGGATATAGATAGATAGATAGATAGATAGATAGATAGATAGATAGATAGATAGATAGATAGATAGATAGATAGATAGAAAGATAGATAGATAGATAGATAGATGATAGATAGATAGATAGATAGATAGATAGATAGATATATATATATATATATATATATATATATATATATATATATATATATATATATATATGTTCATGATTCTCAGTGCAGAATAGAGCCCTGTGGTTAGCATATTTGCAGTTTGCTTTCACTTCAGCAAATTGGAGGTTGGCAAAAGAAATGTATTCACTTAATGTTCCATGCTGGATGTAATAGCTTTCATTATTAACTAGTGGGATATATTACCCGGAAACCTGTTATCTAGAATGCTCGAAATTACGGCAATCCTGTTTAATTAATGTTTAAATGATTTTTAGTAGACATACAGTATGGAGATTGAAATTATGGAAAGACCCCTTATTCATTAATTTTGGATAACATACCTGTATAACTATGCAATGATGCACTTGCCATAAAGACTGTTTTCATAAATCATAAAGGGTATTTATTGCTTTTCTTATATTTTTAATGTATTATATAAGGAAGATAAAGCAGCTTTAAATAGCTTTTAATTATTTTGTCCTCATTTAGCACTGCATATCAAAGCTCATTGTGTTATAATTTGCATGAGGTATGCTCCTTAAAGGGCATGTAAAGGCAAAAAAATAAAATCCCATTTTTACTTTCTTTGATGAAAAAGAAACCTATCTCCAATATACTTTAATTAAAAAATGTGTACTGTTTTTATAAGAAACCTAACTGTATGCAGTGAAATTCTCCCTTCATTTACTGCTGTGGATAGGAATTGTCAGACGATCCCTAACTGCTGAGCAGGGAAACAGTCATACTTATGAACAGCAGAGGGAGCCCCGCCTTACTTCACAGCCATGTAGCTTTGTTTATGATGATCCCTAAGCAGCCCAGACCTCACTGAGCATGTGCACAGTCTTGGTCTTGCAAAGATGTCTAACAAATTACAAGATGGTGACTCCCTGTAGCCAACTTTGAAAGCATAAATTATTTGTTTGATTAGGCTTGTGGTGCAGTAAGTTCATGTTTTTATTTAGTATACAAAATACAACATTTCTAGCCTTATTCTATTTTTAGACTTTACATGCCCTTTAAAGACTCAGTCATTGACTTGCTAGGTGAAGGGAGTGATGTCAAGTTGAGAGCACCGGCCAGGATGAAGAGTGAATACTTCTGCAGATCTTGTTACTGGGCGAATTTTTTCAGTTTCGCCATGAATTTGCCGGTGTCAAAATGGGCGCCGGTGCCCATCAAAGTCAATGGGCATCCGTTAATCATTGCCAGAGTCTAAATTGCTGCTGGCGTCGATTCCGTTGCTGGCATAAAAAAAAAACATTGACGCCGGCGAATTTTCATAGCAAATTTTCGAATCGCGGAAATTCGCTTTGAATTCACGACTGCCGAATAAATTTGCCAATTACTATTAGTCACATGTTAAGTTTGGGTTAAAATAGTCCAATAAGTTCAAGCTCTCCAAATGACCCCCTTCACATGTATACACATATCTATAAAGACCTATCAATACCTTTACATAAGTAAAAAATAAATATACATATACCTATACTAAATTAAATGATCACAATAACCTTGGATATTATGTCTGTCAAATAAATCATCCAAGCCACTCTTAAAGGAATTAATAGAATCAGCCATCACAACATCACTCTGCAAGGCATTCCACTCTCTCACTGTCCTCATCATAATCCTCAAATGTTGCTTCAATTGAAAATTCCGGTTCTCAAGTCTAAAGAGGGGACCTCTTGTTTATTGTGCCCATGTGGAAGACCATGCTGGAGAAACAAATAAGCAAGACTAAACCTTGGTTCACTGGAAAAGATGGCATTAATTACATTACAGATGAGCCCTTTAATGATTACTCCATTTATTTGACAGTGGAAAACAACAGGGGACACATATAAGTGATTGGGGCTGATTCACAAAAGGTCGTTCTTCCTTAACGCACAGTTTTGCGTGTAAAAAACAATGTTTATTTAAGGATTGATTCATCAAAATGTTTTCGCATGCGCTATTAGACATATCGCAAGTATTAATTCTACATTACTGCAAAGCATTATTCTAATCGCGTTTGATACTAATGCTTAATTCACAAACATCTTTTAAGCGATAAAAGCAAAAAATAGTGCGATGATTACTAAACAACATCAGATGGATTAATAGAGGAAGATGTAGTGAGGAGCTATAGGGCAGCAATTAAAGACCATTCTGAGGATCTGGAGCCTTTCCTACAGCCACTAAAACATTTTCAGGATACCTTTGGCAGGTCCAGAATGCACTAAGCTCTGTGTCATGGAATTATATCAGGTTTCCCAGGAAAAGTAATGACAAGAATACTGTAAAAAGAGACTTCTCCTCTGTCAGTGGCATCCCGAATGTCTTAGGTGCACTAATAACGTGTGACAATATCAAATGGCTTAAAATAACGTACAAAATATCTCATGTTATAAAATACCGCACACAATTCACCTAAAATGAAAGAAAAATAATCTCTTCTTAAGTCAGACAAGTGAACTTTTAGTGAATCAATTGTTAATTCTAAAAATATAAGAAGTGATGCCATTTTTAAGGCATGCTATAAATAACACTCGGTTTTTCAACCTTTTGTGAAAAGGCCCCAATGTGTGTTATGCACATACTGTATGTTAGTAACAGAACAAAAAAGAAGATATACTCATACACCTGAGTTATCTTTCTGTTTGCATTCTGTCATATGGAACCATTTCTTTTCAAAACTTAAGGAGAATAAAATAAAAATAAAGTTAAAATATGTATGTACTGTATATATAACATACACCATAACAAGTCTTAACATAGGTCAGAACTTATATAACAGGACACGAATATATTCCTTATTTAAACCTTTTGACCAGACTGTATCTAATTTATTGATCCAATAATCTCTTCAATCTATCCCCACCCTTTCGCAATCTAGGGACACAATCTATTACCTGAAATATCAGTTGGATGGGCTGGCTGAGTTATTTATAAATCCTATCCATTATGTTTTGCGTTGTTTCACTTACATATGATAAACCACGCTAGCATTTTATTAAGTACACCAAGAATAAGGATTTTATGTCAAAACCCCTTCACCATAAAACTGAATGTGGCTGGCAATAATATTATTACATCGGGAAGAGTTCAGACATGGGTATGTATCAGGTTTTGTCTGTGACCAAACTTGTTGTCCATGGCATTTTTGTGGGCCTTTATCAGCATTTACTAACCATCCCTTAGATTTCTTCCTCTATTGTAACTTGTAAGCCAGGGGTCCCCAACCTTTTTCACCCGTGAGCAACATTCAGATGTAAAAAGTGTTGGGGAGCAACACAAGCATGAAAAATGTTCCTGGGTGGTGCCAAATAAGGGCTGTGATTGGCTATTGGTAGCCTCTATATGGACTGGCAGCCTACAGGAGGTTCTGGTTGGCAGTACATCTGGTTTTTATGCAACCAAAACTTGCCTCCAAGCCTGGAATTAAAAAATAAGCACCTGATTTGAGGCCACTGAAAGCAACATCCAAGGGGTTGGGGAGCAACATGTTGCTCGCGAGCTACTGGTTGGGGATCACTGTTGTAAGCCATAAGTGTCAGTTGTTAAAATTATTTAATTTGTGGTGCACATGATTACTATCACTTGCACATGTAATTTATACCCTTAGTAGGGTTTCTCTCGTAGTGGATTTCAGAACATATCACTTGCTCTCTGTAAATCAAGAAACACAGATTATTCAAAGATCATCATTGTAAATGGAGATTCTCAGAATATCAGCCAAAGCTTGAATGTCCATCTTGTGTGATACAGAAGTAAAGTATAGCAAAGGAAATCAACACTCCTGTACTCTCAGATGGGCTTTAAGACAGTCTACTTTAAATAACTCTACTTGAGGCTGCTGCTCTTCTTAAATCACTGCCTTGAAACAACAGTATCCAAGTTTTCAATGTAACTTGTTTATGCTTTAGAGAAATTTTCCAAATGCTTTTTGTAGTTTAAAACTATACGTTCTCACCTGGACATCAGGCCTTACAGACAATGTTTGCTTTTTTAAAACTTCCTAACAACCGGCAAAGTTGAATGGTTGATTCTCAGAGAAGTACCAGTATTGACAAGTGAATTATCAGAAAACAAGTTGGTGAGGCTTCAGGACAGAGGTGAGAACCTATGCTTTACATATTTGGTAGAGAATATTTTTTAAATCTTTGGGGTACTCAGCAGGAGAAGATCAGAGAGAAGTTACATGCTGGGAGTGCATAATTCTTCCCCCATACCAAGAAGACCTATTGTGTTATGTAAGTCAGCAGTAGGAATAAGCTATATGTATTTTGTTTCTGATGCAAAAATAAAATGGCATAAAAATAATATACTGTAAATGCAGCTTTAAATTTTACAAAAAGTTTCATGGGTGAGTTCTCTTAGTTTATTGCTCTATAAATACATGATGTTGACAAGAATCAGCAGAATAAAAAGAAGAACAGAGCTTATGTGCTGAGAAATAATCTATGCATCTATTATTGATAGAACAAGGCTCATTGGTCCTGCACGTATCTCTCCCATACTCAGATCCCAGTGTTTTGCATAATTCATGGATAACTGTATGTTGGTATATCAGTCAAGGCATTTTGTATATTACATTTATACATAGACATTTCTGCATTATACACTAATAATTATGGACCATATTCTTATAGTATATGCAGGTATGGAACTTGTTATATGGAATGCTTGGGACCTGGGGTTATTTATATACCGTAATTTGGATCTCCATACCGTAAGGCTTATAAAAAATCATGTAAACATTAAATAAACCAAAATTAATTGTTTTGCCACCAATACGGATTATTTATATCTTAGTTGGGATCAAGTACAAGGTTCTGTTTTATTATTACAGAGAAAAAGGAAATACTTTTTTAAAATTTTAATTATTTGTTTAAAATGGAGTCTATGGGAGATGGACTTTGTAATTCGGATCTTTCAAGATAATGGATTTCCAGATAATGGATTAATGGATTCCATACCTATATATATATATATATATATATATATATATATATATATATATATATATATATATTATTTAAAATCCAATAAGTATTTGTAACATGAGTCAGATTCTGTGCTTTGTATTATATATATATATATATATATATATATATATATATATATATATATACAGTATATATATATAGGCCAGTGTGCCTCTGTATTATAACTTGATGAGCATTATTATATGTATGATAGTTTATATTATATTATAATCCCTACTCATTGCTTTATATGATCTATTACAAAATAAACAGACTAATAAAATCATTGGCTGAATTAATTTACCAACATATGCTGTTGGTAAACCATTCTAAGAAGATTACAACTGGACTTTTGGGCCCGTAGACCCATACCCATTGGCAAAATTTGGATAGTTTGACTTAACTGACCAACAATGTCTGACCATGAATATCCAGTTTTAGATAAACAATTAATTCTGTACGGGAGAGAGACCATTTTCACCAGAGCAGCTACATTACTCCTCCTGGTCCTGGCAGATTCTGTCTAGATCCTACAATAAAACTCTTTAAAACTGTAATCGCAACGACTTGACTCGTTTTAGCTAATTAGTAGTTAATTATTCAGTGAAGGCCTCAGTATACCAGTACTTTAAAAGCTTAACTATATAATCAATGCCTTTATATTGACCAGGTTCTTCAGGGTCATTTAGACTTCTGTCGGCATGGTCATATTGTATTCATTAGTCAAGGAAAGGCCTGAGCTATAAGCGCAGGGGCTTTATGACAAGGGATCTGAATGACCAGCAGCCAAATTATACTGGTCTAGGTCAGGAGATGGCCAGGCCCAGGGGCGGAGTAAGAGAGGGATGTGATGTCAGGGGAAGAATCTGTTCACTTCCTTATCTTCTGAGCAGGTAGAAACATGAGGCAGAGCTCTCTCTGTAATATAATGTTATTAGCTGCAGTATATACACATTAACTCCTTAGTTAACTACTGACTTTGGGGGTAGAACTATTTGGGCAGCTGTTTGTTTTGGTGTTTATCAGCAGTTAATCTCACTATAGTCAGTGAGGCAGCATGGAAGTCAGTCTGGGGCCCAACAGGCACCCTCTGGATTATATAGAAATCCAGCCTGTGACACTGAGCTGCTGCTACTGCAACTCATTCGATTATACAGAGAGCTGTAGTTGGACTATACAGAGAGGGCGGTGGGCAGTATTTCTATAGATATTGTTACTTGATTCAAGAGCCTGTCTCACCTCTAATTTTACTGGGCTTTATTATGTTACATATGTTATATATTTTTTTTTTAAATATGTTAATAGTAAAAAAATGAAGCAGGAAGGGGTGGGACCCTTACTTTCAGAGGGGGGTCAGCTGGTTGATGAAAACAAAATAAAAGCGCAGATTCTGAACTCATATTTTTCATCTGTCTACACAAATGAGGAACCAGTAAGTGAAGGTTTCCTTCTTAACAGTCCCAATTCTAGTAATACAACTAATGATGCATGGTTCACACATGAAAAAATTCAAAAGAGACTAGAACATGTTAAGATTAACAAAGGTCCAGGGCCAGATGGTATTCATCCCAGGGTAATTAGCGAGCTTAGCTCTGTGATTGCCAAACCTCTTTACTTAATTTTTCAGGATTCATTGAGGTCTGGCATAGTGCCGAGAGACTGTGAATGTGGTGCCTCTATTCAAAAAAGGTTCCCGTTCTCAGCCTCAAAACTATAGGCCGGTTAGTCTGACGTCAGTGGTAGGAAAGCTTTTCGAAGGGTTAATAAAGGATAAGATACTGGACTTCATAGCAACTCATAATACTATGAGTTTGTGCCAGCATGGTTTTATGCGTAATAGATCTTGCCAGACTAACTTAATTTCTTTTTATGAGAATGTAAGTAGAGACCTCGATTCTGGGATGGTAGTGGATGTGATTTACTTAGACTTTCCTAAAGCATTTGATACAGTGCCACACAAAAGGTTACTGGTTAAATTAAGGAATGTTGGCCTGGAACATAGTATTTGTACCTGAATAGAGAACTGGCTAAAAGATAGACTACAAAGAGTGGTGGTAAATGGAACATTTTCTAATTGGACCAGTGTTGTTAGTGGAGTACCGCAGGGCTCTGTACTAGGTCCCTTGCTTTTCAACTTGTTTATTAATGACCTGGAGGTGGGCATTGAAAGTACTGTTTCTATTTTTGCAGATGATACTAAATTGTGCAGAACTATAGGTTCCATGCAGGATGCTGCCACTTTGCAGAGTGATTTGTCTAAACTGGAAAACTGGGCAGCAAACTGGAAAATGAGGTTCAATGTTGATAAATGCAAGGTTATGCACTTTGGCAAAAATAATATAAATGCAAGTTATACACTAAATGGCAGTGTGTTGGGAGTTTCCTTAAATGAGAAGGATCTAGGGGTCTTTGTAGATAACACGTTGTCTAATTCTGGGCAGTGTCATTCTGTGGCTACTAAAGCAAAAAAAGTTCTGTCTTGCATAAAAAAGGGCATTAACTCAAGGGATGAAAACATAATTATGCCTCTTTATAGGTCCCTGGTGAGGCCTCATCTGTAGTATGCAGTACAGTTTTGGACTCCAGTCCTTAAGAGGGATATAAATGAGCTGGAGAGAGTGCAGAGACGTGCAACTAAATTGGTTAGAGGAACGGAAGACTTAAATGATAAGGGTAGACTATCAAGGTTTGGGTTGTCTTCTCTGGAAAAAAGGCGCTTGTGAGGGGACATGATTAAACTTTACAAGTACTTTAGAGGACATTATAGACAAATAGCAGGGGACCTTTTTACCCATAAAGTGTATCACTGTACCAGAGGCCACCCCTTTAGACTAGAAGAAAAGAACTTTCATTTGAAGCAACGTAGGGGGTTCTTCACAGTCAGGACAGTGAGGTTGTGATGGCTGATTCTGTTAATGCCTTTAAGAATGGCTTGGATGATTTTTTGGACAGACATAATATCAAAGGCTATTGTGATACTAAGCTCTATAGTTAGTATTGGTATGGGTATATAGAATTTTATTAAAAGTAGGGAGGGGTGTGTGTATGGATGCTGGGTTTTGATTTGGAGGGGTTGAATTTGATGGACTTGATGGAGCCCGTGCTCCAGCAGCCTTTCCTGCTGAAGTGCAGGGCACCACAGCATGGAAGGGCTGTTGGAGCACGGGCTCCACAGCGTGGAAGGGCTGCTGGAGCATGGGGCTCCACAGTGTGGAAGAGCTGTGTTGGAGAACACAAGGGGCTGGTGGATGGTACGGGGATCCTGCAAGTGTTGCATGGATCATGCATGTGTAACCCATTGTTGGATGTTTCCTTTCTAGGAGGTGTTACGTTACATCAAGATACCTAGGTCAAAGCATGCAATCTGGCGTACCCTCCATGCTATCTGGCGTACCCTACGTGCTGGAGAAAAATGGGGGCTGGTGGCTGGTACGGTGTATCCTGCAAATGTGCATGGATCATGAATGTGTTACAGTGGCCCATGGCTGGATGTTTCCTCTCTAAGAGTGTTGGTCTCTGGGTCAAAGCATACAATCAGCAGTACCCACCATGCTGGAGGACACAAAAGCTGGTTGTCGGTACGATGGATCCTGCAAGTGTTACCTGGTTCCTGCATACAGTAGGCTACAGTGGCCCATGGTGGGACATTGAGATACCTGGGTCGAAGCATACAATCGGGCTTACCCACCATGCTGGAAGGCACATGCGGCTGGTGGCCTGCTACTATGGGTCCTGCATATGATATGCTACTCTTGGTGGAATAAGGTAACATAGTACAGCAGTTAACACATTTAGAGGCCACATCTAGGGTAAAATTAACGCATAGCTGGAAATTTGTTACAATGAGCATCTAACTATCAGAAATACTTTTAGGGTTACACAAAGGATTACTACCACTCTTATAGGAACCCTTAGGTTTTAGTTCATCGGGTACTGAGAAAGCTCAGGTTATATAGGGGAAATTATTGGCCCCCATCCCAGTCATGACATTGTTATCAGTATTGTTTATGATTAATTGTCACTGCAGTGACCATAATATCAAGACTTTAGGCATAGTGGTTGGGAGACCTTACCCTCTAAGCTGGGCCCTCTAAACTGAGCATTTGCGGCTGGAGGGAGGTCTATGTAGTTGGGAGGGGTTGCTAAGGTAGTAGCATGGGAAAGGGGTTGGTTGACCTTACCCTCAAATGCTGGCCTTCTGAACTGGACACATGTGGCTGGGGGGAGGCCACTACTTAGTGGGATGCAACATGGCAAGGTAGTTTGGTGACTTTACCCTCTGAGCTGGGCACATGAAGCTTAGGGCCTCTGGAGCAGATGGGGCAGGTCAACCATAACTCCATTATTAATAAGAAAGTACATTTGGTATCAAGGATGAAATAAAATTGCCTGTGTATACATCCTAGTCTAACACATGGGGTGGGGTAATGGTAAGTTGTTACAAGATAATACTACATTATCCTAGGTTTCTGTATCCATGTTTTTAATTTATTTTCTACGATATTATTTATTAAAAAATTAATATTAAGATATGCTGGGGCGAGCCCAACTGAAGGTTTTCAGTTGGGCTCGTTGTGGCGGTAGGACCTTGCCAGAGTACAGCACAGGTAAGTTTATAAGATGGAGAAAGGAGGTTCTCTCCTGTGACTGCACGGTGGATTGATTGATACAGATGCTACTACTGCTTGTGCTAGGGGGCAGCCTGCTTGGATTTCCTATCATCGACACACTGCAGATGCAGGTCCGGCAGCAGGGCTGCTGAACTTCTCTCACGTTGGCGGCAGAGCATAGTAGTGATCTCTTGTTAAATTCTGGCTTTGGAATATTGCCTTGGGTTAAGCTGGCAAGGTCCTATTTATTTAATAAAATGTGAATAAATGCTGTGCCAATTTTACACCCACCTCTGTCTCCTAGTTTCATTAAGGTATGTAATAATCGGGTCCAGTGGGTTAGCTCAAGCCGAAGGTTCAATTTGAGGAGTCCCCTTGTCATGTACTTTGTGGCTCCGGCCTAGCTTTGTGGTTACTTGCTAGAAGAGTTTCTCTCAGATTTCTTATTTTTTAATTGTAGAATCAATATAGTGTACTGAAAAAGTTATTCCCACTTTTATTTAATCTCACTATAAATGTAAGCAATAAATTCTTATATTACTTTATATAACTATGATCATTTACCTCTAGAATAATATTATCAATAGTATAGTATAAAATATGATAAACTATTTCATTTTTTTATTTAAAGAAGCATCCTTTCTTAAAGGAGGCTTTTGGCAAACCTAGATATAGTGCATGTCTGTATTTTGCTGCCACTTGAGTCTTCTTATGGGAACAGCGGTTTAGAAAGACATAAATTTTCTTCATTCAAGTACAGGTCTCATTGATTTAATGTCTGAGCAAAGAGATCTCAGTATGACGAGGCACAAGCACACAGTCTATCTACTGTCATGGCATAAAAGCACAGGTACAAACTGACTGACGCTCCCAGTTGTACATACTCAGTATATCTTAGTGACCAGACTGCTCATAAAAAGATTAAGGCATAAGCAAAGTTTGGGCTTACAACAACTTTTTTTTCTGTCTACATGAAAAAAAAGTTATGATATACTTGTAACCCCACTATTTGGTGGGATTAGAGTATGCGGTAAAATTAGTTGTCAATATGCGGGTGACCCATTTAAGGAAATAAATGTGAATCATGTAGAGGATTAAATATATAAGATGTGTGTCTCCATGTTTACATTTCTTCCCCCTTTCCTTTAAAGCTGTTATTGTTAGGAAAACTCCCACAAGTCCCTGCAGCTTTTTATTTCTACAATCTGGGCATTCAAGGAGCTTCTAGTCTAACAGCAACCACCTGAGACCCAAAGGTAATGGCATTAGAGCAAAATTAGAGCAGAATTACAGATTTGTTCGACAGTCAAAGTTATATTCTTTAATTAGCTTTATATTGTAACCTGCCTGTGTAATATGCTCTATAAACACATGTAGCTCATTGCCATGGCACGAGCAGGACCAGAGCTACTACAAAGGGAGCCCCAGGCTGTGAAGAAAAGCTGAGACCTGAACTTAATAAAAAATAAAAACATATGCATCGGGCATATACAGTAGAATCAATAGCTTTCTAGCTGCTATTAGAATAAAGCCACAGCCAAAGACAGTTACATTAAAACATTTAACTGACCAACAAAGAGAACAAGCCTGCCCTTTATATTTAATTATAGTGTGGATTTAAATGTAAGTGAACCCTTTGCAATCCCATAGCAGAACAGGGCCCCAGAAAGAATGGCATGCTGATAATGTTATCATCCCAAAATGACAAGGTATGAAAGGGCCCATTTATTTTTTCGGTGTCCCGCTGGCCCAGTCCGACCCTCCCATAGGTACCCTGTAAAGATCTATGTACCATCCTCCTATTGTGAAGTTCTGTGCAGCAAATTGGCAATTTAGAAATATCTGTGTGTGTGTGTGTGTGTGTGTGTGTGTGTGTGTGTGTGTGTGTGTGTGTGTGTGTGTGTGTGTGTGTGTATGTATCACATATATCTTTATGAATACACTTTCTTATTGTTAGCACTTGCCATTACTAGCAAAATACTTTCAGAATATTAAATAGAATAACAATTTTATTATTATAATGCTCCCAAATACCTGAATCTTCTTCTCTGTTAAATCTGCCTGCTCGACAGCTGGGCCCAGCATTAATCTGAGTTTTTTAATCAATAAAATGTTCCTGTTTGCTGTGTTCCTCCCCAGTAGATCTTCACTCTCGCATAATACCTTCAATACCCTTAAGTGCTTGCCTCACCTTTGCCGAGAATATTTCTGGGCAAATCCTTTAATCTGAAAGTTTAATTTAGCTAGGAAAATCTATTTCTCCCTTCCTGCTGTTTCTTGCTAATCTATCCAGCTGAACAGAATAATTCTAGTTTATTGAGAAAACTTTGAATTATTAGACTGTACCTGTGGACACAATAATCTTTGCCTCACTTTCGGATCTTAATTCAGAGCTGTGTTCTCAACAGGGAATGGTTAAAAGCCTGCAATTAGAGCAGGCTTGTGTTATAAGAAGTCTTATTTTCTTTTGTTTATTTATAAAGGATAATAAAACAGGTAGAAATAACAGCCTTGCTAAGGCAATACACAGGTTTGGCACCATAAAGTGTTCTAAAAATATCCTTTAGATAACATTATAATGTTTAGGCATGTGTGTTTTTTTTCCAGTTAGTAAGTACCAAAGACACATTTTTAGTAGAATGTTGACAGGTAGTCAACAGGTTGTGTCTTTGTTTTGGGGCTTGCCAATTAACCAGTCTCATTCACTAAGTTATTTACCAATTTGTGTGAATGCTAATTTAAAGGGAATGTCAACCCCAAAATATTAAAACATAATTCTAAGCAACTTTGCAATATATATTTGTTACATATTGTCTATGGTTTTAAGTTATTTGTATATGTATTGCTATAGAAAGCAGTATTTGTCTGTCCTTTCAATGCTCTGCATTGGTGGCTCAGTCTGTTGATACAATGTAAGAGAAGGCAGCTGAACAGACCTGTCTTTGCAGGGGAACTAAGACTATTGCAACATTGGACCACATTCAATTCAGTGAGAAAAACTTATCTCATGGTTTATCACATGAAAAGTCATAGACGAGATTCAATTTGAGGAGAAAAAACTTTTCTCCAAATTCAGTTCCAGTTTCCCAGAGACTTCAATAGAGTTTTCCAAGAGATAACTTTTTTCTGAATTGAACTGCATCTCAAATTCAATCTCATTGATGACATTTCACATGATAAACCCTTTTCTCACTCAATTGAATCTGGTCCAACCA
Source organism: Xenopus petersii (assembly GCA_038501925.1). Classification (NCBI taxonomy): domain Eukaryota; kingdom Metazoa; phylum Chordata; class Amphibia; order Anura; family Pipidae; genus Xenopus; species Xenopus petersii. The sequence goes on along the minus strand of CM076678.1, from coordinate 110,075,587 downwards.
GGCACATACTGCATCAAATAGCAATTGTTTTTACAAATCATTTTAAAAGCACTGAAAGTTGCTTAGAATTATGTTTTCTTTTATAAGGCAAATGTTTACAGTATTTTGGGGTTGACTTGCCTTGGGGTTAACCAGCCAACAGTAGGAATACCATTTGTATTGGTTAGTGGTTGCTTTCTATGTAAATTCGTAAAGGTTCATTGTATACATTCATTTATTGTATATGTTGGCTCTTTAAAAATATATGTTAAGAATAATAATAAGAGTAACCTTTCCAGACTTTGCCCACCTGCTGATTTTAATGAAGTGCCACCAATCCAATGCAAGACCTAGAAATATAATGGCTACCCAGTATGCAGGTTTACTTCTTGTTTCATTATAAATAAATGATTGCCTAATAAAGGCACTTTATGTAACTTTACTCCAAATCAAGGGTCATTTACAACCACACCAACAGTACAAAGTGCCACAACAGTACAGTACAAAGCCACAACAACAGTACAAAGTTCAATTTCAGACTTTTCGTCATGTTTTTAACTCATAATGCAGATTTTTCCCCAGTCCAGTGTACTGCAATTGCAGCCATGTGAGGAGTTTTGCTGGCGTCAAAATAAATACAATTGCATGTGCATATGTTGTAAATCAGATGCAAGTTGTGATCAGTCTGCTGCACCTACTGATGCAACTTTCTGTCAGAAACCTGGAATTAATACCATATTTAGGGTTGTGGTAGCTCCATGGTTCAATAGATTCTGATGTGAACATGAGTTGGATCTTGGCTTAATGGTAGATCAAAAAATGAAGTTAAAGGTCACTGTTAGCTAATTAAGCACAAAAAATTGCTGGAATCTGATGAGTTCCTAGGGTCAGCTGACTCACCAATAGTACAAGAGGGGTTACGGAGCTCTGCAGGAGGATCATATGAAGGAAGAAATATGCCTCCCATGTACAGCACAATGAGCTTGCTTTACTTAATATATCTATCATATTGGGACAGTCTTTCTTCCTTTCCTTCATTCACTACATGTCACATATCACAGCAGGTTCTTTTTGTTTGATGTGGCAGTGAAGCAGCAATTCTCTGCGTGCTGTTAATGCAGTCACTTGATATATAAACCACTTTGACTGCCTTCTGCCTGCCCTGCTGACTGATGGCTTATTAAATCCTTGTCTTACTCTGATGTTTTGTAGACAGTGAAAATGATTCTAGCAATAAGTGCTCACTTATATTCTTTAAGATATACAGTTGTGTTTTTGCCAGTAATCTGTAGTACTCTAAATGCTTTACACAAGTTTTAAGTTCTCGTCTACTGTAACTTATAATATGAAAGGAAAATGCCATCTACCAGTCTTTATCTATCTATCTATCTATCTATCTATCTATCTATCTATCTATCTATCTATCATCTATCTATCTATCTATCTATCTATCTATCTATCTATCTATCTATCATCTGTCTGTCTGTCTGTCTGTCTATCATCTTCCCTGTGCAAGGGAAAACACACTAAAAACCATGCACCAAAAAAAAAAAATTCCCATACCTGCCTCCATTTGCTTTTACTTATAGCTAAAAGAAATGACTGTGGTTATGCTACATGGACAACAGTTGTTTCAAGGCTGTATCCAGCCAGGAGAGATCACAAATGGTAAGGATAGGACTGGGCTGCACCTCTTGACACTGCACCCTAGCTTGTTATACAGAGCTCTGCCATACATGGGGAAAATGTTCTCCCTTCCACCTATTTTTCCCGGCCTAATTAAATGACACCCAAGTGGTAATGTCTATAATCATTCTATGTTTTTTTTTAATTCAGGTAATTACCACAAAAACATATCTAAATTTCTGGTTGTGCTTTCTGCTTGAGATTACAGCTATATTTATAACAGGGCCCTGCGTTATTCTTGTCTCAAGTCCTGAAAATCTGAAACCACTGTTTACATTATTGTAGCCATTTGAGCCCATTACAGGATTAATTAGCAGAGACTGTGATTGGAAATTGAATCCAGGCAAAAGAAATACAATCCACAGTAATCCTAATATATATTATTTATAAAAGTTTGAAGCACTAAAGGTTGAAAATTATATTAGGGCCCAAAGGGTTTATCTATCCCTTGATTCTTCCCAAACCAAACAGGATGCTGGGAAACAAATGTCAACAGCTGTGGTAGAACAGCCACAATATAATTTTTCATTATGTCTGCTAAAAAATGGATTTTCATGTAAACTAAAGAATACTACAGTCGTGATTAAAATATGTTTACATAACTGCAACGCCAAATGGTTTGCAATTTTTTGGAAAAATGGATAAAAAGGTTGCAGTTTTAATTGGCGTACTAGATTCAGTTGACGTACTAGATTCAAGTTGTTTGTGAGTTAATTATTCTCACTAAGAATTTTATTTTTGTTTATTATCCCCCCAATTAAAAGTGTCTCATGTTGCTGTACATGAAGGTTCAGCTCAGAAGTTTCCTGCAATTTTTTCTAACTCTTTAAATGATAGATAAGTAGAAAGTAGACAAAACAATTCAGTGCTAAATCTCCATGATTGAGGGTTAACATACTGTAGGCCAATACATATTATATAATACATGAGGCCGCGTGGTGCTTCCTCCTTCCTGCCTAAAAAGACTTTGCTAACGATCGTGTCCCTCTGCTCGTCCAGAATCCTTAGCTTGGCTCCTCTCTTAGTAAGACCTGGCGGCATCCAATTAGCCGAGGGCTCCTCCCAAGGTGAAAGGCAGCTGTTAAAGGCGGAAGCAAGAGCCTAGACCAAGGAACCTAGCATTGGTTCTGGATTTTGGGTACCGATCATGACAGAAATAAGCAAAACTAGGGGTTAGTTTAAAGTGAGATACAGAGCTCTGTATAAGGAGTCCATCCCTTCTCTTAATGCTTTCTGTGTCTCAGGCTTAAGCTGGCTGCAAACCGAAATATCTGTCCATTTGGTGAGTTGAATAAATCGCTGACTGATTTTAGAACACAGATGGTTGACCAAATTAGGCTGGTACTGACATTGCCAACTTGGTAAACTATTGCCTAATAACAGGGGCCTATAGTGATCCATTAGGATTTGGTCCTCTCCTCGCCCTGTGGAAATTTCAAACCAGTCTGACAAGTATCTGCTTGGTCCATGGCCAGGCTGCTGTTTATGCCTCATACACAGGTCAATAAACTGTCAATCTGGTATTGAGTGGCCAAGTCAGCATAGGGTTTAGGGTCTAATTGTCTAATAAAAGTTGCAAAGCGCAAACAATTAGCACACATAAGAATAAAAAGTCTAATTTCGCAATGTAATACTCTTCCTTAAACTGTTATTACATTGCAAATTTTAATTGTGCATTGCCCACTTTTAAGAAGTTCTTGCAGGTGTCGTAGGGGGGAAATGTAAATAAAGTCTCAAAGAGAAAAACAATTCACACCAATAAGAATAAAAATTTGTATCTCACAATGTAATATTGTTCCTTAAACTGTTATTGCATTGCAAATTTTGCATTGCGAATTAATTGCGCACTCTTAAGGTGCTTGAAGGTGTCAAAATCTTTTGGAGCAAACGTAATGAATTGTTCAGTAAGAAGTCTTATTACATTCCCTGCGCATTGGAGCAAACTATAAAATTTGCAAATGGTCTTCCAGTGTCGGAAGTGGTCTCTAAACAGTTTCCGGGTTTGCAAAAGCTATATTAAATTTGTGCAAAGCAAAAGCAAAGGCATAACTTCTCACATTGCGAATATTTTATCCGTTACTGACTTTTGTTACCGAAACTCCATGTAGCTGCTCAATCATTTATAAGCAGCAGCCACCATTTTTACAGCGTGTACATCAGCCATCTGATGAGTCCTTAGGGGGCCCACACTGATCCTCACACTTATTCAGCAGAAACCTAAACCAAACACTTTAGTATTTCTGTTTATACTGTAAACAGGATTCTTGTGCTCGGCTACAATAAATGCACCCTTTGCTTCCTGAAAAAAAAATTGCTTGTTGGTTGGTTCTGGCATCTGCACTGCTGTGTGTTAGTAAGGTACCCTTGAAACTATATTTCACTCAAGCAATTCATTCAAGCTTCTTCACTCAATGTAAGCTGTGCAGTAAGTAATAAATTCAAACCCTATTTGGTGAGGACCCAATCAGACATATAAGCCAGCATTAAAAATATGCAATATTAAAAATAAAAGACTCTGCATGTACTGGGTGATCTAATAATAGACATAGAAAACATTGGGCTTGGACTTATTCCTTATATCAAACAGTATTGCACCTAATGGCAGTTTCAAAGTCACTTTGTTTCTCATAAACATGATACAACAAGACAAATCTGCAGTAGTATCAGTCACATCTAAACCAAGGTATATTTACTGTATGCAATTGTCTTGTATTTGTATCAGCAAGGAAATGCAGCTATCCCTAGTGAACCACTTTACTAACGGAGGGCTTTGTATTCTGAATTACCATTTGGAAGCCTAATGAATGATATCATGTGTCTTCAAAACAAGTAGCTTTATTTCCTAGCTCTCTGTACCAGGGGAATAAGGATACAAATAGGTTGTGACAGTGCAGGGGGTTTACAGGTTTAAAAATGTATAAATGTGTTCTTTTATTTTGCTGAACATGTCTGAATATGGGACTAATGGTTTGATAATATATGTTGCTCCTTAGGAGATGGACTTGTAAAATGTTTGCATTTACCAAAGGGGACAACTGCACCACCATTTTTAAGCTTAAATTTCCCCTGTGTCAGAACACTCTTAGAGGGGCATTGTCTATATCCCACACCCTATCTACTTGTAAGTGCCCTGTCCAACACGATACACAAAGGTGATACTTGAACAGAATTCTTTATTTGGTTCAACACAGTATTACTCACTTTCTGTTTACATGGGGTCCAATTTCAATAAGTGCAGGTTTCCAGATACAGCAAGTACAGTACATACGTACCCAACAAAATCACAGAACTAACAAACCTCTGAAAAGGATTGCACATCACTTGCCGGTCACGCAGTCCGACGTCCACTTAAACCCAGACAGGAATTTACTTTGTGCCACCTCATGCTTCAGCCAGCCTAAAACACCCTGTTAGTACCCTCTTTCTAGGTAGGAATTTTCTTCTCCTCTAGGGTTGTCCATACTGCCTGTACACTTGTGCCCTATCTTTGGCAGAACCATGGCTTCTAAGCCTCTTCCTCCTCGTTGGGGTTCTGGCTACCCGCTCTCTTTCGCCCCCTCTCTGGCTAAAGGTGGCCATACACTGAGAGATCCGCTCGTTTGGCAATGTCGCCAAACGAGCGGATCTCCCTCCGATATGCCCACCTTGAGGTGGGCAATATCGGGCTGATCCGATCGTGGGCCCTAGGGCCCAACGATCGGATCCTAACGAGGCCTTAACAGGCGGTCGGATCGCGGGACCACATCAACGAATAGATGCGGCCGCGATCCGACAGGATTTTCTGTCCCATCCGATCGAGATCTGGCCGACTTTCGGCCAGATCTCGATCGGTGAAGCCCGTCGGGGGGCCCCATACACGGGCCAAAAAGCTGGCGACACGGTCTGTCTGCAGCTTTTATCGGCCCGTGTATGGCCACCTTTAGGCACCTAGTGGGGAATGTAATAAAAGTCCATAACGGAAAAAATACTCGCAATGCGAAAAGTTATGCCTTTGTGATAACAAATTTGTCTTTGTGTGAATTTAATATAGTTTTTGTGAACCTGGAAACTGTTTAGTGACCACTTCAGACAAGACAGTTTGCGAATTTTATAGTTTTGCGCCAGTGCGCAGTGAATGTAATAAAACTTCTTACTGAAAAAATTATGTTGCTCCAAAAGATTAAAACACCCTGAAGCACTTCTTAAACGTGGGCAGTGAGCAACAAAAATTCTCAATGCGCAATTAAAATTCCCAATGCAATAACAGTTTAAGGAAGAGTATTATACTGCAAAATGCAAATTTTTACTCTAATTTGTGCAAATTGTTTTGCACTTTGTATCTTTTATTACATTCCCTCACCAGTGCCTGTACTTAAGGAGACCTTCACTAATTGCATCTGCTTGAAACTAAAGACCACTCCCTGGGTGTAGCTCCTCCCTTTTTAACCCTTTCTTTGCTGCCACCTAGTGCCAATTTCACCAAATTACATTTAACACATTGTTTTACTCACTCTTTAAGGACAAAGACACACTGGCAGATTCGGGGAGATTAGTCCCACCGAAGAAGAGGAGATTTGTTGCCGGGCGACTATTCTTCCCGAATCTGCCCATGTGTCATACTCCAAAATTTCCATACATACGTCCAGTTGTCATGCCAACATTTCAGTCATTCCCACTCACATCACAATCCACGCATACTAGTGATGTATGGGCAGGCCAATTCAGGTCAGGTGGGTTTGGGCTGTCCTCGGCACAAAATTGACGAATCGCGGACAGGTTCGGGTTTAGCTCTTACACTGCCGGCATCCTGCTTCTGGTTTTATAGAAGCAGGTCAGCCCCTTTTGTGATTTCAATGGTGGGGCTGGTCTATAAATAGAGGGAGAAGATATGAGCAGGCGTGTTCGAGTTGGCTGCGGGTGGATTCAGGTCGAGTTTTTCTCAACCCACATATCGCTACTATCTATTCAATAAAACCCTAATTTTTGCATGAATACCAGTTATGGCACCCCAGAATGTCACCAGGAACTTCCGCATACTATTGGAGTAAAAATCTGATTATTCAGGCCAAAAAACATCAGCCCTTGTGATGTTTTTCATGCAAATGCTGCTTAGTGGTATTCAAATAATTGTTATAGGGTGCTCATATTAACATATGTATTTTTATTGCATGTAATTGAGAAGGCAAACTAATGCTGAGCATTTCACTTTATTCTTAGCTAACCCAGCCCTAAACAACTGGTTTATTTGGTGGACCAGATTTTACTAATTCAATCCTTGGGATAACTTTTACATCCATAGTCTTATTTTGTCCTCGGTTTATGGGTTTTTCCAGCCTGCCTGATATTAATCAATGATCCCAAATCAAGTTTATTAATTTGAAGCTGCATAAAAAATATTTCCATCTTCTGAGCATCAGTGTAGCATCCAGCAAATCTATAAATAAGTATAGTAAATTAGGGTCTTTGGCTGTCAATGGGATTTGGGGAGTATTTTAGTAACACCTGGTATCACTTCTGGTTGCCCTTTCCTGGAATAAAGAATTTAAATGTTTTTTTTGCAAGTGTCCGGAAAGAGAAGGTCATGACCCACAGAGCTTACAATCTTTTGTGTCTAATATTCCCTGCCTTCCTGCTTAGTTGTCACTTATTTTATTCAAATCATTGTTCTCTGATTGTCATTTTGTTCTAAGACAAGAGTATTTTCTTTCCACAGTTGAAGGATTCAGCCTGTGTGGGATGCAGTTGGATATGGATACAATGTAAAGATGAGAGGCAGAGATAAAAGCAAACATGCGACTGGGGAATATTAATGTTTAATAAAGTGAAGAGAGAATACACTGGACTGAAATGGGATAAAAACCTAGAATTGGTGAAGGATAAGTAAGGACAGTTGAACTCCCTAAGTCTGGCTGCATTAGAATACTCTAGAATACTGTGTACATTCAGACCTTCTTTAATCCTGCCTGTTATCTTCTATGTGTGTGCCAGAAGCATTTCTGAATTAATTTGCTGCTTGCTTACAGTGTGTCGAATACCACCCCTGCAGTTCATCTGAGATGTCATTTTGGCGTCATAATGAATATTCTAAGTGCTGCTTGGTAAAGTTTACTGCTTGCAATGAACAAAATCAGCCACAGCGGTTGGCCAGGCAATTATCCGATTGCGAAGGGTACACTGTACAAATCATATATCCTCATGCCACCTGGGAGCTGCACATCCAATGGTATGGTTTATTGTCTCATTTGCAGCACTGATTTATAATTTTGTTAGGAGGAAACAATGGCTTAGAATAGAAACAGTATAAGCAAATGTAGAACTTGAATGACGTATATCTGTGGCATTTCATGTGCACTTAAATAGAGACCTAATTACTGGAGGTTGGGCAGCCCCAAAAAGCCCCACTCACAAACTGGCCACACTTGGGACATAACAATTCTTATTGTTATCAAACAAGTGGATTGTACCACCCCTTTTTGAAATGCTTACCAGCTAGCAAACATGGACTTGCTGCAATGCAAGCTATCTCCTGCATCTGCATTAGGTGGGCAAGGTAACAGGTGCCTCTTTCCCAGGACCTTGTGCTTGATGGGTCCATTGAACACCATCAACAATAGTGAACTGCACCTTTTTTCAACCCCTTCCACTATCATCCCCATCAGCCAGCCCAAACTCTCCTTATGACTTGCCCCTTCCTTATCCAATGAAGGCTCTTTCCCCCAAGTTAACGAAGACCTGGATGTAAATCTCTGTTCTACTAAGTATTGAGTTTTATTTGACGTAATGATATGCCCCATGCAACTGTCAGATTTATTCCTCAGATTCTTCCTTTTCCATTTGCTGGCTTGTGGAATATATTTAAGCAGTACACTTCCTTTGAGTGAATAACACACAGAAAGAATACAAGCAAAGGGATTCTGCCTCAAAGCAGTCATTTTCAATCATACCAAAATCCTCTGCAAGATGATTCAAAGAAACATGGAGAAAGGCCATCACATATGCATGTATTAATTTCTACTGAATTAATTTCTTCTGAAACTTAAATATTTAGTAAACTGTGCCCAAACAGATGTAATGTTCCTGGTTGAAACCAGTGTTGAAGCCAATCATTGCTTCATTGTAAAGCAGACCTATTTATTACTGTTTAGTTCAGGTCATGATGAGCCACAAATATCTAATATTTTCCTCAGATTCTTCTTTCTACATTTGATGAATATATTTAGTGAATGGCACTGAGTGCGTATGCCAGCAAATGCACAAAAATGTACTCCATGCAAAAGAGAAAGGAGTTTAACTGCAGTGGGCCATTTGTTTCGTAACTGTGCATGTTGTGTATGTTCCAGAAACATAAGGGCATTGAGGATTAATGACCAACATTAAAATGAACCAGATTATCAAAGCTACATCAGCTTGTTCAAAATCATCAGATATAGCTAAAAAAAAAATCTGTGTGACTAAAGCCTAAAAAAGAATATGGCTAGAAAGGTTAGAAGACACTAGAAACTTTACAGATTCAGTATATATGTTAAGACATGGTTGAATATTAATCAATTCTAATGCTATGTAAATACAGTGGCTTCGTATTGTAAATCAGTTACATGCATTTTGAATTTTAATTTTATTGATTTTTATTGTTTGTTGATTCTCTAAGCTTAGGTAACTGTTTAGACCATGTGCTGTGAATCAACATATAGGAAGACCTTCTATTGTTGAGGTGCATCTTCACTGATGTGGGCTAGTACATAAGCATTAACATTATTAGCCTAATTCTTTGTTCAGTTTTGGCTTTCCTTTAAGTCCATGTACCAGCTCAACATCTACAGTGAATGGGACTGAAAAGTCATCAATGTTTAACCATTCCAAACCCCTTTGCAAGTTGATTCACAGATGTGCACATTGATGTTTATACAGAATAAATTCCTTACTCAACCCAATAGTTTGGTAAGAAAGACAGAAAAAGAAAATTATGTCTCAGCAGCCTTGCTTCTACTGCCCCTGGTTAAATCCATGGATAAATGTAAGGATTAGGTTGAAACATGCTCTAAACAATTCTATAGAAGTTACACTATTAGTAGGACAAATCTCCTAATAGTGATGGGCGAATTTGCGCCTTTTTGCTTCGCCGGAAAATTCGTGAATTTCCCGCGCAATTCAGGAAATGGCGAAAAATTAGCGAAACGGCACTGGCGTCTCGTTTTTAATGCCGGCGCCTGTTTTTTTTTACGTCAGCGCCCGTTTTTTTATGCGGGCGTCCGTTTTGGCTAAAAATTTTTTTGATGCCGGTGAATTTTTTCAGGTGAATTTTCGCGGGCGTTACGCAAATTTATTCGCTGACGGCGAATCGCGCAAATTTGCGCCTGGCGAATAAATTCGCCCATCACTATTAACTTATGATTTTTCTTTAGAATTCCAATCATATGGATTAATATTCCAGACTGATGCTCAAGACTCCATAAAACATATATGGCATAAGTAAACGTAAATATTACAGCTAATAGCTAGACGATGCTTGATGAATTTCTGAATTACTGATTTACATTAAATTGTGCAGACCTTCTATATCCCCTATTCATTTGAGATGATAACATTAAAGTTATTGTTCACCTCTGAGTTAACTTTATGATTTAGAGAATGATATTCTGCGACAATTTGTAACTGGTAACTGATGGTAACTGTAACAGATGGTAACTGTAACTGATATTCTGCGACAATTTGTAACTGAAAAGTACCAAAAACAATACATTTGTAGCCTTGCAGAACATTTGTTTATAGATGGGGGTAAGTGAAGGAGTCAGAATAAGAAGGCAAATAATTAAACAAAACTATAAAATAAACAATGAAGACGACTTGAACAGTTGTTTAGAACTGGTCATTCTATAACATATTAACAGTTATCTTAAAGGAGAACAACCTCTTTAATTTGAAAAATCCAGCTCTACCCAAACTGGATTGCTATTATGAATAAAAAACTCACACATCAATATCTCTTATGGGCCATCGCTTAAGACTGGCTATGAGAGCTCAATAAACAGCTGGGGTTCTTCCCTGACTGAACATTCTGTAAATACTGGTTAGAATCACATTCTAAACAAATATGGTTTAGATTTGACAACATCAGCTGTCAAACAAATTTAATCTGCAATTATGGACTGATATTACAGAGGCATAATCCATACTCGTGACCCCAGAGACAGCCGAAAATTGACACACTGAAATATTACTGTCAAATGAAGTATCACTGAATACAGTAAAACTTGATACATCAGAGGCAAAGTCTCTATCAACTAATATGAAGGCTACTGGTGAAAAAGTGATGTACTGTAGATGATCAGAAAACCATAACATTATGTGCGTAAGGAAAGATGCAGTGACTACTTCCATTGAGAGACACAACATGAACTTATGAGGAACTGCTGGTATTGTGCACTTACGGCTGAACTCCACAGTCGTGACAGAGTGACAACCGCAGGCTACAAGTTGGATGTAATCGCAGGCATCAAAACATAATCGGACTGAATGAAAAATCGCAGGTAAAAACTACATGGTTAGACTGTCGGATGAAGACGCTGCTTTCTGTGTTCATATCTGACAGTTGTGTCGGATGAAATGTTTTTACAGCAATGATCCAGGACTTCAAACTTGCCACAGGGGGTCACCATCTTGGAAAGTGTCTGTGCTCAGTGGGCTCTGAGAAGCTGTTGAGAAGCTAAGCTTAGGGGTCGTCGCAAATTATCAAGCAGAAAATGAGGTTTGTCTGTAATATAAGCTGATGCTACAGGGCTGATGTCACGATCGCCGCCCGGAGCAGGCCCAGGAGCTCCGGGCGGCGCGTCCCTCCTTGCCGGCGTCGCTCCCAAAATGGCGGCGCCCATGGCCGCCACGTGGGTAACGGCGCCGGCGCGATGACGTCAGTGCGCCGACGTCGGCGCAAGGGCGTCAATGACGTCAGAATGACGCCAAATTCAAAATAAAAATGCCAACTAGACGCCAGAATGGCGCCCAAGAATAGGAATACTTTCCTTAAGTGTATCCTGGGTTTCCTGTGAGCTTTTCTGCTAATTCTTGTTCCTGATTTGTATCCTGACCCTTTGCCTGGACTTTGGACTTTGTTGATATCTGCCTGCCTGTGAACTCTTGCCTGGATCCTGACTATTCTTCGATTAACCCTTTGGACACCGCGACCTTGTTCCCTCAAGAGGGCTTCCTCCTTGATCCTGACTACCTCCCTGGAGGTTCCCGGCTCCCTGACAGCTGATTATTAAAGTCAATGGACGTCTGAATACGTTTGAACTGTTGCTGCAGTTTCGCAAATTAATTCTTTTGTGGCGAAACACGGAAATTTGCTGCGTATTTGTGTCTGCAAATTTATTCACCCATCACTTATTTTGATGTTTGCAACTACTCTACATCAGACTTGTCGCCGCTCGCTGATCAGACGAAAAACGCCACCGAGTTCAGCCCTAATACTCACATTCCCAGGGAAGTCAAAAATATCCCTATAGATTGTAAGGTCCTACACCTGACTGATGCGAGTCTCCTAGGGACATCAACTGCGTTGTTAAAGGGGTGGTTCACCTTTGATATAAAATTCAAACTATCACAATGTATAGTGTACTAAAAGTGTCCTCAACTTACTCTCGTAAGTTTTTTTTTTTTTAAAAAAACGCTTTTAAAACAATCAAATATTACTATGAATTGTTTTTTCAGCTACTGTCCTTTGCCCGTGGCAAAATGAGTAGGCATGTTTAGAAACTGCTTTCCCAGGCACTGCACCCGCATTCTCACAACATTTCTCCCTGAATTGTTTGCCCTTACTGTTGCCCTTCAATGACAGCGATGGGCTTTAATACACTACAAGCAGCTAATCCAAGTCTACTAAACTTTTAGCAGCTCTCCAGCTGTTAGATTACTACGCATAAATGTTTGGAGGGACTGGATAATTTGGCACGTTTGGATAATTATCATATTAGGATCACTACGGATGTCACGGGAGCATGCACACAATGCTCTTGAAGCAGACTTTGCCCTCATAGCCAATGACATTATCAGCACTGAAGATGAAGGGGTGGGCTGGTAATTGGTGTCGCCAAACCCTGTTGAACGAGCCCGCTTGAGGAGAGTATTATACGGCTTCAATTTCTCTGGAATCGATGATTTTAGGTAATCATAACAAATTAGTAAAATTCTTCAAATGTGCTCAGAAAGGTTTTTACGCATTTTGTTATAAAAGTGAACCACACCTTTAACGAGGTCACTGCTCCCCCCACCCTGAATGCCAAAAAATGTACTAAAAGAGTCATAAGTTAGAACAGGTTGTGATGAAAATAGTAGGGAACAAAAGGTCTCATTTATACACATTTATGAACTGGGTAAATTGGCACCAGGCATTAATCCACAGCAACCAATCAGTGGTTAGTTATTTTCAGCTAGCTAGCAAACATTTGTTTAGTTGCAGTTACTGCTCCTGTGCAAATTCATCCAGCGCTGATAAATGCGGCAGTTATCAAAAACATATCACAAATCAGAGCAGACAAAAGCAGTAAGAGAACTATGACCTAAAGGACATTGAATTTGAGTCTGTATGGGCTATTTTCTTCTACATTTGGGCCTGAGCTTTGATGTTTGAGGAAGCACATGGAGACTGAAAATCCTCCCATTGCATTTGGCATGGTGCAATGATATTGAAGTGCACACAAATATGAATCCATGTCTTGATGATCATTGAAAATGGTGTGACCTTACATCAAGCTTTCAGCTAATGTTAATTTGGATCATTCTGTGGTGCTCACTGGTATAACCCTGGTTTGGTGCAATTTTCTGCTGATAGGAGCACCGGCCTGGGGTTTCAGGTAAGTCAATACAATCACTTGGGGGTGCCTAACATTTGGCACCCCCAAGTGCACAAAGCCTTTCCTTCTCCTTCAAGGAGAGTATACAGTAACTGTAGCGAGAAGATGGTTCTTTAAAAAAAGTCTAATTTAATGAATCAATTGTCTTTTTCCATGTACACAAGACATGGCTATCTTAGAGCAGATAAATAGCTACTGATAGCTTTCTATTTTTCTTGCACTTTGGCAAAGTTTCCATTGTTTACAAGAAATTAAAAGCTAAAAATAAAATTGAAATGTGCAAAATGTAGGTTTCCATACAGGAAAGAAGAAATAGAGCAGCCGGATAGTATTTGTTATCTGGAAATCAGGAGTGAAATTGCGAGCACAGTAAGAGGACATGTGGCCTGGAGCTTGCTGCAAGTGAGAGAAAGGCAAGAGGTTGTTATGGGGAAATAGCTTGGATTGGCAGCTTAACTGGTGCAGTTAAATGTACAAGCCTCTCTAACTTCAAGCACCTGTCACACAATACCCCTCTTGGGGGACAGTTTTCAAAGTCACTTGAGAGAAAAATTTATGTCACAATTTAGCAATGAAAACTCATTTTCCTGAACTGCAGTGAGAATCATTTTGTGTGCATTGCCTTTAGTTATCATTTTTATCCAAATTGTAAAATTCGTTATGAAAGCTGAAATCATGTTATTGCAGTAATGCCGCAGGAGCAGAAGGGGGGATACGAGGTTTAGGAGGAAGTTAGGCTGAAGGAACAAAATTAATCAATGAATAGATTCTGTTCCTTAAAGGAAATCTGTCTACAGTATCTATCTGTAACTTTCGCTATCCCTACCCCAGAACAAATGCCAAGGTTCGGGTCACGGCTCACGCTTGTGCCTATAACAGCTGCCTTTTTCCGTCGGGAGGAGTCCTTCGCTACTCAGATGCCGCCAGGTCTTACAGTGAGAGAACCAAGGCAAGAGTTCTGGGCAGGCAAGAGAACCGGAACGACTGGCGTACCGGGGAAAGAGGTAAGCGTAGTCGAAGAAATAGGCTGGGGAAAAACAGTGCAGTAGAGAGTCAGGATCCGGGAGAATAGTAACAGGCAAAGGTCAGTTGAGGCAGTGATACAGCAGTGATCAAGGACAGGCCAAGGTCAAGGTACACAGACAAGAAGTGCACCCAGGAACGATCTACAACAGACCTATATTAGGCAGTGAACAAATGGACAAGGTGTCTCCAATATTCGATTTTCTGCGGCTGTGGCATCCCTGTGAGCAGAATGGCAGACGTCCCTGTCACCCCACTAGACCACCAGGTACTGTATCTATCTATCTATCTATCTATCTATCTATCTATCTATCTATCTATCATCTATCTATCTATCTATCTATCTATCTATCATCTATCTATCTATCTATCTATCTATCATCTATCTATCTATCTATCTATCTATCTATCTATCTATCTATCTATCTATCTATCTATCTATCTATCATCTATCATCTATCTATCATCTATCTATCATCTATCTATCTATCTATCTATCATCTATCTATCTATCTATCTATCTATCTATCTATCTATCTATCTATCTATCTATCTATCCATCTATCTATCTATCTGTAGCAAAGCAAACATAGTGCTGCTTGTTAGGCAACATTACTGCAGGTTTTTGAAACCATAACTAAACTCTATTGGGTGAGTGTAATATGTTTTGCTAGCACAAAAAACTGTGCAAAGATGATTGCGAACGTTAGCAACCATATTTGCGTCCTTTTTCTGAGTACAGACCTCAACAATTTTATTGCAAAGTTTGTGACTAAACGGCTTTTTTGCAAACATTAACAGTGTATGTAGTGCAATTTTGTATTTTGCAGGTGTTAATGCTAAACCACTGCTTAACGAAAATGTGCAATGTAATATGTGCCAGTTAATTATTTTACATTGGGAGCACTGCTAAACATTCGCAAAGACACCATTTTAAATAATGCTTGCTTTTCCCCCTTATTTCTTTAAAACCACAAATGCAATGAAAGTTATTAAAAGATCCAAATATAAATAGTATGAATGAAAAAAAAACATGCTTAACTATGTGCTCTAAATAAGTCTGAATTAATTAAAAATGGTCCAATAAGATCAGAGCAGCTCCCTTTGACTCCGATTGAACCTTGACAGCCTTGATTTGGCGCAAAAATATTCAAATCTGAATTTTAGCAAATCAGCCCCATAGGGCACAGTTTGTGAGAACTCCACAACTCTGTTTATGTGCAAGATTTTTTTACATTTCGGATTAAGAATTGCTGTATCTAAATATGTGTGTGTGTGTGTATAGAAAGTTGTGAAGTTCCCCTTTGACAATTTAGTAGAGACATGTTTCTTGAGGTAATAGGTTAAATAACTTGCCTATCATAAAACAATTTAGCTTTGATGTTTGAGGAAACACCACTTAAGAATATGGAGACAGAAATGCCCCCCATTGCATATTTGTGTTTTTTAAGTTCTGTTATGACACTGGCTAAAAACAGTTAACAGCTCTTCATTGGAAAGACTGGGAGAGGAGACTCAGAGAAGAAGGAGAGACTGCAGGTAGTGATAAATGAATGACATGTGAGGCTATAAGGCTACATCCACACAGGCCCCTCTTATAGCCTACTGCTTGGTTCAAATATGTGCAGATACAGGCATTCATGCACCCAAACTCTCTATGCCGGATCAGGTTTGGCGTGCACCAGTCACTGGATGTGCACACACAAGCTTAACACGCCTTCTTCTTTCAGCAGGTGCGCCCAACCAAATATTAATATTAAAGGAGAAGGAAAGGTAATTTTCAATACCCATCTCTAATTGTTGCCTGTGTGCACCCCTCCTGAACAGCATTATTTTCGCTGCCCAATTCGGTATGTCGCACTCATACCGTGACATTGCCATTTTTGCACGTTCTAGTCTTTGTACATGGAGCCAGGGCACAGCCAGCATCCTGTTCTCTCATCCTAAAAGGTACAGGGATCTGTGGTGAGAAGGTATGATTTAGTAAAGTGCTATTATTTTGTCGCAGCTGGGGAAAAATTCCTGCCAGTAGCGGGTGGCCTATGCCACATTTTTAAAGCACAAGTGTGTCAAGTTTGATTGCTCTCCTTGGACAAGTGTCTCAGGTGGAAAGTAATTTTGTTGACTGCTCTAACTTGTCCAGTGTCCACCTTTGGTCCACTGTTGGCCAGCATGACAGGTTACCCCTGTGTTTTCTTTTTGTGGGAAAACATCCCATGTGGGGAATGGGATATAGGAAAGATAGATAAGATTCTTTATTTGACATATGCATAGTTATACAGGTACAACATGCAGTGAAATGCACTTTTTTAGACTGTGCAAAACATACTAGTTAAATATTACAACTAAATACAAAAGGATTACCATGAATATAAGAATTCTAAGAAAAATGTTAAATTAAGTATAGCAGCAGAACAGATGTAGTGGAAGATAAACCATGTTATTTACATAAGTGACAGTGAGTGAAGAAAAAAAAAAGCAGTGCAGTAAAGTACACAAAATATTCATGTTACATGAGGTGACGGTGAAATAAATGTAAATGGACTGTACTATTAGAAAATAAAAAATATATTGAACTTTCCGTTATATATTTTGTTTGATTCTATTCGTATTATTTAAATTTATGTTGTTAGAGTTAGAATTAATAGGAAGTTCATTAAGCTGTGGCATGTTGCATCCCAAACTGGGTGCCCCTATTGTCTCCAAGATGGTGTGGGATGGGGAGTTTTTCACGTTAATCTGACATTTTAACTCTGCACAGACAGATAATTAAAGGAGGTTATTGAGAAAAAAAAAACACTTTTATTAGGATACACATTTCATACTTTATTTTAGGGATCCACCAAATCCAGGATTAGGTTTGGATTTGGCCAAGCTTCTTTTTTCCATCTGAGCTTCAGAAGCAGTTTCTTAGAAATTGTGCAGGTAATCCTAAATTAGAAGAAGATACAACATCAAGAGCTCTACCACCAACAAAGTAATTACAGCATCTGTAGTACATGTCCCCTAACAGTTAAAAAAAACAAGGCAAACACTTTTAAAAAGGTTTTAAAACTTCAACCTATGTACTGTAACACTCTGCTTTGCTAACCTGACTCAAATCATCAGCAATCTCTTTCAAAAACTACATATGTTTTATAAGTTATTGCAGAGTTTATTTACTCAAGTGTACTGTCTACAAAAAAGTATAAAAGTCCAATGTTTTACTGTATTAAATCATGACATTTTATCCAAACTCTTTTAGATCTTCTCTTTCCTTTTGCTTGTACTGATAATGTATTTAGGCATTGTTGTTGATGTACTTAAGCTAATGTTATTTATTTCTATTCATTAATATATTATTCTATCTGCACCCACAGTTGTTTGACCTTGGCAGAAAAGGATACGGATGGAGATTTGGGGCATATCTGTTCCATCAAGAAGGTATTTTACTGGTTGCATTCTGTCTTATTACATACAGAGCATTGTGTAGAAAATTTCATGCACATAGGAATGAATTTGTGGGGGCAGTAGCTTGTATGTTAAGATGGCAGGTATGTGTCTCAAGAAAGAAACTAACATCATATATCATCATCATCATCATTTATTGATATAGCGCTGTCAAGATACGCAGTGCTTTGCCAATTTGCATTACTGTTTTTAATGATTTTAAAATTATATAGGCAAAGCGTCTGTGATTTGCTCAGTGATACCACATAGTGCTATGGAACTAAACAGGGAAGAGAAGAAAGCTTAATTGCTATGTTAAATCAAGCTCTGATCTTTCTTCTGTGGCACCATATAATTGTAAGAAGAAAGAAAAGGAAAAAGATAAGGTAAAAAAGACTAATTACTACATTTTATTAAATTTTAATTATAGGCTGGGATCCATCTTAGAAAGTCTCTTTGCAAACCTAAATGGACAAACTTCCTTTCAAAATACTGTAGAGTCCCATCAATTTATATCAAGTAGATAGCAAACTGCTGTTCTCTTAATCAGGTTTAATTTGTTGCTTTAGAACCCGGAGCAGCCATGTTCTATTTTCATTTGTTCCCATCATAGAGCCTTTTTTGATTATTCTAGAACCTTAGGGCTACTACTTAAGGACCTTACTACATTTCATGACCACTCAGATCAGGCCGCAGACCCATTGTCCTTCCATCTTATAGCACCCATTGCCCTTCGATAAACAAGTACAGAGAGGAAAACAAAAAAGGAGTTGTCTTACATAAATATGCATGATTCTACTCAGAACGGAGAAAAACACATGCACCAAGGAAGGGGTTGCATGATCAGAACATACAGAGTGCATATTTATTAAGTTTAATATTTTGCCTATTTCTGGCAGCTCCAAACAAAGTTCCCATATCGCTTGGAATTTTCAAGGCACCCTCTGGGCAGGTAAACAGCTTTATGTAGAGGGAGGATCTCGTTAATTGACTTTTTCCACCAGGCCAGCAATTGGGGTCTGGTATCCATGTTAATAGGATAACCTTTTTTTTGCATAGAACAACATTTGCAGGTAAAACAATCTCTGGTATGACTGAAAGGTAAATGTTTAAGTGTAGGCCATTACACATAGCTCTAGGGAGTGTATGTGCAGGAGAGCAAAATTGGCTTGTATAAAGTCTAAGATTCTGCCCCAGTAACGTTGTATATGGGGGCATTCCCAGAACACATGGCACATGGTCAGGGGTACCAGATAGATCTTAGCTAATGTATGTGAAAGGGGGATGAGGTAGGCCCTATGGAAAAACTTTATCTGTATCAACTGTCTCTGTTCAATATGGTGAGCTCTCGTACTTTCTCCAGGGCAGGCATCTTTACATGCTTCTGCATCCATTGCTGTTATGTCCCCTGCCCATTTGAGGCAAAGCCTTTCCAGGTGTGTGTCAATCTACTGCGTGTTATGCTTGAATATTGGTGTATAAATACCTAATATTAACATCTGTTGCCCTCCCTGGCATAAAAATGATTTGATCTGGGAGTATGAGATGGTCTATCACCTCTCTTAAGACAGACGGACAAGACATTGGCAAATATCTTTACTGTATGTCCACATTTAGCGTGATATAGGGTGAGGTGGCCAGGTTACCCTAATATGATTGCTTGCGAGCAGGTGTGTGGGATGCTACCCTGTTCTGGAATGTAATTAAAGAGGGAGGCTAGGATAGGGGCCAGAGTTGTGGCATTTGATTTGTTGTTGGTGAAGCTCACTGAAGCCTCTTTAGTCTCTGCAGTGGTTATGGGGGCCCCTAATGCTTCAACCTGTTCACCTGTCAATTTTGGGAAAGGAATAGAGTCCAGGTATTCCTCCATTGATTTGTTTGGGTCACATCTAGACCCCCCCCTGTCATACTAGGCTGTTCGTCTATTCATTTTGTGCTTTTCGGTATGTAGTAGATCAATGGATCTTTGTGCGGTCTATTTTGTTGGCCTGTCTACTTTGTTGGCTGTCCCCTTTAGCTAGGTTGCCATTTGCCTACTGCAGGTCTGATTTTGCCCTATCAAGGCCCTCATCAACTGTTACTCTTTCCCTCTTGATAAGGGAGATATATGTTCTTCTGGACCAGGCCTTGCATGTGTCCCACACTGTTGCTTCTGCAGCTGTGCCTGCGTTTCTGGACCAAAAGAGCTGTTGGTGGAAGCTCTCCTGTATATGCTGATGTGGAGCGGCCATGTGTATCTTATATCCATCTTTCAATGAAGTCTTTCCCCCTCACTCCCCTAAGGCAGGCCCACGATTCTGAGGTTGGATCACCTATTGTGATTTTCCAGGTTGTCTACTCTGGATGCCATCACTTGGTGTTCCCATTGGAGGTGTTGGAGTTGCTGTGTGAGGGGACGTACCTCTTTCTTCATTTCACCCAGTCTGCACTCAACCTCTGTTGTGCACTCTCAGACCAACTGGAGGACCTGGTGCATGAGGGAGAGATTGACTCATACCTCTTCAATTTTCAAAGTGAGGACATTGCTGGTGGCACAAGCTTGTTAGTGAGGGCTTCTTTGGATTCTGTGATTGCCTGCAGTAGGAGTTTGGTGGATTGTACAGTCAGGTCTGGTTCAGGTGGTGTGCCAACATTTTGCCCCGCTGGATCCCTAGCCAGGGACATGCCGCCATCTTGATTCAGCTCCCGTGGTCAGGTGTCGGGTCTCATGAAAATATCTATACACTTTTGGCTGATTTTCCCCATCTCAATGTTGGTCAGGTGATTTCTGTGCTGGTGGTTTGCAATCATTGTGTCTTGAGGGCTTAGTTGTACATGTAGCACCAAGGATTAGGTTAGGAGCTCAGAGCTACAGTGCAGCAAGTTTGTCTAGTTCAGCATCCCGGCCACACACCCTATTTGGTGTCCATACATTTCCTAAATTGCATCAGGTGAAGCACTAAAAAAATGTCATTAACAATTAATTAATATACAAGAAGAATTTTTATGGAGGGTAAATGTCGCAGACAAACTAGAAATGAGCAGGCAGATTTGTCCCCATGTGCCAAGAGCTGCAGTGCTAATACTGCATCCTGACAAAACATGTTTTTTAGTAAGCCCTCAGCCATAATAGATATCAACTAATAGTGAGCCCCATAGCACAATGCATATGGCACAATAACAACATGATTTGAACCATATTTTCTAATGGCCAAGGACACTTGATCGAACCAAAGCTGCCCTGTAGAACATATGCCTTAAAAACTTTGCTTGTTTTTATTGAATAAGACTGTATATTAACTACTGAATGATACTCAATTTCATCTCAAGCTTTGTAGTAGATTGGGAAAAAACAGAAAGTGCCCCCATAGCCATAGAAAATAGTGATGGGCGAATGTCTCCCGTAAAATCTGCGAAAAATCTTGAAATCAGAAAGTTCACAAAAAATAGTGAAATTCTACCGTTTTTTCGAAAAAAAAAACCGTGAAATTCTACCGTTTTCATGAAAAAATTGTGAAATTCTACCGTTTTCAGGAAAAAATAGAGGAATTTGAACGTTTTCACTATAAAATCGAGACATTCAAACCTTTTCACGGAAAAATCATGAAAATCGGAAATTTATGCCGGCAAATTTTCACCTGCGAATTTTCGCGGGAGATTGGCAAATTTATTCACCGGCGGCGAAATGCGGGAATTTGCCGCAAATTTGTGCCAGACAATTTTATTCGCCCATCACTAATAGAAAACACTTCTGTCTATTCTAGCCTCAAGATGAGAGCCTGAATAGTTTTACAGTAATGATAACATACCAGCAGACATACCAGAAGACATTTAGATGTACTTTGAGATCTTCCTGTCATGTAGTTGGGGCCTGCCATAATTAAATGTAGTTGGGCCAGCCTTATTAAATATTACCAAGGAAGCAAAACATTTTTTTAGTGGCCAGTTTGATTCAGTCAGCATTTTCAATTATATTCTGAAAGTCAGTATTCTAGTTAAGAAAACATCTTAGATTCATGCTAGTATGAAATATATATAAAAAAATTATATATAGTTACATAGTTACATAGTTAAATTGGGTTGAAAAAAGACAAAGTCCATCAAGTTCAACCCCTCCAAATGAAAACCCAGCATCCATACATACACCCCTCTACTTTTAATTAAATTCTATTATATTAACATTATTGTGTTATCTACTAAAGGGGCATGTCATAGACAATGATGATGAAGATAGATAGATAGATAGATAGATAGATAGATAGATAGATGACACAAACATTCTTATAGTGAGATCTCGAGTTAGAAAACTGTTTCAAATATCAAGTAATATATTTGTAAATTAACATTTGACTCTTTAAGCAGATGAATAAGCTGTGCTACCACATTAAATCAGCGACAGTGTCATAATGCAACCGGTATCACAAAAGAATTTTGATTAAGCAAATAGCTTCAGTAAGAGAAAGGGGGAGAGAATGCTGAATAATCAGTCTACTTGCATCTCAACTAGGTTTGGAGCAATTTCTATTTATAGCTAAAATAGGAAACATCTCAAATACTCAATTAAAGATCTTTTAACTCTTTAAGCTGATAGATAAATCACTCTGTAAGGAAAAGCTGCTTGGATTGAACGTTTCCATTCCAGAAATGTCATATTAATTTTAGAGACTTATACAATGCAGCAGGATGAACAGTAGATTAACTGATATGGGTGTAACATAAAACATTGAAGTCGTTGCCTACTTTGAGATTCTATGAAAATATAATTTTACAACATGTCATTGGTGAAGAGACTTTAGATTACTAAATGCATGATTATATAGATACCTGAGAAATAGTTTGCATGGGGTCAGTGGTTTAATGTTTCCAGGTGTCTGTACATTTACTGTCATTTATTTTTGCAGAATAATGTATTAGCAATTCTCTAGGACGTATTTATTAGAGAGGTATTGCAATAACAAGTACATCTCCATCACTGAGTTCAATTATTACACTAAATGCAGTGCACAATTTGCAGCCTATAGCTAAATTTGCATTTGCATTTACTGTACAATGTCAGAGGATATGTATTATATCTGACTATACCAGACTGAGGGACTTGCAAGCTTAGTGCTAGGCAGGCCACACACATCAGCATTACTAATAGTATGTGTCCCCAAAAATAATTTTGATTTCTTCCAGTGACAATATGTCTGCTTATCACAGCAAAGTTAGCAAAATAGAATCAACATATGTATATGTATGTATTAAAATGTGCTCTAGCTGCATATTTAATTAAACATAGTTAATTGATAAAATCTGCAAATGGATCATGATTTTGTTTTTGCCCTTAACACTTACCCTTATGCCCATGGGTAGGGTTAGTACAAGGCAAGATTTTAAACTTTATACAAAAGGATTCTATCCCCCCATAGTATTGCTATGTGACACAAGCATAATTGATAAGAAGAGTTTATTAAAGTGGGGGGGGGTTAATTGGGAAGCAGAATCTGGCTAAATAAAGGGGAGCTATAAGAATTTTAAAAAATAATCTCTTCTAAATAAGAAACTTTCTGAATATAATCAATTAAACTTCTGTATGGTTTATGACATAAACAAGTTACTCTTCACTGTCCCACACTGAGCAACCTGTCTGTCTTTTTATGCTCTTCATGCAGTAAGGGAGTCAGGTTTTGATTGATAGATCTAATACATCATTTTGGGGGTTAGACCCTTTGCCTAGAAGATGTATTAGAGCTCACTCTTTTAAAATAACGGCTCTGATGGAAATCCTGTTTTGCTGCATGCAGGGTCAATTATTTTGTTAGCTTTTGTTTGTGCTGGAATTGGTTATTTGAGATAGTTCTAAAACATTTGCTAGGAAAGGAAGCCCCCCTAAAAGACATATTAAACCTACCTGACCCAGATCTCTGCAGGAAGAGTGTGACAGGTTGCTGAGAGTGAGAAACTGAAGAGTAACTTAATAAATTCATAAATGGTAGAGCGTGTTTAATTGATTATACCGGTATGGGACCTGTTATCCAGAATGCTCGGGACCTGAGGCTTTCCAGATAACAGATCTTTCTGTAATTTGGATCTTCATACCTTAAGGATACTAGAAAATCACGTTAACATTAAATAAACTCAATAGACTGGTTTTGCTTCCAATAAGGATTTATTCTATCTTAGTTAGGATCAAGTACAAGTTACTGTTTTATAATAACAGAGAAAAAGGAAATCACTTTTAAAAATTTGGATTGTTTGATCATAATGGAGTCTATAGGAGACGGCCTTTCTGTAATTCAGAACTTTCTGGAAACCGGGTTTCCGGATATCAGATCCCATACCTGCAGCAATATATTTACACACTTTACTCCACTGCTTTTCTAGAACAGTGGTGACACCTGACCGCCTATATGTTATTTATTTGTTATTATTACAGAGAAAAAGGAAATCGTTTTAAAAAATGTGGATTATTGGGATAAAATGGGTCTATGGGAGACGGCCTTTCCATTATTCTGGATAAGAGGTTTCCAGATAATGGATCCCATACCTATATTAGGAAGTGTCTTACTTCAGTCAGATACATCTTTTATTTTTTATTATTATTATCATGATTAAGTAGGTACATATTGGAAGAAAATGAAAAGAATCTGTTATCTTGAATTTAAGTTGCCCGTTATCTGACAGACTTGTTGTATGTTGGGACTGTGTGCTGCTAAACAGAATCCAAAACACATATGTAAGCATAAAAACATCCACTTGTTGTGAAGAACTCACCAAAGTAGAATAGTGGCTCAGATGCTCCTGCCCCAGACCCTCAGCTCAGGGGAGCAGACAATCCATACAAACAGACTCATGACTACCGCATGACATAATTGTACCATTTTTTCCAAGCTTTACAAGTCAAATCAGAAAACTGCAGACTGAGATTAAATATGACAGCATAAATGTGTCCGTGTAATAAAATTGTTTGTTAATAAATGTATGCATGGTCCTCATGCACAGTAATTCTGTTCCATGCCTCAGTCTGGTGTTAGTAAAGGATGAGATGAATATATGTGTATTATATAATAAATCTCACAACACGTCGACCTGACCTTGAAATGGGCTTTAATCTGAAGTCTTAGGAGGACAGAGAGCAAGCTTTAACAATCAGACATTAAACCTAGCTAGCTCACGACTATCTAGATATAGCTTAATCTTCTTAATATACTAAGACAAATCCATTTCTTTATCTTGATATTAACATATTTCAGTTTTTGTTATGAGCTTTCTCCTCCAACTAATTCCCATTTCTGATTATTTGAAAGCTGAATTGTAAATATAAAGTGCTGTAACCCCTTCCAATGACATTCTTTTTTATATCTGTCATAACATGCCAGACAAACCTTAAATGAAGGTGCTATTTATTTTAGATGTACCCAGAAGAAACGGCAAAATGATCTCTAACTGTTTTAGTTATAGGGATCAATATTCATTTATTTGGGGGATCCAACATCCTTCCTTCCTGAGGAATAAAATAACATGTTAAATAGTCATAAGGGGCAAATTTAAAAAGAGGCAAACATTCCCTTCCCTTTAGTATAGCTAGATAGTTTAGCAACCAGTCAGTTATCCTGTTAGAAATTAAACAACTGATTAGTTACTCTGTGTAATGTGTAACCTGGTGCAAATGTTATGACTTTTTTTTTACATGTAATTTCAAAAGAAAGTTTGGCCATTGGGAAATACTGTATCTGCACTGGCTTACCTATAATGTATCCTTTTATACATTGCTATGAACAAGATTATAACTTGTTCCCATTGCAACAGAGCCTGTAGAATTCAATTATACTGTAGTACAGAACTAACAAGCACCATTCTACCTCCATTACTAAAATATAAAAATGTTGTTGGTATTTTAGTTTGTTTATTGACATGATGGGGCCTTTTCAAGATGTTTTGAGTACAAATTGTGTTGGTATTACATTCTGTTTCCATGGCATTGTTTATTGAATTAAAGCAGTGCATCAAGGGCATGGAGGAATGTGTATTTGGTTTTAGAGTCACTGTAAAATCACTACTTTCCTTGAAATAGCTATATGTGTATATCATGTTGGTATGTTTCCTCTGTTGCCAGGGCATTCCCTGTGTTAACTACATATATTTAACATTAAACAGGAGGAAACTTGGGGATGTCTTATAAATTGGAAGGGTTTGCAATTATACATGGATAGAAGTGCAGAATAAAAAAAACAAGACGATAATTATACATTCACCTGTTAATATTTTCACCTGACAAATAACAAAATTGATGACACAGAGAGACTGAAGAGAGGGACAGAACCCCTTTACAGCAATGCACCACCCTGGCATTAGGATGAAACAATCATAACATTTAAAGTAAAATCACAGCATTATAATAAAGAATGTGTCGTGCTAAAGGAGAAACAAATGGCTTTACTTTTTCCAACTACCATATATACTTGAGTATAAGCCGTCCCGAGTATAAGTCGAGGTACCTAATTTTACCTCCAAAAACTGGGAAAGCTTATTGACTCGAGTATAAGCCGAGGGTGATAAATGCAGCAGCTTCTGGTAAGTTTCAATCAAAAAATTGAGGGTTTCTGCTCCCATTGGAGGTGCTGGCGTCTCGTTTTTGGATGCCGGCGACCATTCTTGGACGCCAGCGAATATTCTTGGATGCCGGCTACCATTCTTGGATGCCAGCGAATATTCTTGGACGCCGGCTACCATTCTTGGACGCCAGCGAATATTCTTGGACGCCGACTATTATTCTTAGATGCCGGCAACCGTTTTTGCGCTTGACCCAAGTATAAGGTGAGGTAGAGTTTTTCAGCATATTTTGGGGGCTGAAAAACTCGGCTTATACTCGAGTATATACAGTATATATACAGTATGTGAAACTTAACTTTGAGAAATTCTGACAATTTTTTTTAAGGTACGGATGATTTAGCTAACTGTTTTTCTAGTAAACTAGCTGAACTTGAGGAACAGTACAAGGTGGAATCTATCCCGGCATTTTACTTATCTTCCTACTGGTGTTCTAGTCATCCCTTGTGAAAATCCCTCTTTGCGCAGGCACAGTAGAATAAACCCAGGAAGATCTACCCTACTGTAAAACTGCTACTCTTAATAGAGCAAATGTCCAAGAAGTGAAGATCTAAGGAACAGCACTTAGGTATATTTTCCATGGACCATTGCAGTTTTCTGCTAACAGGAGCACCGGCTCAAGTTCTAGGTAACATTTTGGCACCCCCAGTGAAACAGACTTTACGTGTCCTTTAAAAACATATCTCTATCGCTTGACTTTTATCTCAGCATGTGTGCTGCTCTAGGGGCAGATTTATTAAGGGTTGAATAGTACATTCTAATTCAAATTAAAATTCTTGTTTTTTTGGTCAGAACTCACAAATTCAAACTGGGAATAAGCCAAACTCAATTCAAATTTGAATTCAAAATTTGAGATTTATCAAACTTTGAACCTGGGAACAATGCGAATTTGAGTATTTGCCAACAAAACTGCTGAATTCACATATAATTCAATGGCAGAGGTGCAGTGACCCATTTGAAGATGTTAATAGCCTTCCTGACATTCTAGTTTTTTTCGGAGAAAAAACTCGGTTCGAGTTTAGTCGAATTCGATTCGAACTTGATTCAAGTTTTTGAGTGGGTAAAATTCGTTTGAGTTTTAGATGTTCAATTGTTTTCTTTAATAACCCCCCATTCGAATTTTGAGTATATTTGAATTAATTCGAGTAAAAAAATTCACATGAATTTGAAATTCAACCTTTGATAAATGGGCCTCTTGGTATTGATATTCATGTTCTGATAATATACACATGATTTTAAACTCCTCTCTAGTTAATTCTTATTCATGAGTTGCACATAAGAGCTTTGCATAGTGAAAATATAGTATCATCTCTATTCCAGCCTGTGAGTGATTACTTACTTTACAATCTTTTTAACTGGGGAAACTAGAACATAGTATCTGCAATATAGTACAGGATATATTCTTATCTTATGGCAATGACACATGGGAAACTTTCAAGTATACTGCTGCTTGCACAATTTCCAGCTAGAAAGGCAGGAGGCAAAATGATCTCAATTGCTGCTTCATTGACTTTCATGATAATCACCTAGACAATGGCAGTTAAATTGTGCATCAGATGATTATTGATGATTATCAAAGCATTTTCAAGCAATAATCTATTGGACATAACTTAACATGATGCAGTTGCCAAAGGTCAAAGAGGAAAAATTACAAACTATCATTTGTTTGGCAATGGGAGGTGTGGAAAATGGGGTTGTGCCATGGTTTCTGACCTTAGTAAGATATCCACAGAGATACAGTATGGTACAATCGTGCCAGTTTCAAAATATGCAATGTCATTGTGTGCCTACTAGAACTGTGCTTGCAACGCCTCTGAACCTCAGAGAAGGAATGTTTTCCTGATAAAACAAAAGGTTAAAAAATACATTTCTAGTCAGACATCAAAGGGAGGATAAATGCAGATACTGTCACAAACGGCACCCTAAATCCAGAACCCAAGCTAAGCTCCCTGGTCTCGGCTCTCACTTCTGCCTATAACCGTCGCCTTTCACCTCGGGAGGAGCCCTCGGCTAATTGGATGCCGCCAGGTCTTATTTGAGAGAGGAGCAAAGCTAACAGTTCTGGGGCACGATCATCTCACCAGGATACTGGAAGGAAGAACACCACTTGGAACAGGCAGCCGGGCCAGCACAAGCAGAGAATAGTCAGACAGGCCAGAATCAGGATTGGAGAGCGTAGAATAGTCAGTGGACAGGCAAATGGTCAGGATTGGAGAGATCAGAGTAGTCACAGGCAAGCAAGGGTCAGGATAGAAGAGATCAGAGTAGTCAGGGTCAAATAACCAGAAGATCAATAAGAATCACTTAGGAAAGGCACTAGGAACAAACTAATTGTATCTAACAACCGGCAATGTGCAATACACTGAATTCCCCTTATATACTATTAGAATTTCGCGGCAGTGCGCGTGACGTAATCACGTCAGCGCATAAACCCAGGAGCGTGCGGGCACGCATCATAGGGAAACCAGCTCTGCAAGGGAAAGGATGCATGTGGCGGGCGTCCCTGCCGGAGACATGGGGGGACCCCGCCGCCCACTAGACGACCACGGTTAAGTTTACGCCTTACAGATACAGTATAATTTCTTTCTTCAGCAATCTTCAGCAACAAATTGACACTTTCACTTTATCTGGATAGTATCAGTCGTTGTTATAACAAAGCCATATTTAAGTCTAGATCATTTAATGGATTGTTGTTGACTTAAAAAGGTAACGTCTTTAAACCATGTCTGCTTTTAGTTTACTACTAATGATGGGCAAATTTAAATTTTGATGGCGGCAACAATTCACGGGCATCAAAATTCACACCACCAACTTTTGACGCACATTAAGGTCAATGGGTGTCCGTTCAAATTTTTCACCGGTGGCGAAACACGCAAATTTGACGCAAATTCGTGCCTGGAAAATAACTTCGCCCTTCACTATTTACTACACAATATTTAGCATTATAAAATTGTAAAAGCATGAAAAATAAGAAGCTGAGTTAAGCATTATAATATAATAAAAGCAAGTGTTTGTGTGTGTGGGGGGGGATTAATACATCACTTATCAGAATTAGTATGATGCAGATGGCAATACTGTACTGTAAAGCAATCTGAAATTGTACTTGACTGTTCTTTGTCTCTAAGCTGGAATTTCAACTTTTTGGTGGATTGTATATAAGGATTTTTTTCCATTAATTATAATTTGGCAGACCTGGTGTGCTATTTGATATTGTGTGCCATTTTTTTGCCATTGCAGGTCTTTGAGTGCTCAGGTAATTTATATTCCTATAATTTCTTTTGAATCTTACAAGAACTCTTAAACCCTATATTTCCAGTGATGCATCACCAGTAATTATTTTAGTAAGGCTCATTTTTTTTAAATTACTATCTATGTGGTCAGGGTCGAATTGGGGAGCCCAGGTTAACCTGGGATTCTGCTTTAATGGTCCCCACACACACCCCAGCTGAAAAGCTCCTTCCGCTTCCCCCCCTGCACGTCGCTCTTACGGCCGGGGCCAGGGAGAGGTTGGGGGCAACGGCAATAGTGGGTCTGGGCCCGCCAGGTTTTTTCCCGGCCCAGTCCAACCCTGTATGTGGTGAAATGAATCCTTGGGAATTGGCCCATCCCATGGCAAGTAATTATTATAGAATAGGAGAGAAGATTAGAAATTACTGTAGCAAGCAACCAAATCACAAGGAGATCAAATCTAGAAAGAAAAAACAGAACGGCAACAAACCTTGTTTAGAGTAATCGGCTAAGTTTCATTACTGTGCATGAAGGAGTGAAAGGTAGTAGAAAGGGGTCAAAGCAATGATATGGAAAAGAGTGGGTTTAATTTATTTTTGTTCATGTGCAGTTGTTTTGCTGTAGAGAAAATCAGGAAAGAAGTAAAAAGAAAGATATTTATAGCAGAGGAAAATTACCATAGATATGAAATTTCCTTATGCTGTCATTCAGCATGTTGGGAGAGGGTGTGCAGATTAAATATATGGGTGCAGAGACAATGATGGGGATTTATAGGGTAAGAAGTGTGGCACTGGAAGAGAAAATAGCCTATATTCAAACAAAGGATAGACTTGGGGGCAGATTTATCAAGGGTCGAATTTCGAAGTACAAAAAACTTTAAAAAAATCATTTCATCGAAAGATTAAATCGTTCGAATCGAACGATTCAAATGTTTTTACCGTACGATCGAAGGATTTTTATTTGATGTGTAAAGACTTAGAAAAAGTTTGTAGAAGGTCCCCATAGGCTAACATAGTATTGAAGTCGAAGTTTTTTTAAAGAAACAGTACTTCGATTATGGAATGGCCGAATATTTGAATGATTTTTACTTCGAATCGAAGTCGAAGTTCGAAATTCAAACTATATGTACTTCGAAAGTTCACTCGAACCTTAGTAAATCTGCCCCTAAGAGTAAGAAAGAAAGATGGAATTTCAGTAGGTGTCTGGGAGGGGGAAGAGTAGAGAGCAAAGCATCATAACTACAACTGTTTAAGGTTCACCAGTCATTAAATCATTTGTGAATATTGCTGAAAATGTTTTGTAGGTATTTTGGTAGTTAAGGAGTCTAAAACTGCTAATAATGCCAGTCTTACTTTCTGTATAACCTTCTGTTAAATGCTCCAGAAAAGCACAGGTACAGGTTCTACATGGGGCAAAACAGGTAAAAGGGAAAAAGTGAGAATGGGGTGAAAATATATGGGGTGCCGTTTGTCCCAAATACATTCTGTATACAAAACTATCCCTAATACACAGAATGAATGTCTCTAATGTTATATAAGTATTTGTGACCATACACAGAGAAAAAAAATATACAAAAGACTTATTTCTATTAAAGAATGAAAACAAAATCTGGTTAGTGCACAAAAGGATGTCATTATATCACAAACTCCATTCTGTACAGTTTAACAAGCAATCTGTCGCACAAATGTATAACCTCCATGTAACGGACACACTTATGTGCAAAGTTACTTACAGAATGAATTATGTAAAAACAAAGTTGGACATAATATATAATAGTGTAGCTAATTAGTGCTTGTCAAGCTAGATTTGACTGACAAAATAGATATTTGTGACAGAAAGCAAGATTTTATAGCACAGGATTCATTCTTTCCACAAAATGACAGTTTTGTTTCACAAAACAGATAAAATAACCATTCTTTGAAGCAACACTATCAGACGCATTCCTGAACCAATAAGAACAAAGCTTATTGCCATATACAAACAAGATGAGAAGTGGCAAGCTCTGCTCCACATGGCTAAGGCAAAGTATCTGGCCTGCTATAGAGGGCACCCTCTAATGTCTCCTTGACTTTGTATATGGCAATAAGCTTGACTTGTTAGTTACACTATTATATATTATGTCCAACTTTGTTTTTACATAATTCATTCTGTAAGTAACTTTGCACATAAGTGCGTCCGTTACATGGAGGTTATACATTTGTGCGACCGATTGCTTGTTAAACTGTACAGAATGGAGTTTGTGATATAATGACATCCTTTTGTGCACTAACCAGATTTTGTTTTCATTCTTTAATAGAAATAAGTCTTTTGTATATTTCTTTTCTCTGTGTATCGTCACAAATACTTATATAACATGAGAGACATTCATTCTGTGTATTAGGGATAGTTTTGTATACAGAATGTATTTGGGACAAACAGCACCCCATAAAAATATTTGTAGAGCTCATCTGCATTCATTTTATACACAGATTAATGAGTAGAAATAATGGATAGACGAGTGCCTTAATCTTACAAATTGGAAGCATAATGTATCTGTAAAGAGAAGTTAAAGGGTTAAAAAGGAACCAGAAAACAATCTGTGTTATTTCCCACTGAATCTGTGAATCTGAAGCATTTTCTTGTGCAAAGCATGAGAATATAATAATAGAAGCCATAAACATTAGTGTAACACTTACTTGGGCTATACAGACGAAAAGGAGCTAATGTCCAGCTAGTGAGAGGAGCATGGGTAACATGTGACTCAAATACTTCGGGCTAGGGCCTTCGTTAAGTGGAAGATTTCAGGGATGGTGTAGTGTCACTACAACTCTCAGGCTACTGTGCAATAAAATAGGAAAAGGTGGATGCTAGGAGATTGTTATGGAGAAACAAAAGAATAACAATTTATTTGTTCAAGACAAATGACCTCAGGTTTACTTACAGTCATATGATGTATATGCAAGTAGTATTAGCAGTGCTGAGACAGGCAAAGCTGAGGAATGTGACTCCCATAAGCATTGTAGTCAAGTAGTAATAGGAATCCCAGGCAGATGTACCTTGAAGTGGTCCGGATCCCACCCAGCAGAGTAGTCAGGGAGAAGAAGTCTAAGCCTGACACCCTATCCACTGTGGTCCCTTCACTAAAGGCAATCTAGGAGCCTTGAGAAGCTACTCCCTGCTACAGATCCTCGCTGGAGCACAAAGCTGCTCTTGATATATGTACTCTCTATCTCACCCTCCTAGAGAGTCTATAACAGATATAACCCTGTCTCTAGCTAACCTCATTCATGGGGGTTCCCTGGTCCCCAACTCAGACACTAAAAGTGCTGTCCCTTTAGGGCAATGTCTTTACTGGACCTTGGTGTACCCAGGCTCAATGGGAGTATCCAGATGGTTAGGACACCAGAAGCCAAAGAGGAAGATCCACCCCTTTCCAAACACTAATGGAAGTGTGGAAGGAAATGGTCATTACACCTCTTGGCCATTAACAACAACTTCATACAGATGAAGCCACTTGGATTTGTGTGTTAAATGCATCATGACTCTGGATTAACTGAAGAAACTGTGTTATCTAATGTCATCTTAACTCATTTAATGCATTTAACCTTTTCATTAGCATACCAAAGCACCATTGTTCACAACGGTGAATGCTTTAATTAGATGGGATGTTGTGACGCAATTTTCTGTGTTAAATGGGATAAGAGGGATATCTGGGTTTAGTTATTCTGTGTCAAACATACAAACTGGCTTCATCTGTAAATAGATAAACACTAGATACATGGGCTTTTGCCCAGCAACTAGGGAAAAGGAGGAAGGGCAGGGATCTAAGGTTATAGGGGCATTTTAACCCTATGGGTCCCTGCATTAGTATCACAATTAACACTGGTTTATCAAATTTAAAGCAATTGTTATTATTTTTGTTGGGGAATGAATTCTAACACCTAAAGCAGTGGTTGTCATTTTTTTTTCCATTCAAGTCCCCCCTGAAGGTCTAGCTTTTGGATCCCTCCTTGTAGTTCCACTCTACTTGTTGTTATTCTTTGGTCATGCCCCCCCCCCATATCTCATGAAATAAGTACATGCATTGGATTAATGGAGTAATTCAACCATAGTTGCAAAATATCTAAACAGTAAATATATACATATTTACCCCAAATTTAACCCCAGATGACCTTCAACATATAGTAGGTTTTTAGATGTATCTTTGTACCAGGACTACAAGCATGTATAGCAATGACTGGTAGGAGCCTATATGCCTTGTGCAAACTGGTGAAGTGCTTGATAAAGAAACACGAACACTGTGCATTAGGATATTATGAGCAAATTGTAGTAAAGTGTAAAGAACTGAATATTTTGTAGACTAAAATGTAATTTCATATTTCAGTAGTCAGTAGTTAAGTCTGTAGTCAGGCTATAGATCAGGGTAGGCAAAAACCATGAGTCCAGGCAATAAAATGCCAATAAAAGAGGCCAGGGGTCAAACTCATGAGATCACAGAAGCAGAAATAAGACAGAGACAGGAACTCATATATAGTTAGGAACCTGGGTTATATGGAGCTAGACCACAGAAAATGGTTCAGTGAACCAGCAATGGGAAAGAGAAAGGCTGGATTATAAAGGCCATTTTTAATGGACTTGCTGAAACCTGGCATTAATAAGGTAGGAGGAGGAAAAAGGAAAATTAGAACCGGCTGGGGTTATTAGGGCCATAGAAAATTCTATGACCCTAGTGGCTCAACAAGTAAAAGCACCAGCAGTCTAACATAGTCTAGGATTTGTACCTGACATATTCTGGCACTAGGAGGGTAAATTACCATTCTCCCTGATCGCCTAACTGGTCTTAAGGCTGGGCTGCCCCTGATTTCAACTCATGTTGTATTTATTCATGTGAGTATGTGCTGCTGTGTTGCGCTCAGGAATATGACAAGCTTTTCATGGTGAACTACAGCAATAGTTACCTATTGGTCACCATCAATGTTTATATGATAGTATTTGCTATGAGAAATATTGTGTAGTTACTATCACATCTGTATTCATACTGTCTATTTCTGGAAACACAACAGGACATATTTTCATCTTGAAATAGAGCAGATTGGTCTGATTGTTTTGGAATTATTTTGGCATGAATGTTGTTTGAAATATTTGGTGACTATAATACTTTTAGACAGCATCATAATAAATAATTTTTTGCTGGCTAGTTAATACAATTTATAAGCATTCATTATTTGTACAGTCCCTGTTGTCATGGCTCTTATTCTCTGTCTGTGTTCCTGCTCTTTGTCATTTTGCCTCCAACACATGTCTCCTTTTTAATTCCCAGCAAAGGCTAAATTCCTAAAATAGAAAGGAGCCATACCTCCCAGACCTTGGTTGAGACCCACTGCTGTCAGGTTCTGCCTTTGTTTTAGAGAAGGACGGTGTTTCGTTTCCAAGAGAGCACAAAGGAAGCTGGTGCCACTAACAGTTTAGCCCCAGATGGCTTGAAAACTGCAGCAATTAAAATTATACCAAGAAATAAGGATAAAGCATGACATGATTGAGTAGATTAGTAGAGCTGATTCCATATGTCTTGCTTTCAACTGGTCCCTATGCAACCAGCCACGACTCATACCATTGAACAGCAAATTAATCATGCTAACTGTCAGCCGCTGTCACCATACATCATTCACCCTTTTTTTCTGACTTTTATTTCCTGCTGTACGAAAATGTAATATCAAGGACTTAACATGTAGAACTGGCGTACCTCTGATTGCATTGCTGCACTTAAAATATTGATGACATCCGAAATGCAAATAACTTCAAGCGGAGGTTTTTAAAGAGAAACTAAATGCTGTGAGATTTTCACAAATTGGTTACGGAAAAACTGATCAACTGGGACTTTTTTTTATCATCCTTTTAAAATATAGGTTCTAATGTATTTTCTCGAATAAGTTAATAATCCCATCTGCAGTTCAATATCTTGCATTGGTTGAAGTATGGGTCGAAGGTTGACACAAGGCTGGTGGCACCTTGAGTTACTGAAACTCAGAGTATAAATAATTCTAAAGTCATACAGTCACTGCAGAAATGTTTATGGCACGCTGTACACTATATTGATCATTCTGGATATCAATACTGTAGATATTTCGATTGAGTTTTTTATATGCCATAAATAGGCATAAGGATTCCTTGCAATGTATAGTTGCCCACTGGGATTGCCAGTTGTAGAATACATCTGCAACCCTCCTATTACAAAATGTCTAATAATGGCACTGCACAAGGTATTTGTTAGAGATTCACCAGGTCTATAGTTTAAACTGACCCCTATTATGTTAAAAGGAAATTAATTTCTAAACAGTCAGGGAAGTGTTAACAAATGTTATAGCATTTTGAGTAACTGAGAATCCATTAGCATTTTACGGCTTGAGTTTTAATAAAAAATATATAATATGTTTGATATTTATTGAAAGCAAAAAACTTGAATGTAAACCTTGCATCTAAAAACTTGCCCATTCTTGAAGAAGTCAAATGGGGCTGTCCCAGGCAAAATGTAACAACTGTTCAATTTGAGGTTTTTTTTGAGAGCTTGTAGACCCATTGAAAAGGATGAAAAGGATGAGTAGAATACAAACTCAGTGCACTTGTGCTTTTTTTTAATTGTTTGATTAGATCAAGTTATTTATTAAAATGTTTTAATAAATAAGCAAACAATGGAGTTTACCAAAAAAATTTAATTTATTCGAATTGAAGAAAAACCTCTAAAATTCACAAATTCGAATTTTGATAAATAGACCCTAAAGTAGTTTGGTAGAATAATTGTAGTTTGGTTGATAGAATTTATGATCTGGAAACCAGTCATCCAGTTAGCTCTCAAATATGGCAGGGATTTCCAGTTAAGTTCTGTTTAGTTCTATTTAAATAATTTATAAGTTTTGATGTTAACTAAGCAAGGTTAAATCCATGTTGATGAAAAACAAGTTTATTGCTTTTTTAACATTTACATGTTCACGAGTAATAGCCCATGGTGAGTTTTGCCTTTAACAGAATCTCTAGTTGGTACTTCATTGTCGAAATTCTGGAAAATACCCTTCAGTAGAAAATAAAGGATATCACTCTGACCCTACAGGTACAAATGTAGGTCAGGCAATTATTGCTCAAAATGCGTCACTAAGCCCACATTGCACTGGATTCTTATTATTGTGCGCTGAAGAGTGTATGGTCACCCTTGTAATTTATAGCTCTATCTGCCATTACCCTTAAGGGCTACAATCATTTAAATGGAAAGCACCACAGATTAATAAGCACCCTTTGACTGTGCTTAAAGGGATACTGTCATGGGAAAATTGATTGAAGTTTATCATGTCCAGAGTCACATGACTTGGGACATCTGGGAAATTGACAATATGTCTAGCCCCATGTCAGATTTCAAAATTGAATATAAAAAAATCTGTTTGTTCTTTTGAGAAATTGATTTCAGTGCAGAATTCTGCTGGAGCAGCACTATTAACTGATTCATTTTGAATTCTTTTTTTTCCCATGACAGTATCCCTTTAATGCTGGGTACTCCAAAAAGATTCAGTAGCCCTAAGGCATGATGCACTCCATTACAGATATATACCTTATGTGAAAATCCCAGATCTACTTAATAGATCTCATGTGAAGATCCCATTTTTACAGAATATCCAGATGTTCAATGCTCAACTCAAATGTTAACACATCCATTATATAACAAGGCTAAAATGAAGTTATACGTACTAGAAGGCAACTGAATTTATTTGCGGCTCTCAAAAACTTCAGTTCATTAGAGGCGTACTGTCGCAAACTGGTTTTTTGCCTCGAAATGACACTGTATTTCTTCCTCCCAAACTCTTATTCATTCTGGTTTTTAAAACTTGGCATGAGCTTGTTGAAGTTTACTGCTCTGTTAAGCTATTTTTCACACAGTGTTCTGTGTTTCTCTTGCAGGCTTAAATATCCTCTGGGTAAATTGCATTTTGGTCAACATCTGGCCTTTTGTATTAAGAACCAGTGGTGGTCTGAAATCCTTCCTGAGCCATATGACACATTCTTTAATATGGCTAATTCTGATAAATAAAGTACTTACTGACTATACCGTTTTTTAAATGTATATGTATTCCAGATTCCTTTTCTTTGCACATGGAGGAATGAAATATTAAGGGCCTATTTATCATCAAATTATTTACACATGAAAAAAAGTATTAACAGTGTAAAACAACTGTGAATTTAAAAAAGTATGTCTGGTGTCTGTTCTGCTTCTAGATTTGCTGTTTATAATTGCATTCTTTTTATGGTGTTACCCATTCAAGTCAATGGGAAAAAATGAGGCTAGCAATAATGAGACAGTGATGGGTGATCGCCTTTTTTACACATCAATATTTAAGTAGGAGGAACTTTAAACAAAAGATGTTACAGCAGAAATTTATACACAGCTTATGCAATATGCAATTTTTTTTATACACCGATGCCTGTCAATCAAATACTGGAGTTGAGTATTTAATCACCAGTTTTACACCCTTTAAACAGGCATATCTTGCCCACTACCACTATAAACTGCCTTGGTGTTAGCTTAGTTTTTGGGCAAATGTGGTACCATTTTGTGTTTAGAGTAGGATGAACGAGGTGTAAGTAAGACTGTACTGTTACAGTTGTAGTTAATCAGCAGTAATGAAGCAATCTTTTTTAACCAGTGCTCCTTTTATTAAAACCTCAAACTGAGTTCTGCCATATTCCACTTATTAATGTTATCAACACACGCCAACAAGCATTTTGAGTTTGGCTATACCTTACATCAATGATCCCCAACCAGTGGCTTGTGAGTAACATGTTGCTCACCAATATCTTGGATGTTGCTCCCAGTGGCCTCAAAGCAGGTGCTTATTTTTTAATTTCTGGCTTGGAGGCAAGTTTTGGTTGTATAAAAACCAGATCTACTGCTAAACACAACCTCCTGTAGGTGCCCAGTCCACATAGGGGCTACCAAATAGCCAATCACAGCCTATATTTGGCAACCCAGGATTTTTTTTCATGCTATTGTTGCTCCGCAACTCTCTTTACATTTGAATGTGGCTCACAAGTATAAAAGGTTAAGGACCCCTGCCTTACATCTTTAAAATACAGGTATGGGACTTGTTATCCAGAATGCTCAGGATTTTGAGGATAAGGGATCTTTCTGTAATTTGCATCTTCATAGTTTGTCTACGTGAAAATACTGTCATTTCTCTATGAAATAAACCAAATAGGATTTTTTGCCTTCAATAAGGATGAATTATATCATAGTTGGGATCAAGTTCAATGTATTGTTTTATTATTACAGAGAAAAAAAATCTGAGTTAGCTATGAGGAAAAACTGGCCAAATTGGGGATGTTCACGCTGGAGAAGAGGCGCTTAAGGGGTGATATGATAACTATGTATAAATATATAAGGGGATCATATAAAAATCTCTCTAATGCTTTATTTACCAGTAGGTCTTTCCAGCTGACACAAGGTCACCCATTCCGATTAGAAGAAAAGAGGTTCCGCCCCAATATTTCCGAAAGGGGTTTTTTACAGTGAGAGCTGTGAAGATGTGGAATTCTCTCCCTGAATCAGTTGTACAGGCTGATACATTAGATAGCTTTAAGAAGGGGTTGGATAGTTTTTTAGCAAGTAAGGAATACAGGGTTATGGGAAATAGCTCATAGTCCAAGTTGATCCAGGGACTAGTCCGATTGCCATTTTGGAGTCAGGAAGGAATTTTTCCCCCTCTAATGCAAATTGGAGAGGCTTCAGATGGGTTTTTTGCCTTCCTCTGGATCAACTGGCAGATAGGTAGTTTATAAAAAAAAAAAAAAAAAAGTTGAACTCGATGGACATGTGTCTTTTTTCAACCTTACTTACTATGTTACTATGTTACTATGAGTTATTTTATTATAATGGAGTCTATGGGAGATGGCCTTCTTGTAATTCTGAGCTTTCTGGATAACAGGTTTTCGGATAATGGTTCCCGTACCTGCATCAGTATACACTTGGCAACTACAGCTTAGATGGGAAATCATGAACAGTGATTTACTACCAATCACTCAAAAAGAAAAAAAAATATCAGTGCTCAAGTTCAGCCAATGAAAATCCCATTTCATTTTACAAAGAAAAATTAAAGTGATAGTACCACAATTTGGGCAAAATATGCAAGCTCATGTGCCACATCAAGTCCCCTCCTTTTACACGGTCTACTGTGTACTGGCATTTGCACAGTTATCCAGAATGCTTAAATAATTAAATAAATCCAAACAGATTGTTTTGCCAGTAAGGATTCATTATATATGATTTGGAATCCAGTACAAGGTACTGTTTAATTATTACACAGAAAAAAGGGTAATCATTATTAAAAATGAGAGTTATGGGCTTAAAATGCACTCTGTGGGAGATGACCTTCCTGTAATTCAGAGCTTTCTGGATAACAGGCTTCCGGACAACAGATCCAATACCACTACTAAATATTAAGGTGCATTATATAAGCACTGTCTATCTTGACAGCGCTATATAAATAAATGATGATGATTATACCCCTAGCAACAATGCAAATTATGTGTGACTAAGTGGTATAACCATGTTCACAAACACCTTTTACTCTAGGAGATATAGGAGCCCTTTCAGTCCCTGAGCCCCTAGCAACAATATACATTTTGTACAACTGAGGGGTAAAACCCTGTTCACTTTGCCTTTGCTCAGAAACTCTGAGATCAGCAAGGAAGCTTCTTAGTCCCTGCTAGTTAAGATAAAATATATCCTTTCCAGCACTCCTGTGTTAATTCCTTTAAATACATTTTACAAATTGATATGATGGCGTTAGTACCATACGTTGCTACTGAGAGCTTAATGATCATAAATTCTTCTAAAGCTCCTAAATTAAAAAGGGTAAGTTAATGAATTTCTAACACCCAATCTCGCATAAAACAAGTTGTTGCTTGGGGTTTAATGTATATAAATGCAGGATAAAGTAGGCCACCACAGTCCATAAGGCTGTACGATTGTCATCAGCAATGGGTTACAAGTGGCTTTTGAGAAAGGCACGAGTAACAAAGGAAAGAAGAAAAGAAGGTATAGTCGGAAAAACCTTGTGAAAATGTGGAGTGACTTAAAGTACATATTATTTAACTATATTTTTAGCATATTTAACTTTGTAATGGTTTATATTTAATGGTTTATCATTATATTTGTCTTAAACTAAACTACACATACCAGCGGTGTACTATGTGAATATCTCCTGCTATCCCTATTACCCTGCTTTTGCTGTATCCTCTCTTGTTCAACTCTCATTTCTCTGTAGCCCGGCTGTCTGGCTCTCTGTACAGCTGGGAAATTGTTTTTGAGTTTTGTTAACAATGATACTTAGTCAGACCGTCACGGCTTTACCTGTGTTTTTACCACAGTTCTATAAATACAGCATCGTGGTCAGTTATCAGAATGGAATCATTCACAGCAGCCATTCCTCTGAATGTTTATTTCCCCTGACGGATAATTCTTGCTGAACTTAACCCCTGTTAAACTGTTCCTAGAGGCTCTGTGGTGCAAAGTGAATGTTTTTTGTAGACAGGACAATCTGGGAAGCTAAAACCACCTGCCTTCAGAAATGATTGACCTTTAACACCCAACCTATTAAACACTTTGTATGGACCTAACTGATTTCTTGGGATTTATAGAAGACGGCCTGAAATCCAGCGAAAGGGTTAAGTCCAGAAATTCATTTTTGCACAAACCTTAGCCTTAGGCCTCATGCAAAGTCTAATTTTACTCGTGTGCTGTGGGATTTCTTTGTGTTTATGCAGAGAATTTTGATGAATTGTATTATAGCTCTCATCACACCTTTCGCAGAGTTAATTGAAGCATCCACTAGCCTTTCATTTTAAGCAACGGTTTAGCATTCTTTATAAGCAAACCATCCAGAATATAATGATTTTGTCTTTTTCTCTAAATACGTTTCCAGATCCATTTAGCATTTGTGGAAGAATCTGATATCCACCAGCTCCTCCAATCCTTTTCAGTGAATCTTGTTCCCATTCACAGTTGTGTACAGGATGAATAGATATTCTTAATTAAATGACACATGCTCTTGTATGATTATTTTCATTAAATAGTCTACATTGCCTGACCACCAAGGGCTGAACCCCAAACTGACTTCTTCAGCTCTGCCACATAAAAGCATGGGCAACCTCATTGGAAGAAATGTAGGCTTTATAATAGCTTTATTACAATAATTGAACAGTACACATGATGCCAGCTGCTTCATATGTCAGCAGTCACATAGTGCCAACGCAAATGGGTTCTCCTGTCACTCGAAAGGGCATAGCTATGGGCTAACATCTCCTCTGCGGCTTAAAGGAAACCCCCAAAAATGAATACTTAAGCAACAGATAGTTTATATCATATTAAGTGGATATTAAAAGATCTTACCAAGCTAGAATATATAGTTAAGTAAATGTTGCCCTTTTCTTGGAATAAAGTCCAGTAGGGTGGAATTCAAGTGAATCCAAATTACTCAAAACAATGAAAATGCCATCACTCTGATAACAAAAACATTGATTAGCCCCTGTGTTTACTAGTGTCAAGCAAAAATTAAAACTTCTCCGGGGTGTAGGGAACACTGCATTATGGGTAACTCATTATGGGTAAAGCATGGGGGGGGTCATTTTGGCATCTCTTAAAGCAATACTGACACGTTTCTATAAAAATCATAGGAACGTGTCATTATCAAGTAGATGCTGCCCCAGGAATAGTTCCCCCTCAAAGCCCTACTCAAACCTGCCCCAGCCCTGCGAACCGTTGTGAAGCCGACCCGCTGACACTACTAACGGATCTTCCACGTTGCTTCAGTGATGCTGGGATGGGGACAGAGCGATCCTTCCATAGGCCAAAGTCCTGTTTACATTCGTATGCAGCCTATGGAAGGATCGTGCCGCCCACAGCCCAGTGTCATTGGAACAGCACAGAAGATCTCTTAGCAGTGTCGTAGGGTCGGGTATAATGATATGATGTACATTTGTTAATATGTAATTATCTGTAGATAATAAAAGCTGTGGCCTTTCATGCTCAAAACTGGAAGTGTTTTTTCTGTGTCTTGAGGGGAGGGTAAACGGGGAAATTGGTAAGGTAGGTACTTGCTTATCCCCTGCTGCAACTATTATATTGTATACTTCATTTCTGTATTCATTTCTCTATTAACTCTAGACCAGGTCTTGTTATCACACATGACTCTAATATATCACTAAGGTCTTGAAGATACAAGGCTTATCTTAAACAGGATGGTTTTATGGAACCAAGCATATATTAGAAATCTCAACCCATTTCTGGATGTTGAGCCTCCTGCTTTTATTCTAAGCCATCTCAGCCGTTAGATGGGGACAGCTCCCTGAATGACAGCCCAAAGAGGTTGCTCTAGTAGTGACCCTTAAATTGTCCTCGCTTTTGATTAGGATTTGCCCTGCATGTCTTAACCTGTACCATCTATGTGGATTACACACTGAGCCGTATTACATTAAACATCCACAATTTCACTAATGGAAGATCATCATATTACAATTGAGAAATATTCTTGCAAGGATTTTATCTTCAGCAAATACTTTACGCAGCTGAATACATATTTAGGAAACAAAAAAAAAAATATCAATGTTACACAAAGAGTAAATATATAGTTTCCGTGATATCGGATACTTGACTCGTGTAAAACTATAAAACAGAAAGGAGCTGAATCACTTTAGAGTTTCCATTACCACCGATAAAAGAATAAAAAGCTTTCTAATACTTTAGATAATGCTGTTCTGTAACAGACCTCTCTTCAAACATAATCCGTTTAATAGTCATGTTTCATGGAGAGGAACATTCTCTCGTTAAGTTCCATTGAGGTTTAATCTGTCAGCCCTACAGATTCTTTTCATTCTTTTGCTTAAATTATATTAATTTTCATTTTAACCAATTTAACAGGAGGTGGAATAATTATTTCCTCAGCAAATACCAACTTCTCTGTCATTGAATAGCCTGAAGGAGTCGTGTATATTTGCCTGCATTTACTCTGCAAACCACAACTTGCTTTAAGGGGAACTACAGCTAAACGGCATGTTCAAAGTACATAGGAACAATTATTACAAACATACATGCATTAATAACAATCTTATACATTATTGTACTTGATACATTGACATGCACAAGGATTCACATGACCTTTAGACTTGAGCATCTGTTCTACAGAGGAAGATATTGTTCCTGGATTTCTTTTGAAAAACCCAGCAGACTATCGGGGTCATTTATTAAGAGCCCCAATGGAAGGGCAAGAGCAGTTAGATCACTAAGGGGTACAAAAGTGAGCCTCTTTGTGTTCATTCAAAGAACAATTCCATGCAGTGTTTGGCTGCACTCTGCCCTATTGCACATATGGCATGCAGAGGCAGTGGTGGGAGTATTGGTGATACCAAATGCAGCAGCACTGTATACACTGTATACATCGGGGGGCAAAGTTTTCTGTGCTCTGTTTTGATACAAAATGACCTGCCACAATTCTTCTATATGCAGAGCAGGGCACAACGCACAAAAAAACATGGCAGATGTACCCCTTTTTGCACTGTGCACCCTGTTCTGCACATATATTACATTGCATAAAGGCATCAAAAAGATACAAGTGCAAAATGGCCCATTCCCATTTAAACAGTAAAAAATATAAGGCAGCTTTCAACAAATTACAATTGTATCTTTGTATACCATAAATGATTAAGATGGTTACACACCAGTCTGCTATAAAGACGTATTCTTTTATTTATTTATTTTAATTCTGTTATGTGCAGTGGTCAGAAGTTTTCTTTCCTTTTTATAATTCTTCTTTTTAATTGGGTCAATAAT
Source organism: Xenopus petersii (assembly GCA_038501925.1). Classification (NCBI taxonomy): domain Eukaryota; kingdom Metazoa; phylum Chordata; class Amphibia; order Anura; family Pipidae; genus Xenopus; species Xenopus petersii. The sequence goes on along the minus strand of CM076678.1, from coordinate 110,031,001 downwards.
ACAACATTATATGAATTTATATTTGTTATGACCGTTGGTTGCCTCTTAATAAAAGATTCTGCTAGAGCCTCTCCTTATTTAGCAGTCTGAATTAAATCCCCCAGCTGGATTTGATGGCTGTTTCTAAAATGCCTAATAGTACATTTGGAGATTTGAACATGCAGGGGGCATGACCTCAAGAATAATGGATCATCCAATCTCCTTTGTGGCGCAATTATTTGTAATGAGTTATACAACCAGAGGGTTAATAGGAGGGGATGTTGTTTTTCCCCATGAATAAATGCTTTACAGAAGAAAAATCCCAAGTGCAAGCATATATTATTTATTTCATGGCATATAAGTGCTGCAGTATTTATGGTCACCAATATTTTAGGACATTTATCAAGCCTGAAATATTTATATGATTGAGTAATTGATACTGGAATATGATCACTGGCTGGCACAGATGGAAGCATGTTTTTTACCAATCTACTTTCTTACCTTAACCAATAGACAAGCAAGAGTTACAGTGGGCACCTCAATTAGACCATAAAAAAGGTTCCATGAGTTATTGATGAGGAAAGTGTGACATTAAATACAGAATTAACAGACTATGGGGCAAATTTACTTACCTTCGAAGTTGCGCCAGTGTTGGCTTCACTAACATCCGAAGTTGGCTCAGGGAGGTGAAAGGTAGCGAAGTTGCGTTAGTGTTAATTCGTCAAGCAAGCGAAGTTACACTAGCGATGCCTAATTTACATACGGCACCAAGTTAAAGTACAATGGACGTATATGTAGCAGCAAATACATTGCACTACACAAGCCTGGGAAAGCTTCAAATAAAATAGAGTTGTTATATTGCCCTACACATGTGCCCACTGTATAGTTTAGGTGCCATATGTTAGGAAATGTAGGGGGGAAGGAGGGTACCCCAAAAGAAATTTACGCCAAAAAGACGCCAGCGTTTTTTGCGACTTTGAAAAAATTTCAGCTTTTTGTGAAGCAAGCCCTATCTACTCTTTTGCACTTTGCCTGATCTGAGGTGGCGAAGGCAAGTCTGGCGCAAGAGGTAACGTTCAGTAAAATGCGCAAGTTAGTGAATTAGCATAGTTACGTCCCTTCGCCATAGCGCAAATTCGTCTGGCATAAGGGTGCGAAGTAGGTCCACTTCGCTAGCGAATTTACGCCAACGCCCGTTAGTAAATCGGCAAAGTAACAAAATGATGTCCCATGGGCGTTAGCAGTAACAAATATCAGCAAAAAGTAACCACCCTATGCATCAGCAGTTTCCTACATCTTACAATACTGAGATCATGAAGTGCTCTCAATATGGAGGCCCATTTATTAAAGGTTCAATTTTAGCAGTGTTAGAGCTTTCTGAAACTGAGATTAAAAAAAATTTCTCTAAAACCACGAGTGCCATGAAATGTATTATAAAATCAGAATAAAAATTGTACGAATGGGACAAACCCTGAATAAGGCACTATGAATTCCTAAAAATGTACGTTTTTCAGACAATTACTAGTGAAAAAAATGCAAAAAAACCCCTTAAAAGTCAGAATGGCTAAAAAAAGGTCCAATAGGATCAACGCAGTTCCCATTGACTTTGCTGTATTAGAGTTTTTCGTGATTTTTACATTTTGAGAGTTTTATAGAAATTTAAAAACACACATTTTTAGAGAATAAAATCGAATTTGTCAAAAAAAATATAAATCCGAATGTTAGTAAATTGCCCCATAGTGTTATGACAGCCTTGGGCTATAACATATAGTAGAGTATCAATAGCCAACAGACATTAGAGGAATTGCTCAGTAGCAACAGTTTGTGATGACTGTCACCACCCTGCAGTCCTCTAGTTAACCAGTTCAGGTGCTTACAACAATACACAAGTAATTAAAATTCCATTTTTATTTCACTTATTTTAAAAAGCAGACCACGCTGCCAACTACACACCACACAGCACTGAAAATCCATTTCAGAGAAGCTGGACCGTGTCCATAAAATACACACACTTAAAAACATAGAATGGACGTAGGGGGATATTTCAACACAAGTAATGCTTCAATCTCAGACCTCCAAAGTAAAGTGCCGATAAATTCAATTGACTGCCCGCCAACTATATATTCAATTAAAGGTTCTAAGTGGCCTAATTTTCAGCCAATCTTATGGCTCTGAGTTCGCTGTATCCCCCACACCTCCCTTCCGTAATTTTCCCAGAGAACACTACCTGGCTACGTTGGGAGCGTGTAAGGGCTGATCCCCTAACGTCCACCTATGCCTCCCGACGCGTTTCACCGGTTACCCGGCTTCTTCAGGGGCATAAGTGAGTTGCGCGTGTCCAAGTTCGGTTTAAATAGGGTTCCGGTTTCTTTGCTGGGCTGGATGCGTCTCCATTTCCGCATACGTCACCAACGTGAAGTTCGACCTCCGCCCACCTCATGAGTCAGCGCGGCTCCGCACGATGTGCGCATGCGTGGCGCTACATTCTAATCAGCGTCGCTTCTGTACTGACTGCGCATGCGTTTAGACTTCTCATGATGTCACACCAAGCCGCTTCATACCCAATGCGCATGCGTTGCCATGTTAACAACAGTTGTACGTCTCTGCATTCCTAGACCGTCCTATTAGTGTCCCAAATGCGCATGCGCCATCTGATGGGATGGTGCGCTTGTATGGAATGGTATATGTCTGCCAGTTCTTCTTAATGATTTACTGGGCATGTAACAATTCTAATGTACCAATAATATATGTAATATGGATAATGGTCGTTAGGAATCAAATATAGGTAACTGGAAGAAATAATATTGATAGTTTGATGGTAACAAATAAATGGGTATATTTCATATATGATGAATTATTGGAAGGTAGGCATATTGCCTCATTCAAGCGGAGGACCGGACCCCATTCAAAATATAAAAGAGTAAAAAAAAAAACTTTTTTTTAATAGTGAAAAAATACAGGAAATAACAAAAGTGAAGAGAGAAAAAAATAATAATTTTTGAATGTTTTTAAGAAAACTATTTTAAAAGAAAAAACGATTTATTTTAAAGTAAATAATCGGAAATAGAATATATATTATAGGAAGGGGCTGAATGTGAAGCCTTCATTTAGGCCTGACGGTGCTTTGGTATTTAACCAATAGATCCATTCCGCTTCACGTTGAAGCAGTTTGTTGTCCAAATCTCCAACTCTGGTGGTGGATTTAATATGGTCAACAGCTGTGAATTTCATTGTTGTATGGTCTCCATTGTGGTAGAAATTTACATGGTTAGCAACCGAAGTGTTCCTTTTATTACGTACGTCGCCCACGTGTTCTAATACACGTCTCCTAAATTCTCTTTTTGTCTTTCCAACGTATTTCTTGCCACATACACATTCCATTATGTATATGACCCCCATGGTCTTGCAGTTCATAAATTGTTTCAGGATGTATTCATTCTTATCTAGTCTGCCAGTGACCATGGTGCTCTTGCATACATAAGAGCATGCTAGGCAGTGTCCGCATCTGTAGCATCCCTTGGTCTTGTTTGTTAGCCATGTGGATTGTGCCGGGTTACTATAGTGACTACGTATGAGTCTGTCATTTAAATTTTTGCTCCGTCTATAGGTAATTTTGGGATGGTTACCAATGACCTCTTTGAGATCAGCATCTTGTTCCAGGATATACCAATGTTTCTGTAATATGTTAAAGATTTCTTTATGTTGGCTACTGTAATCACCAATGAGTCTTATTTGTTGTTTGCCATTTAATCCCTCTTCTGATTTGCTGGAATTTTTTTTGAAATTTTTATGGTTTTTTGGGATGAGTAGGTTGCCATGGTCAGATTCTAGAGCTCTCTTGTACGCTTTTTTTAAACAGTTGTGGCTATATCCTCTCTGTTTAAACCTTTCATAAAGTTTTTTTGCTTCAATTTTAAAATTATCTAGGGTACTGCATATCCTTCTAACACGGAGGTATTGTCCCGTGGGTATGCCTTTGATTAAATTGCTCGGATGTTGACTCTTGGCGTGCAATAGATTATTGGTGGCGGTATTTTTCCTATAGACCGAGGTTTGTAAGTTATGTTCATCTCGATACATATGAATATCAAGGAAGTTTACAGAGTCATGGCTGATTTCTGACGTGACACGTAAATTGATTATGTTTATGTTTAGTTTTTGGACGAATTCATCAAATTTAGCTGTTGTTCCGCTCCAGATTAACACTACATCATCTATGTAGCGCAGCCAGAGCGTGATGTGTTGTGAATATTCAATAAGATCGTCACTAAAAACATAATTTCTTTCCCACCATCCCAGATATAGGTTAGCATAAGTGGGGGCGCAGGTGCTCCCCATGGCGGTCCCTCTTATTTGGTGGTAGTATTTCCCACTGAAAGTAAAGTAATTGTGTTTGAGGATGAATTCTAATAGTTCTAATACGAACTGGTTATGTTGACTAAACTGCTGGCCTCTTTGTTTGAGAGTGTCACTTACTGCTCTTAAACCGATATCATGTAGAATACTTGTATAGAGGGATTCCACATCTAGACAAGCTAAAAATTGATCCTCCTGAAGGGTGATACCTTCCAAATGTCTGAGTGCATCCATGGAGTCTTGTATAAATGATGGTAAGCTCGTTACAAAGGGTTGTAGAATTTTATCTATATAAATGCTACTGGGTTCAGATAGACTACCTATCCCCGATACAATGGGACGGCCAGGAGGTGAATTGGGATTTTTATGCACTTTTGGTATGGTATAGAACGTAGGGATTATTGGTGTTTTTACTTTCATGAACTCAAATTCATCCTTGCTTATTAATTGCATATCCCTTGCATTTTGTAAGATTGACACCAAATCTGTTAGGAATGTTTGAGTAGGATCACCGGACAGTAATGTGTAACAACTGGTGTCCTTTAATTGCCGTAGGCATTCTTGTACATACAGGTGCCTATCCTGGATAACAATATTACCCCCTTTGTCACTTGGTTTAATAACTATCTCTTTGTTGCTCTCCAATTGTGATAAACCCTGTCTTTCCTTCCAGGAGAGATTATTCATGAGGTGTGGTCCCAGTGCAGATTTTTTGTGTAATGACTTTAGATCATGTGTACAACCCTCAAGAAATACTTCCACCTTCGAACTGATTGTGTTGGGAGGTGTAAAGTTACTTTTCGGTTTTAATGAAGTAAAGGGACCTTTTTCATCCACTCTATAGTTATCATTATCCTCCAATAAACCACAGAGATTTTTTAGAGCAATTAGTTCCTCTGCTGACCATACCGATTGTTTATTTTCTTTGCTAAAATGCTTATATAAGAGTAATTTTCTACCAAACAGATGAAGATCTTTGATCCAGTTGAACATATTAAAGCCACTGGATGGTGAAAAAGACAACCCATGTTTGAGTGCTTTAATTTGATGCTCAGTGAGGTTGTGTTTGGAAAGGTTAATGATCTGGAGTGTATGGGGGTTGTTACTTGTTGTAGCGATACCCCCATTTCTGTCGATCTCTCAAAGTGCGCTCCTCCAGATGGCGTGTCTCCAAAAAAGGAGGAGGTTTGGAGGTTGCTGCACTGGGAGGTGGACCATTACTGCCTTTCCCCTTTCTATCTCTCCCCATTTTTTTATGACTGTAGCGGCCATAACCTTTATTTTGTAGTGAAGTATCACTTAATTCACTCTCTGATGTATAAGAGTCACTGGTAGGGAGATCTTGATTTCTACTTCTATCAAGCCCTTTTTCCACACGATAAACTTCCCCTTTTTCGAAATCTATGAGATCTCTATTGAATTTTTTCCATTTCCTGGTTTTGAGTTCTGATACTAGTTTCTCTATATTGCTTTGTAAATCAGTTTCCAATTTTTTAAAAAGGACATCATCTTTAAAGGGCTGGATAGATTTTAGGTCAGACTCCACCTCCTTATTAGTTTGTTCTAATTGTGCTTCTTCTGTTACTTTAATGAGATTTATTAATTCCAAAGAGCATTTTGTTAGAATGTTGTTCCATTTGTCATTGAATTCTTTGGTACATAAATGCTCTGCTGGATTTAATTTAATTCTAAGACCTCTAGGAACAATTTTATGACTTAGATATTTTTCCCATGTGAGTAATTCCCACCACAACTTCGTTTGTTTCACCATCCCCCGTTTGAGATTTTTAAACAGATCCACAATCCTAGGGCTGTCCAGACTGCAATTAAGACTTTCAGGCCCTTCTTTAAATAATTCATTAGCCTCCTCCCTCCATTTATTAAAGTATTGTGGGTTAGAAAGAAAGCCCGACATTTTTCTAAATGTGTAAGTACTCAAAGAAAGAGAATAAACTCAGAAGCTATACAATTGATCTAATTGAGTAGCAGTAACCAAGTGATACAAAGTATCAACACACCCGCAAGTTAAATATTGTATCAATAGCCAACAGACATTAGAGGAATTGCTCAGTAGCAACAGTTTGTGATGACTGTCACCACCCTGCAGTCCTCTAGTTAACCAGTTCAGGTGCTTACAACAATACACAAGTAATTAAAATTCCATTTTTATTTCACTTATTTTAAAAAGCAGTGGATGAAAAAGGTCCCTTTACTTCATTAAAACCGAAAAGTAAATTTACACCTCCCAACACAATCAGTTCGAAGGTGGAAGTATTTCTTGAGGGTTGTACACATGATCTAAAGTCATTACACAAAAAATCTGCACTGGGACCACACCTCATGAATAATCTCTCCTGGAAGGAAAGACAGGGTTTATCACAATTGGAGAGCAACAAAGAGATAGTTATTAAACCAAGTGACAAAGGGGGTAATATTGTTATCCAGGATAGACACCTGTATGTACAAGAATGCCTACGGCAATTAAAGGACACCAGTTGTTACACATTACTGTCCGGTGATCCTACTCAAACATTCCTAACAGATTTGGTGTCAATCTTACAAAATGCAAGGGATATGCAATTAATAAGCAAGGATGAATTTGAGTTCATGAAAGTAAAAACACCAATAATCCCTACGTTCTATACCATACCAAAAGTGCATAAAAATCCCAATTCACCTCCTGGCCGTCCCATTGTATCGGGGATAGGTAGTCTATCTGAACCCAGTAGCATTTATATAGATAAAATTCTACAACCCTTTGTAACGAGCTTACCATCATTTATACAAGACTCCATGGATGCACTCAGACATTTGGAAGGTATCACCCTTCAGGAGGATCAATTTTTAGCTTGTCTAGATGTGGAATCCCTCTATACAAGTATTCTACATGATATCGGTTTAAGAGCAGTAAGTGACACTCTCAAACAAAGAGGCCAGCAGTAGTCAACATAACCAGTTCGTATTAGAACTATTAGAATTCATCCTCAAACACAATTACTTTACTTTCAGTGGGAAATACTACCACCAAATAAGAGGGACCGCCATGGGGAGCACCTGCGCCCCCACTTATGCTAACCTATATCTGGGATGGTGGGAAAGAAATTATGTTTTTAGTGACGATCTTATTGAATATTCACAACACATCACGCTCTGGCTGCGCTACATAGATGATGTAGTGTTAATCTGGAGCGGAACAACAGCTAAATTTGATGAATTCGTCCAAAAACTAAACATAAACATAATCAATTTACGTGTCACGTCAGAAATCAGCCATGACTCTGTAAACTTCCTTGATATTCATATGTATCGAGATGAACATAACTTACAAACCTCGGTCTATAGGAAAAATACCGCCACCAATAATCTATTGCACGCCAAGAGTCAACATCCGAGCAATTTAATCAAAGGCATACCCACGGGACAATACCTCCGTGTTAGAAGGATATGCAGTACCCTAGATAATTTTAAAATTGAAGCAAAAAAACTTTATGAAAGGTTTAAACAGAGAGGATATAGCCACAACTGTTTAAAAAAAGCGTACAAGAGAGCTCTAGAATCTGACCATGGCAACCTACTCATCCCAAAAAACCATAAAAATTTCAAAAAAAATTCCAGCAAATCAGAAGAGGGATTAAATGGCAAACAACAAATAAGACTCATTGGTGATTACAGTAGCCAACATAAAGAAATCTTTAACATATTACAGAAACATTGGTATATCCTGGAACAAGATGCTGATCTCAAAGAGGTCATTGGTAACCATCCCAAAATTACCTATAGACGGAGCAAAAATTTAAATGACAGACTCATACGTAGTCACTATAGTAACCCGGCACAATCCACATGGCTAACAAACAAGACCAAGGGATGCTACAGATGCGGACACTGCCTAGCATGCTCTTATGTATGCAAGAGCACCATGGTCACTGGCAGACTAGATAAGAATGAATACATCCTGAAACAATTTATGAACTGCAAGACCATGGGGGTCATATACATAATGGAATGTGTATGTGGCAAGAAATACGTTGGAAAGACAAAAAGAGAATTTAGGAGACGTGTATTAGAACACGTGGGCGACGTACGTAATAAAAGGAACACTTCGGTTGCTAACCATGTAAATTTCTACCACAATGGAGACCATACAACAATGAAATTCACAGCTGTTGACCATATTAAATCCACCACCAGAGTTGGAGATTTGGACAACAAACTGCTTCAACGTGAAGCGGAATGGATCTATTGGTTAAATACCAAAGCACCGTCAGGCCTAAATGAAGGCTTCACATTCAGCCCCTTCCTATAATATATATTCTATTTCCGATTATTTACTTTAAAATAAATCGTTTTTTCTTTTAAAATAGTTTTCTTAAAAACATTCAAAAATTATTATTTTTTTCTCTCTTCACTTTTGTTATTTCCTGTATTTTTTCACTATTAAAAAAAAGTTTTTTTTTTTACTCTTTTATATTTTGAATGGGGTCCGGTCCTCCGCTTGAATGAGGCAATATGCCTACCTTCCAATAATTCATCATATATGAAATATACCCATTTATTTGTTACCATCAAACTATCAATATTATTTCTTCCAGTTACCTATATTTGATTCCTAACGACCATTATCCATATTACATATATTATTGGTACATTAGAATTGTTACATGCCCAGTAAATCATTAAGAAGAACTGGCAGACATATACCATTCCATACAAGCGCACCATCCCATCAGATGGCGCATGCGCATTTGGGACACTAATAGGACGGTCTAGGAATGCAGAGACGTACAACTGTTGTTAACATGGCAACGCATGCGCATTGGGTATGAAGCGGCTTGGTGTGACATCATGAGAAGTCTAAACGCATGCGCAGTCAGTACAGAAGCGACGCTGATTAGAATGTAGCGCCACGCATGCGCACATCGTGCGGAGCCGCGCTGACTCATGAGGTGGGCGGAGGTCGAACTTCACGTTGGTGACGTATGCGGAAATGGAGACTAGGGATGTAGCGAACAGTTCGCCGGCGAACTAGTTCGCGCGAACTTCGACTGTTCGCGTCCGCCGAATGTTCGCGAACGTCGCACGACGTTCGCCAATACGAGTTCGCGTTCGATTCGAACAAAAATCGTTCGACCAGTCGACCATTCGATTCCTTCGACCGCTAAAATCTAAGGATTTTCGTTCGAATCGAACGATCGAAGCCATTGGATCGAATTAAATCATTCGATCGAATAGCTTCGATCGTTCGAGTCGAACGAAAATCCTTCGATCGAACGATTAAAATCCTTCGATCGTTCGAATCGAACGATTTTCGGATGTTCGAAGTTCGCGAACTGTTCGCGAACTGTCCGCATTTTTTGCCGGTGTTCGCGAACGGCGTTCGCGAACACATCGGCGGCGGTTCGCTACATCCCTAATGGAGACGCATCCAGCCCAGCAAAGAAACCGGAACCCTATTTAAACCGAACTTGGACACGCGCAACTCACTTATGCCCCTGAAGAAGCCGGGTAACCGGTGAAACGCGTCGGGAGGCATAGGTGGACGTTAGGGGATCAGCCCTTACACGCTCCCAACGTAGCCAGGTAGTGTTCTCTGGGAAAATTACGGAAGGGAGGTGTGGGGGATACAGCGAACTCAGAGCCATAAGATTGGCTGAAAATTAGGCCACTTAGAACCTTTAATTGAATATATAGTTGGCGGGCAGTCAATTGAATTTATCGGCACTTTACTTTGGAGGTCTGAGATTGAAGCATTACTTGTGTTGAAATATCCCCCTACGTCCATTCTATGTTTTTAAGTGTGTGTATTTTATGGACACGGTCCAGCTTCTCTGAAATGGATTTTCAGTGCTGTGTGGTGTGTAGTTGGCAGCGTGGTCTGCTTTTTAAAATAAGTGAAATAAAAATGGAATTTTAATTACTTGTGTATTGTTGTAAGCACCTGAACTGGTTAACTAGAGGACTGCAGGGTGGTGACAGTCATCACAAACTGTTGCTACTGAGCAATTCCTCTAATGTCTGTTGGCTATTGATACAATATTTAACTTGCGGGTGTGTTGATACTTTGTATCACTTGGTTACTGCTACTCAATTAGATCAATTATATAGTAGAGTATCTTTGAGGTACAGGTATAAGCAGGAAAGTCCATTGTTTGGCCCCTGTAAATGTAAGGCTTCCAATAACTGCCATTATCCAGTTAAAAAATCTCTTTCATCACTTGAATATGTAAATTAGTAACCCGTAAGACAAAACTGTTATAATACTATGAATAGGGATGGGCAAATTTTTTCGCCTCGTTTCGCCAAAAAAATCACGCCCATAGACTTGTATGGAGACGTGCGTCAAAAAAAGAAAGACGCGCGACAAAATAATTTCGCCGCGCGACAAATTTTTTTGACGCTCATAGACTTTAATGGGCGTCGCGACATTTCGCCGGAGGAGAATTTTTGGCGAAACGAAACGGGTCAAATTCGCCCATCCCTGACTATGAAGCAATGATAGCAGAGAGCAGCATTGACAAAGAGAAACATACCATTCCTTTCAATACTTATGTGGCACTATGAGTGCTGTTGTCTTGTTACATAGTTACATTAAATATACTGATTTATTAAAGATTTATTATCCAGTGTAAAAATGACCATAGAATCCCGAAGGCTTTGAGCTTAAATAGTGTCAGCCTTCATTCCTCTGTTTTTGTTTAATGTTTGTATTCTGGTATTTTATATGTTTCCTTATAGTGCACACAATGTCTCATGCATGACATTTTTCTTTAAGATGTATCTGTTTAATTAAGAGTTTAGAGCATTTTTAAATTAATTACTGTTTCTAATTTACTATGAATTGCTGAACTGCACATAAAATTGCAAGAGATGGAAATGGAGAGGCCAATGGGTCTGTACAAGTACTGGAAATTCGATGTTCATGGAAAACCCCCTCTAGGTGCAAAATATTTACTTCCTTGCAGTCAGACCAATTGGCATGCATGGGGGTTCTCATACCTTGCAATCAGTGTGACATGCTCCTTTATGGTGTGTATGTAGTGTTAGTTGCATGGAGTTATGCAAATCTTGTCCTGGATTTGCTAACTTTTTGCACTTTATATCTACGTTTTGAAACCAGTCTGGAGCTATGGCACAGCTTAAACTGTTTTATAGGACTTGATTATGCACCAAGAAAAGGGTTGTTCAATAAATGAGCATAGGTTTGATTTGTTTATGTGGCTTACTCACTAAAGCAGCAGATTATAGGCAGCAGCAGTTTCTATGTGTGACACAGATCTTACTGATGGGAATAGACTGGAGAGTTCAACACCAACATTAATACTAAATAAGTGGAAAACTGCTATGCATCTTATAAGAGAGAACCAGTTGCTTATTTTGTATACACCAATGTTTCATAGACCAGCACTCCCTTTAATGTAAGACAAACAATCTTTTATTGCATCTTTATCCAATGTTTCGGTCCCTGTTGGGACCTTTTTCAAGGATGAAAAAACAGGGACCGAAACGTTGGATAAAGATGCAATAAAAGATTGTTTGTCTTACATTAAAGGGAGTGCTGGTCTATGAAACATTGGTATACATATATATATATATATATATATATATATATATATATATATACATTGTATTTTAATTCATTAAGTCCCCCATGTCTGCACATACAGTATGTAGGAAGACAATTCAATGTAATTAATCAGTTTTCCACCCTCGACCATGTGTCCCCTAATTCTAGTCATCTTCCATGCCTTCACCTACAATTGCTGTTATATCTTTTCATATGCTTGAATGTTTCTATCTCATTGTCTATTCTCCTTCTCTCTTCACATGCTAAGGCCTTGAAGGCTTTGTGATATTCTTTGATATTCACCCCACAAATCATCTTAGTTGCCCTTCTCTTGACAGTTTCTTTTTTTTTTTTTAATATGTTTCTATATACTGGGCCTCTGAAATTGAGCTCAGTATTCAAGGTGAGTTCTTACCAGTGACCTATAAAGTGTCAATATAATATCCCCCCACCATGTTTTACTACTAATACCTTTTACTATACAACCCTTTAATTTGCCGACCCCACTACCAGAAATCAGACTTTCTAGATTCCTTTTCTCTATCATATTGATAAATAATCATTAAATGAGATCTAAAACGATCTAAAACATATTTAAAAAAGTAGGGCAGAATGTTGTACATTTTGTTTTTGGGGCTCTGTTTGAGTAATTCAGATTATTATTACATGGCAGCTCTGTAAGAACTGAAAATAGCATCAGAGTTTAATCATCAGCCTGTAGCATTACTTAGATACTTTACTTGATGATTTGCAATGACCCCTAAGCTCAGAATCTCAATAATTGCTCAGAAGACTCTGAGCAAGTGCAAGGTCACCAACAACTAAAAAAATCCAGGATGGTGATCTCTTGTGACAACTTAGAAGGCCTGGGTCATTTCTGTTATAGAGATGATCAACCTATAGGCTGGTGCAGTAAGTATATCTAATATAGCATTTCTATGCATATTTACTTTTAGAGTTCAATTCTGCTTTAAGTATTAGACTCTATATGCATAAAACATGTTGTCCAAATAAAGTCATACTTCATGTTGGATTGCAAATAATTCAGTTTGTAAAAAGCAAATGTAATATCAGAAGCCACAATAATAATGCAAAATATTCCATAGGTGTCACAACAAGAAGCTAAGCACCATATAGGTACCTGCTCTGCCAGTGCCCAGAAACCCATTTTCCAAAAAATTCTGAATTACAGAAATGTTCTCTCCTTTTATATCCAAATAATTCAAATTTTTAAAAACAATTTCCTTTTTCTCTGTAAAATTAAAACAGTACTATGTACTATTATTAAGATCTACTGTAATTAATCCTTAATGGAAGCAAAACAAGCCTATTGGGGTTATTTAATGTTTACATGATTTTTAGTAGATGTAAGGTATGAAGATCCAAATTAAGGAAATATCTGTTATCCAGAAAACTCCAGGTCCTGAGCATTCTGAAGCAATCAAACCAGTGAAATGCCAGAAAAACAGAAGCTAGAACCTGCAACTGTTCCTTCTGCAAATAATAGTGAGTCCCAATAAATTTTACAACACCCAGACTTTTTGTAAGCCATATGTTTGTTTGTTTTTTTTTAGCTTTGACTAAGGTTGGAGTCACATACAAAAATGTAACTGTGTAAACACTTTCTTTTACCATTGATAAGACCTGTATTATTGAACTTACTATTGTACTGGCTGCACTTAGGCATTCTGAATCTTCTTGTATTTTTTACTGTTATTGTTAAAAGGTTACAGAGGATGCTGTTATTTTTCGGTACGTGTTCTGGCACTTTCAGTATTAGTAGCACTCTCATACTCCTAATCTACATGTTATGCTGCAATCACCTGCAATATATTAATAATGAGTACCCTGTTTCCAGAAGGCTCCAAACTATCACCAGAGACATCAAACCTCAAGAACCAAACATAACACTCTGCGGCAGATTTATCAAGGGTCGAATTTCGAGGGTTAAAACCCTCGGATTCGACCCTCGAAAGCAAAAGGATTTTACCGCAAAAAGCTTAGTTCGAACGATTTGAACGCTTTTAAGCGATCGATCGAAGAATTTTTATTCAACCACAAAAAACTTAGAAAAGTGCTGGGGAAGGTCCCCATAGGCTAACATTGCAGCTTGGTAGGTTTAAAGTGGCAAAGTATGACGTTGAAGTATTTTTTTAAAGAGACAGTACTTCAACTATCAAATGGTCGAATAGTTGAACGATTTTTACTTCGAAATGATCAAATTCGATCGAATTTGACCAATGCGATGGTCGATGTACCCAAAAAAAATACTTCAAATTCTAATTTTTTTCCATTCAATTATTCACTCGAGCTTAGTAAATCTGCCCCTCTGTGTAAACAACTCTATAGACATTGTTTATACACATCAGGAATAAAAAGAATGAATCCAGATGGCCTTACAAAATCAGCATGTGAGAGTCACAGGCAAAATCTTACTGAATGAGTGAATGAATGAATGCTGAAAAAGCAACATGCAAAAAGTAGACATAACACTCACAAAACAGAACTATTTAGTCCTGATTAGGTAGCAAAGGCTGTATGAAGAGACGGTTGAGAATTAAAAGTCTAAACCCCATATGTAATATGTATTAAAAGGCACCAAGTGCAGTAACCCATATTAACCAATAACATTTTTGTTTTTTAAAAAGGTAACCAGTAAATGCTACCTGCTGATTTCTATTGCTCATCAGACCAGCAGCAAACATTGCACCTTTTATTACATACATCACATATTGTAAGTATTGTCAGACTTGTTAATTTAGGATGAGAGACTTCATAATACTCTCATTTATTAAACCTCGAGTTTATCCGGTCGAGGTTTTAAAGGGAAAAACTAAAATTTTTGGTGGAAAAAACCCTTGAATTTTTAGAGATTTATTATATCCCAAAGCTGCTAAAAATCTGTCGAGGTAATGTAGAAGTCAATGGCAGATGTCAATGGCTGAAGTTCTGATAAAGTCAAAGTTTTTGTCCGATAATCCAAAAAAGTCGAGTTTTCACAGTGACAAATCAATAAAGTCTTTGAGTTTTTTCTGAGTGTCAGTTGGAGGATACGAACTGGCACAATTTTGTCAATTTTGTCGCAACATTTTTTTCACTCCGCATTTTCAAGAAAAATTATTGATAAATCAGTCAATTCGTGGAAGGGAGTTTGTTCGACTTTGGTTGAGCATGTGACCTGTCCTTCTCAACTGCTTGTGTAACATATTCAAGGGTAAGATTGCATTTGATGTCCATCACATCTATGAAACCTCTATACATAAAAGAAAGCATACCCCAGAGGCTCACAGCTGGCCTGTTGGTCTCCAGATCGGCATTCCTTGGCCATATAAGAGAAGTAGAATTATACAACCCACTCTACTGATATTCTGCTGTGTTGTATTGAACTTTTCTTATGGAAATCTCCAGCCTTTGTGTTTTACCATTTATAGTATTTATAGTGAACTCTTGTAATTGGTTGGTTTCCTTGATAGTTACTCTATAGGAATGCTAACCAATTTTATACAATCCAACTGTTTGAGAAAGACAGTTCCCATGACTTTAATGTCTACTGAAACGTATTGTTTAGCAACAGCTAGAGCACCTCTGGTTGAACGTTCAGGCTTTCTAAATCCATTTGCCTGCTATGTGACCTATTTCTGCCCCTACATTGTTTCAGGCTACATTTGATGTATTTCTGATTTGAAATTTGTCCTCTGATGCAGATACAGGCATTTGTCATCATTTAAATGAAGTGTGCAGATGACTGAAACCTTTAAAAATATCCAGAGGATCAACATTGTTTATGATGAGCTTTATAACTCCCAGTAAAGGAAATGTAGAATAAAGCTCACATTATTAAACTAGTAAGGGAAACCTAAAGATAAGATTAAAGTTTTACCTTACTGACAGAGTAGTCACTGCTGAGAACAAACATCCAATTTATCAAGTATGATAAATATATATGTACATATGTACAATCAATGAAAAGTATGGAACATATAAATATTTTTGTATCCAATTCAGTAGTACTTTAATAGGTCAATTAACTCAGCAGTTAAATAAAAAGATACCTTAAGCATACATCAGACAATTAGGTTGACAATTGTTTTCATTAAAATATGTATTCTTTTTGTGAAATGAAAACTGCTTTGGAGGATGTCATAGCAAATCAAATCACCCATCTCACTTACTGTTTAATCCTTTTGTGTAAACTGAGATATAGGGCCTATTTATTAAACCTTGATTTTTTTTCTGGCCATGTTTTTAAGGGGGAAAACTTAATTTTTTAGATGAAAAAAGACAATTTTTTAGAATATTATTATTATATCCCAAAGCTGCTATAAGTTCAAATCCGAAAATACTCCATCTAAAACCAGTCAAGGTCATATAAAAGTCTAAGGCAGATGTCCCTCTTGACACCATAATCTGCATTGGTTTTCGGACAATAATCCGAAAAAAAAGCGAGTTTTCGAAAAAGTCCTATGATTCAAATTGTTGCATAATTTTGTAGAGACTTTTCCAGCATCAAGCTGATTTTTTGATAAATTAGTTTGATTCATGGATGGGAGTTAGGTTAACTTTGTTTTTATAAAAAAATATTTCCCCTAGTTTTATCTCTTCTTTGATTCCTTTTTTTTTTTTATAAATTATTTATCATTTATGGGGATTGTGAATATCATATAATGCTGTAAATATTAGGGTTTGGAGGGATTCCGAGGAGTTCTGAAACCGTATGAGCCAAAGGCAGTGTGCCTTTGTAAATGTCACAGTACATCCCAGTGACTTCTGATATGTATATGATTGAAAAGTATGTGCATTATTCCTTCTAATAAATAAGATTCTGTGTGTATGTGCATAGGGGGCAATATGTGCATAGGGGTGATTTAATAGAGTCAGGCAATGATGGAAGTATAAAAATTTATGGTAAAGTTACTCTCTCTATAAAATCCAACAAGAAGGGCTGCACTGATTCCATTTGATTCAATGTGTTTCCCATCATTGCAGTCTGTCACACTGCGGGGGTTATTTACTACAATCTGAATGTATCTCATATTTTATTTAAAAAAACACAACCAAACCCCTCATGCCCGATTGTAGCTTATTTAATTATTATTAAATTAATTTAAATTAAATCGGATCACAGAAAAACTTGATACAATTTTAACATTCAAATTTTAATAATTTTTAGTATTTTATAATTGATTAATTTTAGTATTATTATTGACTGGTCTGGTGGTGACAGTGAGATTAGTTCCAGTGTCTTCATCAGGGACGTTGGATGTGGGTTTGGAAGGACTCATGAAGCATCAGTGAAATATTTACTTAAGTTCAGTGATGTCACCAGTTATAAATTGTGTTCATTGATGTCACGAGACCCACTGAAACTCATGAAATAATGTACCTGCTGCTTTAAAATCTGAGTATGTTAGAAGTCACCTCAAAGTTACATGGCTTGTAAAAAATCATTCATCATAACTTAGTGTTAAAGGAACAGTTCAGTGTAAAAATAAAAACTGGGTAAATAGATAGGCTGTGCAAAATAAAAAATGTTTCTAATATAGTTAGTTGGGCAAAAATGTAATGCATAAAGGCTGGAGTGACTGGAATGTCTAACATAATGGCCAGAACACTACTTCCTGCTTTTCAGCTCTCTAACTCTGAGTTAGTCAGTGACTTGAAGGGGGGGCACATGGGACATAACTGTTCAGTGAGTTTGCATCCTCAGCATTCAGCTCAGATTCAAAAGCAACAGTTATGGCCCATGTGCCCCCCCTCACGTCACTGATTACTGCCTATAACCAATCAGTGGAAACCAAGAGAGTTGCAAAGCAGGAAGTAGTGTTCTGGCTATTATGTTAGACATCCAGTCACTCCAGCCTTTATACATTACATTTTTGCCTAACTATATTAGAAACATCGAATATCGAAGTCAAAGTATTTTGCGTAATTTCTTAGATCGAACGATTCAAAGGATTTTAATCCATCAATCGAAGGAATATCCTTCGATCATAAAAAACTTGGAATGCCTATGGGGACCTTCCCCATAGGCTAACATTGGCCTCGGTAGGTTTTAGGTGGCAAACTAGGGGGTCGAAGAAATTTTTAAAGAGAAAGTACTTTGATTATCGAATGGTCGAATAGTCGAACGATTTTTAGTTTGAATCGTTTGATTCAAAGTCAAAGGTCGTAGTCGAAGGGCGAAGTAGCCAAAAAAACATTCGAAAATCAAACTATTTTTGCTCTATTCCTTCACTCGCACTTAGTGAATGGGCCCCTTAATGTTGTACATCACATGAACCTGAAGTAAAACTTTATTTTTTTTTACACCATCCTTTCTCTTTGAAATCTTAATTTTCAGATGACCTGCTTCTATCCATTGCTTTAAGCTCCTGTCATGCTTCTTGTTCTCCCATAATATCACTTCCTGTGATAATATCTTGAGACTGATAGAGCTCTTAGTCACCTTGTAGTGCTGCTCAGAGCCATGTGTCATTCATATCACTAACGTTTGCTGTGAGACATGCACTCGTCCAATGCTGAGCAAAGCAAGTTGGTGAGAGCATTTAACCTGTTAACTGCCAGGCTGCCATGTTCTCTTCCATCCTCGGCTCTCAGGCATGTAGCCATCTGGAATGGGAAAAAACCTAAGGGAGTGTGAATTTAACTAGAGTGTGGTTCTCATTTAATAGAACATCCCCTTAAATTTAATTATTTTAACAGTAAATTGGCAAAGGAACCTGGGCCCCAATGACAGCCATGGGCTGTTGGAGGCTGCTTGAAGTTGTAGTTTACACGTTACTGTAGTAACTATGTATTAAAAAATAAATAAATAAATAAATAAATAAGTGTGTGTGTGTGTGTGGAGTTCTGGGGGCCCAGTGGTGATATTAATCATGCAGAATAACAATACAGGTATTGGATCCTTTAAATAGAAACCACATATCCAGAAAGTTATGAAATATGACCATCTACCATTTTAACAAAATAATTATATTAATTAAAACGTTTTTCCTTTTTCCCTGTAAAAATAAAACAATACTTTGTACCTGTGCTTGATCCCAAACAAGACAAATCTGATCCTTATTTAAAGGGAAAAAATTAAAACTGAACTACTGCAAAACAGAAATCAAGTTCCTAGACACCACAATCCATATAAAAAACAATACTTTGGTAACACCCATTTACCAAAAACCCACAGACAGACACACAATCCTCAGAAATGATAGTTCCCACCCCAAACATATAAGGAAATCCATTATTTACAAGCAACAAGATATAGCTGCATTCACTCAGCCCCCCTGATTGGGATACATGGCTGTCTGAGCACAGGAGGTACTTCATTCAACAAGGATATAGGCCTGGAATGACATGCAAATAAAGAGAGCAGTTCCATACCCAGAGAAAAACTCAAATACAAACAGACAGACAACAATAACCGTGTCCCCCTTGTTGTTACATTCAACTCCCATCTGAAGCCCCTATGCAAAACCATAATGGAACTGCAGCTAATACTCCATAACCACAAGAGGATGCACAATATAATTCCAGAATCTCACTCCTAGTATACAGACAGCCCCCCAAATTAAAAGAAATGATTTTACATAGCTCTCTACAAGGCCCTTCAGAAAATGGCACATCTCCCTGCCTGCAAAAAAGATGTGAAACCTGTGCACACATACATGCAGTAGACCGGTTAACAATACCACACCGTCAACAGGAACACCAGATAAAATGTTCATTTATCTGCAAATCAGACAATGTGGTAGACCTAATAATGTGTTTGAAATGCTCCACTACAGGACTCTATGTGGGAGAAACAGGACAAAAACTGCTCCATGGATGAACTCCCACAGGTTTAACATCAAGCATGGTAATACACTTCTGCAGAAATATCCACAGCATCAAAGATATTCGGGACACAGTTTTATAGGATAACTTCAAGACTCAACAAGAGCGGAAGAAGTGGTAATTAAAACTGAAAGTTTAATACCCTAGAATGTGGCCTGGACAGAGACAGGAGTTTTATGTCCAGATATGACTTTAACTAAGGGATATGACAGCTAGAAAAAAACACAGCTAAGGACAATCTACATCTTAAAATACACTTTCATTAGGTTGACTTCACCTGACAACAAGGTGTTTGTAGAAATATGACAGGTACAGACATCTATCTTATGTTACTGGATTTAAGAAATTCACCCACACAAGGCTTGGGGAATAGTCCAGTTCAGAGACTAATGCGCAGACATACCAAGACTCTCTTACCAATAACTAAACAACTTCTGAAACCAAAACGTGTGGTTAACATCAATTCCAAACTGAAACTGAATCAAAATCGCCAGGCAAACTACTACAAGAACAAATCTGCAAGAGATCTACCAACTCTTCAGAAAAACAATAATGTTTGGGTTCAACCACTGGATACATATGTTAAGTACTGACATAAGGCAAAAGTTATAAAGAACCTAGGACATCAGTCTTACCTAGTCAGAACAGAGGAAGGAAAGTTTTTGAAACCAAATCGTAGGCATATAAAGAAGACTGGAGAATCTGACAATGGAAGGCAACAAAGACGATTTGATGAATATCTATCTTGGCCTTCAACAAAAAACTCCAACAGCAGCTTCTCAAGGACAGATATCACAGGAAGCAGAAATAGGTGGGGGGCAAGAAAATGGAGATCCCATAAAAGACAGTGATTTATATGTCTCAGAAGTACCACATTCTTCCAAAGATACAACATATGTATCAAGAGGGAGGATGTGCAGAAAGCCAGCTCATCTCAAGGACTATGTATGACTGGCCACAAGATTTTAAGTTATGCACTGTTACAAACAATATTTGCTGTTCTAATTGTTTGTGTCCTTTAAAGAGAAAGGATGTAGCAATATGATATTGTCAGGGAGCCGGGAGCTCCCTCCAGGGAGGTTGTCAGGATCTAGGAGGAAGCCCTCTTGAGGGAACAAGGTCCCGGTGTCCAAGGGGTTAATCGAAGAATAATCAGAATCCAGGCAAGAGTTCAGGGGCAGGCAGATAAAGGCAAAAGTCCAAAGTCCAGGCAAGGGTCAAAGATAATAATCAGGAACAGGATAAGTGAAAATAGCACACAGGGAACCCAGGAAATACTTTGGGGAGGATTTCCTATACTTGGGCGCCATTCTGGCGTCTAAACTGGCTTTTTATTCAAATTTGGCGCCTTAGTGACGTCATTGACGTCCTTGCGCCGGCGTTGGTGCACTGACGTCATCGCGCTGGCGCCGCTTACCCACGTGGCGGCCATGGGCGCCGCCATTTTGGGAGCGACGCCGGCAGGAGAGGACGCGCCGCCCGGAGCTCCTGGGCCTGCTCCGGGCGGCGATCGTTACAGTACCCCCCCCTCACGGGGGGCCTCCGGACCACCAGGACTTGGTTTCTGGGGAAACTTGAAATGGAACTCCCTCACCAGACGAGGAGCATGGACATCAGAGTATCCTTCCCAGGAGCATTCTTCAGGGCCAAAGCCCTTCCACTTGATGAGGTACTGAAGAGACCCCCTGGAGATTCTGGAGTCAAGGATCTTCTCCACTTCATATTCTAGTTGACCATCCACAGAGATAGTAGGAGGAGGAGGCTGGACAACAGAAAAGCGGTTGGAGGTAGCGGGTTTCACCAAGGAGACATGGAACACATTGGGAATTCGCATCTCAGGAGGAAGCTGAAGTCTGACAGCCACAGGATTGATCACCTCCAGGATGGAAAAAGGACCTACGAACCTCGGACCCAACTTAGGCGATGGTACCTTCAACCGAATGTTCCTGGAAGACAACCAGACTTTATCACCGACCTTGTAGGGTGGAGAGGGTCTACGTCTACGATCCGCAAACGTCTTATGAAGCAGAGCGCTCTTCTCTAGGTTCAACTTGGTAGCAGCCCAAATAGCAGACATATGGGCTGCGGAATCGTCAGCAGCCGGGACGTCAGATAGCACAAAGTCTTGGGGAAAAGCTTGAGGATGCTGACCATACACCGACATGAACGGAAACCTTCCTGTGGAGGAATGACAAGCATTATTATGAGCGAATTCCGCCCATGGGAGGAGATCAGACCAGTCATCCTGGCAGAGGGATACGTGGTTCCTCAGGAACTGTTCCAGGGCTTGGTTGACACGTTCAGCTGCCCCATTCGTCTGCGGGTGGTATGCAGATGAAAACTGAAGAACAATTCCCAGGTCTTTGCATAGGGAACGCCAGAACTTGGCGGTAAACTGGGTGCCTCTATCGGAGACGATCTCCACCGGGAAACCATGCAGGCGGAAGATGTACTGGATAAATAGCTGGGACAACTCCACCGCAGAAGGCAACTTCTTCAGAGGGATGAAATGGGCCATTTTGGAGAAACGATCAATGACAACCCAGATCACAGTGTTCCCACAGGAGGGAGGAAGTTCGACAATGAAGTCCATGGACAGGTGGGTCCAGGGACGGGAAGGAACCGGCAAGGGCTGTAGTAACCCACTGGGACGGGAGTGGCTAGACTTAGATGTGGCACAAACATTACAAGCAGCAACAAAGTCCTTCACATCTTTGCGGATAACAGGCCACCAGACCAGGCGTCGTAAGAGTTCAAGAGTCTTAGCTGGGCCAGGGTGTCCGGCTTGCCTGGAGCAATGGGTCTGTTGCAGGATAGGCAGACGCAGCTCAGGAGGAACAAATGCCATTCCAATGGGAGTATCAGAAGGAGCAGAAGACTGACCAGCCAAGATTTGGTCGGCAAACTGTGGATACAGGGAGGCAATGATCTTGACTGGAGGGATGATTGGCTCTTGTCTCTCAGGAGAGCGGTCCACCGGAGTGAAGCTACGAGACAAGGCATTGGCCTTCCGATTCTTGGAGCCAGGGCGATAAGTCAAGACAAAGTTAAATCGAGAGAAGAAGAGAGCCCACCTTGCTTGTCTGGGATTCAGCCTCTTGAGAGATTGAATGAACTCAAGATTCTTATGATCTGTGTAGATCGTGACTGGGATCAGGGAACCTTCAAGGAGGTGACGCCACTCTTCTAAGGCAAGCTTGACAGCCAGGAGTTCTCGATTTCCTACATCATAATTGTGCTCTGCGGACGAGAACTTCTTGGAGAAATAAGCACAGGGGTGCAACTTCCCATCAGCGGGATGTCTCTGAGACAGGATGGCTCCGGCTCTGACTTCAGAAGCATCAACTTCGATGCAGAAGGGTAGTTCAGGATTGGGGTGTCGGAGGACGGAAGCGGACGCGAAGGCCTCTTTCAAGGACTGAAAAGCTTCAATGGCAGATGGAGGCCACAAGCTGGGTTTACCCCCTTTTCGGATGAGGGCCAGGATAGGTGCAATGCGGGAAGAGAACCTCCGGATGAATTGCCGATAGTAGTTAGCAAATCCGATAAATCTCTGGATTGCCTTGGTACTCAGTGGGAGAGGCCACTCCTGGATGGCAGACACTTTCACGGGGTCCATCTCAAATCCCTCAGGAGAGATAATGTATCCTAGGAAGGGGATCTTGGACACCTCGAAGACGCATTTCTCCAACTTGGCGAAGAGAGAGTTCTTCCTCAGACGAGAGAGTACCTCCTTCACCTGGGAGCGATGGCTTTCTAGGTCTTTAGAAAAGATCAGGATGTCGTCCAGGTACACGACTACGAACCTTCCTAGGAGATCCCGGAACACATCGTTAACAAACTCCTGGAAGACGGCAGGGGCATTGCAAAGGCCGAAGGGCATAACGAGATATTCATAGTGCCCGTCACAAGTGTTAAAAGCTGTCTTCCATTCGTCACCCTCACGGATGCGAATGAGGTTGTACGCCCCCCGGAGATCCAACTTAGAGAATATCTTCGCCCCCTTCAGCTGGTCGAAGAGCTCAGCAATAGGGATGTAGCGAACCGCCACCGATGTGTTCGCGAACACCGGCAAAATTTGCGAACAGTTCGCGAACTTCGAACATCCGAAAATCGTTCGATTCGAACGATCGAAGGATTGAAATCGTTCGATCGAAGGATTTTCGTTCGAATCGAACGATCGAAGCCATTCGATCGAACGATCGAATGCTTCGATCGTTCGATTCGAACGAAAATCCTTCGATTTTAGCGGTCGAATGGTCGAACGATCAAACGATTTTGACGCGAACGCCTATTGGCGAACGTCGCGCGACGTTCGCGAACTTGCGGCGGACGCGAACAGTCGAAGTTCGCGCGAACTAGTTCGCTGGCGAACAGTTCGCTACATCCCTACTCAGCAATCAAGGGCAGTGGGTACCTGTTTTTTACAGTGATTTTATTCAGGCCCCGGTAGTCTATACATGGCCGAAGGCCTCCGTCCTTCTTCTCCAATAAGAAGAACCCAGCCCCTGCAGGAGAGGTAGAAGGGCGGATAAACCCCCGCTGGAGATTTTCTTGGATGTATTCCTTCATTGCGGTAGTCTCTGCAGGAGAGAGAGGGTAAGTGCGGCCTCTGGGGGGCATGGCTCCTGGCAGGAGTTCGACAGGACAGTCGTAGGAGCGGTGTGGAGGAAGGAATTCCGCAGACTTCTTACAGAACACATCGGAGAATTCTTTATAACAGGAAGGTAGAGACTTCAGATCCGACAAAGAGATATTCACCCTCTGGAGGGGTTCAGCAGGAAGACAGTGCTGCTGGCAAAATGGACTCCAACGGGTAATCTGTCCAGCGGTCCAATCAATGGAGGGATTATGCAGGCGCAGCCAAGGGAGACCCAACACAACTGGAACGGATGGGCAGGAAATAATTAGGAACGAAAGTCTTTCTTTATGCAGCGTCCCAAGCTGCACAGGCAATTCCCCAGTTGTCATGGAGACAAATTCAGCCTCCAGGGGTCTGTCGTCAATGGCAATAACACGGAGAGGAGTAGACAATGGGAATAAGGGAACTTCCATGTGTTTGGCGAATTGAGCGTCCATGAAGTTCCCAGCAGCTCCAGAGTCAATGAAAGCAGAGCCAACGATAGTCTTAGATGCTAGGCGAATCTGTAATGGAAGGAGAAACCGGTGAGTGTTCTCTTGAGACTTTGGAGTAGTGCCCCCTACATGCGTTACCCTAGATATACCTCGGGGAACAGAACTCGTGGGCTTCACCGGACAAGAATTCGCAAAATGAGACTGTCCGCCACAATACAGACATAAGCCAGCCATTCGTCTACGAAGTCTTTCTTGTTCGGATAGACGAGCCCTTCCAACTTGCATTGGTTCCTCCGGAGGAGAAGGAGAGGCTAGAGTAGCCGGAGTCTGCAGGAGAGGTCTCTGGAAGCGAGGTGCCAACAAGGGTTGAAATCTTTTACAGCGCTCCCTCTCTACTTGATGCTCCCTGAGCCGAGTGTCCACCTTAATAGAAAGTGCGATCAGATCCTCCAACAGGTCAGGGAACTCCCTGGACAAGATCATCCTTAATGCGAATAGACAGACCTTGATAGAATACGGCCTTATAGGCATCGTCATTCCAGGAAGTCTCAGCCATCAAAGTTCTAAAGTCAATAGCATAGTCACTGTCACTGCGGTTCCCCTGCCGGAGTTGCAGAAGACGAGAAGGGGCATTAGTGACCCGACCCGGGGCATCAAACACAGTACGAAATGCTTGAAGAAAGGCCTTTGCGTCAAAAGTCAGTGGAGAATTCTTCTCCCAAAGAGATGTTGCCCACTCAAGCGGTTTGCCCACCAAACGAGACATCACATACCCCACCTTGGAACGTTCATTGGGGAAGTGCGAGGGTTGGAACTCGAACTGGATCTGGCACTGTGTAGCGAAACCTCTGCAGGCTTGTGGGTCCCCACTGAAGCGAGGAGGAGGCGGAATGCGGGGCTCACTTGACGAGGAACCTGCGGTGGACGAAGCGGCCGCCAAGGAAGGATTTACCGCAGCTTGGGGAGCAGGGGGCGCTGGAGGCATCCGAGAGAGGAGGGTATCGAGTGCCTGCCCAATGCGGTACTGCTGGGCTTCATAATCCTCCATGCGGGATGCCAGTCCGCGGAGCGCTCGTCCGACATCAGGCGTAGCTTCCTCAGTAGGATCCATGGCCCAAGTATAATGTCAGGGAGCCGGGAGCTCCCTCCAGGGAGGTTGTCAGGATCTAGGAGGAAGCCCTCTTGAGGGAACAAGGTCACGGTGTCCAAGGGGTTAATCGAAGAATAATCAGAATCCAGGCAAGAGTTCAGGGGCAGGCAGATAAAGGCAAAAGTCCAAAGTCCAGGCAAGGGTCAAAGATAATAATCAGGAACAGGATAAGTGAAAATAGCACACAGGGAACCCAGGAAATACTTTGGGGAGGATTTCCTATACTTGGGCGCCATTCTGGCGTCTAAACTGGCTTTTTATTCAAATTTGGCGCCTTAGTGACGTCATTGACGTCCTTGCGCCGGCGTCGGCGCACTGACGTCATCGCGCCGGCGCCGCTTACCCACGTGGCGGCCATGGGCGCCGCCATTTTGGGAGCGACGCCGGCAGGAGAGGACGCGCCCAGCCCGGAGCTCCTGGGCCTGCTCCGGGCGGCGATCGTTACAAATATGTTACAACTGGCCAATAGAGGTCTCACTGTTTTGACTTCTGCAAGGGTTAGCAGGAAAATATTTGTTGGTAGTTACAGACTGTGTGTGCAGCAGTTAATGGTCTCTCTTGGGATCAGCTAATAAAGTCTGTGCTACTAGTTACTGAGCGTGTACCTCCTTGATATAAGTCTCCCTTCATAACAGTGCTGACCATATTAGTGTTAGCTTCCTTGACTAAAGCTAAAGTGCTCATCTTTGGGGGCTTATCAATATCTGGGCTGAAATATTGTCTTAACTTTACAGGTTACAATTCCAATTTGTTGTTTATTTGTTACAGTCTGGTATGAATGGGTGAAATGGATAAGTTCTGGTTCCATATGTTATCCCAACCAGTGGAACCCATACCCGTATCTTCACTTTTTTCTTGTCCAATTCCTTATTGTGCACTGTTGTGTTAACCTTACCCTATTCTGTCTTGGTCTAGTTCAAAATATGTGACCTGACCCCTAATTACTTTTATTATCTATACAAGTTATCTCTGCCTATCTGTAACTTTCTAATTTATGGCCCATAAATCTGTTTTAGTGATCTTACAGTATATATAATGTGCCTTTCCAGCTTTCATTTGTATTTTGCCTGACGAAGGGGCCTGTGTGCTCCGAAAAACTTATTCAGTTAGCCAATTAAAGGTATCATGTAGCTTTATGTTGTTTGCATTTTTGCAATGGCAAACATGGTACAACAGCTTTAACCTGTCTAGAATTGTAATATGGAAAAAGTGAAAACTCTTATTTTATTATTGGCTTAAATATTGTGTATTATGTTACCTGAAATACTAAAATCATCTTAGTCAGGTTTTGATTCAAACATTTCCTTCTTTTAGGAAATGTATTCAAATCGATGTGAAATTGAACTGAAAAGCATGTTTTAAATGAATGCACTCTCACAGCCAGGATATTTCCTCTGTCATTAGCTTGTGAATCAGTTTGTAATCCATTTACCTGCATAACCTGAAGTATTCAACTGGCTGCACTCAAAATATGCCTGCATTTTCTCTTTTTCAAATGTTGTTTCTGATATTAAAAATTGTCTGGGAAGCACAATGCATATTCCCTATCCCAAGCATGGTTCAGCCTGCTTTATGGGAAGTTGGTGCAGAGTACACAGTATTCAAAGATAACCAATGAGTTTCATACATAATACATATGTATCACCTGTTGTGAAATATATTGTGAATGCAGTACCCCTTGTTGTAAAATATCAGGGGAGGAGTTCTATGGCCATATAAAAGCACCAGGCCCAAGGACATATTTTCCAACAAGGGGGACTTTATTTATTATAATACACAAGTTTTATTGAGTCGTGATAAAAATGACATCACTAAGCTTCATTTATAACTGATGACATCACTAAGAGACATTTATAAGGATATAATTTACAGTATATTCATAGCTTTTGTGTATTATAAGGATATTATAAGTCATCGGGGAGTTCCATGACTATATGGCACAGGGTTGAAGGCCAGATGGGTACCTTTACATAAGCTTACAATTTCATCTGCTGTGCCCTTTTTGCAGGCAATTCACTGCATTTGGTCCATGTATTGCAGGCAAGGCCAGAACTAGGGGTAGGCAGAAGAGGCAGCTGCCTAGGGTGCAATAATAGGGGGCACTGGGCAGCTACCTTCTGCCTACCCTAGTCCGCACCTCTCAGTTATTCCTATTCTTTCCCAACAGCCTCCTCTCCATCGCTGTCCCTCCTTCCCCTCTGTAGCTACCTGTATTTTCTCCCCTCCATCGCCCACCTCTCCCCTCTGTCGGTCACCCCTCTCCATCAAGTGCGCATATGTATGCGGAGGGGGGAGGGGCTTGCTGGCCAGGTTGCCTAGGGCACCCGGCATGCCTGGCCGGCCATGATTGCAAGGCTTTTCAACTCAAAGTTGGAAACTGTTGTGAAAATGCAAGTCCTGTTTTCTTTACAAAGTCATTACATGTCACTTATTCTTTATGAAGTGTTACTGTTTATGTTGATCTGGATGTACAGTGCACAGGGCTGCTGCAATTCAATGCTCAATACACCACCATACAAGTAATACACAACTGGGACTTAATATCTTTGTCATGGTGACAGTGTGTTTAAGCTTTCTGGACACTTGAGCAAATAGAGTAGGTATTTGTGCAGTGGCACTCAACCATATGTAAAAAAAAACCCTGATAGTGGGGATAGTATGACCCAAATGGGCGGGGGAGTGACAATTATGCCAATTACTACTTACATGCAAACGGTTTTAGATGATGCATTGACAAAGAAAGACACTAGTGACAACTTAATATGAAATAATGATTTTTTTTCCCATCTCACCTTGCAAAAATGTTACCATTTGTATACAATTTGCTCATATATGTTAAATAAAGGTCAGTATACATAGCCAGCCGGATACATGGTGATATGATAATCTTTTTTGCTGACAAAATGCCTATAAAAATTGAGAAATGTGTCAAGTGTTAAGAGCATATCACATTAACTGAACAGAATCATGTAGAAAGGATGTGTGAACACTTAAAGGGACAGTTTCCAGTTTAAAATCGTTATACATTATTGACATGTATTCTTGGCTGAACAGGATTAAGAGGAACCAAGAACACTTGTACAATGTCATAATCATTTCTTTTCCTGATTTGATGGAGCTAAGTCAAAGGCACCAGGACCCCATGTTGTTAGTGGTAAGTGTCTACGTGATTTTTATCTCTTCTCACATGCTTTCTTCATAACTTAGATCTTTCTTTTCAGCTTAGTTGCTCTTCACACGACCTTCACTATTCTCTATTTCAATTATGTCTCTTTTAAAGCAGACCTAATTGGCTCTTCATATTCTAAAGGTAGCCTTAAATTGTTGTTTAAGAGTGAATGATGTTTCCACCATTTATGAATCTATACCTCTTTTAATAAAGAACAATATATTGCTAAACCTTTGTGCTGCTAATTGTCATTGTTTGCTACAGCTAATTTTAATATATATAAGTACAGTACTCATGTTTTTCATCATCAAGCATTCCCCCATCTCAATCCCATTAAGTGTACCTATTTATTAAAGCTCGATTTTTTTCTAGTCAAATCCAAAAAATACTCCAGCTAAAACCTGTTGAGTGTCGAGGTCACGTAGAAGTCAATGGCAGCTGTCCCTGAAGATGTTTCTTGACATCGTTATCTGTTCTGGGTTTTGTACGATTAAACAAAGAAAAGTCAGGGTTTTCAGACAACACCTAGAAAAAATCAAAAGATTGGGGCATCAAACATTCAGATGTTATTTTTACCTCCCAGCTCTAGACATTCAGAATTTCCCTTAGGTATTATGGACCTACTGTATGATAAGTACTGCACTGTTTGAGAAGAAATGTCCAGAAGAAATGTTCTTGATGTTAATTTCAATGGGAATGTTCTAAAACCACCAGAAACCAAAGGTTATGACCAAGAGCAATCTGAAAGGGACTAGTGAAAGAAGACAAAGTAAAATATGCTCTTGTTGTTACAAAAGGGCAGAACACCTAGTACAAGATTTATGTGCCTTTACAGGTTTAATTCACACATATTAAAAGTTTTGTTCCATATATCTTCAGAAAGAAAAGATGTGCATAAGGGAATGGCAACACATACTGGGGGTCATTTGTAAACTTTGAGCAAGGCAGATTGGTTCACAAAGTGAATATATGTGCTCTGTGCATGGTTATATTTATAAAGCTGAATAAGTGTGGTGCAAACAGAATTGCGAAAACATTTTCACAATGCAAATGTCTATAAGAGCTTTTTAAATACGTCAAAAATTGCAAATTGCACATATTTACGCACACACTCTGCTTCTGAATTACGCCACAACTTTGGTGGCGGAAACAATACTGGCAAAACAGTTTCACAAAGTGAAAGTTACTTTCAATGCTATTTTTATGCACAATTGGGGGAGCTCGTGCAAACTCCCATCTCATCTGCGTGCCAGTTGCGAATTATTGCCATTTATTCACAATGCGAATTCGCAAAAAACGAAAAGACGGGCAGAGCAGTGCAATATGTTAGCATTCAGGAAAAAACATGGGCAATGCAAGCATTTTGCGAAAAAATATGCGCTGCGTGAACTTTATAAGTTACCCCCACTGTATTTTAAGATTAAGGTTAATTTAATTTAGAACTGTGTAGTCCCTTTCATTTTGGTTATATGTAGTGATGGGCGAATTTATTCGCCAGATGTGAATTTGTGGCGAATTTCTGTTTCCCATTGATTTTAATGGGTGCCGGCGTCAAAATCTGCGTTTCGTGGATTTTGTGGTGAAACGTAACATATTCACCCGTCACTAATTATATGGTGAAGAAATTGGATTGCTATTTATTTTCATGGATAAAAAGAGTAACGTTTAACTATGTTATTTGTATGAACCTTTGCACTCTGTGAATAGGGACTGTGTGAGGACTAAATTGCTATAATGGGTTGCTGAATGAACTAAAGTCCAAAGTCCTATAATGAAAATCTTTGTTATGTCTTATGAGTCTTTTACTTTTATAGTACAGGTATGGGATCTGTTATCCGGAAACCCAAAAAGCTCCACATTACAGGAAGGCCATCACCAATAGACTCCAATTTAATCAAATAATTCAACATTTTAAAACAATCTTTTTGTCTTTTAATGATAAAAAAGTACCACTTACTTGATCCCGACTAAAATATAATTAGTACTTACTGGAGGCAAAACAATCCTGATGGGATTAATTAAAGTTTAAATGATTTTGTAGTAGACATAAGGTACTGTATATAGATACAAATTACGTGAAGACCCCAAATTACGGAAAGACTCTTGATAACAGGTCCCTATGTGGATAGGACCTGGGACATTAGTAATTTAACTGTTTGGTCTGTTTAACTGGTGGATAACCCCCAAATAGGTGCTGCTCTTCTTTATCTTTTGTATCTCCAACAGAGACAGGAAAATATAGCTTCTACACTTTTACATTTCATATATTTTAGCTTTTCCAAACAATGGAAGTTACAACATTTTTTGGCATAGGTAAAATCCAGTGATGTAAATCTACAGTGAGCAAATGATCCTGTGTTATTTTTGGAAGCACAAACTCTAAATAGCAGTCTAAAAAATGAAAAGCATTTGCTCACTGGCTAATTTTCTCAGTGCTTAATGCATTCCCCCCTGGAGAAGTTAGGAAGGATGCATTGCATGCTAAATATCAATGCATCTCTCTGCTAATGAATATCTGCCCATTGTTTATCCCAGCTGGTTTGTGAAGACAGAGGCAGTCGCATCTCCATTATAATAACCTACTTTATGAAGATTAAATGCTTCTGCAATTCAAACAAGGTAAAATTGCTTTAAAGCAAAATCAAACAGCATTTTGCAAGCCGAGGATTTGGGTAGGAGAATGAGAAATCTCTCATATATTGTTATTGTGAACTGGTCAGTCCACAAGTAATTGCTTTTCCATAAGATAAATTTGCTTTTTACTTCCCCGAGGTAATGAAATGAACTCAACACGTTTCTGGTGATGGCAAATCCCCTCTCAAATGTCACTAGTGAAATTTTTATCTGAGGGTCCCCGGAAGTGCATAATGTGGGAAGTAGGGCCAGGGAATGACTGGCAGATTAAATAATTCCTTGTCTCTAAGAGCAGCTTTGTTGAATTTATTTTTTATTCATTTAAAAAAAAAAAAAAAAAATATATATATATATATATATATATATATATATATATATATATATATATATATATATATACGTATATGATGGCAATCGGACCAGTCCCTGGATCAACTTTTCTATGAGCTTTCATAACCCTGTATTCCATTTCATATTTCATAACCCATCCAAAAGCTAATGTATCAGCCAGTATGACTGATTCAGGGAGATAATTCCACATTTCAAAGTTCTCACTGTAAAAAAAAAACCCTTCTAAATATTTAGACTTAACCTTCTTTCTTCTATTTGGAATGGGTGATCTCTTGTCAGCTGGAGGGACCTACTAGTAAATAAAGCATTAGAGAGGTTATATATTTATACATAGTTATTATATTCCCCCTTAAGCACCTCTTCTCCAGCGTGAACAACACTTACTTGGCCAGTCTTTCCTCATAGCTGAAATCTTCCATACCATTTACCAGCTTAGTTGCCCTTCTCTGGACCCTCTCTAATTCAATAATGTCCAGTTTGAGCGCTGGAAACCACTATACTCTAGATGGGGCCTTACTAACTCTCTGTACATTGGAAAAATAATTCCCTCCTCCAGTGAATCTATGCCCCTTTAATACAGCTCAAGACAATATTTGCCCTAGAAGCTGCTGATTGGCTTTGCTTCTTACAGCCAAGTTTATTATCTCCAAGGACTCCAAGGTCATTTTCCATTATGGATTTGCCTAGTGCAGTCCCATTAAGGGTCCCTATAAGTGGCTTGCATATTTTTGCATCCCAAGTACATGACTTTACATTTATCAATATTAAATCTATCTCATCTGCCACTTAGCCACCCATATTGTTTGACAAGTTCCTGCTGCACGGATGCCGCATCCTGGAATTAATTGGGCTGCATAGTTTTGTGTAATCTGCAAACACTGATACATTACTTACAATACTTTGCCCTAAGTCATTAATAAACAAGTTTAATAAAAGTGGTCCCAATACAGAGCCCTGAAGGACCCCTCTAAGAACCTAACAAACAACTTCATTAAGCCCAACAGCCCTTTGTGGGGCACTGTATCAAACGATTTGGCAAAATCCCAATAGATCACATCTACTGCCCCGTCCTCTGTCCAGCATCTTACTTACCTCATTATAAAAAGCAATTAAATTCCATAGATACCATATCTAAGCTTTGTGGTGGGTAACAGGCATTTGAAGCTGTTACAATGGACTGACCTATATAGGGACTTAATGCATATACTGTATGTATCGGGAACACAGGATGGTATCCCAATGCAAAGACTGTGGAAAGTACTCACTCACTCTATGAATGTTTAAATTCTACCGCTTTTGAACCCTCATGTCAGTATTTTAAAGATAAATTGGAACTCTGTCAAAGCGAGGAAATGATTGCTTAGAACTCTGTAACAACACATGTTGACAAACAGCTGTTCTCTAAAACATGGAGTGTGCAACTTTAGTTAAAAAAGGACCTGTGCATGACATTTTCTTTGCCTGTTTTTTATTATGAAATAAAATAACGTCATTAATAAGTATGTTTTTGTTGCTCATAACTCTAAGTCTGGATAAAGTTAAACAGAATTATGAAGAGATATTTAAAAGGTTGTGTTGCCTTCCTTTGTTTTACACTTTTTTCTATTGACGAGGTGGTTCCCAGTAGACTGTAAAATAGAGGAGTCCCAGTTCATTCATTGTAATGTTGTTGTCGTTCTGGGTAACAGTTTTAACCATCACAAAAGGTTTCTGCCGCCTCCATTTCAACCCCCTTGTTAATTTTTGTGTTTCTGTGTCACTTTCAAAATATATCTCATTCTTTACAACTTCTTCAACCTCATTTTCTGTCCTTTCACTCTTTTAAATTGTCTATTGCAACTTATAATGAAAAAAGTTTAGCGCTCTAAATAATTATTTTACTTCATGTCAGTGGAGAGTTTGATCATATTTAAACAATATAACAAATGAATGATTTCTACCATTCCCTCAATGAACTTGGATACATTTAAGACATCAGGAAACATTTCTGGAATCTTTCAAAGCTTTTCAAGACATTTAAAATTCTTCACCACAATCCTGTTCCTGCTGTTAAAGTATGCAAACAAACAACTCTGGGGCAGAATTGGACATATTAATCACTATCACATCACCATCTGTTTTCATTTGCAAGTTTTAAAGAAGTAGTTTTAAAAGAAAATAAGTGATGTTCTGATTAATAAGGTTACAACCTATAGTATAAAAATCCATAGTTGATTTGCGTGTTGATTACTTTTCTCAAGGAAGAGAGGAATTAAATGAACAGCTCCATCTCTCTGAACAAATTACTTTAGAAATAATAGAGGTGCAACTTTATAGTTCGAATATTTGAAGGGGGAAAAAAACATCAGAAGATAAAAGAAGCAAAGGAACAAGGCATACTTGTTTCATAAAACAAGCACTGCGTATCTTGACAGCGCTATATAAATAAATGATGATGATGATGATGATGATGATAAAAGAAAAAAAGTGTTTTGCTATTTTGATTTGGATTAATACAGTTTCATTAAAGCAAAACCCTATTAAAAGCATAGGAATTAATGTGTATATCACCAAAAAAAAAAAAACATTATACAGTCAAACATTTTATAATATTTCTGATTCCTGTAAGTAAATTAAATAATTACACATAGCCTTTGTTTCTTAGCAGGCTGTAGCTTAGATTGCCTGTTATACAGGATAAATGGTATAATCATTTGTCTCCAAAACTGTTTCTGACCAAAGAATTAGGCTAGAAAATATGTATGCTATAAACAGTACTAACTATACCAAACCAAAGACACAGCAGATCAGTGAAAGCAGTGCCTTCAAAATTAACAGCAAGAGCATTCTTCTAATCTTGGTCATGCTTACTAGGGTCTGCAGTCTCCACTGATCTGGTGTGGTATAGGATGCTTTAGAGAAGCTACACATAAGGGGTTATTCATCATGCTGTGTAATATAATGGAGACCAAATGCACCAATCATTCAATCAATGGAATCTATTTTTTTTAAATCAATGGAATCTATCTATGTTAAAGGAGAAGTAAACCCTCTGCAATGTTAAGTCCCCACTGGCCCCCCTCCGTTGCCCCCCCTCCCTACCTCCCCGCTGCATAGTCTTACCCCAGAATTCTGTCCCCTCTTGATATAGTGATCATAGTGAGTGCAGTGGAGCTCACGGTCGCCATCTTCTTCTCTTCCGTAATCTTCGTGAAGTGAGCTGTGTAATGGTGCATTTGGAGCAATCTTACAGACCTCAACAACTGCACATGCGCCTAAAGAGATAAAAATTACTGATGCGCTGGAAGAAGACCTGATGAATACCGAAGCACCGGAAGATGGCGCCTACGAGCTCCGCTGCGCTCATTCTGCATGTGCAGTCACTATTTCAATAGGGGACAGAATTCTGGGGTAAGACTGTGCAGGTGGGGAGCATGGAGGGGGCCAACAGAAGGGGGGCAGTGGGGACATAACATCGCAGGGGGTTTAGTTCTCCCTTATGGGTCATTCTGGAATGCAAGCTAAAAAGCACATCTCTTCCTACTTGGAACCAAAAATGACCCTATGCTGCAGGGCAAATTCGGTTCTGATACCTAAAACACAAGTGTTAGTCTCTTATATAGTAACAAACATCTGCCAACATTATTATTCACATAAGTTCAACACTAGGGGCCCGATTTAAGAATGTTTAAGCCTTAAGGCAGGCAAGAATTCCTAAACCCTTTTGTGGTTTCTACCTGCAAATACCTCAGCTTCCTGTCAAGTGGGTTTTTTTCTCAGACTAAAATATAAGAAGCTCTGACAAATTTTAGGTGCCATTTTTTTCTCAAGATAAACCCCTTTGGAAAAAAAAAACACTTGGCGAGAAGAGGAGGTATTCAAAGTATCAAAGCATCAAATGATAGTAACTTATTTGTTATGAAATAAGGGTTAATAGCCCTTTCCCTTGTGCCCGACTGCAACTTCCTGTTTGCTTTTCAATTTGCTTAATTAAAATTAACTATTCTGTCTAGGAGGACACAGTATGGAACAAGAGAAGTGCATGTACGTTAGAAAAAGTGCAGTATTACAGAGACCCCCTGTACCTAACCAAAACGTTCCCTTTAAGTAGAAGAAAATCGAAAATTGAGCTAATGGATCCCCTTTTGAATCACATTGAGCTTGACATTTATCAAGAACATTATACCATTTGTTGCTAAAAACAACTTACAGTTTTGGCTGCCTTTTCTGTAAAGAGTACCTGTTTAATAAACTTATCTGACATATACTCTATGTTTTCCCTTAATTACAACTAGTTACCATCAGTGCAAGTTTTCTATGTCAAAATCATATGTATTCATTGGACATTTCAAAGCATCTGACCACTGAAGGGTTAAGAGAAAAAGAAAAAGTTTTGTTTTTTTTGTATGGTTATGGTTTAGTCCAAAGTTTTCTCCTCGATCAATATCCTCTAATTAAACTGCCTGGTTGCCGACACATAATAGATTCACTGGGAATGGATCTTTTCTGAGCCAAAACTGAAATAGGGCTCAGCTGGGAGTACAAATATAGGCTCATTTTTGTAAACCTCAACTTTTAGGAAAATGAGGTGGCGAATAATCAAATTCTGCATTTTAATCTCACTGTTATCCTTTTACCTTTGTTCTTTTGCAAATTACAATCCTTCTCTTTTATGTGTTATGCTATTTATTTTGGTATTTGACATTACTGTAATCTGAAGTAAAGTGTTATATGTGCCAAGAAAATGTTACATTTAAAGTTAGCATAACTTGTTATTTTCAGTAGCAATATACTCCTTTAATGTATTTGTTTTGCCTTTAGGCACTGGCCATATTTGATCTTTCCATGTTCCCTGTTTTTGCAACAAGACAATTGTCTCTTTATTAACATTCACCATAGGCATTTGGTCTTAAACTTAAGTATCACAAGATTTAGGTATACATAGGGTAATGTAATAAAAAATGCAATGATTGCGGGGGGCAACATCCTACTATTGGTCCGACTAGAACCCATAGTAATCCATGATATGCTTGCTATCAAACAGGTAACCAATAAATACTATGTGCTGATTGGTTGCTATGGGTGATTAAACCTGTAGCAAACCCTGCACCTTTTGCACCCTCAAAAACAACCAGTTTTGGAATGCTTAAAGGGAAACTAAAGTCTAAAACCGAATATTATTAGAAATGCTGTATTTTGTATACTAAATATAAACATGAACTTACTGCACCAGAACCTTAATTAAACAAATGATTTATGCTTTCAAAGTTGGCCACAGGGGGTCACCATCTTTGCTATACATCTCTGCAAGACCAAGACCATGCACATGCTCAGTGTGGTCTTGGCTTCAGTTTAGAAGCTAAGCTTAGGGATCATTAAACATTATCAAAATAGCACAAATCAAATAATATCTGCCAGAAGCTGATACAGCAAGACTGATTAATAATTACAATATGCAGACTGCACTGGGTCTGCGGATATGAATCTCTTCATAGGCACAGGCTGCTCTACAGGAAAACAAAAAAAGTTGCTCTAGTTCTGGGAGGTACGGTGAGGGGGTTCCCCCATGCCATTTGAAAGTATGATCGTTTCCCTGCAGAGCAGTTAGTGACTGCTGACGTTTCCGTTTCTCAGCAGTCAGAGCAAGTAAAATGAAGGGGGAATTTCACTGAATACAGTACAGGTTTCTTATAAAAATGGTAAACATTTTTAAATTAAACTTTATAGGAGACAGATTTTTTTTTCATTAAAGAAAGTAAAAATGGGATTTTATTTTTTTGACTTTACATCCCCTTTAAAGGGAATCTGTCCTAATTTTAAAGATGCACTTTTTATTTGTAAATTACACTGTTGTTCACTCTACCATTTAAAATTTTATTTTTGGATAAACAAATATATTTTTTTAGCTGTATTATTAGCGTGGAGTAATCTCAGTGCATTGTGCCTAATTCTGAGCTTTGAGAAGAAGCCAGTGCTGCCACTACTTCTCCCCCTTATTGTATAATGTATTTAGAATCTGGAGTTATTATTCATAGAAACCAGTGTACAATTATTTACAAGTGCGTACTGTGTATGTATGTGTATGTATATATATATAGATATATATATATATATATATATATATATGTATATATATATATATGTATATAATACACAAAAGCCATGAATATCCTGTAAATTATATCCTTATAAACGGTGAGTTCTGATGTCATCAGTTATAAACGGTGAGTTCTGATGTAATTTCTGTCGCATGACTCATTGAAATTTGTGTATTATAATAAATAAAGTACCCCAGTTGTAAAATATGAGGATATTAGAAGTTACCTCGGCGTTCCATGACCTGTATAAAAACACTCGGCCTTCGGCCTCGTGTTTTTATATGGTCATGAAACTCCTCGGTAACTTATAATATCCTTATATTTTACAAAAGGGGGTACTTTATTCACTATATATATATATATATATATATATATATATATATATATATATATATATCCTTTACTGTACAAGCTTATTGACATGTATTTTATTTGACAGAGAAATGCCTGAAGCCATCCTAAATTATTAGGAGGCAGTTTTGCCTGTTTACTCACTTGCTAAAATTCAGGACAGTAGCAGCAGTGCTATTAGCTCAAGGAGGCACTACCAGTTTAGGCAGCTGAATCTTTAAGGGTGGTGGCACATGGGGAGATTTAGTAACCTGCGATTAATCTTCGCTACTGTGGGCGAACATTTGCTCAAGGTTTTCTTGTGAGTCAACTTCTGGTGACTTTGGAAAACGGAAGCAAGCTTGTGTCATACCACTAATGATTCACATTCTTGCCTGTGGGAAGGTATTTCAGGGAGATTAGTTGCTCGCAGTAGAGAAGATTTATAGCAGGCGATTAAATCTCCCTGTGTGCCACCACCCTAAGCTAGGTGTCAGGGAGCTGCCATCTGGTTATCTGCTCATTGTTCTGTTGATAGGCTGCTAATGGGCTGCTGAGGGGGGAAAGGGGGTGATATCAATTCAACTTGCAGTGCAGCAGTAAAGAGTGATTAAAGTTTATAAAAGCACAAGTCACATGAATGTGGGCACCCCGGAAACTGAC
Source organism: Xenopus petersii (assembly GCA_038501925.1). Taxonomy (NCBI): domain Eukaryota; kingdom Metazoa; phylum Chordata; class Amphibia; order Anura; family Pipidae; genus Xenopus; species Xenopus petersii. Next base: position 109,991,822 of record CM076678.1, on the reverse strand, counting down.
ATCATGTCCAGCCCCATGCTAAATTTCAAAATTTGATGTAAAAAAGATCTATTTTAAAAAAATGGATATCAGTACAGAATTCTGCTGGAGCAGCACCGTTAACTGTTTTCTGGTGACAGGAAGAGAGCATGCATGAAATAAACACATGCTGCTGGGATAGAGCTGGTAAATTTAGATCTGCAGTACATGCATTAATTCTTAAAAATACATATTAAAATGTAATAGAAGTGTTAAAGTATTTTTAAAAGAACTCCATGTGCTGGATTTACAGAAAGGTAAAACCTGGGTTGCCTAGTGAAATACAGTATACTTATGTGAGAATAATAATTCACCTAGGTAAATCTGCACACAGAAAAATATTGGAATTATGTAAGAAATAAAATACTCTCTATGTACAGTTTTGAGCAAACGAAAAATGAATTTGGTGTATCTGCTGAGCTGTCTAGCCTGAATGGGAAGTAGACTATCAAAGAAATGGTATCACTTTTATCACATCAAAATAAAGCCGAAATATAGATTTATATTTTATGTTGGTCTCAATGTAATTTTCTCAAAATGTCTGGCCCAAAGCTATTGCCCCCCTCCACTGGTTCTTAAATGAAACATGCCAAAGTGTGGATGATTATTGAAATGTAATTACTTTTGAAGGAATAACCTAATAAAATTTATATTCTATCCTATTTTAATCAACAATAAAGTGATAAAATATCAAGCATCATACTGTATAATATATATATATATATATATATATATATATATATATATATATATATATATATATATATATATATCCATAGAAAGAAACCGTCAACTACAGGGTTTTCTTGAAAAATCAAAAGGGTGTATTAAAGAAAAGCATGTACAGCCAACGTGGCGTTTCGGTCCCTATTTGGACCTTTCTCAAGGCAACCACTCCTTTCAATTAGTGTTCTATACTGTATATAACCAATCAAACAATTAACATAAGCAAGTGTTCACACATTCATGAAATACCTTTAATGTAAAAGCATCTTGCAAAACCTAAAATTATCCCACATGCAATTAAGGGGCGAGCACAACTACCAACAAGTAAATAACTCAACATCTAGATATACTTCATGTAATTGCATGTGGGGTAATTTTAGGTTTTGCTAGATGCTTTTCCATTATTTATAAACTCCTAATAAAGGGATAGATGTACAGTATTCAGTGTGGGGGACCCCTGAAACGGAATTAGCACCAAGGATTACTGATATGGCTAACATGGTTACATATATTTGTTCATTTTAAAGTATTTTTACTATTACTATATTCACTTGCCTAATATGTTTTTATGATATTAGCACGTTACTTTAATATTGTATATTTAAAAACATGCTTAACTTACCTTTTAATCTACATAATTGTACTATCATTTGATGACGCTTATGGTGCACCAATCACTTTGTTGCTATTTCATGAATGTGTGAACACTTGCTTATGTTAATTGTTTGATTGCTTATATATAGTACACTAATTGAAAGGTGTGGTTGCCTTGAGAAAGGTCCCAATAGTGACCGAAATGTCACGTTGTCTGTACATGCTTTTCTTTAATACACTTTTTTGATTTTTCAAGAATACAGTACCCTGTAGTTGCTGGTTTCTTTCTATGGACATATACTAATGTTTAAAACATGCAACCGGGTGTAATTTGGAAGCGGTGTGCCATCCTATCTATCTATCTATCTATCTATCTATCTATCTATCTATCATCTATCTATTTATCTATCTATCTATCTATCTATCTATCTATCTATCTATCTATCTATCTATCTATCTATCATCTATCTATCTATCTATCTATCTATCATCTATCATCTATCTATCTATCTATCTATCTATCTATCATCTATCTATCTATCTATCATCTATCTATCTATCTATCTATCTATCTATCTATCTATCTATCTATCTATCATCTATCATCTATCTATCTATCTATCTATCATCTATCTATCTATCTATCTATCTATCTATCTATCTATCTATCTATCATCTATCTATCTATCTATCTATCTATCATCTATCTATCTATCTATCTATCTATCTATCTATCTATCTATCTATCTATCTATCTATCTATCTATCTATCTATCATTTCCTGCAGGCAGCCGCACTCTGATCCAGATTTCTTAGATGAGGGTGCTGGTTCAAATATAATTTATAGTTTTCACATAGAGCCGCACTCCATTTCTTCTAGTGAATCAAATAATATTTATTTGCATAAGTAAATATATCCAGAATGCTCAGGACCTGAGGTTTTATAGATATGGGATCTTCTGTAATTTGGATCTTTATCTGTGGATCTTTATTTTGCAAATTTGCCGAGAAAAAATTTCCGATGCTTCCCACACAGGCATCAAAGTTTTTTGATGCTGGTGACGATTTTTGATGCCGGCGTCAAATTTTGACGCTGCCAAATTGTTGCTCGCATCACAATTTGCGTTTTGAGAATTTTTCACCTGTTTCACGGGAAATTGCGAAATTTGTGGCGAATCGAAATGGGACAAATTCGCCCATCACTGCTCATTACCTGTACAGTTATTCAAATTGAAATATGGCTAAATGGCACAGTTAAAGAGCTTATAATGAGTGAAGGAAAAATGGCACTTGTGCTCCAGGATCCAGTTTCTGCTCACAGCAATTAAAAGTATTCTACATCAGCAGTGAAGTGCAAGTTGCAGTGACTTCAATATCATAAACTGATGGACCACTGAATTTGGATATCTTTAAAACACAGTATGCAGCTGAATAGCACGTTGACAATATAATAGCAATATTATAGTTAATAATGAAGCCACAGTAAATATATTATTTTATGGTATTCAGTGATTCTATCATGACTCTCTCTCTCTCTCTCTCTCTCTCTCTCTATCTATCTATCTATCTATCTATCTATCTATCTATCTATCTATCTATCTATCTATCTATCTCTTTCTCTATCTATCTATCTATCTATCTATCTATCTATCTATCTATCTATCTATCTATCTATCTATCTATCTATCTATCTATCTATCTCTCTCTATCTATCTATCTATCTATCTATCTATCTATCTATCTATCTATCTATCTATCTATCATCTATCTATCTATCTATCTATCCATCCATCTATCTATCCATCCTTTACTGACACTGACACATACCCTGTCCTTCTAATATAGGCTCAGTTACTTCACAAACACAAAATTTCTTAATCAACCCTAAAAATAAAATAAGCTAATCCCCCCATTCTTCGTGTTATTTTCAGAAAACAATTCAGCAACACCTTCTTTGCTTTCCTGAATTCCCACCTGCAATAAAAAACCCCCACAGTTGTTTCAAAGAACTTATTGATTTTTTTTCCTTTTAAAGAACGCTTACATTTACTCCCCAGAGTTCCCAGAAAAAAAAGAGAGTTTTTCTATCTTTCAAAGAAAGCTCACACTTCCTGGCACTCTCTGACAGTGACACATATTAAAAAAAAAACACATTTAGTTTTAAAAAGAAAATAGACCTAGAAAATAACTTATTTTCTTCTATGGAAAAGAAAGAAAATAAATAAGACTTCTAGACTTCAAAACTGGGACTTTCATTTCACCTGAAATACTTTGGAAATTGTTAATTAGTGATTCCAAGTTCCAGGTTGGGACTCAGCAAAACCCCAAGATCATCAAAACTGCAGCATAAGAGTAAGTGAGATGAATAGGTTCTCTCTACTTGTCTAATTTAGTAAAGCCACTATAGCAATAAGGGATGAGAATCGGTTTCAGATGTAACTGAGCAAAATCCAATTCGTCTTTCATGTGACTTTACTAGGCTGGCCAGCTTCAATTCTGATGCCTATACTGATTTTAAATATGCAAATTAGAGTAGCATGTGATGTATGGACAAATGCACAGAAGTGATTAGCTTTTCTCATGTAGAAATGGTTGCACTAGTTGTACATGTACTGCATTGTGCGCTGTGCATTAGCAATTATTTTACAACTGGTGTGCTGATTCTATAACTGTAAGCATTTTTGCCTCATTAAATTAAATGGAAAAACATTTTGAACCTAATACCTAATGCTTATGACAGATACTGAATAGTGCATTTGGGTTGACAGGTCTTGCCAACAGATTTCTATGTGTGCTATATATTTGTGCATGCACTTTATTGTAATATACAGTACATATTTATAGAATAATAAAATGTGCACTTTCTATTTTGTTCTTGTCTATGCTCTCTTTTGTTTACCATGTGCAGTGCCAAGGATCCAGATGACCTCTTTGTTAACCGAAAAGCCGAGACATTGAGGATAAAGCTAAATAATTCTGGCTTATTCATGACTGATCCTGGATGCAATCCCACTTATTACACTTTCTATGTTTATTTCTGTTATGAACCTGGTCAGCGGGATTCCTGGACGCTGCCTTGTTTGCTAATTGCACAACCGCCATACACTTGTTCTTCTAATTGAATTTTCCACTTCAAGAGGCTTTGGATAAAATGTGTTCTCACTATAATCATAACAGCAGCAAGAACAGCATAAAGACATCCTGAGCTCTTTGTCTTTTTGAAAACATAACAGCCTACTCGTCACACTTACTGAAACCAGATAAAGGATTTGTATCCCTGCCAGACTGCCCCTCTGTATACAGTGAAGGCAAAGCATACTATGTCCAGTATGCTCAAACATACGAGGAAAGAGTTCTATCTAGCTTTCCTTTATCCTCCATGCATTGAAGGCTGACAAAGGATTACTTCATAAATGAGGTTGCCATTTACAGTATCTATTAGATGTAACCTCACTTTTTGGTATATTGCCTGATACTATAGTATATACCTACAGAAGTCATCTCTATGTGCAGGGTTTGTGAGTAGAAGCAAAAGGGCATACAAAGACAAAAAATGTAATGAATAGATTTCTACTGCTCTGGTTCAGGACGTCCTTCAAGAAGAAACATAATTTCTAGTTGACTACATTCCTGGTTTTAGTTCTCAATTAATATTTTTATATGTACATGATTTTTCTGCATGTTTCTTCTGTAAAAAACATATTTTTCTCTTTCATGATTCATATATTTCATATTTTCATATATTTTGTTTTAAGCAGCTCTTCATTTTCAAGCTGTCCTTTCACCTGTTCTTTCCCAAATCCTCCTACATTGTTTTATTGTCAGAAATATTTATCTCATCTTACTATCTTTATTGTATAGTTTGTTTACTGCTGCCTTTTTCTATCATATTCCTCCTTCTTGTTTACTGTCTTAGCAAAGACTACCCTCTTTATCCACCCACCTTCCATCATCAGTAAAGAAGCTCAAGTTAATGCCACTTGTCTGAACAGTCAAGGAACCTCAGTAGTAGACATACACAATACAGGGTGTAATAGATTAATTGATGGTTTATTTTGTTATGGCAATACACTCATGTATAAAAAAAAAAAGGAATTATTGCTAAATGTAAAATTATGCAAATTTAAATAATTACTGGTATAGTTAGCTTTTTAACAATGATTATGCTAATTCAAACTTGGCAAGACTTTTGAAAATGAGTAATAGAATATCAGGGCATTTTTCAGTATGAACCCATATCCATATTCCTTGGTGATGGACCCAAAGTTTAAACACATGTAAGTTCTAGACATTACTGGAAATACAGTCTATAGTTAAAGGGATTCTGTCATGGGAACACGTTTTCTACAAAATGCATCCGTTGCGTAATAGTGCTGCTCCAGCAGAATTCTGTATTGAAATCTGTTTTTCAATAGAGCATGTATTTTATATTTAATTTTGAAATCTGACATGGGACTAAACATGTCAATTTCCCATGTGTCCCCAGTCATGTGACTTGTGCTCTAATACAATTCTGTCACGCTTTACTGCTGCACTGCAAGTTGGAGTGATATCACCTCTGCCTTTACCCCCAGCACTGACACCTGCATTGCTAAAAATGCTCCCGTGCCCCACCTAATGGTAGCTATGAGAACAGCAATCCACAGCACTTTCATTTACATTGAGAAGGAGAAACAATAGCCTATCTGAAATCAGTTCAATTGTGAAGTGTAGGCTCGTTCCTAAAGCACAGGATCAGGCATGACCTGAGATGGATGCCTAGAAGTACAAAAACCTACAGAATATTTGAATTCATCTTTGTGTCACTCTAGAGGGATTTTGAGAAACTGGTGTTCTGAATGCGAGATTCAATGCTGGTCAGTATAATAAATACAGCTTTAGCAACCAATGCCCATCAGTGGCAGCAAAGATCAGTAAGATTTTGTTCTACATTGTGTATTAAAATGAGTTGTGTGGATTTGAATTCTTCTTCTTTATAAATCACTTGCCAGGCTCCATCTACAATGTGGAGTGGAGTTTGGGCTCTAGTACTCAAAATAAGCCTTATTCACCAATAAATACAAGACTACTGATATTAATAATCTTAGTAAAATGTTAATTCAAATAATGATCTGATTGCCCCTTTCATGTCTGAATGGTTTTCGTTTCTCTTGCCATGGATGGCTTATATCTTATATTCAGTTGAATTGCTGTAAAATTTGAACTTGAAATTAGGTATAACACAAATTTTGACATTCTATAATCTAGTGCATTGAGCTGAATTGCTAGGTGGGAGGTGGGATTATTACTAGGTTGATGTTTTTTGTATAAAATTAAAATATATGTATAATTTTTTTCATTAAGTTTTTTTGTATATTGAAACACTTAAACATCTTTCATCTACGTTGAGCAGCTGAAACTGATGGCGAGCACATACAATTAACTTTTGCTTTGTATTATTAATTTGGGTCAGTTACTAAATCTGATGCATTTCCTATATCTTTATAATTTGTATTCGCATCATAGTAGGTCATTTAAATCCCAGCACATCTGTTGACTGGCAGGAAAGAGCAGGGGGTCAAGGACTGGCAAGCTACACTCCAAAATATAAGCCATCAGATAATGGGCTCCTCCAATGTACTGAAAGGAGCAAGCTTTCAACAAGAGACCTTAAAGGTAAGATATGACAGAATCCATGTGTCACATCAAACAGCTTTTTTAGACATTTAACCCCAAAGGAGAGAAAGAAAAAAGGTTTGTAATCAAGAGATCTAGGGCAAAAAGCAACATCTGAAAAGGCTATAGTGGAAAGCTAGATGCAAGCCTGTCACATTCGTATTAAGGTTTGCATCATATGTACAGACATTTCTCAATGGTCACATTGCCATTTAAAATTGAAAGGAAATTATTTAAGCCATGGCATGTTTGTAGCAAAGCTTAACATGTATAAAATAAAAAGGAATTACATTGGGATAAGTTGCCAACTACCAGTCGGTGTAAAGGCTAGCAAAATATTGGGAAAGCCATTAGCGTAAGCAGGTGGTTATAAGTCAACTGACAAAAAGATACATTTCAATTATAGTTACCATATGATCCAGTTATTTAGTCTGAATGCCATTAAAGCCTTTTGGCTTTAATGTGTGTTTTTTTCCAAGACCATTTTACAAGGTAGAAGCTAAAAGTAAGAACATAACCACAATAAAATTAAGAACATAACCACAATACTCAGCAAATTAACACTTAAAAATTACAAAATAAAAAACTAACCCCATCAACGAGAGAGTTTATTCAGCTCTTATGAAGAGCACAGTCAATCTCCCAGTTTCCAGATATGTGGCCCACATGTGGGTGACTGTATGTGAATCATTCATCAGATCCCCAACACAAAATAAGACTAGTCTTAAAACACTTTTGTTGTGAATAAGAGTTTTTTATGACCAACGTCAAAAGATTTTTTGCCCTCAATACATTATTTTCAAGAGTAATTTCATAGTATTAAGGTGCCCATGTTCTGCATGTTTTAAGGCTGCCCGTTTAATATCAAAAATAACTAAAATTGAATTTGAAAAAAATCTAAAAGTCCAAAGAAAGATCATAATGAAGGAGCATTAGTGACAGACAGAAATGTACAATAAGAGAACTAATCTTTTTGTCAAGAAATGAACTCTGGGGTTAAAAATGTTACACTGTCAGTAACTGTTCTGGATCTGGTCATGTGCTGAAAATAAAATTATCTTCAATCCAATGATTTCAGAACATGGCATCCCCATTTAGTATAGACTATTCTATATTTAAGGCCTAATTCAGTCCAGTCTTCTGCAATTTTCCACCCATTCCAATCAATAATTAAAAAGAGCCTCGGTAGGGTATGATCAGGAAGGGTATAATTTTGGTCTCAAAGCCATAAATTTGACCAAGAAACACCAAAAAAATTCAGAAACTATACTGACACTCTAGAGGCTGATTTTTCGGCACATATTTGTGTGCGCATTTTATCTTACCCTTTTGACATTGAAATTGTTTAAGTATGAAAGGGACTGAAATTCTTTACACATTGACTCATGTTTTCAAGACCATCCATTGAGTAAACCATTTACAGTTATCCCAAGCCAAATGCCTGTCTTCTTGTCTGTCTTCCACGCTATAATATTCAAGTGCAAGTAAATACTTTAAACAGCAGCTTTCAGATTTGCCAGGAAAAATACAAAGGCTGCAAGACTTAAAAGGAAGGTTTGATTTCTCTAAAGGGCTGTGAAAAACCTATTTTGTAGAAATGTTAAAGAATTTCAAAGTCTTTACCCTGAGACTTTGTTGACATTAAGCTGTTAGTTTTAAAGGGACACTTTGAAATAGGCCCTGTGATTTTAGGATGCCGCTCTATCCATCAGTCTAAGAAATCATTTTACAGAACCAATTTTTAGAAGAGAGTTGTTATGTAGTAGTGGCACAATCCAGTATAATACCAACAATTTAATTCTTTCAATGCCAGAAACGAATGATAACTGTAAACTCCCAATATGGCTAATACAGCTCGCTTGTCCCTATGTAACTTTATTAATGAATACAATAATGATTACATAATTTAATAATTATCTAATTAGTAGGCTGGTAGGCCAGTAAGGAAACAATCAGTAGAATGCAAAAATTGGAAAGGTGTGCTTGTCAATATAGTCACCTCTCCTAACAACTAATTGCCTGCCTTGAAATTTTAGCTAAACAGAGACAAGTCTACCCATAAGCTAAACACAATATATTTTTTCACCCAAGCAAATATTCTTTATAAAATTTACATAGGTTCTAAAAGTAAACATTATAAGTAATGCCCTAAAGGTCAAGGCCCTGAGGCATAGTAGGAAATGGTAGGAAATATCAGATCTCTGCAAACACAAGAATTTGACTTGCACTTAGTAGACTGCCTTCTGCGGTTGCAGAACAGTCTTAAGATTCTGCACTCTGTTTTAGAGTAAAAGACTTGTGGCCTAAATAGCGCTTTATCCAAGGGGGGGGTACATAGGCCTTTCCCCTCTTGCACCCCCCTACCCATTACCCATCTTTATGGCAGGCCTCCTGATGATGCAGTCTGCTCCCCATACTGGGTTTTGAGTCCAGCTCATGGAGCAGATTGTAGCATTCCCTGGGGTGAAACTACTTGTCAGATGAACACTAAAGGGCATTCTGTTGATTTAGTACTTGTGCCCTGTGGAAAATTAAGTTACACCTATTGCCCCTTATATTTCCCCAATCTTAATTAAACATTAGCCTTATTTCTCTCTGCCTCCAGTTTAGTACTTAATAAATAAACTATTTCATAAAAAACAACTGTATTTTGACTTGTGTTCTAATTCACTGAAAGCTTTCTGTTCAGGAACACAGGAATTCTTAAGCAAGATGAAACCTCCTCCTAGTGTCTGGCACATGTATTAGCCTGTCATTTCTTTAGCCTGTTGGGGAAATATTAATATATTACAATATGAAGAGTTGTCTGAGAGTGATATCTCATAACTAAACACTGAGCTTGTGACAAATGACAGTCATTTTAGTCTGTGTGGATGCCTTGGTGCCTTAGTGAACAATGTGAGTGATGTTCATATTTTATATAGGAGAAATGTTATTCTCCATTTATGCAACTCCTGTTCTGCACCACTCACATAAGCAAGATAATATTAAAGTGGTTACGCTTGATAAATCCTCCATCACTCTTACTTACTTGCGATTCTACAATTTCTATGGTGATAATGAAATAAAATTAGCAAATTTAACACCTGGTCTAGTAAACCATAGAAATTAGTAGGTTACATTTACTTATGAACTACTTAGAAAAATATATTGTTCATATGGGCATCTGGAACCGCTTTAAACTTTGCCTTAAAACTTTTAAGCTACAAACCATGTTATGCCTATCACAGTTTACAACCTGTTGTATTAGGTTACCCCTGGTGCCATTTACTATGTATCACATTATACATTTCTATTTATTTTGAACGTATGTATATCTGCAGTAAAACAGAATACAAATAAAATACTATACAACAGGAGCACTAAGCCATCTCACAATACTCCTATTTGTCATAATCCAACCCCTTTGCCTAATAGAATTGATATTGGAAAGTAATTCCAATAAAAAATTGGTTTCTGCAATGGGTTTTGAGGCCCTGTAATATAATGGAGCTAATCAAAGTATTTTTAATTAATTATAAGAAGCATTAATATTACATGACATTAACATGACCACAACTGCCCCTGCACAAAATGGCATGACCCCCTTATCCGGCCTCTATAAAGCCACTTCCATCAAAGTGCATTTGTGATTGCTCAGATGTGTTATAGAACAACTCGTTTTTAAGCATTAATGTACCTTTGAAGTGTTTCTTTATTGTGATGATAGACATGAGGGCGTACAGGAAAGTTAACAGAGCATTTTAGGACTATTCACTTTAGCTGCATCAGTATCATAAATTCTTTTATTAACCTCGTTTGTGTGCCCAATGAAATGACACAGTGAAGAGATGGGAGAAACAGCAGTTTCATGACCATTTTACTAACCATTCTCCATCTGCTCAGGCTGTGGTGAAGTGAGGGGGGATAATAAAAGACACGCTTGAGAAGGAACACACGGTCTTTTCACAGGTAATCCCTCAGCTGTGAGTACTTTCAAGGAGGGGGCAGTAATTCACAGTGTTTAAAGACTTTCTATCACAATGTACCCCAAGAGCATTATATCAAAATGGCATTGTTAACATGAATCTAATGAGCAGAGAGTGCTTATCTATCGAAGCAATTCCCTACATTTACATGAATGCACAGAGAAATATTTTGCCACTTTGTCTGTGATAGAATATTAGTAAGTAAGGGCTTTTATCATCTGTATAGATAATGTGTAAAATTGTATTAGCTCTACAATAAGGGGAATTAGTATTTGGCTTTCATTGATATTCGTTTTCCTGTTGAAAACTTGTTTTCACTTTTGTTCTCATTATCCCCCCTCTTAATGCTGTTGAAGGATATGGGGAAGCCTATGTATCAACATTCTCATTTTAGTGGGTTTAGAAATTTTTGGAAACCATATATACAAATATACTTATTTTCTCTATAAATATCATTCATTAAAATATCTGAATATTAAAAACCTGTAAAAATTGTAGTTTTTCGGACAATTACTAGCAGAAAAAACCTCTAAAAGTCCAAATGGCTAAAAAAAAATGTCCAATAGGATCAACGCAGCTCCCAATGACATCTATAGAACCTCCACTGTCTTTACTTGCCAAAATTTTGTATTAGAGTTTTTTGTGGTTTTACACTTTCTCAGTGATACATTTGTACAGCTTTAGAGAAATAAAAAAAGTAAATTTTTTGAGAATAATTAGATTTGTGAAAAAATAGAAATTCATATGTTAGTAAATAGGCAAAATTAATAGGTTAAAACAGCACTTTGAGGTTATCTTGTTCCTTACTTAATATACCACCCACACCACTGCATCATTGGGTTTGTTGTGGGCTCATATAATAGTCTTAGTATAATTCTGGTATAGGAGTTATCTTTGGGTTTCCTCCAACACTCTAAAAACAGACAGGTCAATTGGCTCCTGATAAAATACACCACCCTGATGTGTATAATGTGTAATCTCATTATAGTGCTGTGTAACTGTATTATTGCTATATAAATGATAATAAAAATGTCCACTGTTGTCTTAACCCACATCAGGTCAGCAGTGACAATTATTATGCTGTTGCTGCAATGAGATCTCTCAAAATGCTGCAACTCATGTTCTAGTTTCACCACTGTCCTGGGTAAAAAAGAATTATTAATACTATAATGCAGTCCTAAGGGCTCAAGTAGTGATAGAAGTTATAGGTTTGGGTGATGGCCAATTATACTTATACTTTTATACAATGATGCTTTATGTTAGAAATAGCCATTAAGATTTACAAGCAATTACAGTATTAAAAATATCTTTTGCATTTCATCATTTCAATAATTTTATACATTGGTGATGACACGCTAAAGAAGAATTTTTCAGGTTTAGAATCTAAACATGGATTATGTATATAAGGGAGAAGCCCAGCAAGGTCCTACATGTTGATGGAAAGGATCACCATCCAAAAGATACTAGGCTTAGTGTTAAAAAAAATAGTTTTTGTGATCTGAATAAAATACTAATTAACAGAAGGTCTTGAGATAGTCTAGTATTACCATATATTGGTGCTGAAAACCCATAAAACAATACACATTTCATTGATCCTTGATGCAAATAGCCAATGGCAGACACTGACCTTTAGAGTTTCATTTCTTTCAGCAAAAAAACAAACAAACAAACAAAGCAAATAAAAGAAAACAAATAACACTGGATAACTGGAAAGGTTTTGTAGTTTTACACTGATGGGAGGACTAAGCTATAGATCAGGAGTGCCCATACTTTACTAGTGCGAGGTCTACTTTTAGTGATGTTGTCCCATTATGATCTACATCCATAAAAACAGTTAGCATTATATTCCATGGGATATATTACTTAAATACTGATTCATGTAAAATGTATATTGTTATATTTAACAAACAACTATTTCTTATGTAACCTTAACATAATAATTGTCTGAATGAAAAGCATGAAGTAGGAGGGTGATTTAGACAAGCTGTTTGTGGGCAGTATCTTGAGATCTACTGATCACCAGTTAAGGGTAGTGATGATTTCCGCATTTTGTCGCTGGCGAACTTGTGCGAAAATTTGCCGGCGTCGTATAATGTTAGACGTTCATTGGAAAAGTCGTTCACGTCAAAACTGTCGTGCGTCAACATTATTCGGATGCCCATTGACTTCAACGTAAGCATCAAAACTCACACGGGCGTCAAAATTCTCATTTTGCTAATTTTTCGGCGAATTGAAATGGGACTACTGGTAAATCCCGATCTACATTTTGGGCACTCCTAAGAAACCTATGTGATTTTAGGCTGGTTGTGCAATGCAACAATGCATGGATTAATCAGTAGAGATGGCGCGAACTGTTCGCCGGCGAACTTGTTCGCGCGAACATCGGGTGTTCGCGCTCGCCGGAAGTTCGCGAACGTCGCGCGACGTTCGCCATTTTGGGTTCGCCATTGTTGGCGCTTTTTTTTGCCCTCTCACCCCAGACCAGCAGGTACATGGCAGCCAATCAGGAAGCTCTCCCCTGGACCACTCCCCTTCCCTATAAAAACCGAAGCCCTGCAGCGTTTTTTCACTCTGCCTGTGTGTGCTGAAGAGATAGTGTAGGGAGAGAGCTGCTGCCTGTTAGTGATTTCAGGGACAGTTGAAAGTTTGCTGGCTAGTAATCGTTTTGATACTGCTCTGTTATTGGAGGGACAGAAGTCTGCAGGGGTTTGAGGGACATTTAAGCTTAGGTAGCTTTGCTGGCTAGTAATCTACCTTCTACTGCAGTGCTCTGTATGTAGCTGCAGTGGGCAGCTGTCCTGCTTCTGATCTCATCTGCTGACTGCTGCAATAACAGTAGTCCTTGTAAGGACTGCTTTTATTTATTTTTTTGTTCCAATACAGAGCAGTATCAAGCAGATTACTAGCCAGCAAACTTACTATCATCTGTCCCTGAAATCACTAACAGCTCTCCCCCTACACTATCTCTTCCAAGCACACACAGGCAGATTTTTCAGATACATTTTTGCCCTTGATCCCCCTCTGGCATGCCACTGTCCAGGTCGTTGCACCCTTTAAACAACTTTAAAATCATTTTTCTGGACAGAAATGTCTTTTTTAGATGTTAAAGTTCGCCTTCCCATTGAAGTCTATGGGGTTCGCGAACCGTTCGCGAACCGCTCGCATTTTTGCGCAAGTTCGCGAATATGTTCGCGAACTTTTTTTCCGACGTTCGCTACATCCCTATTAATCAGGATTGTGCCCTGTGTCATAAGACTAAAGGCCATACATGTGCAGATAAGCTTGTTTGGAGAGGTCTCCAAATGAGTGGATCTTGCCCTGATATGACCACCTTGAGTGAGCTATATCTAGATGTTCCAATCGTGGGCTCTAGGGCTTGTGTATGGCCACCTTAAGACAATTCAGGAATAATTGCTGCACAGTCACAGGCCTCAGACAAAGTGAGACCAACCCTCAGTAGCAGATTTGTACAAGCTATAGTAGATGTTCACAAAGGAGAAGTTGTTTTTTACACACCTATATTTTTTTAAAGCGACACTGACATGTTCCTATAAAAATCCTAGAATTTGAGAGGGCTTTCAGGGTAATAGTTCCCCTGAAAGCCCTCCTCGATCCTTCCATAGGCTGAAGTGATCCTTCCATAGGCTGAAGCAATCCTTCCATAGGCTGAAGTCCTGTTTTCATTTGTAATCAGTCTATGGAAGGATAGAGCCGCCCCCAGCCCAGCGTCACTGAAACTGCACAGAAGATCTTTTAGCTGTGTCGGATGGTTGGGTGAATGCAGGTTTGCGGGTCTGGGGGCAGCTTTGAGGGGGGCGTTGAGGGGAACTATTCTGAGTGCAGAAACTACTTGATACTGACACATTCCTATGATTTGTATAGGAAGTGGAACGTGTCAGTATCACTTTAAGCTAATGTTTTACATCCCCAGTAAAATTCTTGGTAGAATAGGTGCAATGAGTTGATTTTCTAATATCTTCCAAAATATCCCCTCCTCCTGCTGTAGATGAACCGACTGATTTATTGGGATAATTCTATTTATTGTATGTCCACTGTAACTTCTCCTTAAATGTACCTTAAAAATATTCTCTTGAGATCTCAGGGGAAGGTCTTAGGGTAAGGTCACACTGAGCATCTCGGGGAGCAATTGGCGACCAATCTCCCCGAACGCCTTCCCTCACTCTGCGCTGGCTAAAATGAAAAATCGCCGGTGCTAATCACACGCGGCAATTCGTTTTCCGAAGTCGCCTGAAGTTACCTCACGAGGAAACTTTGGGCAACTTCAGAAAACGAAACGCCGGCGATTTTTCATTTTAGCCACTGTAGAGTGAGGGAAGGCGTTCGGGGAGATTGGTCGTCGCAAAGACAAGGCGATTAGTCAACAGGCGACTGAATCTCCCCTAAACGCTCAATGTGACCTTACCCTAAAATGGAAATTACACACAAACAGACAGATACTGTATATTTTGATTGTCCTTAGTGATGGGCGAATTTATTCGCCAGGTGCGAATTCGCAGCAAATTCCCAGATTCGCCACCGGCGATTAAATTCGCGAAAATTTGCCAGTGAAAGTTCGCCAGCGTCCTTTTTTTGGACGCCATTTCGCTAATTTGCTGCTTCATGGGGAATTCGCAAATTTTTCGGCGAAGCGCCCCAAATTCGGCCATCACTAATTGTCCTTATTAGCATTACAAAACATTTTACCATTATAAAGCTTATAATTCAAATTCAAATATAGGTAAAAAATTTATTATTTCGGTACATTTATGTCTACCTGGGTCACTTTTTTGTACTAAAATACTGTTTTATAGAATTGTATCTATTTTAATGACATCCTAGCTTCCATGTACCAGCCAATATAGCTGCATCAAGTTATTGTAACAGCTAGAGTTTGCTGCCATTCAGCAGCACTGGTCTCTCGCTAACTCCTTTTGTCTGTTCCTTGTCCTATTAGGAAAGCTCCAGTTGTGATCCAGTAAGGTCAGTGTGTGAAGCGACACAAAGGAAACAGCATGATGATCAGTACTGTAACCATGTAATACCAACGCAGAGCTGGTAATAATATTAATGGAGTGTGACAGGAACAGGTGCAAAGCTGTTTGTATTTAAACTGTACAAGGGCAGCAGCCAGTTTAATATACAGCACTGGTACTGTAATTGTACTTGTAAGCATAGTTTCAAAATCCATCTATGTTTAGGTGCTGCTAGATTCAACACTATTTTTCAAACTGAGGGTTAGTTTTCTTGGTAAGTTTAAATTATTTATATTATTATCATCCTTTATTTATTTAGCGCTGACATAGTCTGCAGTGCCGTAGAAAAAGTATACATCAATCACAGCCCCAGAGGAGCTTACAATCTAAGGTGCCTATCACAGTCACACACACTATTTTATTAGCAGCCATTTAAAGGAGAACTAAAGTTTAACTAAAGAAGTAGGCTAGAAATGTTGTACATTATGTTTTGGGATTCTGTACCAGCCCAAGGCAACCACAGCCCTTTAGCAGGGAATATATGTGTCTCCTAAGATGCCTCAGTTACTCCCCATCTTCTTTTCTGCTAATTCACTGCCCATGCTCTCTGCTGCTCTCAGTTACTGAGCTTAGGGGCTGACTCAAAATATACAGTACACTTGGGGGCAGATTTATCAAAGGTCGAAGTGAAAAATCTGAATTAAAAAAAAAATTCTAATTTTGAGCTGATTTTTGTGTACTTCAACAAGGGAATAGTCCAAATTCGATTTGAATTTGAAAAAAATTCAGAAATTCAAATTTCGAAATTGATCATGTACTGTCTCTTTAAAAATTCAAATTCGACCATTCACCATCTAAAACCTGCCAAATTGCTGTTTTAGCCTATGGGGGACCTCCTAGAACCTATTTGGAGTCAATTGGTAGACTTTGAAAAATCAAGTTTTTTTTGGGAAAAACTTTGAGTAGTATGATTTGAATCCAGTATTACTTCAATTCATATGAAAACTTACCTATTTGAGCTAAAATGGACCTAAAAAAGCTTTGATTCAATTTCAATTGGTCTTTTTGAATTCGAATTTCGAAGTCTTTCAAATTCGAAATTCGACCCTTCATTAATCTGCCCCTTGGAGGTACATTTATCAAGGGTCGAATTTCGATTTCATGTGAAATTTATTTTAAAACTCCCATAAACTCCTATAAATTGAAATGTATTATTAAAATCAAATTTTTCTACTGGGGCGAATTGAAACGACCTGAAAACTCTAATCTAATTCAAATTATAAAAACTGGAATCGAATTTAAATAGCTTGATTCAAGTTTTTTTGCTCTGAAAAACTCAGAAGGCTGTAAAGATCACCAAATTGAGGCCTGGACCACTCCAATTGACTTATACAGTAATTTGGCAGGTTTTAGGTGGCGAATAGTCGAATTTGAGTTCTTAAAGGAAAACTATAGCCCCAAAATGAACACTTAAGCAACAGATAGTTCATATCATATTAAGTGGTATATTAAAGAATCTTACCAAACTGGAATATATATTTAAGTAAATATTGCCTTTTTACATCTCTTGCCTTAAGCCACCATTTTGTGATGGTCTCTGTGCTGCCTCAGAGATCACCTGACCAGAAATACTACAACTCTAACTGTAACAGGAAGAAGTGTGGAAGCCAAAGACACAACTCTGTCTGTTAATTGGCTCATGTGACCTAACATGTATGGTTTGTTGGTATGTTTGAGAGTACAGTGAATCCTACGATCCCAGGGGGCGGCCCTTATTTTTTAAAATGGCCATTTTCTATTTATGATTACCCAATAGCACATACTACTAGAAAAGTATATTATTATGAAAATGGTTTATTTACATGAAGCTGGGTTATACATATGAGCTGTTTTAGGCAATATCTTTTTATAGAGACCTACATTGTTTGGGGGGTATAGTTTTCCATTAAAGGGCCAGAGTATGATCAATTTTGAAATTCTAATTAAAACTCAAATCGAGTTTGGAAAATTCATAATTTGAATTTGAAAGTTTTGAAAAAACGTTGAATTAGAATTTTCACTTTGAACCTTAATAAATCTACCCCTTAGAATATAAGGGCGATTAGTAGTTAATACAGATATTTACTACGTGGCAGCACAAAACCAGTGCAATTAGCATTATATAGGGAATAAAGTACCCCCTCTTGTAAAATATAAGGATATTATAAGTTACTGAGGAGTTTCATGACCATATAAAAGTACAAGGCTGTTTTTATACAGGTCATGGAACTCCGAGGTAACTTCTAATATCCTCATATTTTACAACTGGGGGTACTTTATTTATTATAATACACACGTTTCAGTGAATCATGTGACAGAAATGACATCAGAACTCACCGTTTATAAGGATATAATTTACAGGATATTCATGGCTTTTGTGTATTATAATGTAATAATCACAAATGATAAAGCAGAAAATGAGTTTAGACTGTAAGATAAGATGATGATCTTATATTACAATCCAACCTAATTTTCTGCTTGATAATTTGTGACGACCCCTAAGATTAGCTTCTCACCAGCTGCTCAGAGCCCACGGAGCATGTGAGTGTCGCAGACACATTCCAAGATGGTGACCCCCTGTGACAAGTTTTGAAGTCCTGGATCATTGCTGCTATTGACAAGCTGAAACTTTAGGCTGGTGCAATAAGTTCATAACATAAAATATGTCATTTTTAGCCACATTCATTTTTAGGCTTTAGTTCTCCTTTACCATCCGTGAATATTTTTTGAGTGTAGGAGGAAACCATAGTTGTATTCTTAATTCAATGTATCAGATTTCCAATGATTCAAAAATGAAAAATGTTATCTATTTAAATAATAACAAATGTAAAGAACACTTGTCAGCAATTACTAACTTTAAATGAGACAGTATAGCGAGAATGAATATGACCAGTCAATGAACTTTCATTCACCCGAATACAGCAGATATTTAAAGGAGTAGAATTTGCTCTTGTTTAAGCCCTGCAATTAACAGGGCTTATGATGAACATACTTTTTGCCTATTGTTTTAATCACAAAAACAATTTATGGTTTATGTTATATCTGGAGCATATATATATATATATATATATATATATATATATAATATTAGTAATTACACTAGAGCTCTGTAATGGCAC
Organism: Xenopus petersii; assembly: GCA_038501925.1. Taxonomy (NCBI): domain Eukaryota; kingdom Metazoa; phylum Chordata; class Amphibia; order Anura; family Pipidae; genus Xenopus; species Xenopus petersii. Next base: position 109,972,730 of record CM076678.1, on the reverse strand, counting down.
TATGTAAGCTCTCTTATGTGCATCTTGACTTATTTAGGAATTAATAATTCATTCAATTTATTTCAACACTCCTGTTATTACTTAAAATGTTTCCACAATTTTCTCTTTTTGCCTAATCTTAGCTGCATTTATGTTGATGAATCCGCTCTTGTTAGATTTAGTTTCACAGTGTCCCCATATAAATTCTTCCTGCTTGCCCATGCTGTCCCTTATTATTCTGTTGCAGGTAATGTACTGTACCGGCACTAAATTTTAAATGCCTGTCCAAGAGGATCTTGGCTCATTTCTTCAATACATTAAACTCTCCCTGAATGCCTGTCAGTGACTGTCCTGTAGTGTTTACCATAATGGAAATACCACACATTATTTTTTGAAAACTTTTTGTGCAACTAGCTCACATAACCCAATAAATATGATACTTCATATTTATTATCATATATCTACAGAGAATAACAGAATGCATGCAAGGTAAGTTGTGCTTAACGGACATGTAAAGGCAAAAAAAAATAAAACCCCATTTTTACTTTCTGTAATGAAAAAGAGACCTATCTCCAATATACTTTAATTAAAAAACGTGTAGCATTTTTATAAGAAACCTGACTGTATGCAGTGAAATTCCCCCTTTGTTTTACTTGCTCTGACTGCTGCGGATAGGAAACTTCAGACGGTGCCTAGCTGCTCTGCAGGGAAACAATCATACTTTTACATACCAAGGGGAGCCCCTTCCACCTTACTTCCCAGCTGTGCAGAACTCAAGCAGCTTTGTTTGTTTCCCTGTAGAGCAGTTGGCGACTGTGTAGTGATTCATATTGGATTTTATTTTTGACTTTTCATCCCCTTTAATGTTTCCAACTCCAGCTGCAGGGACAAACATCATGGAGCCAGATTTAAACAGATAAACTGGGATTCTCATTGAAGGATTATTTTTCTGCAGCCCCTGGGTCTGCAGAGTTGGAGAAAGTTTGTAATAAACAATATAATAACTATAAAATCCACATTAGATTACATGACAACACAGGACCCAGTGCAGTCTGCATATTCTGATTATTAATCAGTCTTGCTGTACAGGTATAGGATTGCTTATTCGGAAACCCAATATCCAGAAAGCTCCAAATTACACAAAGGCTGTCTCCCACAGACTCCATTTTATCCAAATAATCCAAATTTTCAGAAATTTCTTTTCTCTGTAATAATAAAACAGTAGCTTGTACTTGATCCCAACTAAGATATGATTAATCCGTATTGGAAGCAAAACCAGCCTATTGGGTTTATTTAATGTTTACGTGATTTTGTAGTAGACTTAAGGCATGAAGACCCAAATTACGAAAAGATCCATTATCCGGAAAACCCCAGATCCCCAGCATTGTGGATAACAGGTCCCATACCTGTATCAGCTTCTGGCAGACATTATTTGACTTATGCTGTTTTGATAATTTATGAAGATTCCCAAGCTTAAACTCCCAACAGAAGCCCAGACCACACTGAGCATGTGCGTAGTCTTAGTCTTGCAAAGATCATTTAACAAAGTTACAAGATGATGACCCCCTGCAGCCAACTAAAGCATAAATCATTTGTTTTATTAGGCTTCTTTTGCAGTCTGTTCATGTTTATGTTTATTATACAAAATACAGCATTTCTATCATTACTCTATTTTTTATTCCCCAGAATACACTGATAAATTTGTAGGTAGGCAGCATAAAGCTGGCAATAGACATGCAGATATATCCTTATGTCTGACGAACGCTCATTTGTTGCAATCTCCCATCCTACCACTAACCATTCAGATGAAATAAACGAGTAAAAAGAACAAATCAGACAATGTTCTGGCCATTATTCAAAGACAGCAATCATAGGACAAATAGTAGTGACAGTCACCCATCGTAAACATGCAGATATATATCCAATTGACTAAATGACCAATCGCCATGGCACTAAAAATGTGGGAACAATCCACGCACAGTCCGAAAATCTTATGAAACGAAGATTTTTATGACTTTATCTTTGAGTCTATGGCCAGCTTTAGACTTCATTGTAGATATAATAAAACTATAATAACTATAATAAAACCATGTATCTGGAGTTTAAAATGTACTTTTTACTTACAGTATGTGATTGTCTGATGGACAGGGACCAAGGAATAATTTAGATTTACCTGTGGGGAGCAATGCAGACACAGTCAGCAGCAGTAGGAGGAAATAGTAATGCTCTGCCTTAAAAACAGGATTGAGAATGCACTCATTGGTTCAGCTGACATACAGTATCGGCATCATAAAATAATGTTCTTTGTTGATTTTGCTGGTGCAGGGCAGTTTGTCATAATGCTTAAAAACGATTTCCTTTTTCTCTGTAATAATCCACTTTATGGAAAGATCCATTATCCAGAGTTCCTGGATCCCGAACATTCTGAATAACAGGTCTTATAACTGTATAAACTTTTACTTTGTGTATAAAGCACCAAACAGTTTTCAGCAGCTCCAGAGAGTAATCAAAGAAGTATATTTTTCACATCTTTAATATTTTCCACATCTTTAATTTTGACACTCAGGGGCCCGTTTACTTAGCTCGAGTGAAGGAATAGAATAAAAAAAACTTTGAATTTGGAATGTTTTTTTTGGCTACTTCGACCATCGAATAGGCTACTTTGACCTTCGACTTCGAATCGAACGATTCAAACTAAAAATCATCCGACTATTCGACCATTCGATAGTCGAAGTACTGTCTCTTTAAAAAAAAACTTCGACCCCCTAGTTCGCCACCTAAAACCTACCGAAGTCAATGTTAGCCTATGGGGAAGGTCCCCATAGGCTTTGCTATCTTTTTTTGGTTGAAGAAAAATCGTTCGGTCGATGGATTAAAATCCTTTGAATCGAACAATTCGAAGGATTTAATCGTTCCATCGAACAATTTTTTGTTCGATCATTCCATCGATCAAATTTCTGTAAATCCTTCGACTTTGATATTCGAAGTCAAAGAATTTAACTTTGACAGTCGAATATTGAGGGTTAATTAACCCTCGTTTTTCGACCATAAGTAAATTTGCCCCTCTTTGTAAGGATCACTGTAGTTCTTATGTGCCTAATTGTGTACAATTTGTTTGGTTTCTTTGCCTACATACAGTTGTGCCTACTTTTTTACCTAAACTGCAATAAAGCTTATTTCAGTTTGCAGGCATCAGTCTTTCCTTAGTTTTAGCTTTGATTTGAAATCTACTAGCACTTAGGGGCAGATTCACTAAGGGTCGAATTTCGAAGTTAAAAATACTTCGAAATTCGACCCTCGAATTGAAATCCTTCGACTTCGAATATCGAAGTCGAAGGATTTAGCGCTAAACGTTCGATCGAACGATCGAAGGATTTTTCGTTCGATCGAACGATTAAATCCTTCGAATCGAACGATTCGAAGGATTTTAATCCAACGATCGAAAGAAAATCCTTCGATCAAAAAAATCTTAGCAAGCCTATGGGGACCTTCCCATAGGCTAACATTGACTTCGGTAGCTTTTAGCTGCCGAAGTAGGGGGTCGAAGTTTTTTTTAAAGGGAAAGTACTTCGACTATCGAATGGTCGAATAGTCGAACGATTTTTACTTTGAATCGTTCGATTTCGTTAGATTTCGATCGAATTCTAACTAATTTAACCAATTCGATGGTCGAAGTACCCAAAAAAAACTTCGAAATTCGAAGTTTTTTTCAATCGAATCCTTCACTCGAATTTAGTGAATCGGCCCCTTAGTGTATCCATTTCTTTTCACTGTTTAATTCATTAACTGAACCCTTGTTTGTGTTTAGTTAAAGCTCCTCTTACACTTGTGGTACTTTATAATTAAATACATACAGTTAATAATTAAGCAGAAATGAATCCAGTTGTACATCCCTAAAGATACCTGAGTGTTCTTAGGAGCTAATGTGAGCTGAGTAGTGATCTTTGGCCATTGATATATATGAATAAATGATCTTTTGTGTATTGAGACCTCTGGAAAATGCTGGGATTTTGAGAGCTCTTTGGTTTATCTTGACCACAGTCTGCAGGATTATGCTATCTGATGCCTCCCCCACCATGTGGGCTTTGATGTGGTATGTAGTGTTTAAAGACCTCTCAAAGATGGAACACCCCAGAGTTTAGGGAAAAAATACAGCTTCAAACTGATTAACCAAAAAATAAGATAAATAAAAGATAAAGTATTATATATATATAAAGATAAAATATTGATATTCTGAGAGGTTTTTTTATTTGTTTATAAATGAAATTTGACATTTTAAAATGGTTCAATAGGGGACTTAACTGAAGTAAAAATAGGTAGGAGGAAATATCATTCAGCAAAAGGAACACAGATGATTCCGGGAATTTTAGAGTTAAATTTCAGTATCTGCTGTATGTCAGGGAAAAATCATACAAGAAGACTGATTTTTAATATGTTTGAATTAAGAAGTAAAAAAAAATCTGTGCCAGAGGCCTCTGGAAACCCAAGTAAGATTGAAAAACAGGAGATGTGTTAGATGTTGCTTTAAAGTGTTGCTTGAAAGGATTTGCAGAGTGAAATTTGCCATGCAGAGAACCCCAGTGGGACAGCGGGAAAAAACTCTCTTTTTCTTCCCTGTAACAGTAAGGTCAGAGAATTCGAAGGGAGAGAGGTGCCTTATTCAAAGGAATGAAGAGATTCAGCTAATGAAGGAGGGAACAGTAGAGAGGACACAATGAATGGAAACTCAATTTCTATGGGAACCAAAAATTAAGATTTTTAAAATCACATAAAAGACTGAAAAGATGGCAGCAATCTGGGGAAAGGGAAAATATGTGGAACCATTACTAAACATTAGAAAAACAGATAATGTAAAACTTTTGTTTTAAATTGTGTGTTTTTTGTAGAATTGCAGACAAATTGGTTCTGAATCAAAAATCATTGACCAGTGAGAAGAATCATAGTGTATGGTTTTATGCCTCAGTTACCCAATAAAATGAATTAATCTCCTACTAATACTATGTACTAATGGTTAGTTTACTGTTGCTAGGGCATTCATTAATTTAAATACACTATAGCATGTAGTACACATTAAGCAACTGTAGGACTTATGACTCACAAGGGGGCTTAAAGGAGAAGGAAAGGCTAAAATTAAGTAAGCTTTATCAGAAAGGTCTATATAAATACACCAGTAAACCCTCAAAGTAATGCTGCTCTGAGTCCTCTGTCAAAAGAAACACCACATTTCTTTGCTTTTATTGTGTACACATGGGCTTCTGTATCAGACTTCCTGTTTTCATCTTAAACCTCCAGGGCACGGCCTTGAGCATGCTCAGTTTGCTCCTCTCCCCCTCCCTCCTCCCATCCCTACTGTAATCTGAGCTCAGAGCTGTTAGTAAGCAGGGAGAGACTCAGGCAGGAAGTGATGTCACACCAAGCATATATGGCAGCTTCTATCCTGAACAAACAGAGACAGTGTCTAGAGCTGTTTACTCAGGTATGGTAAAGCATTCTGCAGAATAAATATAGCGTTCTAGCTTGCACTATTGTGGCTATTCTATTGGCAATAAACTGTCTTGGAGCTTTCCTTCTCCTTTAACATGGCACATGTACCTATTTCGGCCAGTGTGGTACACCTCATTTATTTTGTAATATTTAATCATATATATTGATATATTTCAAGACATTTTTTTCTTTTTGAGTGTAAATAAGCATATACTGTATAATTTTGAGCCGTTACTCAATTCCAGAATGTAGATTTGATGGAACACTGGTTTGTAGGTGCTTCTAGAAGCTGGTCAACAATTCAAAATAGATTAGGCCAAGCACTGGTGGTTTCTTTATTCAGTGCTAAATCATGTCAGTTGTGATGCTATGCTGTGTAGACTATACATCTTCTGCACCATTCTGCACCAATCATTATAGTTGAAAAAATACTGCTAGTTGGGTGAAAACCCCATCTGAAGCCTCTCCAATTGAGGATTTTGGGAGAATGTCTATCCTGCCAAGATGGCAATTGGACTGGTCCATTGATTAGCTTTGCATTTATTATTTTCAGTAACCCCATATTTTCTGTCTTCTATCCCCTTCTTAAAGCTAGCTAATGTATCTGCCAGTACAATTGCTTCATGTAATGAATTTTAAAACTTCACAGCTCTTACTGTAAAAAACTGTTCTACATTTCATTTTATCGGAGTGCTTCTTGGACATGACTCCATGCCTTATTGAAATGTGTGCATTTATTAAACAATATACTCCCAGGTAAATATATTATAGGGATATTAGAAGACACCGCAGACTTTCATGACCTGTGAACAAGTGTATATGGTATACATACAATCAGATATACATGTACTGTATGAAAAAACAAACTCACATTAGGAAGATGTCAGCCTGGGATCAAAACACAGAAACAGATAAGGTACCTTCTTTCACTTACAAACTCCTGTTAAGTGCATTTTTCTATGTAAAAAATATTTGTATTTGTGTACCTGGACCCAGGCAGTTTGACTATTGTATTGCATCTCCTTCAATAGTACTAATATATATATATATATTTTTTTTTTCTTAATTTTTTCCTTTTTTCCTTAATTAAAGATTAAAAAAAATAAAGGGATCTTGATCATGTTGTTCCTCTTCTTGCATTCTGCAGTAATTTGGGATTGACACTTTCCTCATTAGCAGAGCAGAAGAGTGTAAATTGCTTTACGGTTTGCACCGTTTTCTTCATGCATTTCTAAATATAGAAAGCTCTATGTTCTAATAAATCGTTCTGTCTTCCTAGCTAAACCTTAGGCGGGTGGGAGTTAGAGGTTGGTTCTGATGGAAGATTTTATAAAATTTTGTGGAAAGGGGAGCTCTCCCCACTCATCTGCTTGTTTGTAGCTCAGGTTTCTGCAGTCTGGTCATAGCATATTTTCACCTTGCCCAAAGCAATATACACAGCTGCCAAAGGCAAAAAGTAGCATTATGTAAAATTATTCAACATACTCTGTAAAACTTTGGGGTTGCTGGACACAGTTACCTTTCTTGAGGTAAAAGGAAAAAAACACTTGTAAGGTGAAACATATTTATCCGGCATCAGTGAGGCACAACAGCAAAAGGAAATAATCTATCTTCAAAGGTATTCATCCATATGAAATATTTTCCAACCTTTCCAGACATATCATTATTCTCAAAGTGAATGATAAAGTAAAGCTTATTTGCTTTATTTATTTATTTTTAGTAATTAAGAAGTGCCTTTTAATTGATAAAAAATATTTAATGTCTAGATTATAAATAAAGGTTAGATGCCATTCCAGCATTTGTGAACAATGCAAGTCAGTATTTTATTGAGCTGCAGGAGGACCATGGGCTTTTTCTTCCAGCAGTGGATCAATTCAATTGTGATACTAAGTTGTACCTTTGTCTGGCATCTCAGCTCCTGGCCAGCCTGTATGATTTAGGAGATTAGTGGTAATAAAACTGTATTTTTATATTAGGTTAGCCTGGAAATAAGTCTACATGCTGATCGATTCTGTAGAAGTCACTTATTGGGTTGGTAGATCTTTCCCTGTGACTGAGAAGCTGGACGGGTGAATGTATTTACAAAACCTCTGTAAAGACATCCCACTAAAGAGTAGTCACTGTGGATTGAGTGAAATAAGTGTCATTGGCAATCCACTGAAAAGGCTTTGTCAGAAGTTAGTAGACCAGCTACCATGAAATGTCCATAAGAACACTTGCAGACATCAGAGCACCTTAGCTGGAGTAGTTGGTGCTATCACAGGTTGTAAAGGCCATGTCTAGATGAAAGTATCTTGAATGGCATCAATGCATGTTGAGGTTTGTAACTATTTCAACATTTTAAATGAGCCATCTTATGTTGTATTGTGGTGAATTAGGAGTTTAGGATGTGACATGTATACAAATATGATTAACAGGAAATACCCATCCTTTGCCTCCTGATAACTGGGCTCATAGTCTTTTTACATCAGCCATATCCATGTTAGCAAAGCTGACTTAAACGGTATGTTTACATAGAATAAACTCAGTATGTCTATGTAACAGGTATATGGGTCAGGGGTGCCTCATCCTTCCCTTTTGTTACTGTTTACTGGCTCCAGATCCCTGGAAAGGGGTCCAACTACCAGCAACTCCCGGTAGGCACGAATATACTTAGACTCAATATCGTCAGGTGGGGCCCCTGTTTATGGGATGGAAAAAGGGATTACCACTCTGGTATAAGCACACAGTAATCACTCTTTACAAAATAACAAATAAAAAAACAAACAAATACAAAAGGTATTGTAGAAGTGATACCTATATTGGGTAACAATAAAAATACATTGCAAGTTTTCGGAGCACCAAGTCCCCTTCGTCAGGCAAAATACAAATGAAAGCTAGAAAGGCACAGCATATATTCTGTTAGATCAGTGAAAGGTATTCATGGGCATTAAATTAGGCAGTTACAGATAGATAGAGATCAAATGTAGAGATAATACAATGAATTAGGGTGGGTTGGAAATAGTCCAGGCGTATGCTGTGCCTTTCTATCTTTCATTTGTATTTTGCCTGACGAAGGGGCCTTGGTGCTCCGAAAGCTTGCAATGTATTTTTATTGTTAGCCAATATAGGTATCACTTCTACAATACTTTTTGTATTTATTTGTTTTTTTATTTGTTATTTGTTGTTTTTGTTTTGTGCTCAAATAACTTTGGGAGCCAGAGGTTCTTAAAAAGAGTGGAGGTTTTTAAAAAGAGTGGAACACTTTATTGAACAGTTGGTACACTCTCAGGATGCCAATTACTCACAAAGTGTGTGCTCCAATGGTACAGTCCATTAACAAGTAGTGGCAGCAGGTCATTTATACAGATATAGTACTCATATAGTACTCACAAATCCTTTCTGATCCTTCTTTGTCAGCTTTCTCACTGGGTAGCATTGTGTGCCTTGTGGCCACCAACCAATTCAGAAGGTGCCGCAGGGTACTTACCCTGAATAAACTCCTTGTTGGAGCCTTAGCTGCTCACTAACATTTCTAATACTCGCAGTAACTTATATAGTGACCCATTTCTGACCTGACACTTGCTTGCTCCTATACTGAGCTCTTTTATTTCAGCGAGAAATAAAAGACTGTTGCATCTTTATTTTCACAGAAACATGGCTAAACACAAACATCGCTGACTCGGCTATCCAGCTAGCTGAGCTAGCCTGCTACCGAGCCGACAGAAACACTGCATTGTCCGGCAAGAGCCGAGGTGGCGGTTTGTGCATCTATATCAACAAACTCTGGTGCACGAATTCTGCTGAAGTGACTCGCCACTGCTCACCACAAGTGGAGTTTTTAATTGTTAAATGTAGGCCTTTCTATCTGCCAAGGGAATTTACAGCAGTATTAGTGGTAGCTGTGTACTTGCCACCTAGCTCAAATGCTAACCTGGCGCTAGGAGAGCTGTACGAGGCTATCAACAAGCTTCAAACAACACACCCGGATGGATTTATCGTTGTTGCTGGTGATTTCAAACCAGAAGTCAGTGCTTCCCAAATTCTTTCAACATGTGAACTTTGCCACAAGGGGAGAGAACTGTGGACAAAGTCTACACGCAAAGCCTTCGCGCGCCCACATAGGTTCCTCCGATCACCGGACAGTGATGTTATCACCCACATACACATCGCTGCTCAAACGCACAAAACCAGCCAGAAAAACCATCACAGTCTGGCCGAGTGGAGCTGTGGAAGCACTTCAGGACTGTTTCGTCTGCACAGATTGGAACATGTTCAGGGAGGCTGCTACCCACAATGGCTCCATCAACTTGGAGGAGTACACAGACTCTGTGACCTGCTACATCAACAAATGCATAGAGGATGTTACCGTCTCCAAAACTGTCACCACGAGAGCCAACGAAAAACCCTGGTTAACAGCAAAGGTTCGTGCACGGCTAAGAGAGAGAGATGCCGCTTTCCGATCAGGGGACAGAGTTGCTCTTAAAATAGCCAGGGCCAACCTCTCTTGAACCATCCGACAAGCAAAGCAGGAGAACACACTGAAGATTCAAAATCATTTCGACAACTCAAAAGACTCACGCAACTTATGGCAAGGCATTCAGGCTATCACACAGTACAAGCCTGCGCAGAGCAGCAGCGACGAAGACGTCACACTCCCAGAGGAACTGAACAAGTTCTACGCACGGTTTGATGCGCTAAACAAAGAGCCTGTGAGGAAAGCCACAGTCTGTTCGTATCGGCAACAAGGTTTCCTTCCAGCACCATCAGATTGAGCACAGGAGCTCCTCAAGGATGTGTTCTCAGCCCGTTGTTGTACACATTGCTGTCACATGACTGCATAGCTAGACAAAGCTTGAACCACATCATCAAGTTCGCCGATGACACAACTATGGTGGGGCTCATCAACCACAACGATGAGTCGGCGTACAGAGATGAGGTTCAGCAGCTGGCAGTCTGGTGCAGTGAGAACAACCTGTCACTGAATGTGGATAAAACGAAAGAGATGATCGTCGACTTCAGGAGAACTCTCCCTGTTCACACACCATTCAACATCAACGGCTCCACAGTAGAGACAGTAAAGAACACCAAATTCCTGGGAGTCCACATCTCTGATGCCCTCACCTGGACCACCAACACCGCCTCCATTACCAAAAAGGCTCAGCGGCGTCTTCACTTCCTAAGACGACTGAAACGGGCCAGCCTTCCGCCTCCCACCCTCACAGTGTTCTACAAGGGCACAATAGAGAGCGTCCTGACGAGCTGCATCTCCATCTGGTAAAGTAGTGCCAGCTCTGCTGACCGGAAAAGTCTAGAGCGGACTGTCAGAGCAGCTGGCAACATCATTGGAGTGGCTCTTCCATCACTGCTGGACATCTTCCACAAGTGCTGTGTAAGAAAGGCCTCCTGCATTGCACTGGACTCCACACACCCTTCACATGGACTGTTCACGCTGCTCCCATCCGGCAGACGCTTTCGCAGTATTAAAGCCCGAACAACCAGGCTGCGTGAAAGCTTTTTTCCACAAGCGATCAGACTCCTCAACTCACTGCCTGTCCTCCCACTACATTCCAGACACACCTGAACTGTGAACTTAACTTTGTGAACCGTTAATTTATTTGCACAATTCTAAAGGTTTACACATGTATATATCCAATTTCTGCCAATATATTGCACATTTCATGTTTACATATTTATTGTGTATTTTTAAGTGCCTTTTTGTGATATGTACTAGCTGGAGCCACGTCGTCTCGTCTCACTGTATATTTGTATACTGCTGAGATGACAATAAAGTTTACTTTGACTTTACCTCCACCTCAGGCCCTAACAACAACACACCAACTCCTCCAGCAAGTGATTGTGTACCAGAAAGAGACAGAACACATGGAGGCATTCCTCTTCATAACCTCTAGAAAACTACTCTCCCTCTCCTGTGGGCAAAGGACCTAGCCTAACTGGCCAACTCAATCCCTGGGGCATTGTAAAACCTTTACCTTCCTACATCTAATAAGTAACATTATGAGACAATTTGTAATTTGTCTTTTTATGTACAAGATATAATGAAAAAAAACCTTGGCGTTCCATAGCCTGTAGAAAGGAAGTGGGACTCCTGAATTCCTTGGTGAAGATTATAATATTGCAGGGTCAGACTGAAGCCTTGTGGCCCACTGGGTCTGCAAAACAAGGGACCTCCTGGCAGTCCCCAGGGGCCCCTTCCTAACCTTAAAAACACTTGGCGCAAGAGATGCACCAAGCACATGTGCAATGGGGTAGCTGAGGGAGCAGGTCTGTTACGGGGCCCACCGGGTTTTTCCCTTATGTCCTGCAGGCCCATTCCGACCCTGTTATATTGTATAATATACAGTTGGGTGTGCATTATGCCATTAATTATGTGCCAGAGGCATTGTTGTAGTAAAGCAATTTGTATTGGCAATGCACAAGTACTCAATGAAAGGTTCATGAGGCTGCAAAGCATTGTGCTGATTCCCAGAACAAACTTGCACCCTTACAGTAATGAGGCACCACTGTGCATTTTATTTACATTTACCTTTATTATGGATATTTTAATATACAAAGAGTTTGGCATAACTCATATTTAAGTTTTACATTAAAACATGCAGCATCATAGGACACGCTATGACATGCTGATGCAATAGCTTGGTTAGGTTCAAATTGTGATAGGTTCCTCTGCCTTTGACTTATACAGGACCTCTACAGGTCTGAGATGGAGGATTTTCGGATTCGGGCATTTTGCAGCATCTGCGTATAAAAAACCAAGGTTTTTTTTTTTGTGAAAAAAACTCAAATTTATTGAGATTTCACAATTCAACATTCAACCCCTTAAAAGAATAAATGAAATGGTAAACGTGACAACCTTTTTGTAATTAAAGGGGAACTATCGCAAAATGATATAAGCTTTCTCACACTGAAGTCAGAAACTTTCTAAATACAATCAATTAAAAATGTTGCATTGTTTCTGAAATGATCAAGTTTAAATTCACTATTCCTCTCTCAGCATCTCTTTCTCTTCATTCAGTCTTCTTGCAGTAGTTAGGTGTCAGATGAATGATTCAATATATATTATAGGGGTGTTCCCTTTCCTAGTAGATGTATTAGAGCTCAATCAAATAACTGATTCCAGTACAAACAAAATCTAGCAAAATAATTGCCTTTTGCACAAATTCTGAATGTAGAGAGTCAGGATTTCTGGTGATTTTAATAGAGTGAGCTCTAATACATCTTCTAGGCAAAAGGAGCCCCCTTATAAGATATATTGAGTCATTCATCTGATACCCAACTCCTGAATGAAGGAGGAGAAACAGATGCTGAGAGAGGAATTGTGAAAATGAACTTGATTATTTCAGAAATGCTACAAAATATTTAATTGATTGTATTTAGATAGTTTCTTATTTCAGTATGATGAAGCTAATATTACATTTTCATTTTCGCAATAGAATATTGTTCTACCTTCAGAAGTACGTAGACACGAACCGTGTCAGACCTCAGACGCTGGATTCTGTTAATTGGATGTTAAAATAAAGATTTACCTTTTATCCATAATCTGTGAGTGTGCGATTCATCCAGGATACCAGAGCGCTACTGCAAAGTATGGAGTGGTCTTTTTAACTATAGGAAATTACATCATCTTTCCTCCAATCCATACGCACCATACCATATGAAAGGAAGTCTGAGAAAATCAGAAATAGAGGCTGGTCTAAAATTGAACTAAGCTCTCTTTCATCTGGCCCTGACACCTTGTTGACATTGGTTTTTAGTAAAGCTTTATGAACCATATCCTGATTCAGCCACTGACTAGATTGAGCAGCTGGGAGGGTCTGGTAACTCCGGCTCTCAAGTCCATCGACTTCCTATGGAGATCCTACTTATTTAACTTTGCTCTTTTAGAGCCTAGCACCTTCTTTGCAGTCAGCTTCCTCCTTAGTCCCTACTAAACAAGCAACCCCTGAAACTTCTTTGTGGCCCTCTGGTGGTAATTTATACTATGCTGTGGTCATTGGTCAATCGTTAAAGTTCAATTTAAACAGTAATACCATCTTTAAATGTGAAGGGTGTGGAGGCGCTAAAGAAACATTGAAATTTAGCCTGTCTTCATGCACAATAACTGAAAAAACACAAAAAAAACAATCTTTGATATATCCAAGATACATTTAGGCTGGATTAAAACTAAATGGATGTGTGTGTGTATGTATATATATATATATATATAACATATTTATGTTTGATTGTCTTGGCCTTGGCAATATCTGTTCCTCCCAACCAGCCATAATAATATATTTTATAAACAGCATTTGGAATTTGCCCACCATAGAATAATATGGTGTTCAAACAGGGCCACTTTTCTCAAGATAGTTGCCTGTCAAGGAAATATATGACTACAAAATACAAATTGGAGGGCATTTGTCTTAAAACATGCTATTTATTTAATCAATAGTAATACCTTCTAAACGTTTTTGTGCAGATTTCTGAAGGTCTTTGAGGAGTTGGATCATGTTAAGCCTCAAGCAATGTCAGGTATAATCTTTTTAAAAATCCAAAAAAGAATCTAAACAGATTAGGGAGCATAGGAAGATATGATTTGCAATTATTATGAAGGTATAATTCCTACACTATATGGCCAAAAGTATGCAGACACTTCTTAATCAAATTAAATATTTAAACCACACCTATCATTGCAGAAGCAGGTGCCACTGCATCATACAGTGAAGTTGTTGACAAATAATAACTCCTTTAATTTGTCTATTACATGTCATAAATTTTATTGATAAAGAGTAATCATGTCCCCTTCTGTGGCAGGGGTGGACATCATCTGGTCCTGGACCTCTGCTTAATTTCACATGTTCTAGTCTCTTTTACATTTCCTCCTGAGTCACCCATCTATCAATAGTTATAGTATTTGAATTAGGTCCATTAAAAAGAGTCTTCATTAGCTGATTCCACAGTAATGTAAATATAAAAATAATGGTTCAGAATGTCTTATAATTTATAATTTCATTTGTTTAGCTCTGTTTTTCCATGCTCTCATCAACCAATTTACCTTCTTCTTATACTAAGGGACCAGTTTTTTTTGTTTTTTTTACTTAATTTTTGAATTTGAATTGTTTGATTGTTTTTTTTTTTTTTTGCATGCTTTATTGACCTCTTTGGTGTATTTTTGGATTTGAGCTATTTCCAGGTATAAATAATAAATCTTGAAAAATTCAAGGTGTTTTTTTTAGAAAAACTGAAAACATTTGAGGTTTTTTTTTCATCTTAAAAATTGATTTTGACTTAAAAATACCCTCAAAAACTAAAAATTTTCAGGTACAATACAACTTTACCTTTCATAAATAACCCCCATAATGTCTTAGCTGCTCCCTTATACAGTTGTCTCTGCAAAATAATCTCAAAGGACCCCCTGTGTACCTGCGGAAGGGTACATGCACTATATTATTCAATATAGTTGGTGTTATCAACTACTCTATTCTACTCTACTGTATTCAACTAACATTGAATTAATGTTAAAAGAGAGTCCTTTAATCTTAAAGGAGACCATGTTATAATCACTGTTCCATAAATGCTCACCCATGCTAGTGCTAGAGATTATAAGTTACTACCAGATTTATAAATAGCATCTTTCCTAGTGTGTTTCTGAATTACCTGAAATACACAGTTGTCACTTGGATAATTGATGTTCCTTACAAAAATAATAACTTGACCTGGTTGTGAAGCCTCTTGTGAAACCATGTATAAAATTAACTGGGCTTTATTCTTCTAACTTTATTTAGTGCGTGACTTTAATTCTGTCTTTACATAGAGTCAAAGCCTTTACTGTACCTTTTTAAATCCCTCTGCTCCTTCTATAAAGTGTATAGCCATCTTACTTCTCATCCAAGTCACATGTTGTATCCTACCTTGTCTCAGTAATACCAATTATATCATGCAATAAACACCAGCTCTCCCATCTACCGTAATCTGAAAGGCTCCATGCATTTGCATACAGCAGAGTTTACTACTTTTCAGTCGTTACATCTATAGATATCTTTGCAACAGTTGGATTCTTTTGTAACAGTGGGGATCTCCACTATCTTACACATGATGCTCTAATTCACCTCTGTGGCTAGTTTAAATACTTCTTCAGCCCACCACCGCTATATAGTGTACCCTAGGAATTAATCAGTTCACTCCCAAACCCTTCTTTCCTACACCAAGGGTTAGTGGAGTATTTAAATGTATCTCAATATCATCTGCAAACATTTGATATTAAGTTATTTACTAGACCCCGGTTGGACTTTTTGGGGCAAAAATCTAATTCTTTGAGATTCATTAAAGCTCAATGCAGCAAAAATCCACCATCTCAGACCTGCCATGGTTGTGTATAAGTCAATGGCAGAGGTCCCTATCTTATTTTGAAGTTTCTGTGGTCTGTGCTGGAATTAGCCCAAAAATCTGACTATTTCAAACTTTTTTTAAAAAAATTCAGTTTTTTTGGTGAAAAAAGCAATTTGAGAAATAACATACGATTTGTGTTTTTCTTGATTTTAGTGAGTTTTTACCCAAACCGATTAAAGGAAGCTTTTTTTAATAATAAATAAGGTAAAACCGGGTATGGGAGTTTGGTTGTGTTTTTTTTATTTAATTAATGAGATAAATTCAGATTTTATTAAATAACCCTCTAAAAGCCAAATGAATTAGTTCTCCCAAAGATACAGTGTACTGAAAGAACAAGTGGAAAGGGTGAAGTGCAGAAACATGAGGCACCCCCACATAAATTAAACTGGAGAAGAGATTTTGTTAGCATAAGAGACAGAGAATGGTCGATTAGAAAGGTAAGTAGAAAGCCAGGATGCAGCTTGATTGCGGATACTAAGGGAATAGAGAATTTGCATTAGAATGGTATGGTACTTGTACTAATTTTTCTCCCCTAGTTTGAGGTTGATGGTAAAAGTTGTACAAGAACATCTGGGTCTGCTTAATGCACAGATTTCTGCACACAAAATGCAATTTAGCTGACTGAGATATAGAAAATGCATGCACAACTACTGATGCCGGCATATAATAGCAGCTATTTTTTTTTTCAGCATTTATTTTGTACAGCTTTACAAAATGATTACTGACTTTATGTGCTTTGATTGTAACCCCAGAGGCTACCTTCAAATTATTACCTCTTAATAACCCTGACTTGGGACTTGTTTACCAATGACAGGTAAACGTAACTGAAGCACAAAAGGAAAAAAATGGCGAGCTCAGCAGTTTATGGCACATAAAGATATCACAAGAGTAAAATTTGTTGCTGTAGATTAAATGTTAAAATCTCTTTTATGGCATAGGTATTGAGTGCCGATAGAAAAGGGCAGATGAGGCCACAATTGGTGCATCTGCATCTTTAACCAGCTTTTGTAGTTAGGTGATTTATTACTGCACGCACCAAGGGATGTACCATTGCACCATGTACCATTTTATTAAATGCATATTTTACCATAATTTTGGATCTGACATTTTTTTGAATGTTTGTTTTAATATTATTTTGCAAGTAGAGCTTTTGAGATATGTTTTATAAGCAAGACATACCCTATTTAATGACATAAAGAGAATGGAAAATCTTCATTCATATTGTAAATGTATAAAATGCCTCCTCTTTTATATTTTTTCTACCACATTGAGAAAAACAAAAAGTGTCTGATAGCTACAGGATGCCTTGGGTTTTTAGGGGGTTTGATATTCTATGTTGCTGGATTTTAATGGGATGAAGCAGTGACCGGAAGAACATTATAGTGCTGTGCAAGCTTCAAAAGGAACCAATCCAGCGATAGGTGCAAAGCACAGCCACACCCTGAACACAAGTGTTCTGAATGGGCACAAAGTGGTGTGCTTTTTCACCCAGGGTCATGGTAAATTACCTCATAGGCTGCTATTTTTCAAGTTTGTGCAGTTATAAAATTTGTGAGCTTGTGGGTAAACAAGTAGAGCCTGGCCTACAGGACATAATAAAAAGGGGGAGTTTGTGTACAGTACATACACTAAGAGGCCTATTTATCACCATTCTCATTTTAGTGGTTTTAGTTTTGAAACCACAAATAAACTACCTTTCTGTAAAACCACAAATGCCATGTAATCTGAATATAAATGGACAGCAATGCAATGCTGTAAAAAATATGAAAAGCTCTATAAAATGCAAGTTTTTATGACAATTACAAGCAAAGAAATCAGAAAACCTCTAAATGTCTATAAAGGTCCAATAGAATCAGCAAAACTACTGTTGACTTCTATAGGACCTGCATGGTGGATGGGGTTACCAAAAGAGTATATGCATGTGTATATAAAATGAGATGTCTGCATCCAGTACAAGTACATCTAAATAATTTTCCGCATTTTCATATAGATACTAAATTCAGCTGCACATCTTCTGACTGTACATGATTATTCTCCCTTTCATTGCAGCAAGCAAACATCTAGCTTTGATTCATTGGAGAAATCTCCTTCCAAACCCCTAACAAGTTGTACTGGCTGAAGTGTTAATATGCAGATAAGATCTACACTGATGGGAGTATCGATCAGTTCTGGCTTGTTCATCAATCAGTGACAGAAAGTACTAGTGTAGCACAGATTGCAACTGAAATTATTCTAGCCCTGTGCTGTTTCCCATTATAAATAATGCTGCTGAGCTCAAACAGTATAGTACCAATGAGTATTAACTATGATAGTTTAAAGGCATGATTGAAAATATATTCAACCAGGCTTTGATTGCATCTGGTTTATTAACATAATAGATTTCCTGTGACATTCCTGGTGGAATACAACTTCTCACTGTTTCCACAAGGTCATATGTGCAAGTGTGTCTATGTGGTAAGGCATTTCAGTTGTCGACGCTGGCAAAATTGTTGAAGCTTGAAAATGTCCCCAAATTATACAGTTTTGTCTGTTCATAAAACTTCTGCTTCTACAAAAAAATTTACAACATTGACATAGCTTCAACCATTCTTTCTCATTCTTTTCTTTGACTTGCTCTTAAGCCAAAATATGTCTGAAACCAGGTCTGGCTCAGATATGTTGTGGTTTCATTATTTCTTATTGGAGGATGAAAAACATCTGTTTGTCAAAGTGCACTAAGAAGTCATTAATTATTGGTACCTAATGATAATAGCATCTCAATAGCATTTCAACAATCTCAGTCGCTTTATCATTAGGTAGCAATAATTAATGACTTCTTAGTGCACTTTGACAAACAGATGTTTTTCATCTTCTGGTGGCATTTTTTTTTACTTCAGGCATTTTCATAAGCACTCGGAAAGCTATTTCAAGGTCCAGAAAATATATAAAAGGTGGCTGGGAAAAAAGACACTCATTGGCCTAACAGCATCTAGTGATGGTACCGATCTTTGGGGGGGGGGGGTCTTCCTTTAAGGAGAACTAAACCCCCTTACTAATAAAAACCCCTACCCTCCATAGTCCCCCATCCCTGCTCCCCCCCACTAGGTTGTTCACACAAGTAAATGCCCCTAAGCTGGTAATTACCCCTCATTGCAGAGTTAGTGCAGAGGAGCTCACGGAGGCCTTCTTCAGTGCTTCAGGAATCTTCAGTAAGTAAGCGCGCGCACAGTTGTAGCCAAGTTCCGGTCCCGAACAACTGCGCAAAAGTCACAGAAATTACAAAGGGACCCGAAGATTACCAAAGCACAGCAAGATGGAGCCCGTGAGCTTTGCTGCGCTGACTCTGTAATGAGGGGTAATTACCAGTTTAGGGGCATTTACTTATGTGAACACCTGTGTGTGGGGGGGAGGGACTATGAAGGGTAGTGGTTTTTATTAGCAAGGGGTTTAGTTCTCCTTTAAATGAGTTTTGTCATGATTTTATGGTATATCTTTTATTACTAAATTACACTGTATAAAATGCAAGTAAATCATTCTATCATTTAAAATTTTACTCTTGAACCAATAAATGTATCTTTTTTAGTTGTAATATTGATGTGTAGGCAGCCATTGTGCCAGATCCATTGCAACAACCTGTGATCAAAATCTACCAGCCACAGTAACCCCATTACATGCAGCCAATGATAAAGCTTCTACCCACAATCTGTTTGCCAATGGTTTAATGTTGCCTCAGTCCACAGAAGGAGCAATTGATTCTATCTGTCCATCTCGACTTAATGTTTCAGGGACATGGAATTCTCAGTACAATGGGTTGATGAGGTTCTTGTTCTCTGCTCTATAATTTCCCATTACACAGAGTAATTGTTTCATGATTCTTGCACTCCCTATTAAATTGGACAAGTTATTTAAACAGCCAGCAAAGTGCGACAAAAAAATGAAACATAAGTAGGGAATTGTTTTATGTTTGTTTCCTCTGTCTACTTTTTTTTATTGAATGGTTTTAATGCTGCAACTTAAATGTGCTGTAATGTATTTTGAAAATGTAAAGTCAGTTTATGATCAGGAATTCATTAACTTTCAAGTAACAAGGGAAACAATATAAGGCAGTGTGTTTCCATTTAACCTAACATATGCCCAGCTGGGTTTGTGATAGACTTTTTCTTTTAATCTCAAAGTATGAAAAATTTAACTTCTCTGACTATCAAACACAAACAAGGTCAGGATTAGAGAAGAAGACCCTTACCAGGAAGACTAGAGGCTGGACCTTCCTGAATATACTGTACTTATAACTATGTCACTAAAGATCCCCTTCTACATACTTTACAGCAGTGATCCCCAACCAGTGTCTCGTGAGCAACAGGTTGCTCAGCAACCCCTTGGATGTTGCTCCCAGTGGCCTCAAAGCAGGTGCTTATTTTTAAATTCCAGGCTTGGGGGCAATGTTTGGATGCTAAAAAACCCTAGATGTACTGCAAAATAGAGCATCCTGTAGTCTTTCAGTCCACTTAGTAGCAATCAGATAACCAATCACAGCCCTTATTTGGCACCACAGGGACTTTTTTCTTGTTTGTGTTGCTCCCCAACTCTTTTTACATTAAAATGTGGCTCAGGGATAGGACGTGAAAGTGACATAAAGGAGCATTAGATCACTTTTTTTTTAACATTGGTTGAATTAAATGGGCTTCTACTGAACATACATTTTGCCAATTGTTTTAATTAAGAAAATGTAATGGTGAAATGGACAGAAAGAAGTGCAAAGGAGCCCTATATTTAAATTACAGGGCTCCAGTGCCCCTAGTTCACACATGTGACACCGCTACTGCATGCAGTGCTGCATAAGATGCACAACTCTCTGTGTTGCATTCAGGAGGTGCCTATGGACAGCAGGCACAACAAGTAGGAGGCCAGATACATTGGATGCACTTGTTTTGCTCTCAGCACCCAATGCCCTCATTGTAGAGAAACATGTAGCTACTGGTGCAAATTTTTATATAATTAAATATAATTTGTTTTGAATTCTGGTTAAAGGGGTTTCTACTTTTTAAAATATAAGAGAAAGACTAAAGGAGCTCAGTATGGGGAGTCAGATTTTTCAAGGTTCAAATTTCAATGGGGGGGGGTTATCAAAAAAAATCAAATATCTAAAACTCACCCTATCATTGTGCATAGTATACAGTTACAGTTGCACAACACCCCGCCTCCACACAGTTGCAATCCCCTGTGATTAAGGTCTAATCTGGAACACATTATTGGGGTAAAGCTAACAGAAGGAGTAATGGTGCCACTCAGTTTATTATAGGCTTATACTCACTCATAATTAGGTTAATGGATAAGGCAGAACACATCATCATCATTTGTCTACAAATACTGACTTATGAAGGTTCACTAATACATATTTAGATTTCCACTTTGTTGTCAATCAAACGTATTCCTTTGGTTCTCACCTAATATAGCCCTCTTCTGCTACTGCATGGAATCTAGCATGCATTTAGTTGCGTGTGGTGCTATAGGAGTCCTGTGCCTCCGCTATGTGGGAGAGCAGGTTCACTTTAATATGGCGTGCCTCCACCCAAGGTCAGGACAGGCTGAACTGTAATACCCCTCCCTGGGAACTGTGATTCACAATACACATACACAGTGGAACGGTTGATGTGTTTATTTGGCAGGACACTGTACCTTTAAATTACATTGATACAGGTAGCCTGCCACTTCACTCAAATAACACAGCTAATGATCTCTGGACTGCTGAAGGGAATCCTCACTTATGTGGCAGTTGCTTCAAAGTCCTGAGAAGGACTCCCTTTGGCTTTCCGTGCCCTGAGAAGAGCACACTTTGTTCTTCAGAGCCCTGACAAGGACCCCCTTTCCTTTCGCACCCTAAAAGAGGCCGCTGATAGTCTGCTGATTCTATCTCCCAGTAGCACTTCCTCTCTCCCAGCAGCACTTTCTTTCTCCCTCTTCCTTCCTGTCAGCTCACAGAGGGTGGGGCTCGGTGGGGCTCCTCCCCCTGCTTGCACAGATATAATACAGAGAGGAGAGACAAGTGTACACAACTCTTCTACACTAATATAGAAGTGGTGAAACAAGACTTCGTTTTCTGCATGGCTTGTGTTCAGAGCTGCCTGTAATGAGATGGGGAAGACAGATTACAATTCAGGACTAAGCCTCTGGGGTATTGGATGGCATAGAAAAGCAATAATAGTCTTATTCTAAACAATTCTCCATTTGTCTGACTTCCAGGTCTCCTTGATGACTCAGATGTTTCCAAACCTGTATTCACTTTAATAAGGAAAAATATAGACTAATTTATCAGTGTTAGAAAACAGCATTAGTTGCTGATTCTCTGATAATTCTATTTAAGTTACAGTATATGCAGAAAATACTTTCAACTTTCTTATTATACAGTACAGGTATGGGACCTGTTATCCAAAATGCTTGGGACCTGGAGTTTTCCTCATTAGGGCAGAGACACACGCTGCTGTTTCAGGAGATTAGTAGGACAAACCGCTTCTTCTTTGGCGACTAAACTCCCCGAACTGCCTTCCCGCCAGTTAGACTGTAAATCGATGGTAGGATGGCACTCGGAACACTTCGGCTTTCTGAAGTCGCCCAAAATGTCCTCCTGAGAAGACAGTTCGGGAGATTGCCCGAAGAAGAATTGATTTGTCGATGGGCTACTAATCTCCCGAAATAAGAGCGTCTATGCCCTTAGGGATTTTTCCATCATTTTGATCTCTATTAGTCTACTAAAAATAATGTAAACATTAATAAAACCCAACAGGAGTGTTTCACCTCCAATAAGTATTAATTATATCTTATTTGGGATCCAGCACAAGGCACTGTTTTATAATTACAGAGAAAAAGAAAATGATTTTTAAACATTTGAATTATTTGATTAAAATGGAGTCTATGGGAGATGGTCTTACAGTAATTTGGAGCTTTCTGGATAGTGGGTTTCCAGAAAATGGATCTCATACCTGTACTTTTAATAATAAAAATACATTTTTACTGCTGCTAATGCTCACATGATCTGCAATATTCATTAAACCATAGATTTATAAGTTGTCAAGTAAATTAAGTAAAATAATGATTATGGTCCAGTTCACCTTGCTAAGGACTGATATTTATCTATTTATCTCATTAACCAATCTTTATGTATATACTATATACAGGGCCGATCATTAAAAATCACGGGGTCCCATACAACAAAATGTTTGGGGCCCCACGCCCACCCTGGGCCCCCAAGCCCCACCCCAGATCCCACCCACTCTACATCACAGTTAAAAGACCACAAAGACATCAGCCCTAAAAAGGTAACCCCCCCAAACACACAAGTTATAAAAAGCTATTGGTGACCAGGGCCCCCCTATAAGTTAAAAAAAAAAACATTGGTGCAAGGGTCCCCCTTACCAGTTAAAAAAAAATTGGGGCCCCACAGAATATTTTTTAAAAAAACATTGGTGGTAGGGGCCTATGGAGTATTAAAATAATACATTGGTGGCCAAGGGATTAAAAAAACACACACATTGGTGTTCAAAGGAATTGAACTTGTGGCTTCAAAACTACCTCCTTTCATGACTTTGGGTCTTTTCGCTGCTTGAGGACTTAAATTTCCGCTGTTTCCGTGACTTTGGGTTTTTTTGCTGCTTCAGGACCTCAACTTCGCCTCCTTACGTGACTTTGGGTCTTTGCGCCACTTTAGGACTTCAATTTTGGCTGTTTTCATGACTTCCGGTCTTTTTGCCGCTTCAGGACTTCAATTTTGGCTGTTTTTGTGACTTCTGATCTTTTCGCCGCTTCGGGACTTCGGCTGTTTTCGTGACTTTGGGTCTTTTCACCGCTTCCTCATTTGAGACTTCAGCTTTTCTGCACTTCAGGACTTCGGAAGGAGGCGGCACGGCTTCGGGCTTTGGTGCTGTCAAGGGGGGCCTGACTCTTTCAAGATTTCAGCACTGCTGGGCCCCCCTTCAGGCCCAGGTCCGGTACACTTTTACCCCATGTGCCCCCCTGATGGCGGCCCTGTACTTATAGCTGGAAGGTTACTCTGAATCAATGTTGTAACAAGTGCACAGTTTGCCCCATGTCTAGTAACCCATTGCTACTAATTAGATGTTTGCTTTTAGACATAAGTCTATAAAACCCCAGCTGAATGGTTCATGATTACAATTCCCATCAGCCAATTTAAGTATGTTATTACTGTCTGGAGTTACCACTAGGAAAAACCCTATTTTTTTATCAGATATCTTATAATTATGTTTTTGTGAAAAGCCCGTAGGTTTAGGGATTATGTCATTGTGGCATTGTCTGCAAAGTACAATGTTGGTTTATGGTATTTTGTTTATTAAACACTGGTCAGTCAGTAATGATTCATTTAGATGTCACTAGTCAGTAGGACTTTCAGTTATAATTTTCAGTTATACAGTATTTCTAAACTGGAGGGGAGGTCTTGGTGGATAAATAATTATGTATTCATCCTCATTTGTGACTAGTTAGGCTGAGGATATTTAATAGTTTGTCTGCTCAGGTTCTTTACTGCTAAGGGCAAATGTAAGCCACTGCCATCATTATGAGTGTCAATCATCATTAGCAGTCATGGGGTTAAAAGTTGTTATCTTTTGATTGTTCCCCCACAGAGGGAATTGTTTTTGACTTGTGGATTGCATGTTTTAGGGCAGAGACACACATGGAGATTTCGGGAGATTTAGTTGTCAGCCGACAAACCGCCACTTCTTCGGGCGACTAATCTCCCTGAACTGCCTTCCCGCCGGCTAAAATCTAAATTACTGGCGGGATGGCACTCGGACCACTTTGTTTTCCAAAGTCGCCCGAAGTTGTGTCACGACTTTGGAAAACAAAATGCTCTGAAAGACCACTGCTACAAACAATACTAACATCTTAGCTTGCAACCAAGATAGTTTAACTCTTTGCATGGGGAGATGTTTTGATCTTTTGCCGGCTGGTTGTTGCCAAGCATCTTTCTTCTAGAGCAAAGAAAACCCCAGGCATGTAGAATCTATGTTGCTGGCACACAGGTACTTTTGTGTCAGTGTTGTAAAAGGTGTAGGTCACGTGAAGTATAATTTTAGGGTTGTAGATAATTATCCTGGCAAAAATTACCGTTAGTTCTATAGCAAGAAGAGTTTGAGCAGCTCTGGTTTAAACCACATTAGAGACCTGATTTAGTAACATCAGCAAGGGATAAGGTTGTATATGTATCCATATGATGTTTGTGAGATATTTAAAGATAGATACACAAAATTTGTTTATTCTTGGATAGGTGCACAATATGTGTATATAGTCGGCTGGTGAGTGATAACATCTGGGGCACTCATCAGAGTGTTGATCTGAGATCTTGTGTAAGTGATAGGGAGTGAGATAGGTTCTATGTAGGAATTTAAATTGGAGCAGCTTGTCTCTGGCCCCAACCAAGTATTCAAAGTCTAGTATATCAGTCCCCTACCGTAATTCCTTGGATATTCTGGGACCAGCTTCGTAGAGTTGGCTAGAATCAATTGGGTGTAAAATTTTGAAAGAGGTTTGTTAAGCAATGTGTATTGTGACTATTCCTTGCCTATGTACCTGTTAATGCATGTCTCAGTTGAAAAAATCTGAATATCATATTGTTAGGCAACTAAAACTTCTCCTTCAGGCCCTTAAAGTTGGATTTTGAATTGTCCTTGAAAACATCCTTAATGTATTTGATATTGTATCTGACCCAAAGTTGGGGGTCTGGGACATTTTGCAGGTGTTATGCCAAAGTGGGGCATAGGGAGAGAGGTGGTTGACAGGTCTAGGAAATAGACGAAGAGCTGTTTGCCAAGTCTGCCTCACCTCCTGCACCAGGGGGGTTGTTTTGTATGTATATTGACATCCCCTGTATAAAAGGTTTTTAAGTTCTTCATAGGAGCCCAAAGTAGTAGCTGGGTTGTCCTGGGATAGGGATGCCCACCACCAGGCTGCTGTGAGTCTGGCTGCTAGGTAGTACAGGGGCTGCCTCAAAGAGAAGTGTGTTGTCAGCAAATAAGGACAGTTTATCTGTGTGAGGGCCCATTTTGAGGCCATTTATGGTGCCTGTCTGATCAAGCAGGCTAGGGGCTTCATGGCTATAAACAACATGGGGGACAGTGGGCACCCCTGCGCCTGATCTTTTATGTGCAAATGTGCTGCGCTATTGATGAAGGGTGTGAAGAGGACCCTGGAGTTACTGCTTGGCCATGAGGTGGCAGTAGCTACAGGATTCTTCTGCATCAATATGCACAGTAGCACACAATTTGGAATGGAGGGCAGGAAGGACTGAGCGGCACTGAGCGTTACTATACAAAAGTGCAAAAATTCCTTTAATAAAAATGGTTTTAGGTGCACTGCAGGGAAACACCTAACTTGCCCACTGCACTTATACGTAAATAAGCCCTAATATTATTTTATGAAATCACTCATATCTCACAGTACTAGAGGAAACCAACTAATATATAAGAATAGAAGATAAGTATCAACTGGATGCCATTCCACTTCTGCTGTACTAGAACTTCCAGCAAGACCTCAGAATGCTCTCGCCTAAGGAAACAGACAACAGGTTCTCATTTTAATAAATAATATTCTGTTCATATAGACTATGCCTCTGACTGAAATAGTTAGATTTAAAGTTGTTTTGTAACTCTAACTAAAAGTCTTGCTGTAACTCTTGATATGACTCAAATATTTTGCAAACAATATCCTGATTACAGCGCTTAATGATGCCATAAGCTTTAGTTTAATTAGTTTAGTGATTTCTGTCACCTGTGTGGATATTAGAAGTTACTCAGAGTTCCATGTTTATATGGTCATGGAAATCCTCTGTAATGTATACTCCTTATATTTTACAGTAGAGGGTATATTATTCACTGTATAATATAGAGTAGAGAAGGGCACGTTATCCAACATATTATTCACATGGATTTGTTTACACTATACAGGATGAATTCATGAGAACTTAACTTGTTTCCTATGATGTATAGGAAGGTTTCATAAGATTATTTTTGGATGAGGTTTATGTATGGTACTTTGGTTTATCATTTCACTTCATCTGGGACCAAGCTGCAGTTTACATTAAAGTGTGGGCTGAAAATAGATAACTGTTCATTAGTATATCTCCTAGCATCAATGAACCGCAACTCTAGTCATGCATATAGACCAGCACTTAGAACCACACATAATACTCAAGGTGAGGTCTTTATAAAGAAGAAAAACTATTATTTCATCCCATGAGTTAGTGCCTGTTATATACACAAAAATTAGCTTGAGAAAGCAATGATTGATGCTACCTAGAGGTGGAGAGTCTTAAACAGAAAATGGCCTACTATAACCTGGGTCTTAGGGTCTGGCCTCACGTGCAGATTTAGGAGATTAGAATCGCCTGCGAGCAGACACACGGAATGCTTCATTTTCCGAAGTCGCCCGTAACTGCCTCACGAGGAAACTTTGGGCAACTTCAGAAAATGAAGCAATTCATTTGCCTGCCTCCAGGTGATTTACATTTTAGCCAGTGGAAGGCAGGGAAAGGCAGATCAGGGAGATTAGTCGCCGTGAAGAAGAGGAGATTTGTTGCCTGGTGATTAATCTCCCTGAATCTGCCCGTCTGGCAAGACCCTAAAGAGTAAGCCTTTGTGAACTATTTCCTCAATGGTAGCAATGCATTCTAATCAATTATAGCACATCATTTTTCCAAATGGGAAGACACCTGGCCCGGATGGCCTACCTATTGAGTGGTATAAGGCCCACAGGGATATTATTTCAGCTCAACTAACTACTCTTTTTAACAACTTTATCCTGGGTGCCCCCCTCCCAGCCACTTCTAAACTGGCCACCATAGTGCTGAATAGAAAAGAAGGCAAGCCCCCTAAAATCTGTGAGTAATATAGGCTGATGTCTCTACTTAATTCTGATTTTAAGATTCTGGCCAAAATACTTCTTGAACCTGGTATTAGAACACCTGGTTCATTTGGACCAAATGGGCTTCATGCCAAACAAAGGCACAAATATCAATATTAGGCACCTGTATACAAATATCTTGGCTAATCATCAGAACGTGGGTGAGAGAACTGTGGTATGCCTGGATACCAAAAATGCATTCTATACCATAGAGTGGCCCTACCTGTGGCAAATCCTATCCCGTTTTGCCATTGGCAACTACTACATAGAGTGGGTTAGGGTTCTGTATGATTCACCCAGGGCAAGAATAAGGGTAAACTCAGGTCTGACTAGGGATGTAGCGAACGTCGGAAAAAAAGTTCGCGAACATATTCGCGAACTTGCGCAAAAATGCGAGCGGTTCGCGAACGGTTCGCGAACCCCATAGACTTCAATGGGAAGGCGAACTTTAACATCTAAAAAAGACATTTCTGTCCAGAAAAATGATTTTAAAGTTGTTTAAAGGGTGCAACGACCTGGACAGTGGCATGCCAGAGGGGGAGCAAGGGCAAAAATGTATCTGAAAAATCTGCCTGTGTGTGCTTGGAAGAGATAGTGTAGGGGGAGAGCTGTTAGTGATTTCAGGGACAGATGATAGTAAGTTTGCTGGCTAGTAATCTGCTTGATACTGCTCTGTATTGGAGGGACAGAAGTCTGCAGGGATTTGAGGGACATTTTAGCTTAGGTAGCTTTGCTGGCTAGTAATCTACTGTTCTCTTTAAACAACTGCCATACGTTGACCTTGTAGGCATTGTTTGCCCAGTTTTTTTGGACGCAGCCACTGAAGCACAGTTGCCAGAAAAAATATGCCATATAAATGCTGAAAATAGTCATTTTTCGCCATACGTTGACCTTGTAGACATTGTTTGCCCAGTTTTTTTGGACGCAGCCACTGAAGCACAGTTGCCAGAAAAAATATGCCATATAAATGCTGAAAATAGTCATTTTTCGCCATACGTTGACCTTGTAGACATTGTTTGCCCAGTTTTTTTGGACGCAGCCACTGAAGCACAGTTGCCAGAAAAAATATGCCATATAAATGCTGAAAATAGTCATTTTTCGCCATACGTTGACCTTGTAGACATTGTTTGCCCAGTTTTTTTGGACGCAGCCACTGAAGCACAGTTGCCAGAAAAAATATGCCATATAAATGCTGAAAATAGTCATTTTTTGCCATACGTTGACCTTGTAGGCATTGTTTGCCCAGTTTTTTTGGTCGCAGCCACTGAAGCACAGTTGCCAGAAAAAATATGCCATATAAATGCTGAAAATAGTCATTTTTTTGGTCGCAGCCACTGAAGCACAGTTGCCAGAAAAATTATGCCATATAAATGCTGAAAATATACATTTTTTTGGTTGCAGCCACTGAAACACAGAGGCCAGAAAAATTATGCCATATAAATGCAGAAAATATGCATTTTTTTGGTCGCAGCCACTGAAGCACAGTTGCCAGAAAAATTATGCCATATAAATGCTGAAAATATAAATTTTTTTGGTTGCAGCCACTGAAGCACAGAGGCCAGAAAAATTATGCCATATAAATGCAGAAAATATGCATTTTTTTGGTCGCAGCCACTGAAGCACAGTTGCCAGAAAAATTATGTCATATAAATGCTGAAAATATAAATTTTTTTGGTTGCAGCCACTGAAGCACAGAGGCCAGAAAAATTATGCCATATAAATGCAGAAAATATGCATTTTTTTGGTCGCAGCCACTGAAGCACAGAGGCCAGAAAAATTATGCCATATAAATGCAGAAAATATGCATTTTTTTGGACGCAGCCACTGAAGCACAGTTGCCAGAAAAAATATGCCATATAAATGCTGAAAATAGTCATTTTTTGCCATACGTTGACCTTGTAGACATTGTTTGCCCAGTTTTTTTGGTTGCAGCCACTGAAGCACAGAGGCCAGAAAAAAATTAAACCAGTAGGGTTTGCACCCTAGTTTGTAACGGTGGCGGAGGGAGGAGGACGCTAAAGGACAGCTGTGTGTGGAGTCATGAGGCTTGAAGAGAAGGACAGCTGCATAGAAGTCAGAACAAGTCTTCCGGCGTGCAGTAACCCTCCGAGATCCACCCCTCATTCATTTTAATAAAGGTCAGGTAATCGACACTTTTGTGACCTAGGCGAGTTCTCTTCTCAGTTACAATCCCTCCTGCTGCACTGAAGGTCCTTTCTGAGAGCACACTTGAGGCTGGGCAAGACAAGAGGTTCATGGCAAATTGTGACAGCTCTGGCCACAGATCAAGCCTGCGCACCCAGTAGTCCAGGGGTTCATCGCTCCTCAGAGTGTCGATATCTGCAGTTAATGCCAGGTAGTCCGCTACCTGCCGGTCGAGGCGTTCTTTGAGGGTGGATCCAGAAGGGTTGTGGCGCTGCCTTGGACAGAAAAACATTTGCATGTCTGATGTTACAGACCGGCCAAAGGGCTTTGTCCTTGCAGGTGTGCTCGTGGCAGGATTACTGGCACCTCTGCCCCTGGAATGTTGATGAGTTCCTGAAGTGACATCACCCTTAAAAGCATTGTACAACATGTTTTGCAGGCTGGTTTGTAAATGCCGCATCTTTTCGGACTTGTGGTATGTTGGTAACATTTCTGACACTTTATGCTTGTACCGAGGGTCTAGTAGCGTTGCGACCCAGTACAGGTCCTTCTCCTTAAGCCTCTTGATACGGGGGTCCTTCAACAGGCATGACAGCATGAAAGACCCCATTCTCACAAGGTTGGATGCAGAGCTATCCATCTCCGCTTCCTCATTATCAAGGACTGCATCATCCACGGTCTCCTCCCCCCAGCCACGTACAAGACCAGGGGTCCCCAAAAGGTCACCACTAGCCCCCTGGGAAGCCTGCTCCTGTTGGTCCTCCTCCTCCACAAAGCCACCTTCCTCCTCTGACTCCACTTCTGGCACCTCTCCCTGCGTTGCAGCAGGTGCCTGGGTTCGTTCTGGTGATTCCGACCATAAATCGTGCGCTTCCAGCTCCTCGTCACTCTGGTCTACAGCCTCATCTGTCACTCGTCGCACGGCACGCTCCAGGAAGAAAGCGAAGGGTATTAGGTCGCTGATGGTGCCTTCGGTGCGACTGACCATATTTGTCACCTCTTCAAAAGGTCGCATGAGCCTGCAGGCATCGCGCATAAGCACCCAGTAACGGGGGAAAAAAATCCCCAGCTCTGCAGATCCAGTCCTACCACCCAGTTCAAAAAGGTACTCGTTGACGGCCCTTTGTTGTTGCAGCAGACGTTCCAACATAAGGAGCGTTGAATTCCAGCGAGTCTGGCTGTCAGAAATCAAACGCCTGACTGGCATGTTGTAGCGCTGCTGAATGTCAGCAAGGCGTGCCATGGCTGTGTAGGAACGTCTGAAATGGGCCGACACCTTTCTGGACTGGGTGAGAACGTCCTGGAATCCTGGGTACTTGGAGACAAAACGTTGGACTATTAAATTTAACATATGTGCCATGCAGGGCACATGTGTTAAATTGCCCAGTCTCAACGCTGCCAACAGATTGCTTCCATTGTCACACACCACTTTTCCGATCTGCAGTTGGTGTGGGGTCAGCCACCGATCGGCCTGTGACTGCAGAGATGACAGGAGTACAGATCCGGTATGGTTTTTGCTTTCCAGGCACGTCATCCCCAAGACAGCGTGACAACGGCGTACCTGGCACGTCGAATAGCCTAGGGGGAGCTGGGGGTGCACAGGTGTGGAGGAGGAGAAGGAGGACCCAGCAGCAGAGTAAGAAGAAGAAGAGGAAGAAGACGAGGTAGAGAGCGATGGAGGAGTAGAGGTGGTGGCAGAACCGCGTGCAATCCGTGGCGGTGACACCAACTCCACTGTTGTTGTTGTTGAGCTACCCATTCCCTGCTTCCCAGCCATTACCAAGTTCACCCAGTGGGCAGTGTAGGTGACATACCTGCCCTGACCATGCTTGGAGGACCATGCGTCAGTAGTCATATGGACCTTTGGCCCAACACTAAGTGACAGAGATGCAGTAACTTGGCTCTGCACATGTTGGTACAGGTGTGGTATTCCCTTTTTAGAAAAAAAATTGCGGCTGGGTACCTTCCACTGCGGTGTCCCAATTGCTACAAATTTGCGGAAGGCCTCAGAGTCCACCAGCTGGTATGGTAAAAGCTGGCGGGCTAAGAGTGCAGACAAGCCAGCTGTCAGACGCCGGGCAAGGGGGTGACAGTCAGACATTGGCTTCTTACGCTCAAACATGGCCTTCACAGAAACTTGGCTGGTGGCAGATGACTGGGAATGGGAACAGGTGGTCAAGGTGGAAGGCGGAGTGGAGGGTGGTTCAGACGGGTCAAGGAGAGCAGAGGTAGAGCAGTAAGATGCTGGACCAGAAGGAGTGTGGCTTTTAGTTTGCCTGTTGCCTTTGAGGTGTTGCTCCCAAAGTGCTTTGTGCTTGCCGCTCATGTGCCTTCGCATAGAAGTTGTACCTATGTGGCTGTTGGGCTTACCAAGGCTCAGTTTCTGACTGCACTCATTGCAAATTACAATGCTTTTGTCAGAGGCACACACATTAAAAAAATCCCACACTGCTGACTTTTTGGAAGTCTGCGATCTGGCGGTAACAGTAGAAGTTGGCGGCATTGGCGGCAATGGCGGGTGCGTTGGCCGGCTGAACACAGGTGCCGATACATGTTGTTGCCCTACTGATCCCTGCGGGCTGTCCTCCCTGCTTCTTCTAAGTCTTATTCTCCTACTGCCTCTCTGACTCTCCGTCTCTCCATCTGAACTACCCTCCTCTTGCTCTCTTCTACTAGGCACCCACAAAACATCAATCTCCTCATCATCATTCTCCTCAGATGCATCAATTTCTTCTGACACATCACAGAAGGAAGCAGCAGCGGGGACCTCCTCCTCATCACTCATCATTATGTCCATCTCTGTCGTGTTCTCTGCCAGAATTAAATCTGGTGTAACGTCCTCATCTCCTTCATCTTCTTCTGGCAATAATGGTTGCGCATTACTCAGTTCAAGAAACTCATGGGAAAATAACTCCTCTGACTCCAGTGAAGAAGGGGCACCGGTGGTGGAGGAAGTGTTACGTGGGGTGGCCATAGCAGTGGAGGATGAGGAGGATGTTGTGGTAAAGTTAGAAACGGTAGAGGATGGGGTGTGCTGTGTAAGCCAGTCAACTACCTCTTCAGCATTTTGGGAGTTCAGGGTCATTGGCTTTTTAAAACTGGGCAATTTGCTAGGGCCACAGGATTGCATAGCAGCACGGCCCCTAGCACGGCCTCTGCGTGGCGGCCTGCCTTTGCCTGGCATTATTTTTAAAAAAACAACAACAACAAAAACTCAGTTGGTTTTTCTGGAAACGATAATACACACAGCTAGATGGCAGTTTGAAGAAAACAGTGTGCAAATAATGCCTACAAGGTCAACGTATACACAGCGGTGGATACGGATTACGTAAAATATATGAATGCTGCTTGAAAAAAAGTAACTCAAGTGGTTTTTCTAGAGACGATAATATTATCAATATTTAGACAAAATGTGAACAAGCTCACACAGCTAGATGGCGGTTTGAAGAAAACAGTGTGCAAATAATGCCTACAAGGTCAACGTATACACAGCGGTGGATACGGATTACGTAAAATATATGAATGCTGCTTGAAAAAAAGTAACTCAAGTGGTTTTTCTAGAGACGATAATATTATCAATATTTAGACAAAATGTGAACAAGCTCACACAGCTAGATGGCGGTTTGAAGAAAACAGTGTGCAAATAATGCCTACAAGGTCAACGTATACACAGCGGTGGATACGGATTACGTAAAATATATGAATGCTGCTTGAAAAAAAGTAACTCAAGTGGTTTTTCTAGAGACGATAATATTATCAATATTTAGACAAAATGTGAACAAGCTCACACAGCTAGATGGCGATTTGAAGAAAACAGTGTGCAAATAATGCCTACAAGGTCAACGTATACACAGCGGTGGATACGGATTACGTAAAATATATGAATGCTGCTTGAAAAAAAGTAACTCAAGTGGTTTTTCTAGAGACGATAATATTATCAATATTTAGACAAAATGTGAACAAGCTCACACAGCTAGATGGCGGTTTGAAGAAAACACTGTGCAAATACTGCCCACAAGATCAACGTATACAATACTACAGCGGTGGATACGGATCTCGTAAAATTTATTATGGCTGCTTGAAAAAAGTCACTCCGGTGTTTTTTCTGGAGACGGTAATATTATGGATATTTAGACAGAATGTGAACAAGGTCACACAGCTAGATGGCAGTTGGTTGAATAACACACTGGGCAAAAAATGCCTACAGGGCAAATAATGCCTAAAAGGTCAACTTATACACTACTACAGCGATGGATACGGATTACGTAAAATATATTATGGCTGCTTGAAAAAAGTCACTCCGGTGTTTTTTCTGGAGACGGTAATATTATGGATATTTAGACAGAATGTGAACAAGGTCACACAGCTAGATGGCAGTTGGTTGAATAACACACTGGGCAAAAAATGCCTACAGGGCAAATAATGCCTAAAAGGTCAACTTATACACTACTACAGCGATGGATACGGATTACGTAAAATATATTATGGCTGCTTGAAAAAAGTCACTCCGGTGTTTTTTCTGGAGACGGTAATATTATGGATATTTAGACAGAATGTGAACAAGGTCACACAGCTAGATGGCAGTTGGTTGAATAACACACTGGGCAAAAAATGCCTACAGGGCAAATAATGCCTAAAAGGTCAACTTATACACTACTACAGCGATGGATACAGATTACGTAAAATATGTTATGGCTGCTTGAAAAAAGTCACTCCGGTGTTTTTTCTGGAGACGGTAATATTATGGATATTTAGACAGAATGTGAACAAGGTCACACAGCTAGATGGCAGTTGGTTGAATAACACACTGGGCAAAAAATGCCTACAGGGCAAATAATGCCTAAAAGGTCAACTTATACACTACTACAGCGATGGATACAGATTACGTAAAATATGTTATGGCTGCTTGAAAAAAGTCACTCCGGTGTTTTTTCTGGAGACGGTAATATTATGGATATTTAGACAGAATGTGAACAAGGTCACACAGCTAGATGGCAGTTGGTTGAATAACACACTGGGCAAAAAATGCCTACAGGGCAAATAATGCCTAAAAGGTCAACTTATACACTACTACAGCGATGGATACAGATTACGTAAAATATGTTATGACTGCTTGAAAAAAGTCACTCCGGTGTTTTTTCTGGAGACGGTAATATTATGGATATTTAGACAGAATGTGAACAAGGTCACACAGCTAGATGGCAGTTGGTTGAATAACACACTGGGCAAAAAATGCCTACAGGGCAAATAATGCCTAAAAGGTCAACTTATACACTACTACAGCGGTAGTAAAATAAAAAAAAGTAAAATAAAAAAAAAATGAATATTAAAAAAAAAAAATTAAAGTTGGTGCTGCTGAACTACTAGGAGCAGCAGATTAGCACACCAGTCCCACTCCCCAACACTGCTAGACTAATAGCACTGGGCTCTTATAGTAGTAGTAGTAGTAGTAGTAGTAGTAGTAGTAGTAAAACAACAAAAAAATAAATAAAAGCAGTCCTTACAAGGACTACTGTTATTGCAGCAGTCAGCAGATGAGATCAGAAGCAGGACAGCTGCCCACTGCAGCTACATACAGAGCACTGCAGTAGAAGGTAGATTACTAGCCAGCAAAGCTACCTAAGCTTAAATGTCCCTCAAACCCCTGCAGACTTCTGTCCCTCCAATAACAGAGCAGTATCAAAACGATTACTAGCCAGCAAACTTTCAACTGTCCCTGAAATCACTAACAGGCAGCAGCTCTCTCCCTACACTATCTCTTCAGCACACACAGGCAGAGTGAAAAAACGCTGCAGGGCTTCGGTTTTTATAGGGAAGGGGAGTGGTCCAGGGGAGAGCTTCCTGATTGGCTGCCATGTACCTGCTGGTCTGGGGTGAGAGGGCAAAATAAAGCGCCAACAATGGCGAACCCAAAATGGCGAACGTCGTGCGACGTTCGCGAACTTCCGGCGAGCGCGAACACCCGATGTTCGCGCGAACAAGTTCGCCGGCGAACAGTTCGCGCCATCCCTAGGTCTGACACAGAAAGTCCCCCTAGTAAGAGAGACCAGGCAGGGATGCCCATTGTCGCCTCTGTTTTTTGCTCTCATAATCAAACCTCTTGCCATTAAAATTAGAACAAACCCCCAAATTAAGGGACTGCAGATGCAGTGATGGGAAAAAACACTTTCACTATATGCAGACGATATGCAGTCTATCTGGCAGACCCGAGGGACTCCCTATCTTAACTCCTACATAAGATAGTTAACTTTGGAGACTTTTCTGGCCACCGGGTGAATTGGGGGGAAATCATTAGTTTTCCCCATTGAGACCGGAGCCCAGCAGGACAGAAGACATGGCCCCCTCCTGCAGTGGGTGGATAGCTTTAGGTATTTTGGGATAGAAATACATAAAGATCCTAAGAAATAAGTTGACCTCAACCTAGCACCTATTATTAGATCCCTAAAACTTAAAATGCAGAATTGGCCAACTCTGCCTATATCGCTGCCTGGGTGCATAAACATATTGAAAATGGTCTTTTTGCCCAAATTCCTTTATGCCTTCCACAATTCTCCAGTTATACCCCTTAGGCATTCATATGGACAGGGGAATGTTCGACGATTAAGTGGCAGACCTTGCAAGCTCCAGTTAACAGAGGGGGTCTGGCCCTTTCTAATTTTCTAATGTATTTTTATGCAAGCCAGCTGGTATATGCCTGGTGGTGGCTTAACCCTAATCCTAATCAAGCGGTAGTCCTCAAGGGAGGGTTAATCTTCTCATTCGAGGCTCTAGCAAAACAGTAACACAGGGGATTTGTATATAGTCTTACACCTGGTATGAAGATAGTATGTACAGTCTTCCAGAAGATGGTGGTGTCCTCTTACTGAAAGAAAAACCAATGGTCCAAATGGACCCCTTTGTGGGGCAATGATAGTCTGACAGCTGAGGCTGTTGCCTGATGCTGCCACTTGGGCAGCAAAGGGGATTAAGTTTCTAGGGGAGCTCAAGCAGCTTGCGCAGCTGAAGGAAGACTTGGGCCTGCAAAATCAAATGCTTTTTAGGTCTTTACAACTACGCCACGCGCTCTCAAGAGGGTGCCACGAGGTTGCGGAGCCCTCGCTAGCAAAATATCTGAGATGCCCTGAACTCACAAGGTCCCTTAGTTGGCTCTATACCCTTCTCCTGCAGGATGATTTCGACCCACTCCAACACTTTTAGCAGAAATGTTAGCTGTTTCCCCAGTTAAACAAAGAGGACTGAAAAGAAATTCTGAGCCAAATCCCTGAAATTAATATCTCCAGTAGAGATAAGAACATACATACAAAGTTTCTTAACCATGTCTACTTGACTCCTCACAGACTGGCCCAGATCTATTCTGGATGCCCTGATGTATGCCCCGAATGTAACCATGACCAAGGTACTTACAGACACATATTTTGGGATTGCCCCAAAATCCAACGATTTTGGAAGGAAATGTTGCATTACGCTGAAGCTAAGCTTGGGCTTCTCAATGTATGTTCCCCCGAACTCAGCCTATTGGGACTAACAGAAGGATGATCCTTGAGTTCCAGTGAATGGTTATGCCTTCTGCAACTTCTTCATTTTGCCAAAAAAGCCATTCTGATGATCTAATGTGCTTCCCAATCAAAAGTGAACGTACATGGCTAGGCTGGGCTGCCCAGGAAAATTTGGGAAAATATAGAATGCATGAAAGGGGGAGATCCAGGGCACCTAAATGTCCTCCACTTTCCCTCTACTGGGGATAGTATAGATACTGTGAATACAGGATCTGAGATGACTTGTGCCACTGGCTTATCTGAACAGCAGATGATCCATACCCATTACTCCACTTAGGTCTGTCTGCCTAGTCCCACTCGCTCCAAGCCTTATTGTCAGATACTTGAAGAAGTTCCATCCCCTCCTCACTTTTCTATTCTACTTCTGATACTTCCAAAGTTCTACCTTTTTTCTATACTCTTTTCTTCTTCTTCTCTTATCTAGTTCTAAAAAATGTTTACAAACGCAATAAAGAAAATCTATAGCACACCATTAGATGTGCAGATTAGTAATATGCACACACATAGCACACTGATAATTTTTGTACAACATAAGTTAGTAGAGGATAAGCAGTTTTAGAATATTTAATACATCATTAATGTGTCATATTATAAAATGAAAACGTGTAGGTAAAATACAGAAATGCATAGTTTTAAAACAAATAACAAATAAGGTAGAAATTGTGTCAACAGCAACTCTGTGTCAGGAATATAGACATGGGGGCACTCCAAGAAAGAAATGGTTAAATTACTGCAGAAAATCATTGTTCCCTCCAGTTGAATGGAACATGTCTCTCTCCAGCCCTGCTCCTTTGCAGATCGTTAACTGAGCAGAAACTGCACTACAATTATTTTAACCAGAGGCTGTTCCTGACCCATAAAAATGAACCTGCATTTGTCACAGCCTGAAATAGAATAGCAGAAGAAGCCTGGCTCCTGCTAACAAACGCCTGTCATCCTCAGCCTCACACAACCTGGCATATGCCAGTA
This sequence comes from Xenopus petersii, assembly GCA_038501925.1. Lineage (NCBI taxonomy): Eukaryota > Metazoa > Chordata > Amphibia > Anura > Pipidae > Xenopus > Xenopus petersii. Next base: position 109,934,343 of record CM076678.1, on the reverse strand, counting down.
TCATTTCTTTGCTCAATCGGCCTTGAATTAGGATTTAAATATGTCTGCAGGAGCATTCATTATCCACAGAACTGAGCACCGTTTGAACTACTAAGGATGTTAAATACACATCTATGTTACAATAACATGTGTCTGTATGATTCACACATGTTTCATACAATATACAGTAACAGTAATAAATCCTGCTCTTTGGGCTAGATATACTCACATGACAGCAGTATTTGTTACTCATATACATTGTTGTACTCCAGCACAGGCAAGCAGAGTTCAGTTAGGAGGCTCAAACAAAATAACCCTTCTGTAATACGCAATCTCATTATCTTTGCCACAGTTATGCGTGTTCCTTCTGGAAATTCTCCACTGTCTCAAGGGTGGGAAATTATATTCAATTACTTTTTTTGTTTTTGGACTTCATGATAAGTTTTTGATTATCTTCTACAGGCAGAAAGAACCCCCCAAACCCAAATCTTTGAAGTCTGTGCTTTTCACCCTCAGACCTCTGTTTCACCTTTTAACCTGCATTGATAGCAAACTAGTAGTTCTCCAGAAAGCTTGTTTCCAGGTTCAAACTGCTTTGTGCAGTGAGTGTCCAGCAACATAATTCAAGTTATAAACTTTCAAAATCAGCTCTATTGTTTTCTCCTGAGATTACCTCTGACTTTCTGGAAAAAAAAGTCCAAGACACCTTCCATCAAGCCTTTGTTTTGGTTCTTTGATCCAGATATTGTTCCTGGTTCTCCACTGTCTTAAAGGGGTTGTTTACCTTCCAAAACTTTTTTCAGTTCAGTTGTTTTCAGATTGTTTCAGATTGTTCATCAGAAATAAAGACTTTTTTTTTAAATTGTTTCCCTTTTTTTCCCCTTTTTATTGTTTTTCCAAAATTGAAGTTTAACGTTTAATGTTCTTGCCTGTCTGGCAGTTCAGTATTCCAGGTGCAAATTCTGAACTGTTACAATTTGCTACATTAGTTGGTACATTTCTCAGCAGCACCTGTGGAATATTAGCAACTATTGTATCAATTTTAACAGCTGCCTTTAATGAAACTCAGGGATTCTGCTCAGCAAGGACAAAGATAAGACATGTATCAACTAATGTATCAATTTAGAAAAGTTCACAGAGTTGATGATCCACCTCTCCCAGACCTGCTTTAGAAATACATTAGGGGAAATTTTTAACTTTAAACTTCAATATGAGAAAAATGGTCACAAATAGATAAAAAGTAATTGCAAAAAGTTTTTATTTTTGGTGAACTAACTGAAAAACAGTGTTGGAAGGTGAACAACCCCTTTAGGGCAGTGGCACACGCCGCTGCTAGGAGAGATTATCCAGAGACAAATCACCTCTTCTTTGGGCGACCACTCTCCTGTAAATGCCTTCTCGCCGGCTAGAATGCAAATCACTGGTGGGATGGCACTCGGATCGCTTCAGCTTTCCGAAGTCGCCTGAAGTTTCCTTGTGAGGCAACTTCGGATGACTTCGGAAAACAAAGTGCTCTGAGTCTCCACCAGTAGCAGAGTGTGCCACTGCCCTTAAAGGGATACTGTCATGGGAAAAAAACTATTTTTCAAAATGAATCAGTTAATAGTGCTGCTCCAGAAGAATTTTGTGCTGAAATCCATTTCTCAAAAGAGCAAACAGATTTTTTTATATTCAATTTTGAAATCTGACATGGGGCTAGACATATTGTCAATTTCCCAGCTGCCCCAAGTCATGTGACTTGTGCTCTGATAAACTTCAATCACTCTTTACTGCTGTACTGCAAGTTGGAGTGATTTCACCCCCCTCCCTCCCCCCCCCCAGCAGCCAAACAAAAGAACAATGGGAAGGTAACCAGATAGCAGCTCCCTAAAGGTGCCATACATGCAGAGATCCGCTCGTTTGGTGATGTCGCCAAACGAGCAGATCTCCCTCCGATATGCCCACCTTGAGGTGGGCAATATCGGGCTGATCCAATCGTGGGCCCTAGGGCCCAACGATCGGATCCTAATGATGCCTAACGGGCAGTCGGATCGCGGGACCGCATCAACGAATAGATGCGGCCGCGATCCGATGTGATTTTTTGTCCCATCCGATCAAGATCTGGCCGACTTTCGGCCAGATCTCGATCGGTGAAGCCTGTCGGGGGCCCCATACAAGGGCCAATAAGCTGCCGACACGGTCTGTCGGCAGCTTTTGTCGGCCCGTGTATGGCCACCTTAACACAAGATAACAGCTGCCTGGTAGATCTAAGAACAACACTCAATAGTAAAAACCCATGTCCCACTGAGACACATTCAGTTACATTGAGAAGGAAAAACAGCAGCCTGCCAGAAAGCATTTCTCTCCTAAAGTGCAGGCACAAGTCACATGACCAGGGGCAGCTGGGAAATTGACAAAATGTTTAGCCAATGTCAGATTTCAAAATTGAATATAAAAAAATCTGTTTGCTCTTTTGAGAAATGGATTTCAGTGCAGAATTCTGCTGGAGCAGCACTATTGACTGATGCGTTTTGAAAAAAACACGTTTTCCGATTGACAGGATCCCTTTAAAATTCCCTTGTCATTTCAATAGGCCCTTGTAGTATTCTTGTCAAAACATTGTATAAGTAGAAACAACACTAAAATTAATAAAATTATATACCTGCAATATTTGTTGATTTCACTGATTCTGTTGCTATGATGTTTGATGTATTAACAAACACATTTTGAAACATAACAATCATACTTTTAGTTAAATTAGAGTGTTGTTTAATATACAAGCCACTTTTTCAATAGGGAGTTGATCCACACTAACGGGTAATTTAGTCAACTCAAATGTTACAGTAAGTTACAGAAAATAAATTTAAGTATGTGATAAATGCCTATACATTAAATTACTACTCTTTACTCAAGCTACAGGAAAATCGATTAAAAGTATTCCTCACATTTATAACTGAGGTCTTTATGAGAATTAGGATTTAAATATAAATTTTGCTCAGATGGAGCAACCTGGTTATGTTTATAATTGGTCCTGTCCTGCATTACATTTTGTCCAAGTGGGTTTTGGGGGTTGCTATTACATACATTTTATGTATTTTGTATAAAATAGTATATTATCAATTTCTATCAGCAAGTTACTATTGAAATATTATGCAGGTCTAGCAGAAATAATGGCATTACATATCACCAACCAGATGCCCGAAATAATTCCCCAGTAATTGCCTAACTGACATTACATTGAACAGTAGAGAGATGATATAATCCAGCACACTGAAAGGCTAAATAATATGTTCTGTTACAGGAAGTACCTGGAAATATAATATATACACCTTGACTGTTTAGGTTTATAACTTACAGGTTCATAGATATTTGACTAGTTACAGGTTCTGAGCATTCAAGCAAACTCTAAAGAATATATAGGCCCTTCCATGCTTTTTTGCCACCCCTGAGACCTGTCAGTTTTCAACCTTAAATATCAGGCACAACATTAATTCTGAAAGGCCTCTTTGTGCTTAAATGACTGGCCTTTGGTTGAGTTTGAAATCAAGTGAATGGCTGCCTCTTCTTTGAACTGTGTATCTTTTGATACCAAAATTCTTACTGGAACATGTTTTGAATCTAAAATTATTGAATGAACCCAGAAAGCTTAGTTGTATTATACATTCATTTCCATATTAAGTAGAATAGGATTTCTTTAAAACAGCAGAGGGCTAATATACACTTCAAAGTGACGTGTGAAGTTGACTGCAGATTTTAACTCATTTTTCTAGCCACCACCATGTCTCTTCGGGTGACAGCAGTGAAACCCTTCTCATTTACTACTTCTTAAAGGGCATGTAAAGGCAAAAAAATAAAATACCATTTTTACTTTCTTTGATGAAAAAGCAACCTATCTCCAATATACTTTAATTAAAAAATGTGTACCGTTTTTATAAGAAACCTGACTGTATGCAGTGAAATTCTCCCTTCATTTACTGCTGTGGACAGGAATTGTCAGATGGTCCCTAACTGCTGAGCAGGGAAACAATCATACTTATGAACAGCAGGGGGAGAACCTGCCTTACTTCCCAGCCATGCAGAACTCAAGCAGCTTTGTTTATGATGATCCCTAAGCAGCCCAGACCACACTGAGCATGTGCACAGTCTTGGTCTTGCAAAGATGTTTAACAAAGTTACAAGATGGTGACCCCCTGTAGCCAACTTTGAAAGCATAAATTATTTGTTTGATTAGGCTTGTGGTGCAGTAAGTTCATGTTTATATTTAGTATACAAAAGATAGCATTTCTAGTCTTATTCTATTTTAGACTTTACATGCCCTTTAATATGACTCAAAGCTGAGCACCAGTTCCTTCCATACCAGAGTTCATTGGGGTCACCCATGCATCACATTAGCCTAAGAATAAGATGACGCCATAGGTTTGAATTAGAAAGAATGGTGATATATTTTAAAGACACTTATGCACAAGTGACAGTTTCCCCAATCTACCCTCATAAAATGCATTAATGTAACTCGTTAATGTTTTTTTCATTCCTTAAAGTCAAGGCTAATGGATCAATGCTTCTCAGGTTAATATTTAGTAAGTAAAAAAAATTGTGATGATAAATAGTACTAAAAAAAAACAATTAAGATCACTGCATATTTTCTGTGTTTCCAAACAGAAATGCAAACAAACCAGTTAGACTATGAGCAATCACTGCTTATTTAGGATATTCAGAAAACAGGATGTTACTGTATGTTGACCTGAGAATGAGTTTGGAAACTATTGCCTTAGGCCATTTGGGTGGAATACTACTTAGCCCATATAAATTCCTGGAAAAAATGTTGAGATCTAGCAATTGCAGAGAAGAGTTTTTAAAAGTCCCCGAGGTGTTTAATATCTGGTCATTGTTTCTTCTTGAAAACACTGTGAATTTAACAATGTCCTGAGCCAAGTATATCTTCTTGTTCCCAGTTGTAGCATGTCCCATTTAAGGTCCCTGGAGTACGTCATCATGAAACCACTAACACAGAGGTTAGTACGTTTTTATGTGGGTGATACTGGTTTAAATCCCATTTCAGCTTCTGGTGACCTTGGGCAAGGTGATACATTTGCCAGAGGCACAAAGTTGGAATTGTTAATGCTTCAGGGGGAAAAACACACAGTGTTGTCAAAAATAGTGCAAAGCCTTGAATACATTGTCTATGTAGCACAAAACATAGTTATTCTCTTCATTCTCCATGTTGTAGCACAAAGTTTAGAATATTATTTTTATATCCTAGGAGATCATAGTCACCAGCTAATGTGTATACTGTAATCGTGTTTTTGCAAATAAGAGTTGCTGACTTAAAGGAGAAGGAAAGCTATGGAGGCATTTATTTGCCAATATATTAGCTGCATTAGGGCAAGCTAGAATGCTTTATTTATTTTGTAGAATGGTTTACCATACCTGAGTAAAAAGCTGTAAAAGCTCTCTGTTTGTTTAGGATAGCAGCTTCAGTATTAGCTTGGTGTGACATCACTTCCTGTCCGAATCTCTCCCTGTTCACTTATAGCTCTGGGCTCAGATTACAGCAGAGACGAGGGGGTAAGAGGAGCAAACTGAGCATGCTCACACCCGGGGCATGGAGGTTTAAACTGAAGTCAGGAAGTCTGATACAGAAGCCCATGTGTACACAATAGAAGGAAAGAAATGCTGTGTTTCTTTTGACAGAGGACTTTTAGGGTTTACTGGTGTATTTAGGCGGATCTTTCTGATAAGGCTTACTTAGTTTTAATCTTTCCTTCTCCTTTAAATGTATGCAACTGGCTGGTGTATGTAGTTTTAATGCTATAAGCACTAACGTAACTACAGGGGACGGGCCCTGGTGCGGGACGCGCAGCCGGGCCCCCCGCCCCCCCCCCTCCATACTCCCGGAACTGCACCGAATTCATTGTGCGCAAGCTGCCGGGGGGCCTTGAGGCGGTGCGGGTCCTGGCCCAATCGCACCCCATGCTCCCCCAGTAGTTACGACACTGGCTATAAGTCCTGGAACTCTTGGATTCAATGCCTTAAGATGGGTGATACATATCAGAAAATAGTTTTTTTTATTTTAAATGTTATCATTTTACAGTCTGTGAATCCTTTTCTGAATCCACAGTCAAATAATTGTTTCATATCAATATTAAAAGCAGGATTGTAAAAGCAGAGGTGAATTTCATTAATCCATTGTGAAACTTTTGTTACTTCGCTAAGCTATAGGTTAAATCACCAGTTTCAGAGCTACACATTTAGAAGCAACAAGAGATTTTTCAAGGCAGGCTATTTATATGATGATGAGGATAATGCAATTACTATAAGTAAAATGTTCTAGGAAGCTGCAGGCTTGAAACAGTATTCATAGGAGAATAGTGCATGTGGCAGAGGGCTGGAGGAGCATTGGATAACTGCTGTAATCTTGTACATTTTATGACTCTTTGTAGTTGCTAATATCTAGGGGCTATTAAATTGCAGTTGCATGTTGTACAACGTATTAAAGAATTTTTTTTTTAAATTTTTTATTTGAGTTTAACAGGTGTTCCAATTCGTGGATAGATAGATTTGTAACTTTACAGCATAATTGTATTAATACATATATTACACATTGAATATAAATAGCAAACAGAAGCAAACAGCCCCCAGAACTGCAACTCTTTTAGTTACTTCCTTGTTTATCACGAAGGTCTGACCCTTTCGCTTTCTGAGCACCCCTTCTCTCTTCAGTTATGAAGACTTTAAAGACTTGTCTACCGCACATGCCTGATTGATTTCCATTGGAGCAGAGGCAGTGAGTATGCCAAATAGGAGAAACAAATAAAGAAAACCCTACCCCCTACCCTACATAGACCCCCCTCCCTCCTCCACCCAGCAAATGCCCCTAACTCTTTAATTACTCATCCATGCAGATTCTGTCCAGCGGAGTTTACGGGCACCATCTTCTTCTCTTTGGTAATCTTCGGAATGAGACCGGTGAAGTGGCTCAGGCGCAGTTGGAGCAATTTTCTGTGTCGTGACAACTGTGCATGCACCAAACTCATGAAAATTGCCAAACTGCCAGTTTCATTCTGAAGACTTCCGAAGCGGCTGAAGATGGTGCCCGTGAACGCCGCTGGACAGAATCTGCACGGAAGGGTAAGTAATTCGTTAGTGGCATTTGCCCGGGGCAGAGGGGGGAGGAGTGGGTTCTATGTAGGGTAGGGGGTAGGGTTTTTTTTTTATTAAGGGTTTGTTTCTCCTATAAGGTCTTCATAGAAGGAGATATGCATGAAGCATAAGGGTTGGGGCTTCATGCTAGACAAGAAAGTAACTAAAAACTGGCTGTAATAGGGGACCCAAATAAATCTGAATTCAGGGAGTAGATATGTTATTCTTGGGCTGTTGTAAAATAAAAGGGTTACTAATCCTTCCTTCTATGACAGGACAATGGTTGTTACTCAACATTCAAACATCTGTATTTTAGAATTCCAGTAAAACAAGCAGGCAGCAAGAATAAAAAACTAAAAATAGTCTCAGCTACTGTGATTCACATCTCCAGTGGTAGCTGCAGGAACTAGCACTTGTACAGAACCAAAATTCCAAAACCCACATCCAAGTTATTAAGAATTTTCAATTGTTATAGCTAATAATTATACCATGAAAAAATCACAATTTCATCTTTAATACAGAGGCAGAATTTTCCAGACATGCTTGCCTTATTAAATCTTCATCAGTCCCTGTGGCTAGTATTTGTACATAATTTACTGTAGGCCATTCACTTCATTAGTCTTTGCTAATTTTTTATTTCATTCCAAGCTCTGTGGGATTATACAGAATAGAAACAAATAAACATCTGAATGTTCAATCAAAAAATTAACTTTAGCAAGTTAGAAATTCTTCTGTTTATGAGGTAATTAGACCTGGGGCAAATTGTGCATGCTATTTCAATTGTCCTATAAAATACATCTGTTTATCCATCTGTTTGATGGCATATTTCAAGAATATATTTTTTTTCAGTTTTCTAAGTGCACAAAATAGTTGCAATCTGCTATTTATTTTCACTTTGCACACTGTCTTTCTTGCTCCTTGAATAGCTGCACGTCTCTGTACTCCATTTTGCAACATAGAGACCTGTGTCTACCCCAAAGAGTACTGCACTCTGCAAGGAGTAGCACTGCCTGCATTTGATAGCACTGTATACATGATGGAGGGGCTCAGGAGCCATCTACCTGTCCCCTACCTTGTGTTTCACATAGCGTTAGGAGGTGGCAATATCACCTTGTACTAGACGTTTTAGGCTAATATATCACTATTGAAAATCAATATTTGTACAGGGCAAACAAGATAATAAGATTGCTAGTGAACAGATAACGCTACCTGCATAATGGACTCCTGTTTACAAAACAGTCACTATAAAGGGCGAAAGAAGGGGTTTGAATACTAGAAAAAAAAAAAACAAGAACTATAGATTTTTCATGATTAACACAATAGGCAAAAAAGAAGTTCAAGGCAAGCCCTATTCATTGAACTCACGTTGAAAAAGTGTGTTATATGGGTGAACTTTCTCTGGTCATCCTGGAAAGGTAATTGGGGTCTAAATATGTATATGAGATAGCGACCTTAGATTGTATGCTCCTCAGGCAGGGATGTAATGTGTATGTTTGATGTGTACACCCGTCTATTGTACAGTGCTGTTAAATATGTTTGGGCTATTTAATCTCTGTGCACAATATGTTAGTGCTATTTACTGTACATAAAATATAAGAATAATAACTTCGCTCAGGTTTTGATGATACATTTGTATCCCTATCACTCCCCTTATGGTAAATATCATTAAAGTCAAATATTACATTTAAAATGTCATGTAAAAAAAATCCACTGGTCCCATTTCCCTCATTAAGAAAAAGCATGGTGTCTGTTCATTTGCTCCTCATTCTATATCCCTAAGCAGCCATGTTAGCTTTCCAATCCAATCCATTGAATTTCTAGATTCCTCCCATAAAGGATGCAGCTTGTATCCTAGGAAAGGGAGGCAGCAGACGAAAGCTGGCAGTTTACACTTAGCACGCCGCTCAATTTAATTTTATGTCTCTCATCAGCAGGTAGCAATTATTTTCTGCAACGTAATTCCTCGCTGAATTGGTTGTGAATGTTTTCCATCTGCTTGTGGTTACACAGACGCACTTGTGTGATGTGAAATTTACTGCCTTTTGCACAGGCATCCGATACCAAGGTAATTTAAATGACTTCTAATTGGCTTTTCAAGTATTTTTATAGGGTTTTTCTCTGCCTGGCTGCAGAATCCCCCAGAACATTTGTAGAGAGAATACAATGCATTTATTTCATCACAAAGACCTTTTTCTATACGTTTATCTCATTTACCACTGATCTACTTCTTTTGGAGTTAGTATCATGTGAATATATATCCCTAGGGGAATGAATTCTTGCATTAGCGGAAGTTACCAATAGCCATTACAGTGGAAGATTTTGCTGTTTCTTAACCAGAAATGTTCTTCCCTCTCTGTCATTTCTTGTGTAATATATGAGCCTCTCTCTCAGCACCTCCTCTAATGGGTTGGTATCACTTTTTGTGCCTTGAATCTTCTACAATGGACATGGTCTAGGCTGCTGGCAGTCAGGTGTGTGAGAAGCAAACATGTAACTTATTTCAGTTACTTTCACTTGCACCTAGACTCATTATAAAATGTTTACGGAGATCTAAACCCTAAAAATGATTATGGCTGGAAATGCAATATTTTATATACTGATCTTATTGAACCAGCCTGGAGGTTGAGCAACATTATAGTTATAATGATCCAGGCCTTCAAAGTTGTCACAGGAGTTTCCTATCTTGGATTTTGTTAGGAGTGTCTGCAACATACACAGGCTCAGTGTGCTTTGAGCAGCTGTTAAGAAGCTACACTTTGGAGCTGTTGCAAATCAAGCCGAAAATTAGGTTCATATAAGCTGATGTTGCAGGGCTGATTGTTAAATTCTGATGCTAATTATGCGGGTTTCTGAGCTGCCATGTACCAATAATCGGAATAAAAATTATTATTATTGTGACATTTCTACATATATACGGTATACTGTGCATTGTCCCCTAAGTTTAGAAACTGAGAGCAGCATAGAGCATGTGCAGTGAATCAGCAGAAAAGTCCCTGGGGAGCTGCAGGGGCATCTTTGAAGACACAGATTGTTTCTGCTAAAGGGCTGTGGTTGCCTTGGGCTTGTGAAGAAGCACATGTAATATTTCTACCCTATTTCTTTAGTCAAGCTTTAATTCTCCTTTAAGGGGTGTGGAACATTTCTGTATGTGCTGCCAACAGCTATATGAGCAGGAGGTAGGTGGCATGCATGAATCCTGTAGAATGCCCTTGACTGCACATTTTTAGATACACAATCCTGAAAGACACTAGTGAGCACTACATATACTGTATGCCTAAATCAGGCATCAAGTATAGAGCTCCCTTGCATCCAACAGCATTGTGCTCTGTATACTTTCAACTTTTATAGGAGGCCTTATAACCAATTTTGGAAACAGCATTATAGTGTTGCATTTTCTTCTGCTAATGTGCCCATGGTGTTTAACTTCCCAGACAAATGTTAGATTCACAGAAGTATGGAGCAGTGGTTTAGCCTACTTCCAATGAGCATTTGATGGTGAAACTATCCAGTAAATATCAGACTCATAGTAGGATGGAATAGTGGGTTATTCTGCTCTCTGATAATAGTATTGACTCCACATCTTTACCTTCCCAGTCTATTTCACAGCTACCCCAACCTGCTGCATTGTTATTTCCATTGCTCATCGTGCCTTTATTTGATAAACTCCCAACACCTCCACATTTACCTTGTATCACATGTGACATTAAATGACATTTTGGACAAACAAATGCACTTAAGGTCCTTGTCCCTTTCAAACAGTTTTATGTGATCTATTTAATATTTTCTTTGATAACCATGGGGCTCCGGTTCTATGTTTGAACAGAAAAATCTTTCGAGATTGATGCCATTAATTAGAGTGATGCTAACTGTTTTCCCAGCTGGCCATTGAAGTTCATGGAGGCGGTTACTGTTCTTACCTTTGCATTAACTTCCCTTTATCATTGTCCCATATAGTGACCTTCCTTGAAAAATGAAGGGTACAGTAATTGTCTGTACACCATTAAAACTGAGGTACAGAAGTGCAAATATGAAATTAGAGGTAGATATATTTTGATGCTATCTATATTGAAGGGGGCAGCTATAATTAAAAATTGAACCACTGTGTTTATTATTAATAATGATAATAATAATTCCCTAGGGACTATGGAGGAATCTCATGCTTCTAACGATTGTAAGATTTCATTAACGCAAGTGCAGGTCATTGTGCTAATATTCCTCTACATTTGATCTGTCATAGTGATATATTTCATTATCTTAATATGTTAGGCTATGTCAACATCTGTATCAAACAATACTATGAACTACTGAATTATTGATAGAATTTTAAGCTCCAATAGTCTACAAAAATCATAAACTTTTTTCAGTTTCAGCTCTTCTTAAAGGAGAAGAAGGCTCCAATACAGTTTATTGCCAAAAGATTACATTAGTGCAAGTTAGAACACTATATTTATTCTGCAAAATGCTTTACCATACCTGAGTAAACAGCTCTAGACACTGTCTCTGTTTGTTTAGGATAGCAGCTGCCATATAAGCTTGGTGTGACATCACTTCCTGCCTGCTCACTTACAGCTCTGAGCTCAGATTACAGCAGGAAAGGGAGGAGGGAGGGGAGAGGAGCAAACTGAGCATGCTCAAGCCCTGCCCTGGAGGTTTAAGCTGAAAACAGGAAGTCTGATACAGAAGCCCATGTGTACACAATAGAAGGAAAGAAATGCTGTGTTTCTTTTGATAGAGGACTCAGAGCAGCGTTACTTTGAGGGTTTACTGGTGTATTTATATAGACCTTTCTGATAAAGCTTACTTAATTTTAGCCTTTCCTTCTCCTTTAAAGCTCTAACCTTTGGTCAAGACACCACTTAGTCTATGAAATGGGTATGTGATATAATAAAATATATAAAATATTGGGAGTATCAGTCATAGTTCTAAGAATGTCTAAGACAACAAATACATATTAACCCTAACTCTCACCCTAACTAACATTGAGGCTGGGCTTTCAGGTGTATTAATGAGTGTTTTTACTAACCTAACTGGTCTTTAAACTGAGCCCCCCATCCAGCCACTGCTCAAAGCCCCAACTTTCTCCAGGAAAGCCACACAGTTTGAGTACCACTGGTATAGACCCAAAATGGCAGTTACCACTAGTTTTCCTAATGTTTTAAGTAGTAATAATGCTGTAAATATATGGTAAATATTTTGGTTTTTTTGCTTGCGTGAATAGCATAGGAACATTCATAATAGGAGAGGCCCTTTGGATTTCAATTAGGGGGTATCTTTAATGCAAAGTGAAACAAATCGAGTTTCAAAATTAAGATCATTTTGATCATTTGTAATTATTTTGTGAAAGCAGTTGAAACAGAAATCTCATGGCATGACTTAGAACCTTCATTTCGTACTGTAGATTGTATTTTCTCCAAGTTGTCAGAAACAGACATAATAAACTGTTTTAGGATGATGTATTGGATTTACATTTTTTGCTATAGTTGTACCAACAGTTTGCACCAGAAGTATGTTTCTTGACACTGAACTATCTAAGGCCCTTTCCCATGGAGGAAATCTTGGAAGAATAGTGTGTTTTCTTTTGTCTTTGAGCATTATCTAATTAAAAGGCTTTAGTCAATAATAAATAAACTTAAATTTAGATCTTTATACCCTGAGTTTACTAGAAAATCATGTAAACATGTAATAAACCGGATAGTTTTTGCTTCCAATAAAGATCAATTATGTCTTAGTTTGTATCAAGTACAAAGTCCTGTTTTATTATCAGAGAAAAAGGAAATAATTATAACAAATTTGGATTATTTGGATAGAATAGATTTTATGGAGCTTACTAGATAATGTGTTTCTGGATTCCATACCTGTACAGATAAATCATGTTTTAATGGTCCACTGCAACCTGGTGTTACATGCAGCAAAACAACAAAATTCACTAAAATGAGAGAAAATATGTGTCGTGTTGCTTTTGTGATGACTTGAATATACCATCAAAGGATGTTTTTACTTACAGTGCTGATGTTGACTACATTTCTAATTTACCTGATTCTCAAGCACTAGGATAACTCATGCCCCCTGGGCTTCTAGGCTGCACTCTAAACTCATAAAATGGTATGGTTTTTGGAGGTAATGAGAAAATTCAGCCAATATGAAAGACAATAGTACCTTATCCAAGGTTAAAACTGCAGACCGCTAAAACATCATTTCAAATTAACACAGCCATTTGTTTTATGATTTAAGAAAGCTTAATTCATATTCATTAAGATTTGAATGAGAATATGCACAACCAAATGGCCATGTAATGAATGTTCTCATGTTCAAGTCTGCTGAATCAGTTGACACAATAAGTAAAGGACAATGCATCTAGAATGTATATTTGTTTCCCTTGTGTTGGTGTTTTCAGTCTGGGTTTCAATTTCAATTTATTTATTTATGTTTGTGCTGTATGTTTGTGCAGTGTAATCTGCATTGTTATGAAAAAACATAGGCAACATTTGGGAAACAGTAACTGAACGTTCCCTACACATTCACGGGTCATCTCCTACAGACAGTACATAAGATTGGCCTGCATACAGATTTAATCTATTATATAATCAATAGTCTTTGTGCCTGACAGTTGCGATGCCTTGTGAAGGTGAAATATTTGGGAGCACATAACAGAGCAGTGAAACGAGCATAAATATATTAATTGTAATGGACTGAATTATTGCATCAAAGAAAACCAGGCATCAGATTTGACATAAACTGCCTGTTGAACTCTAAACATACTGAACAAGTTTCCCGCACACATTCTGACCTCCTCCATCTATTATTTATCAACTTATCGCAGAGCCTATCTTTTAATAAAGTGCATTTATGCATGATTTAGTACAGGCGGCTAATAGTGGCTGAATAACTAATGCACTCTTCTTATTGTTATTGTGCATTTCCCTCTCTATGGCTATTTTTTCTCTCAATGTACAGATGAAGCCACTTGGATTTGTGAGTTAAATGCGTCATGACTCAGGGGTAATTGAAGAAACTGTGTTATCTTAAGTCATCTTAACTCATTTAATGCATTTAACCTTTTCATTAGCATACCAAAGCTCCATTGTTCACAATGGTGAATGCTGTAATTAGATGGGATGTTGTGACGCAGTTTTCTGTGTTAAATGAGATAAATGGGATATCTGTGTTTAGATATTCTGTGTCAAACAGACAAACCAAAGTGGCTGCATCTGTACAGTAGGACTATTTTTAAGTAAAACATTATAAGCATTTTAAGTGCTTGAGAATAGTTTTGGTTAACATTGGAATTTAAGTTTTGTACAGGTATGGGATCTGTCATGCAGAATGCTCAGAACCTGGGGATCTTTCAATAATTTGGATAATCATACCTTAAATCTACTAGAATATCACTTAAACATTAAATAAACCCATTTTAATGGGATTAATTATACCTTAGTTTGGATGAGGGGAATGGTACTATTTTATTGTAACAGAGAAAAATTAAATAATAATGGATTATTTGGATAAAATGCAGTGGAGATGGCCTTTCCATAATTCTGAGCTTTCTGGATAACGGGGTTCTGGATAGCGGGTTTCCGGATAACTGGATACGCTGGCCACTATAATGGGACGCGAGCCTCCAGCTTCACTTATAGGGGCAAATTCACTAAGATGCGAAGTTGCGCCAGGCGCAACTTCGCCGAGCTTCACCGCACTTCACCGCACCTCGCCAGGCGTAGTTTCGCCAGCGCTCCGCAAATTCACTAAAATCCGAAGTTGTGCTCAGGGGTAGCATAAGGTTGCGAAGTTGCGCTAGCGTTGATTCGCTATGTAAAGCGAAGTTATGCTAGCGAAGGCTAATTTGCATACGGCGCGAAATTCAAATTTCAATGGAGGGATACGTATCAGCACTACAAATGCCAAGAAAACCTTCAAATCTGCAAATATAAATTTGATTTTGCCCTACACATGTGCCCACTGTCTAGGTAAGTTGCCATGAGTCAGGAAATGTAGGGGGGAAGGAGGGGAGCCCCAAATTTTTTTTTCGATCTTTTTCAGCCTATCACCCATCATGTAGAAAACACGCCAGCGGTTTTTGGGACTTAGAACATTTTTTTACTTTTTTGGAAACAATCCCTATCTACTCTATTGCGCTTCGCCAGGTCTGAGGTTGTGAAGGAAGTCTAGCGTAAAAGGTAGCGTTCAGTACACTGCGCAAGTTAGTGAATTTGCATAGTTTCGTCGCTAGCGAAAATTCGCCTGGCGTAAGGGTGCGAAGTAACACTAGCGAAACTACGCCAGTGTTCGTTAGTGAATTTGTGCAGAAGCGATAATGCCATACGCTAGCGAATTAACGCTAGCGTTCGGCGCTTCGCGGCTTAGTGAATTTGCGCCATAGAGTTTGTGATAAGAGAAAATATTAAAATGAATTAAAAAAACTGTCAAATGAAGAATAAAGGTATTCACTTTGCATGCTGATATTGTTAATTAGGGATGAGAAAGCTTTATGCATCTGGTGAAATACGTGTAACCTTACACCTGGCTTCAATAAGTTCAACATTTCCATCCATTTTAGTATTATCGTCTTTGCAGCTGTATTACTTGCTGACCAATAGAATTTATAAGGCTCATTTATGGGTGAAAGCACAAAGTACAATTTGGATGAGGAATAGAGGCTGCGGTGCATAATGATTGATGCAGATGTGAAACAACTGTACCTTTTTTTCCCACGGCCACAAATGTAGTTGCAATCATAAATGAGCCCTTATGTCTGTCCCTAAAGTTGGTGCTTAGGACAGCTTGGGTGGTGGGGTCATTTACTAATATGAATCTCATTTTCCATGAATCTCTAAAAATGAGTGGTTTTCTCATTTTTTAAAAAAGCTCTTTGTAAAATTGTAAAAATCCTGAAAACCTCTTATATAAAACTTTTCCAGGTAAAATTTGTGAGGTCCTATAGACGCTGCACTGACCACTCTAAATCAATTCTGACTTTTAGAGTTTTTCATATTTTTTGCCCTAGGAATTGGCCGAAATACAAATTCTAAGAGGTTTTCAGGGTATTCATATTTTTTAGTGCATAGTGCAAAGTAATTTAAATTTTTTCCTGACAGATGAGAAGACTCGGGGACAAATCACCTCTTCTTTGGGGACTAGTCTCCCCTCACGATGAAACTTTGAGTTTGTGTTTAGTCATGGTTTCAAAAATCACTAACACCAGGAAAAGTAGACTGTAGATAAGCACCTAGAGTAGGCCACACATTCAGCATATGCAGTACCCCTGAGAGATTTGGTTAAACCAAGGTTTGCTTATATCTTCACTTTCTAATTAATGGTCAGATTGTAATTTCCCATTATGAAATAATATTTTTTTTCCATTTTTGAAAAAAATATATATATAATTTCATATTGATAGGTCTGTCTCTTATTTTATTATTATACACAAAGGTGTAGAAAGGGAAACAACTTTACTATTTGATATAGAGAACAGCTGACAAACCCATATTAAACAGTTCAATTCATTCAATGGGCAGGTTGTGTATTGATTTTCCATTGTACAAATGTCCAAACATTTTCAGATGTTCATTATATCTTGTGTAAGGAAATGCAAGCCAGAATCACCAAGAGAAAATGACCAGAGAAGGCTGTTTCAGCACCTCTGATTTTGTCATTCAATGTGAGCCTCGGCTTCTCATTCCAAAGTCTGTTCGCAAACCAGACACAATGAGAGCAGCTCTAAAATAATCAGACTTCCAGCCTTGCTCATTCTGCCTGTATAATAGCACCTGGAGGATTTCAGAGCACTACTAAATTCCATGACAGATGCTCCCTTTCTTAAATGGATATTTGGTAAATGATCCCGAGGTTTCCCACACCGCCCATCACTGGAAATCAGCCCTTGGCTTCCTTTCACTTTAACCTGTTAAAGCTGAATACCGCAGAGGCCATGGGCCGCCCAATGAAATATTAGGCATTCCCAGAGGCTGACACTCTCTGAATTATTTCCCATAAGGGAGCTCTTAAATGAGTTCAGAGCCAGGCTACCTTCAAATGTAGTCTGAGAAGTGACACCAGGAGAGTAAATGATACACTTGTTTATATTTATTTATTTATTTCATCACACCAAGACTTTTAGGCCACCGATTAAGAAAAATAATATGTATATTTATTTTGTAGAAATATCCAGCTTTGTATATCAATCATTGGGCTCATCATATGAGACTACTTAGAAAATACAGAAGAGGAATGCAATCCCTTGGCATAGAAAGAAAGAATAGAATTTATCAGAAACATACAGTAGCTTGGCTTGTTTCCTAAGGAATAGTTTTCTCCACCCGCTGCAAAGCTCTGGCTGTACAATACTGTATTTTTATGTTTTGTTTGCCTTAGGTCCAACTATGGAAGTTCCAAATTTCCTTTAGTGGCATCATCTTCCATCTCTGGTGTTTTAATCTATGTTTAAATCTATCTTTAATCTATGTTTATTTTTTTATGAGGAATTGTTTGGCTACCCCCCTAAATAAAAATCTCCCATCTTCTTTTGTTGGCAACAATAGAAGAGTTAAAAACCCCTGCTGAATTGAGTAGGAGTCACTGCAGCCCTAATGCTTTATGGCTGGGTGCTCATCCACTGGATGTGACAGAAACGCAGCTCATAAAATGGTAATTGTGGAGATAATAGCTGCAGAGCCAGAGATAAGTCATTTTTACAATGCATTTGTTCTCAGCCTAGTTCTAACATACATTGTAGAAGCTGTCTGTACTACTGCTAATGAACAGTGATTAATGTGACTCAAAGATCCCCCCCCCCTCCAAATCCATGTAGACAAACAGGAGCCGGAGACATTTCAACCATATTCAATGAATATAAATGTCAACAGGCCTATCCAAGAGCACTTCAAATTAACATCTCTATTTGGACATTCCGAGGTTGTTTAAACTCCCCTTGTTAATCTATTTTGTCAGTAAAACATCCAAG
Organism: Xenopus petersii; assembly: GCA_038501925.1. NCBI lineage: Eukaryota > Metazoa > Chordata > Amphibia > Anura > Pipidae > Xenopus > Xenopus petersii. Next base: position 109,916,288 of record CM076678.1, on the reverse strand, counting down.
TTTTCTGCCTTTGACCCTAGACGAACAGAGCAGAACATATTCTTTGTGCATTTGTTATCGTTACTTAATTTAGTGTTCAGTGGAATGTTCTTTATGCATGAGGATAGTTTGATCATTACATATACATTATATACTGTATATAGCCACAACTGTATAAATGGGAGAGCAAGTACCCCCTATATTATAAAAGTAGGAGAATATGTCTAAAATCAATAAAATGTCTATTATATCAGTAAGCAATCTATTAAAAATCTTTGATAAACTAAGAACATATAATGAATCGAATGAGGTGCTACTCGTTTGCAAAGACCTCAGATGCAATTTGTGTCCAGGGTCTAGCTTCACTTGCAAGACAGTGATCAATTACCACTAAATGGTAATAATTGGCTGAATTAGCCCTTCTGGGACTTGTAGTTGCACAGGTAGAGAAGAAAAACTGAAGGTCTTGCAGATGAACATAGGAATAACTCTATTCAACAGTATAGCTTCTTCAATTATACTAATTGTACAAGTCTTATAGTTATCAATAAAATAGACCAAGGATTCCCTGTTCCTTCACATTAGGCCAAGGGCTTTGTACTGTACAGTACAAAGCAGGGGTCAAACTTGTGTCATGGTCCTAAGTTCTGTCTAAACCTAAGTTCCCTTTTCATTGTGTCTTTTATGCTGCAAGGTACAGCTGGAACACTAGTCCCTCCTTACTCCTCTTTTTAGCCTACAGGGAGCTCTGTGGGTCTAACCTACCACTAGCAAGCCTAACTATTGACTCCTCAGGTACCCTACTGAGGTGCCAAGCATGCTGCACGACTCTACCTCAGGCTCCCTAGTGCCATTCATTCTTCTTCTTGCATAGTCTCTAGGGAAATTCCCTTCTAGTGCTATAGAAGCCACAGAACCTAATCTAGAACCTCCTTAAGGGGTTCCCATACCTAACAGTGCCATCTAGCGATTGGAACCAAAATAACACTGTTCTTGCAAAATAGACTATTTCTGGATGGAAAATTTGCAAATTGGTGCAAGGCAGTTCCTTAGAGCAGGTTAAAAGTACAGGGCTTCATTGCAGCATACATCTGCTGGCACCTCCCAAATGTGCACTTTTGTGTCATCAGAGCTATTTCTATACTTGTGTATATAAATAAACCTAAAATCCAAATATAGTCTTCTAAATTCAAACACCAGCTTGTAAACAATTATTATATACAAAGTCTGTATTCATACATTAGCAGTTAAAAATACTCATTTCACAGTCATCTGTCACATTCTATAAGTCATCAGAGCAAAAGAAATGCTTAGAAAATGCTTAAGTGCCAAATCAACAGACTGTACCTAAAGTGGTGTTGAGTGCAGCAAATAATTATTGAACGCATATAGCTGCCATAGCATCTCTTAATAGTACAATAAAGGCGTAGTTTATACGACATGAATTCATAAATCAATAGCAATTATGGAAATTCGCAATGATTTCAAGCCACTTCATCAGTTTTAAAAAGGCCCTTTCCATCAAAACCACTGTTATACTAAACATAATCAGCCCTGAAGAAGCCTCTAGTTACAGAGGGAGGTAATCTACATTACAGAAAGAAAAACTCTTTGTTTAATATGCACTTTAAGATAGCGCTAATTTCTCTGTATTGTGCATCAAAGGCAGTTCTCCTCCTGGTCTGTTAATTAGTTGGCTTCTGCTAAATTGTTTCATGAGTCAGAAGGAGAAGAGCAGAGAATATAAACAGCCAGAGAGATGCTGCTTTCATGCTTTTAATAGCAGTAAACACATTCATTTAAAGCAATTGAACATTTGTAATGAATGTATATTAGAAAGTTGCTTAGAATTACTTTTTCTTACATTGAATGGCACCTGTCGCAATAAGAAATAACTCCAAAATAAACTTTCATTACACTATCTATATTGTTTAGATTTTGGGGCAGATTTATCAAGGGTCAAATTTCTAGGTGATGGAAGATTTTATTAACTCCCATCAACTCGAAATTCGAATAAAAAAAGACCAATCGAAATTTATTAAAATAAATTTTAACTTTGGGTGAATAGACTGTATTCAAATTGTTCGAAACAAAATGTTACTGAATTCGAATCAAAGTATTTGGCCCAAAAAACTTTGATTTTTCAAAGCCCACCAAATGACTCCAGATAGGTTCTAGAAGGTCCCACATAGGCTAAAACAGCAATCAGCAGGTTTTAGATGGCAAATGGTTGCAGTCGAGGTTTTAAAGAGAGAGTACATGATAAATTTTAATATACGAATAGACATTTTTTTTTCAAATTCAAACGAATTTTGGATGATTCGATAGTCAAAGTACACTAAAAATATCTCGAAATCTAATTTTTCTATTCCATTTTTCACTTTGACCCTTGATAAATCTGCCCCTAAGTGTCCTTCAGTCTTGGAATTCACAATCACAGCAAGCAAGCAGGTAAGTTAGCACCCCAAAATCTGATCATGCATCTGAATATGATGACCAAAAGCCCATGCGTAGTACCCTATACAATTATAGAGTGTGAGTAGGAAGGGGGATGTGAGAGATGCAGTAGCATCTAGGAAGTGCAGAATGGAAAGTGAAAGTAATTGACTGCCCCACCACCATCATAGAGGCATAGAGGTAAGGCAGGCAATGTATGATTGGCAGCTAAGATACTTAAACATCTTTATAACAGATATGAATGTAAAAAAAGGAATTTGGATTTATGTTATGTATATTTATGTTTGCAAATTACTTTCATTATACAGCTTTTTATGTGTGGGTGACAGATCAGCTTTCAGAAAATAGTTCTTCCCCCCTTTCTACAGGAACTAACTGCTTCTCCAAGGCTCTGATTCCCCGATCTTCCTGTTATATACCATAAAAACTGGGCTGGCTGTTATATTACTGTCCATCATTATGCACGCTACCCAGTTTTTTTTCATAACAGGATGAAGTCCAAGGTTGGTGGCCTGCTAGTAACTTATTAAAACTGAACATCTTGTTGGTTGATAAACAGTACCAACATATACAATAGATCAGTAATCAGTAATTAAAACCCCCAACCATTTGCAATCTGTGCAGCAACCAAACTAATCCTTTGACTTTCCATGCTTGTAACCAAATTCCTCCTCAGGTTATACTATTGGCCAACACATTAAAACAAGCTTTGGTTTCTTAACTAACATTCATTTTTCTTCATCTACAAATATTATTCATAGGTGAGGTTAACTATTAACAGTGTGTTTCAATCCCTATTAACTTGTCATATAAGCATTAAGCAAGTCATTTTTAAAGGAAAGCTGAAATTAAAAAGTGAATGCAAAAGCCATGGGATGTAAAACATGGTCCATGCTCTTGACTTAAGGAGTACAAAGATATGGGACTCAACCATGACATTAATCTAAACACTGGAAAAGTGCACCTTAGGAGTAAAGCTGAAGATCCACTCATTTGGTAAGATTGCAAAAAACAAGAAAATCTTTCCCCGATACATCTACCTTGAAGTGGGAGATATCAGCAGATCAAATAGTTTGGCCCTCCAAATGATCAGATCACAGCAATGGCATATGCAGGCTGTTGGGGGTGAGGACTGCATCAGAGACACCCCAATGTCACCATACACGGGCCAAATAAGCTGCTGACTCTGTAGGACTGAATTGGAGTTTTTAATGGCCCTTGTTTGGCTACCTTAAGTTGCCCGTGTTTCACTGCAAGAAATAGGTAGGTTAATAATGCTAAACACAAAGCTATGAACTGCACTTTTCTCCAGGGTTTCCTTCCATATTACAAAGATATGTATGAGCAATAAGATATGGATTTGTAGAGAACCTCTGTCAGATTATTGATATGTGAGCTGGAAAATCAAGTAATTGGTTCACTAAGGACCATTTGATGATGGCAGGCCTTTTCTCTGAAGTTAAGAATCCCAGACTTCAATAATGTGCACCAACATTTTAATAGCAGTTAATTTACCTCACTCTCTATGCGAATGTGTGTGGGTGTTAAAGAATTCCCTACTAAACAGTGACCTTTACTTTAAGTTCTTCATGTTGTGGACATTCTCTTTGAGGCAACACTGTGTAAGCTAAGATACAGAAGTTCATGGATGAGGCATCTGCAATGGCTGGCTGGACTGTCCAAAAATGTATATGCAACTTGAATGGGCCTTTTCACCTAAATGCAGGAATAGAGGGCATTTGAATGTAATTCTAGTGCATGTTGATGGGGCATGTATATTTTTTACATGTAATTTTAATGAAATCGCTGACATCATGAAAATGAAAGCAAAAGAACTAGTGATTTACTTCTATCTTCCTATCCCATTGCTCTCCGTTTAATTTTTTCTTCCAAGGACACCCTATAATAACATAGTGACACACAATAACAAATGAACAACCCTTCATGGGATGCCCTTTTATTCATATCTGCTGGAGTGTTTTCTTATTATTCTTGTCTCTAGAGGGAAAACAATCTGTTTATGCAGCAAATGCTGCACTGGTACAACAGCAAGGCCCTTTTGCTGCCAGAGCGCTTTAATAACATTTTACATATGGACCACTGGAGAAGGAAGGATTAAAGTAAATCTTGATAACACATCTTGTACATTATTTTATTTTGGCATGTTAATATTGATACCTGTAACCTAGCTTTTCTGACAAAATAGTCATACAAAAAAATATCTTGTTGGACAGAAGTTTGCTGTTTTCCATGTAGTGGTAAACTTCTATGTTTTGCTTTCTCAGTCTTGCGATTAAGACTACTAGCACCTTCGAGAATGTTCTGGGAGAGGTGGAGAGGCCAAAGGGTAAGCAACTGAACTAAAGATGCTAAATCGGAGAAAACGCTGAAGCTCAATTGCAAAGGGGACGTGTAAATAGGTGTCCCTTAAATCGATGGAAATGAGACAGTCCCCAGGGATTACTACTTTTTTGATTCTCTAAATTGCTAGAACCAAGATAGTGCCTTTATTTAGATAAATCAGTTTGGGCTTCCAAGTTGCTCTATTGACTCTATCCAGGCAGGAACAGAAAAGCATAGGTTGCTCCACAATGTGATTTATTGTCAGTGTAGCTAGTTCACCTACAACAGATTGAAGGTTTTGCATCAAATGCCCATGTTTAACTTGTTTGTACAGTGGTAAGAGTCAGAGCCAACGCCAAAAGGTTGGTTGTGTAAACTAAGAAGGAAGCAGGAATCGAGCACAGGCAGGACAGATCCACACTTTATTTAGGTTCAGGCAGGTTAGGGGCAGAATAATCAGAATGTGAGTTTAGAACTTAATAAATAAAAACCCATGTTCTATTACCCATAACATGGGTAAGTTTTTATTTATTAAACTCTAAGCTCACATTTTGATAAATCTGCCCCTAAACATAGTGGAACAGGCAAGAAAAGAAAGACTGGCAGACAGGCAAGACTAAAATGAATGAATCAATAATCACAGGAAGAGACATCACGTGAACAGACAGAAAGACCTACGAAAAGGCATCTGACTTGCTTTAAATAATGGATTTGTGGATTTTATGGTACGTTAATGTCACTTTACTATGCCCTGACAGGTGTTGATTTTCAAGTATGGGTGCAAAGACGTTGGCACCGCTGTGACATCATTGCTCCTACTGGGAGAGAGACCATGGACAGCCTTATTAGAGCTAGTCAATGTATCATATTTCAGGGGAAATGAAAAATGTGTATAATAGTGACAAAGGTGGTATTGAATTGCAAAAAGTCAACTGTTCATAGACCAAAAGCTCAGTAATAGCATGTAACAAGTCCCAAATCTCCGAAGTGCAGTGCACTTTATATATCTGGAATCAAAGTACATTGGAGGTTATATCCATGGGGGCCACACACATTCTGTGCTCCTTGATTTTGCCATTACATTTTCCATAAGGGCAAGTGGTTATGTAGTAACAACAACTGAAATTAATTCTAGGACATTATTATAGGGGGCATTTTGAAATAGTGTTTCCTCCTTTTCCTGTGAAATCAAAAGTGCTATACAAAAATTACTGCAAAAAATGCTGAAATCTATAAACTCCTGTACCATGCATTTTTTTATATAATTACATTCTGTGAGTCACAGGAAGCATTGTGAGTCACAGAGGAGATCACCTTGTTTCCAACCATTTTACAGAGCTTCTCAATTTTATTGGGAACCAAATATTGACCATGTGTGAAGGTGAATATAAAGTTCATAGGAAACTGAGAGCATATTTAAAAACATAGGGAATTTTGTTTGCAGTGTTGCTAATCTTTTGGGAAACTGTCTGACTTTATTTAAAGCAGCAGCCATCATAGCCATGTTAATTCACAATAGAACTAGACGCGGAATTTGCAGACTTGCAAAGAGAGAGATATATATATATGTGGAAAAGAACTGGGGACATTTTCAATGATATCCAATAATTAATTTTTATTTACCTAAACAAACAGAAAGAAAGATTTGGAAACATGAAGTTACTGTATAACCTTTAGACATTGTAACAAACCAACAGCCCCAGGAAGTGGTTAACATTTTAAAATTGCATACACAGACATCAGGACACAAGTACTTCTGCAAGTGCTGTGAGCAAAGTGGAATTTCTAGTGTAATCGCATCTTCATTGCAAATCAGGCACAGTTGTGCCAAACATTTTCACAGTCTTTCTGGCATTCCAGTGTTCGGCATGCCAGTGATGTGTGCACCCTTTACTTTTGGCATAACTGAATTTCAGTGATTGATGCAGAGCGCTGAGGGGACCCTGCAGCTACCGCCTGATCCAGAGGTGGCAATAGCTCCAGAGTTCCCTGGTGTCAATAAATGCAGCAGTCAGCAGTGATCCATTTGGAACGAAAGGCAGCAAGGACAGAACAGCACAGAGCACAACTATATGGAAGTTCTAGGAGCACACTTTGATGCACATACCCTTAATGAAAGTGGTCGTATGTGCAACTGACTGCAGAAAAAGCGTGGGAACTGCAACTGCACTTGCAGATGTACATGAGCCCATAGGCTCCAACTTGAACACTGCTGCACCTACTGATGCAGGTGGTACCCTGGAGCAGCACATTGCATTGACCCTTTGCAACCGAAATGATGCTGAAATTCTGAGGAATAGTAACGCTGCATTGTTGGGTAAAAAACACACAGATTTGTACTTTGTACAAATGTGTACTTTTCTCACTGCTTTTGTGGATGTACATGTGCCCTAATGTATCATGTTCCAGTACAGGTCTAACAGGAATACCAAAGCACACCTGGGCAGAGTTATTTGGTTTCAGCAGCTTATCAGCATTCATGTTCTCCCTTCTATCGATCTTGAATAATAGGATATGAAGCACACCAACCTCAGGCTTTACCTTTAGTACATTTTATTCCAGCAGAATTCACACACAAGCTTTTCGGGGGGAAAACCCCTTCCTCAGCCTCCCTTCTATGGATTCTTCTGGTCTGACATCTTCATAGTTCTACCCACTCATCCAGCAAGCTGCAATTCAGCAAGTTATGGTCAGCATGTTTATATTCCACTTTCCTGTCCTTCAGTTTGACAACCATTACCGATGCCCAGAGCCACGTCCCCTCCCCCGCCGCATGGTCCTAGTGCGAAAAGTTACTGGGCGGCACTCCTCCTCAGCGCTTGCGTAAGCACGCTGTCAAGCACTGGAGCACTGGGGAACTTTGAGTCCCCAGTCCTCCTTAGTGATGCGGCTGGGTGGCATGCTGCCCCCAAAATGTTGCCGCCTTAGGCCTGGGCTTATGTGGCCTCGGAACAAATCTAGACCTGCCTGAACTCTTACTTGCAGCCTGTCATAGGGTTAGCATCTTACCCCTTTGAAAGAGGACACTTGTTGAATACATATGCTGCAAGTTAGATTCATGACTGCACACAAAAGGAGGAATCCTAGATTCTACACAAGGGAAAAAATGTTGAAGTTTGCTGTTTTCCTCTATCGCCATAAGGTCTTATTCCAGCTTTCCCTACTTCTAAATTATTGACTTGATTGTTCAAACTCAATGTAGTTCTAGTGTAGCCAGATCTCTGGCTACGACCAAAAGATCATCTATGGAAATGAGCCAGTCCCCAGGGCTTACTACTTTTTTGATTGTCTGGATCAACTCCATCTTAAATGAACGAGGTCTTATAAACCTGTTAAATTCTATGAGATCCAAAATCGTTCTCATATTGCCTGTCTTTTCCCAAACTAAAAACAATGGAGAGTAAAACCCCCTGCTCTTCTGCTTTACTGGCACCAGCCTGTTTTATCTGAAGCTTCTGAATGTATTGCTCCAAAAAAAGTCATTTGTCTCGTTCCACTGGAACCCGAGTCAGCATAGATCGTGTGAAGGTGTTAAAAAGAATTCTATTCTGTATCCTCTTAAAGTCACAGCCTTCAACCAAATAGCAAACTTCAATAATCTCGCTCCCACTGGAATCTGGGAAGGCATGGAATCATTGCTGTTTAGGCTGACCTTTTGGAGATCTGAATCCCTTGAAGACATTAGTCTGCCCTGATTTCCAGGAAAAGGCACTAAAAAATTCTCTGCCTGGTTTATAAGATCTTGATTCTTCTCTTTGCCTAGGCATGAATCTCTCGTCGCCTATTAGGCCCCTTAAAATGTCTTGGAGCTTGAGGAAGAAAAGAACTCTTGTCTCCCGAAGATTTAATAATTATATAATCTATTGCCTTTCTTTCCAAAAAACATCTTTCCTTTTAAAGGCAACATGCAAAGAACATTCTTGGAAGCTGAGTCAGCAAACCAGACTTTTAACCACAAAACCCAGCGAGCAGCGAACAAAAAAGTCATATTTCAGGCTTCCAATTTAGTAAGATCAACTGCTGCCTCCAAACAAAAATGACATGCCATCTTTCTATCCTCCAAAACTCTCCTAGGACCCTTCTGCCACTGTCACTGAAACTAATTCCTAATAGTGACTCACCATGCACATAGTGGTGGCACAATTCTCGGCAGCCTGAGCACATCAAAAAAACTACTGGGCTAAAGGCACAGATGCTGGGGCCGGATGCCTTAAATCGGCGCCAAACAGCACGCACGACGCAGACACATGCGGACGTGCATGTGGATTCATGACGTGGAGGCACATGTGGACGCACGCCGCTCAGGTTGACAAGTGGCCGCACATCACATGCACGTGCGCGAATGTTGCTAGTGGCACACCAAACAAAGAGAAGTGGTGAAAACACCTATCCAGCTAGCCAAAAAAAATACTGGGCTAAAGGCACAGATGCTGGGCCAGATGCCTTAAATTGGCGCCAGCATGCACGACGCATATGCATGCGGACGTGCATGTGGATGCACAACGTGGACGCACGCCGCTCAGGTGGCCACGCGGCCCCACGATGCAATCACGTGCTCAAATGTTGCTAGTGGCACACCAAACAAAGAGAAGTGGTGAAAACACCTATCCAGCTAGCCAGGCCAGCACTACTAACACTAGTCCCTGGCAGTTACCAAGGACCTCTGCCAAGGATGTGCTGAGGCAACCAAACTGACCAGAGCTTCAGTTGGAGAGAGGCATGAACTGCACCTGGAATCCAGCCCTAAACAGGACCGGGTGAGCCACAAAACAAAAAACGTATCTCGTGCAAGGAGATGCAAGGGAGAAAAGAAAAAAATACATGTCAGGAAGTAGGGGAGAGGTTGAAAAGGAATTGCTTTGAGACGCATCTGTAGGGGGAGTGATTACCCGATTAGTTAATGCTGTCCAGGGATGGCCATGGAATCCTTGATCCATGTATCCAACGTGCTGCATGAGTATTCAATAAGTATTTACTTTTAGAGGGGTCATATTCTAATCCTAGCCTGTTCCAGTTTCCTACACTACTCACCAGTCTGTTCTAATTGCAAAGACCCATTCCTATTTGCAGTCAGGTGGCGTCCCACCAAATCATCCTCCATTCTCAATACAGTTCTCTCAGGGCTTCCTCCTTGTTTTCACATTATGGAGTTTTAGGAATAGACCCTTCTTCTTCTTTAGTCCATATGACATAACACCTGGGGGCCGATTCACTCAGCTCGAGTGAAGGGTTCGAATGAAAAAAACTTCGAATTTCGAAGTTTTTTTTGGGTACTTCGACCATCGAATTGGTTAAATTCGATCGAATTCGATCGAAGTCGAACGAAATCGAACGATTCGAAGTAAAAATCGTTCGACTATTCGACCATTCGATAGTCGAAGTACTTGCCCTTTAAAAAAAACTTCGACCCCCTACTTCGGCAGATAAAACCTACCGAAGTCAATGTTAGCCTATGGGGAAGGTCCCCATAGGCTTGCTAAGCTTTTTTTGATCGAAGGATTTTCCTTCGATCGTTTGATTAAAATCCTTCGAATCGTTCGATTCGAAGGATTTAATCGTTCGATCGAACGAAAAATCCTTCGATCGTTCGATCGCAGGATTAGCGCTAAATCCTTCGACTTCGATATTCGAAGTCGAAGGATTTCAATTCGAGGGTCGAATTTCGAAGTATTTTTAACTTCGAAATTCGACCCTTCGTGAATCGGCCCCTTAGTGTTATATAAGTATACCAGCCCAGTCTCTGCAATATTATTGATCTGATGATAAGGTATTCTATCCCAGTTATTAATTTTCAAGCAATGCAATTGGTACCAGAGCAGAAATGGTAAGAGATCCAAGGTGAGATAATACAGACCACATCATTATCTGCTACTCCAATGTTTAATTAAGAAGTTGCATTTTAATGGGGAATACAATAGTAAAAATAGCTGTAGGTGGAAACTGTATGAAAGGGTTGTAGTCATCTGTTACCCGATGCAGTAAGAAGAAAATTACTTGAGAGATCTATATAATATTAGCCATTATAGTTAAATAATCAAGGACAATGTTGCTCAGGAGAGATCTAGGGCTTCTCAAAAGGCTTCCTAGTTGTCATCATGTAAAATGAAATCACTGATCACAGTGTATTTTGCTGCCTGAAATGATTTGCTCATGACTTGGCTTCCTTAATAAAATTATATTTTCTCATTTTATCTCACAATAAGAACTAATTAAGGCTTTTTTTATTATTCAAACAGTATTTGGCTAAGCGTGACCTCAATTACAGGAGTGGAACCATTTAGATTGACTTCAGGACTACAAATTATGTGAAACCATATTTTATACAAGAATTCTATGAAATATCTTCTGGGTATGGGTGTGCTGTGCTGGTAATGCCACAACTGCTCTGGCTGCTATGCATACTTATTGTTCTGCATGTTAACTATTCATCATCATCATCATCATCATCATTTATTTATATAGCGCTGTCAAGATACGCAGTGCTTTACTGCAGTTATAGCAAACAGGGAATAAATGGTCGATAACAGACAAGGATTACAGAATACAATAGGGTTTACAAACTAAAAAGTTAGGGTACAATTGAGACATTAGGATTGTATAAACAATTTGTCATTTGTGATACAGCAATGTTTAATTAAGGTACATCGAATAGGCCTCTTTAAACAGATGGAGCGCTTGAAAGTTTGGAAGGAAGGAGAAAGTCTGACAATTCAAATTGTTCCACATGTATTTGTGACCCTGCGTTAGCTAAGTTATAAAGGTGATGGCTGCTGCTCAAGATAAACTCTAGTCTTGTCTTGTAACAGGGCCACAGATGCACTCTCTTTTCTCAGCAGAACCTTGTTTAATTAATCAGCTCTGATCAGACATCCCTTGAACACTCTCTTAAGGGCTCTTACACATGACCGTTCCGACCTGCGCTCCGAACGCAGGTTCAGACGCAACATGCTGCATTTTTCCTGAGTTCGGCGCCTACACGCGCCTGAGTGAGTACAGCCCCATTTCAAATAATTACTTGCGTCTATTCCTGCGCTCCCCTGCGGCTGAACGCCAAAAAACGGAACGCAGGGGAGCGCAGGTCGGAACGGTCATGTGTAAGAGCCCTTAGGTCTCACGCTGCAGTAGCAGTCTTTGGTCCCATGGAACAAAGTGATATTGGTGTGACATGCCTTCTCTTCCTTCTGCAACAATCTTTATTCAAGAATATTGATGCAATTATACATACATACATAACAATGATAGGCCATTAAACAAAGTAGCAATATAGTAGAACAACAGTAATGAAATAAATTATTGTTCATGAAGGTGCTACAGATCACAGCTTTCCTTCCTGCAATTTGCACATACTGTAGTATAGAGCGGTGGTCCCTAACCAGTGGCTTGCGAGCAACATGTTGCTCACCAACAACTTGGATGTTGCTCTCAGTGGCCTCAAAGCAGGTGCTTATTTGTGAATTCCTGGTTTGGAGGTAAGTTTTGGTTGCATAGAAACCAAGTTTACTGTCAAACAAAACCTCCAGTAGGCAGCCAATCCACATAGGGCTTCCAATAGTCAATCACAGTTCATAACTGGAACCCCCGGGAACTTTTGCATACTTGTGATGCTCTCCAAATTTATTTTTTACATTTGAATGTGGCTCTCTGGTACAAATGGTTGGGGACACCTGGTATAGAGCCTATATTGTTCTTCCCACTAGTTTAACATTTTTACCTGCATTTCAGCTACTGTAGATCAGACACTGTATCTAAAACATTTATATTGCTTTGGGGGTTGCTATATTATGCATATTTATATTCATATACCATATAAAAAAGTATTCACAGTTACAATTGCCTGCTCACTCTTTTAAAATACATAAAGGGGCTTATATTTTATATATAGTGGAAGAGAATACAATTCTGTGCATGCAGAGTTTCCCAGGACCCCCCTTGACTTGGACGGATTCTGTTCTCAAGCTATCCTTGGTTACTAGTGTCCTGGCCTTAAGGCAGAGCCACCCTTTTGGGTCTAAGAGCAGTTCTTTGTTCTCTCTGCTCTTCCACTCTCTTTCATTATTGTATGTTCTCATGTCATACATATAGACAAATACATACTTGTATACTCATGTCATACATTCCCAGGTCTATAAAAACTCAGTGATTCCTTTGTTGGTTCTGACTCTTTGTGAGTGGAACTCGTGTCAAACAAACTTTGCCTTTTACCTCAAGTGGTCTCCAGTAACTGGTATGGAATCCCTTATCTGGAAACCCATTTCCCATATTGTAATCAACGTTCAAATGTTTAAAAATGATTTCCCTTTTCTCTGTAATAATAATGCAGTACTTTGTAATTGATCATAACTAAGCTGAATGAATCCATATTAGTGCCAAAGCAATCCTGTCGGTTTTATTTAATGTTTAAATGATTTTTGGCACAATTAAGGTATGTAGATCAAAAATACAGAAACATCCCTTATCCATAAAACCTCAGATCCAGAGAATTTCACATACTAAAAGTTAATTTAAAGGTGAACCACCCCTTTAATGTGTATGTACTTCTGCCCCTGGTAAATGGCCATTTATTTCTTTCAGTTCTTTCAGTTAATATAGGAGAATATCATACTAGCTTTATGTGGATACCCTAAGGGCTCTTACAGACGAGCGTTTTTAGCTGTGCTAGCGCAGGAGTAGACGCACTGAATTATTTTTTGTGGGGCTGTACTCACACAGATGCATGTAAGCGCCAAACACAGGTTGGGACACAGCATGTTGCATTTTTCCTGCGTTCGGCGCTTACATGCGTCTGTGTGAGTACAGCCCCACACAGGGGAGCGCAGCTAAGAACGCATGTCTGTAAGAGCCCTAAATTCTATCACTTCCTCTTGTCCACTTCCTGCAGTTAGTTTTCTTTCTATTATTTTCCCTCTAGGGCAGTAGTTCCCAAATGGTTACTGGTAACCTGTAAGAATTATGGTGAAGCCTGATTAAAGATTGAACCACCAAGGTGCACTTAAAATGCAAACGTCTGCAATCACTGCTCTAGGGGGCCACGTTGTAGGAATGCTATTTTACCATTTACCTACACCTTTTACTTATTGGTCTGTTTGGACATCTAATGTAATTAGACAATGTCCTCTGTTTTTTTTTTTGTTTTGTTTCTTAAAGGGATACTGTCATCTGAAAACATGTTTTTTTTCAAACGCGTCAGTTTAAACAAAATAGGATAAAATAAATCCTATACAAATATCACCCTTATTAAAGCTTCTAAGCACTGTACTAGCATAAATAAGCACATGCAAGCTGAAAGGAAACTTATCCTATGTAATTAAGGTTTGCCATATCATCCCTTTCGATCTATAAACCTATAATATGCAAGCGTTACAGGGAAGATTAGTAATCCGTTTGCTTACCTTGCCTTGAATGAAAGTCAAAGAGTATGCAACATGCAAGTAAGAACAGTGAAAAAAGAAGAATAAGATAATATCATATCAACAAACAGCAAGAAAGTATGTGTGTGTCTCATGCTACTTACACAATTCGGCAATGCTGTTGGAGTATTTAATAAAAAGTTTTCCCTGGTCTAGTAGCAACTAACTGAATGTTTGATTTCAAACACCTGGATGTTAGCTGTGGGATACTAGACCTGTGAAAAATGCACTGTTTATTACATTGCCTCTTTATTGTGTTTTTTACTGTTTTGCAGATGAACATAATGGGATTGGGTATGATTGGAATGGTATAGGATGCGTTATGCAGAAAGCTACAAATTACGGGAAGGTCACCTCCCATAGACTCTGTTTTAATCAAATAATTAAAATTTTTAAAAATGAAAAAAATGTCCTTTTCTCTGTAGTAATAAAACAGTTCCATGTACTTGATCCAAACAAAGATATGCTAGAGGCAAAGACAATCCTATTGGATTTAGTTAAGGTTTAAATTGTTTTTTCATAGACTTGGGGGCAGATTCACTAACTTCGAGTGAAGGATTCGAATGAAAAAATCTTCGAATTTCGAATTTTTTTTTGGGTACTTCGACCATCGAATTGGTTAAATTCGTTCGAATTCGAACGAAATCGAACGAAATCGAACGATTCGAAGTAAAAATCGTTCGACTATTCGACCATTCGATAGTCGAAGTACTTTCCCTTTAAAAAAAACTTCGACCCCCTACTTCGGCAGATAAAACCTACCGAAGTCAATGTTAGCCTATGGGGAAGGTCCCCATAGGCTTGCTAAGCTTTTTTTGATCGAAGGATATTCATTCGATCGTTTGATTAAAATCCTTCGAATCCTTCGATCGTTCGATCAAACGTTTAGCGCTAAATCCTTCGACTTCGATATTCGAAGTAGAAGGATTTCAATTCGAGGGTCGAATTTCGAAGTATTTTTAACTTCGAAATTCGACCCTTAGTGAATCTGCCCCTTGAAGTAGGATGATCCATACTACGCAAACACCTCTTTTCTGGAAAACCTCATATCCTGAGCATTCTGGATAACAAGTCCCATACTTGTATCTTAACCTCCCATATAAGCATCCAGCAACCATAAGCTCAGGTGTGTCATACAACCCCAAATGGTTACTACAAATGGTTACACAATGGGTCCATGGTTTTAAGTATTTAAGCTTGAGGTTCTGACATTCTCCCAATTGTTCTACCAACTGCTGTTTTTGGTGGTGCCTTGGGAGTTTATTATTTCTGTTCTTATATTAACTCTTGAGAAGTGCAGTAGCAAAATAGTTAATTACTCAACATGTGAGAAAAGGCAATAAGTTGTATGGTGATTGCAACAGGAAGTTTTCATTTAGAGAAACATTTTTATATGCTGTGTATGGTAATTATCTTGAAAAACATTTAACATTGTTTAATAAGACAAGGTGTTGACCAGAAGTGCCTGCTAGGTTTGTATCTAAAACAGCTATTAGCTGCATTTGGTTAATGGTGTGTGTCTTTCTGGGAACATTACAAACACTTACAGCCTTTGTCATTCAGACCCTCACTCATGACTTAACTGGGAAAGCCTTTCATTTAACTCAGTCCTTGCCATATCACAGCTGAAACTGACGTGATGCATGAAGCTAGACATATTTCACTTAGTTAGAAATATTTATCCTTATTTTTGATTACATTTTAAATATTTAAGCAAGTTCAATTGATATTTTTAGTTTCAAACTGAATGAAAGAGTGCAAGTGTGTATCTGATTCACTCATCAGCACAAGTTATTACATATTTTTGTTATTTTTGGGTGCTTGCACCAAATGGATGCAATACTTTTAGTAATTAATTTTACATCTGTGGCTTTTATTTTTCTTTACAGATTGGTGAAGTGCAAGCCTGTAGAAAAACAAGTAAATGTTTTATTATAGGCTCTAAAAGCTCAGGCACGGCTCTCACCCCCCACACCAAGGCCAATACTCACTGACGTCCATTGCTGAGTTGAAAAGCATTTCCAGCTGCTATTGAATCGCACTTCCAAACAAAAACATCCAGAAATTCATTTTCCTGACCGTGCAAACAACCTGCTTTGGCTTTCATCTAATGAAGAACCGCAGGGGCAGCTCCATGCTTCCCATTTAAGCTAAATATCAAACTATAAAACTTAGAGTGGACCGACTCAAACCACAGGCTATTAATTGCATTCAAAGTTTCAGAAGAAATGTTCAGGAAAGTTTTATGTGTCTTTGTACATTGGGCAAAGAAACTCTATGTTAATTTGGGTATCCCAACAGACAAAATTTGCCTTAGTCTTTGAGAGGTTTTGTAATGTACCGGTAGCTAAAGAAGAAAGTTACAGGATTTGGCATTACTAAAGTATCCTTCATATTCCCTAGAAATGGATATTAGTGCTGATTGTAGGGTTGCAGGTAGGATGTCCCCTTTCCATGTAGATAATCTGTAGATGTAGTTGTAATTTTGGTAAAGAGCTGTCTGCGGATCATCAGTGTGCACAATGGTACAAATGGTCTTTTTAGAGATAGGCACACAAATAAGTGGGTTTTACTTAGTTGGAGAAAACAAGAGAAAAGAGAGCCTGGGTTCAACCTTGAAAGATGGAGACTGGTTGTAATCTGTAGCAAAGCACTTGCATTTGGACAGTGATCTTCAAGTTCACATAGCAATTTAATTACATTTTTTTATTTGAACCAAATGAATTGCAATCTGTTTACTCTTTACAAAAATAGCACCATAATATTAAGGGACCACAGCATGTAAAAGCACACATTTCATAGACAGGGAACTCATTCTTGACTTTCATTATTTAATATATCAGTCATAATACAGTGATCATACAATAGTTAACATGAACATTCTCTAGAACAATGCTGTCCAACTTCTGTGGTACCAAGGGCCTACCACACCCATGTTTTGACAAGAAATGTTAAGACGTTTCCCACATACTATATTGGTGGTAGCAAACAAAAAATAAATAAATAAGAAATAAATGGTTGGTGCTCACTGCAGGGATATCATTTGCAACTCAGATGTGAAAAAGTTTATGTCATATTAAGACATACCCTTAAATCCATATCCTCCTCCTCTCCTGTGGATAGCACAGCAACCTCAAGCACATGATTAAACATCTTAGGGGTCCCTAACAAACATTTCCAAAAGCTAACAAACCCATCAAACAAATCCCACAAGCAGAGTAGGGCAGGCAGATTATGGCACACACAGGCAGGAGAGTATGGCACACACAGGGATTATAGGGCAGACAGAATATGGCACCACTTTTCTTCTTCTAGACTTCATTCAGACTGTCTATCATTTTACATTGGTTTTGGCTGTGGTTCCCATAGATATTGATATTACTTGCTAAAATCAAATCAGACAAAAAGTACTTCTGAATATGTCTCTATGAATGATTAAGTAAAACTGTGCAGTACAGTGCTGCAGTAGCATTCAAGCTAGGTTTAAGAAAGAAATCGTAAGTAAGGGGGATATGGGTACCTGCGCATCATGTTCCATCTCAACTGTCCCCATATGTCAGTGTCTCAGCAAAGTATGTGCTGTCACCTAGTAAAGCCCCATGATCTGAATCAGTGCTGCACAACGTTTACATGCGTGGTCTGACCTTCAGATTGCAAACTCTTTTGCGTAGAGACATCTGATCCTATTTTCTTTATCTTTGTTGGTTAAATTGTTATAGGACCCGGTTTGTTATACTGTAAATTAAAGGAAAACACTGCATAACTTGCTATTGCTATGTAACTAAATGATGATGATGATTTGTCATTGATATAGATAAAATGAATGACCATATAAGGTCTATGGAGCCCTTGAGCAGACTTATACCATACCATTTCTCGAAAGGTAAGATCCAAATGATTAGTGAGCAAGTGGGGATCACAGAGAAGAAAAGAGGGTCCAAATGGGCCATTGGGAGCTCTAAAACATGAGTGGGGTAATGTAATATACTGTAGTTTGCCAATGCAATGCAAACATATATTTATATTGCAAACAATTTTGCCTTCGCTAAAATCTAGCAAACATTTTTCAAACTCTTTGTCCCTTGCGCAACAGTAGCTTAGCGATTGCAAAATTTTATAGTTTGCCAGGTGTGTGTCATAAAAATTCTTACTAGAAAAGTTGTTATGTTCACTCCAAAAGATTACAAGTACGACACCTTCAAGTGCATCTTAAAAGTGTGCAATGCACAATTAAGATTCAGAATGCAATAAAAGTCTAACAAACAATATTAAATTGCAACATGCAATTTTTTATTCTATGTGCGCAAATTTGTTCTCTTGTGCGCATTTTATTACATTTCCCCCTATAAGAGAAAAAGCAGGCTAAGGAATAGGCTGGACTAGACTGAAGGTGAGGTTTCCAGCTACTACAAGTTGCACCAGTCACCAAGACATTCTGGAAATACAAGACTAGAACTGCCTCAGTCAAGTAAAAGACCTCAGTGCCCATATCCCTTGCAAAAGCTGTTCAAGCAGAAAAAAATGTCTGCTAGTGAGTCTAGTAACTGTGCCACTCAAAAAAAAACTGAAAATGCTACGCTTTTGTATTCCATACAGTAGGTAATACCTGGAGAGTATGTGCCATAAACATACTTATTAGTCTACCATAAAAACAGAGATTTTCTAATATAATCTTTTCTAGTTTCTAAAGCTTTAGCAGTTGGACAGTAACCCATGGTAACCAATCAATTTTTTGCTTTCCTTCTATTTGCAGCTGGCTGAGCAAAGTTTATCACTAAACGGTAACCGTTGGTTACTACCGAGTTGCAAATTTCCCCAATATTGGTAAATGAGCTCCACTGTGTGTTGCACTTGTCGGGAGGAGTAGCAAGGGAGTTGTATTTAATGGCAATGCTAGTTATTTCCTTGATTAGCCCATTCTGTGTAGCTGAAAACATTTGCAAGATTAATTAACTGTAAGGTATTGTGTTCTGTGTTTCCCATTTTCTTAGCTTCCTAGAACTGAGCAAGAAGGGAATTATAAATCCGCTGACTATTAGTACTGAGCAGGGACACACACACACACACTTAAATACCTGTAATGTCAGGCTACGTCCTGCAGATAGGTTGGCTCTTTCTCCCCTGTGTACTATTTCCCACACCATATCCAAACTTGTACAGCAACTTGTAAACTGACAACTGTATCTGGTTCTTTTATTTAAGTACAAACCTCCAATGCAAATTTTATCAAAATCTTAAGCAGTGAAAAATGGATCAAAATGTAGTCTGTCCTTTTGTACCCAGATGGAAGTCCTATGTAGTGGGTGGGTATTGGTAGCAGAGAGCTGATCTGAACTGCATGTGCAGCTTCTCAGACAACACCAACTTCTGTGTGAACAGTAACTCGGTTACTTAATATAACTCAGCATAAACACTTCAGCATTACATGTCTGCAACAGGAACTTTTCATTTGCCCAGTGTGCTCTTCAAACAACTGCCACCTAGCTGTGTGAGCTTTTTCACATTCTGTCTAAATATCAATAATAATACCGTCTCCAGAAACACCACCTGAGTGACGTTTTCCAAGCAGCAATAATATATTCCGTATCCATTGCTGTAGTGTATACGTTGACCTTGCAGGCATTGTTGTTTGCCCAGTGTGTTCTTCAAACAACTGCCACCTAGCTGTGTGAGCTTTTTCACATTCTGTCTAAATATCAATAATAATACCGTGTCCGTAAACATCACCTGAGTGATGTTTTTACAGCAGCAATAATATATTCCGTATCCACTACTGTATACGTTGCCCTTGCAGGCATTGTTTGCCCAGTCTTTAACCAAGTGCCACCTAGCTGTGTGAGCTTTTTCACATTCCGTGTCCAGAAACATCACCTGAGTGACGTAGTGTGATTTCTGCCCTTTACAGCACAAAACACAGCGCTATGTCAACAATGTATTTTTCAGATACATTTTTGCCCTTGATCCCCCTCTGGCATGCCACTGTCCAGGTCGTTGCACCCTTTAAACAACTTTAGAATAATTTTTCTGGCCAGAAATGTCTTTTCTAGCTTTTAAAATTCGCCTTCCCATTGAAGTCTATGGGGTTCGCGACGTTCGCGAACCGTTCGCATTTTTGACGCAAGTTCGCGAATATGTTCGCGAACATTTTTTCCGACGTCCGCTACATCCCTAGCATTAAGTAACATGCACTGGAACAAGCTCTGTCTGTTGTTTTCCAACAGGCATATCATACAGAACTGCACACCCTTGAACTATGTATTTTGTGTAATATTCCCCATTTGTAATTTAGCAATTTTCACATCTTCACAAAAACCTACCAGTTTTCTTGTGTTTAGTAACCCCTCAGCAATAGATTTTTCATTTTGTATTTTTAAAAGGCTGATTGCTTTTTTTTTTTTTTTGATTTTCTGCAGATTCTGTGGACTTATTTGTAATCATTAAAAAGGCACTATTGTCCCCTCTGAATTGTAAACCTTAAATGCATGCTTTTCTCCTACCACTTTCTATCCTGACATTTCTATTTGGCTTCTGAAGTTTAGATTTTCCTATTATACTCTTTCCATTTTATTTGTTTCCCTGGGGAAAATACAGAGATGCGTGATTGTTTAATAAGATTGTAAAGACTTTCCATTTGACCATTGTGTTTATTCCTGAGAAAAGCTTCCTTCTGTCTATAAGTTGAAGAGATACCCTTATCATTGTATTTCTCATCCCTAAACAGGTCTTTTCCTGGGAAAGGTAACATAACAAATTGCTGTAGTTTGCTTTTGCAGTCCCTTACATCTGAAATAAGCAGCTATAATAGTCAGGAACCTGTGCTGCTGTCAGTGTAAGCTCAAGGGGTAAAATGATGAGAGTCAGTAAAACCTAGAGGTCTATACAGTGTCAGGAAACCTCAAATGGGGGAAAGCAATACATATTGCAAAGATATGTGCAATGCAAACATTATTTCCTCTCAATATTTTCCCGTTTAACATGGGGTTTTGCAAACCTGCGATATTTTTATTAGTGTATTACCTATCCACCAGTGGAAAAAAACATTCTGAAACTGACTGTGCACGGTGCCATATCATAAAACTTCATACTGAGAAAATGTCAAGGTCTTAAGGAAATCCACTATGAGCAGTTAAAATTTGCAATGTCATTTCTGCCTTTGGAAGAATATCACATTGCAAAATGCAAACATTTATTTTTATTCATGCATTTCCATTTACAGCTTTTATTATATTCCCCAAAAGTAGCCAGATTTTCTTTGTTTAGGGGCTTTTAATGCACAAATTCCCTACTCCATTAACATTTACTACCCCTTTGAAACTATGGAAATATTGTTATACATAAGATACATATTGTATATACACAGAAATGGATTTACCCTTTCTTGGCATCCACAGTCAGTATAACTTCCTCCTTGACATATGGGGAACTGGTTGACATTTTTGGTGGCTATGAAAGAAAAATCCTGGCTAAATATGTATATAATTCTCTGTTCTACCCTTCTATCTCCATGTCAGCCAACACAAGTGAATCATACTCAACCTGCAAATAACTCCTTACAGATATTAACTAATCTGTCTTTTGCAGATTCAGTCTCTGCCCCATGCCCTTCTCCATTATTTAGAAAAAGATCTGCTCGCGTTAAAATGCCTGCTTTTGTGTGTTTGGCCCAACCTCCACTATGTGTAACTGCATACTAGCAGATCTTATTTAACTCAATGGAAATTGGGCACTGAGCAAATCCGCTTCTCTCAGCCTGAAAAAAAAAAATACACAGGCTGAGAGTAGTGGAGTCAAAGCTCTGTGTGCCATTGGCCTTAAGTGTTTTAAAGTAATTAAAAATTAATGTACTGTTTACCTTGAACTGGTAAAAATGGTGTGTTTGCTACAGAAATACTACTGTAGTTTATATAAGTAAGCTGATGTGTAGCTGTGGAGACAGCAATTCAAAGGAGAAATGTTCAGGATATATAACAGATAACAGATAAGCACTGTAGAATAATGGTGTTCTACAAAGCTTATTTGCTATCTGCTACTTAAACAGGACCATTTAGTCCTATTTCAGTTGCCTCCATTGCTACATAGCAGCTTGTCTATATACCCAATAGAAATGTTTTTGAAGCAAACAGATCAGTTTTACCAGTGTAAGGTAACAGTACATTATATCTGAATTACTTTAAAACAGCGCAGTATATAAGGGAATAACTTTTGCTTCATTTCAATATAAGGCATAGAGCATAGGTACTAAGGAGCATGGTTTTCTCTCCATATCATTATTATACTATATTTTCTGCTCTTTACTTGTCCTCTAATTCTTCAGGTGGAAGACAGAGTGTTTAGCAATGACTTACCTGTAGATGGGCATGCTAAGAGAAAAACTGTGCAAGCAGCATTGGGCAGTTTTCATTGTACATGGAAATATATATTTCTATCTATATCTATCTGTCTGTCTGTCTATATATCTGTTTAAAGAAATTTGCTGACATGTCATGGAACTCAAGTGTTCCGGAAGTAACAGGCAGCCAGGCACTCCATTCCACTGGCCCAGCTCACATATTTATCTATCTATCTATGGGACTGGTAAATTAGCCAGTTATTATTATTTAACAAGAAGTCCTCTTGTGTTATAGACTCCTAAACTAGGTCCTAAACTACAGTTAGGATGGGGAACTGTTTCCTGATCCTGCCTTGAGCTATGCCCCATATAGTCCAATACATGTTCAGTAGATGGCGCTGTGCTAAAGTATATAGGCCTGAGCAGCCATGTAGTAACTATGTTACTATGTTACTATGTTATGCCCCATATAGTCCAATACATGTTCAGTAGATGGCGCTGTGCTAAAGTATATAGGCCTGAGCAGCCATGTACTCAGGGTCCATTTGTTAAGTTCCTTACCTTAGCAGACAGGAAGGGTGAAGTGGAACCTAGACACTCCAGGTCCAGTAAGGATGGGCTACTCAATTTCAAAGGTCACTCTAGGAGTGACATAGGCTATTTAGCCAAGCAGCTGAGGCTCCACCGAGAAATGTGAGTGTGATTAAGATCCTGGGTACCAATTACCCATAAGTAGGGACTAAGTGTACAGACTTAGGGATGGTATTAGTTCCCCTAAGTTCCACTTAGGATAAAGGCTGACAGCTGGGTGTACCTTCGCAAGTGCTACTTACAGTATGTTCTCTTCCCTGCAGGGACCATTGGTGCATGTATGTATATGCTTATCCACTGTGTTCCATGTTCCTGCTCTCTATTCCTGATCTCTATTGAACTCCCCTGTGGATTATTCTCATTAATAAATACATTCTCTATTTAAGTTGCAAGAACCACTGGCACCCAACTATTATGCACAGCTTTCATTTACAGTTGTACAACAGCCTGCCTCCACACCGCTGCAAGGGCTCAACCCCTGAAAATTAAGGTCTCATCTGAAGCACATTATTGGGGTAAAGCTTATAGTTAGAGAAACTGTGCCACTCAGTTTGCTATAGTGTTACAAATACATACAATAAAAAAAAAAAAAAAATATATATATATATATATATATATATATATATATATATATACACACACACACATATATATACATATATAATATATATATATATATATATATATATATATATATATATATATATATATATATATATATATATATATATATATATATATATATATATATATATATATATATATATATATATACTTCTTGTGTCATCTGTCATCTGTCCCAGGTGCATATACTGTAACTAGAATTGGGATGTAAAAGTGATGTTCTGTCTGTTAAGCATACCCTTGCCTTGATTGTATTAATACTTTTGAAAGTAGAATTGACAATTTGCATGTTGTAATCTCACATCTTCTGCCTATCATCCTGCACAATGTGACTAACACAAGTAGAGCTGCTGATATTCTTCTTTCACTGTTTCATATTCAGATTTGCAAGAAGGCCCAAGTGCCAAAATGGCAGTTATTCCATAAATATATTGTGATGATACTCTGGTGGGCTCTACTGATGTATTATGTCTTTGTTTTACTTTTTATCCTCCATGGCATACAGTATTTCTGTATCTGTCAGAATCTCATGTGATTTCTGTGCTTTCTGCACAGATGAGACCACAGAATTACATACCTAAATCCCAACCACCTCCCACAAGCTCTTTAGCAAGATTTTTGATTTAAAAGTCCCATTTATTATTTGCTTATAACAATAAGTTATTTTTATGTTAACACTCAGTCTTCATAAAAAACAAGAGGGCAGAAATGTGCTTTTATCTTTCAAACCCATGCTTTATAAAGAGCCTGTATAAAATAAGATTTGTATACGCCCAGCACAAATGCAATAAAGTGCAGACTGGAAGGAGATTGAGTGAAAGGAAAAAAATGAAAAACAGATCATTTTACCTTAATTGGATTAATAGTTGGTCTCCAGAATATAGAAGGGATGAGATTTCAGCAATGTGGAAACTGCTTGCTTGACAGAAAGGGATTAATCTATTGGCCCCTGTCAGCTTGTTGACTAATAACCTATTGATCCATCTATGATATACGCACCAAGTCCATGCAACTGGAAACTGCTAACCCACCTGACACCATCAAATTAACTTAATGACGAACGCCCAGTTTTATGCTGCCTAAGCTTTGCTTTCTCCTGTGGCAATTGGAAGGTTAACCAAATGAAATACGGATGTACTCTGATATGCTACATCACTGGAGCGCATTGCAATGCATTTAGCTTTATATGGCATTGTTTCCAAAATCTATAAAGTTTGTGATCCAAATTGATGTGATTCTTTTTTCAGTGCCTTGCTCTAGTGATTCTCTTTCACTCTCTGATCAGTAAAGGCCTCAAAGGGAAAGGAGAGCAATTTGAGCAAGATGTGTATTTAGGAGCCTGCACTTGCATAGTTCAGTAATATGGTATTGTTATAGGACTATTTAGGACTGTTCATGGGAATACAGAGAATACAAAGTAACAGAACCTAAAATAATGTAAATTTTAAAAGTGTTCACGTTCTAAACATTTTAGAGGTCAGAAGGAACACTAAAACAATACTCTTTTTCATGTACGCAATGTCATTTGAATTGGTTGTAAGTGAATAAATATAGTAGTTAGTAGGGATGTAGCGAACTGTTCGCCGGCGAACTAGTTTGCGCGAACTTCGACTGTTCGCGTCCGCCGCAAGTTCGCGAACGTCGCGCGACGTTCGCCAATAGGCGTTCGCGTCAAAATCGTTCGACCATTCGACCATTCGATCGCTAAAATCGAAAGATTTTCGTTCGAATCGAACGATCGAAGCCATTGGATTGAATGAAATCATTCGATCCAATGGCTTCGATCGTTCGATTCGAACGATTTTCGGATGTTCGAAGTTCGCGAACTGTTCGCGAACTGTTCGCAATTTTTGCCGGTGTTCGCGAACGGCGTTCGCGAACACATTGTCGGCGGTTCGCTACATCCCTAGTAGTTAGGAAATATAGTAGATAGGAATAGAAACAGGGAGATGACACAAAAACATGTAGGAATTGAAGTTGATGAGATAGGAAGATTTAGGAGGAAAAGACTTGAGAGGATGTGGGTGGAGTGAACAGAGACAACAGGAAGCATACAATAGGGGAATACAGTAAAGATGAGGGTTGGGGAACAGATAATGTATCAGGGAATACAGGGTGAACAGAGAGAGTAGCTAAGAGTGAACAAACATTGAGGTATGCAAGCAATATATGCAAGGGTTTCAAATGGAGAGGTAATGAAGCTGGGTAAAGAAAAGCAAATAGGAGCCACAGTACATTTACTGCACTCCATACATCATATCTTATATCATATAAATCTGTAGGACATGTAATGATGACTCCCCTTCTTGCCAGCCTGAAAGCATGCCCCAGAACTACTATCCTCATGCCATAAATATATGGTAGCATATGATCCATGCATTCACTGTGTATTTTGTGCTGAGACAAGTAAAGACACAAAGAAATAAGGATGAGTCTAAACCAGGGACATATTATAGAGAATTGGCTCAAATAATTTATAAAAACTAAGAGAGGAAAGTAAAGCATTTGCATTGCTTCCAAAGATAGCTTTTAATAGAAAGTTTGAAGGTGCGTAAAAACCAAGCATTTGGTGGTGCAATCTCACATGCACTCTTACATTACACTCTTTAAGAACAGATTACACAGACTTACTTTGGTGCCTTATATCATAATAATGTACAACATGTTGGAGATGAACAAAATTTACTAAAATATAAAAGGGGCATTGTCATGGTAAAGGACATATAAGAGTTAACTGACCCAATAAGCTAGATAAAAACATGACCCAATAAGCTCAATAAAATATATTCTGCTGGTGAAGGCAACACCAGAAAGGTAAATACCTAATAGGACTCAGTTTACTAAGGTCTGAAACAAGCCATGTGTAAAGGGATTCCAACCTGTAATGCCCTGTTTTAAGCTAACCGTGTGGAGGAGGAAAACATGACTTAGATTTCATAGCATGTGATGTAGAGTATGAAGACAGGTCACAAAAAAAAAAAAACAGTATAAAAAATAGCTTCTGGATTCAATACAATATTACCTGTCAAACAAATCCAACATAACTAACTTTGGTACCTGGTTTGTCATGGGTAGGGGCAGGTTACACAGCAGTGATTTTTGGTGTGTATGGAACCAGCAGGAAAAACATTGACCAATGAATAGATCATCTCTCTTCTATGTTCCCGTATGTTCTCGGTCCAGTCAACACTCACAGGAATTAACAGTACAGGTATGGGATCTGTTATCTGGAAAGCTTAGCATTATTGGAAGGCCATCTCCCATAGACTCCAAATGACTTCCTTTTCTTTAAGATAATAAAACAGTACCTTGTACTTGATCCTAACTAAAATATAATTAATCCTTATTGGAGTAAAAACAATCCTGTTGAATGTATTTAATATTTAAGTAATTTTAGGTATGGAGATCTGTTTGTTTCCCCTTCCCTCCGTGACTAGGAAAGTGAATATTTTTGAGTGAGGTATAAGTTTTCTATGTTTCCCCCTTTATTTTATAAACTACTTGTGATTATTTAAATGCGTGTTTTTTTGTACTCCTGCACTATTATATTTTTATATGAAAATGAAAATGTTATCCTTGCTGCTTTAAAATAACTCATAGGGGCAGATTTACTAAAGGGCGAAGTGACCGTCGCTTGCGAAAATATGCCAGAAATCCTATCCACGGGGACATTGCCAATTTACTAACAGGCGTAGAGGACAATTCGCTAGAGAAAGAGTACCTTGCTAGTGAATTTTCACTCCCTATCGCCAGGCAAATTTTCGACCAGAGTTTCCTTTGCCAGCTTAGACCTGGCAATCTGATTAAATGAAGCTACATCCTCCTCAATCTTACGCCAGTGTCATTTTATCCTGTATGTCTTAGTTTTAACTAAAAAAATTTTTTGTTTTAACATTTTTTTTTACCATTTGAGGGGCGTGCCACATTTGTTTTAGGGTGGCTCATCTTTAACATCTCTAATAAAGGCATACAGTATATACTGTAAGACCTATATGTACCCGCACTATTCAAATTGACCTAAGCGTGAGTACTAACGAAGTTTTGAAGTGTGGTGAAGCCTTCGCAGGCGAGAATTCGTCCCTTTAGTGAATTTGCCCCACAGCCTGAAAGTACAGTATGTAGCAACAAGTGTGTTTGATGTTTGACAATTTGGGGTGTCTCTCAAAGTACTGAAAGTGGTGGTAGTGAGCTTTGTGAATTTTGTGGGTGTTGGTTGGTTGGCAGAATGCTGTTACGCTAGTCTAACCTGTGTGCAAGGTAGAGAATGTGTGACCCCTTATAGCCACACCTTAAATCACGTGCGGCTGGATGTGCCATAATCATGACATATGGCTTGTGTCAGTGTGTTGATTAGAATGCACTATTTAAGTCTGAACAGAACCTTTACTAAAATTAAAATTGTGATATAAAATATTTACAGGAAATAATATACCTTCTATTGTTAAATAAAAAAAATAAATAAAAATCACCTAGTCGTTGTACGAGTAAAAGCAGGGGGCATAATAGAGGCCTTGAAACTCCGAAGATATAATTTACAGGATATTGACGGCTCTTGTGTCATTCAAAAGAATGGCACAGGTGTTGGTATAGGTAAAATCTTAAATACAAATATCAAGGTGCTACATATGATACATATAGAAAATGCACATAATTAAAGGCTTTTTTGCACTAGGAAGCTACAATAATCAGTTTTGATTTACAGACATTTGGGGCCTGTTGTATAAAAATATGCGTATTTCTTTATTGTTGCTGAATCTGTCCGGGGACCCTTGGCCCCTTGTGGCTCTGGCATCTGTGCTCTCGGAAAACCTTTGCCCGATGTTTTTATTAACTCAATTTAATGGAAATCTTCTTTTATGGTGACCTTAAGAATTTAATAACTCTTCGATGCAAGGACAATACCATCTGCAGGTCCTCTGGGATTACTCTGTACTGCTCAATAAGTCTGCAGAAAAACATTAGAAAGAAGGCATAAAGGGGAAAAATGCACAGAGAGTAGCACAAGGCTGTCAGCCTGTCAGCCGTACTTGCCTGAATACATTTGTCTCTGTACACTGCCCATCACTTGCCCAGCTCTGTACAATGCTGCAAATAATATATAAATCAAGGACAATGGTTATAACAGTGGGGCAATATTGTTGGTTCAATTTTATTACTGAGAAAAAAAATTCACATCTATTTTTGTGGGCCCCTTATATTTTATTTTTATATTAAGGCTGTGTGGTTTTGTTGATATTCCTAAAATGAGTTTTTTTTATGCTGTTTGATTGCATATCAACATATTAATATTTCTGTATTATAAGATGCACAGCAGTCCAAGTGGTCAGGGTACAACATGATGATATTATATTTACCAGACAAAGTCTTCTGAACAAAGCATTTCTCAAAGCTAGTAAAGTGATTTAACTCTAAGACAATAACATATGCTTCCATATGTTTGTCTAGTGCCAACTATACAAGCAGAACTCCAGATAAACATATGCTGCCATCAGTCCCAAGTTAGCCAAGATATTCTTTGGCTCATATGGGATAACAGTTTTTTAAAATGTTCCTGAAAAATCTGTCCCTCATCTATAGCTCTCTGTCATGACTTGTGCCCATGTTGGCCTTACTACTCTTCCCATCCTCATTCTCTGTGTCATAGCCATTTGTCTTTCTTCTCTGTACTGCATTTGGGCAGAGGGGATGTCAGTAATCTTGTGACAAACTGCTGTTGTTAGAAATAAGTAGGACATAAACTCCCAATATTCTGGGAATTATATATAGCAAAAAGTAAAATAATAGAGATATTTGCCTGCATATTTCTGCAGCCTAGCTCTTTGTCAGGCTCTGCTGGGTTCGATGCTAGGACTTCCTGTTTGCTGACCCTACCACCGACCCAGGAGAGCTGTCGGCAAATTCTCATTCACTTTTCATCTGGGTCCTGGGCTTGCTATTCACCCCAGCATTCTTATTGTGGGTTGGGGTCAGCCAATCAGGGCTGACGCTGCCCTATATATAGCCCAGCCCTCCTCACAGTCATTGCTTGAGCACTAGCTACTGTTGGATCACTGTAGCCTGACCTTAGCTCCAGTTCATGTGCTCTTGCCTCTGCTTGTTTCCAGTCTGTCTGGTCTGACTCCATGTTTCCAGTCCTGTCTGGTCTGACTCCTTGTTTCCAGTCCAGTCTGGTCTGACTCCATGTTTCCAGTCCTGTCTGTCCTGACTGCTTGTTTCCAGTCCTGTCTGGTCTGACTCCTGGTTTTCAGTCCTGTCTGGTTTGACTCCTTGTTTCCAGTCCTGTCTGGTCTGACTCCTTGTTTCCAGTCCTGTCTGGTCTGACTCCTTGTTTCCAGTCCTGTCTGGCCATCCCCATACTGTCCTGGTTCTATGCCCACACCATCCAGTTCTGTCCCTCTCCTGTCTACATCGCCCACCCCATCTGGTTCCTGTCCACAAAGTATCAGCTCTTGCCTGAGGAATACACCTTCTTTACCTATTCTTGCTTAGTGCCCTCTACCAGTCCCTTACACTCTTATACTCTTTCCTTTCTTTATTTCAGTTTGGCTTCTCCTTGTCATAGTTTTATTTTGTCTAATTATTTCTACTTTGTAATACCTACCATTTTTGTTTTCTTTTGAGCAATACTTAACATTATGCAAAGATATCTCCAAGGGTCTTAATAAATGAAAATTGTGAGATGGAAGGCTAATGTAGACTAAACAACTTCCCAACACAATTATGCATTATACATTATTTGTGAAGTGCCATTATAATCTACAACTTACATGTCTGTACAATGGGGACATATTGTACAATAAGCATACATTGTTACAGAACAGGGCATATCTCGAGACAAATTGCATTAGCTTGCAAGGAAGGAAATTCTATAAAGCCACAACAATGGCTTTGAACACTAAACCAACCACAAATTAACAGACAAAAGTATAAACGTATATACTTAATACAAGTTTTGCATACAGCATAAAGCTTTGTCCTATGACTATGAAGAAATTCCATATTTCAATCAACTAATTGAATCCCATTTATGCAAGCCACAGTCTATTTGCTATTCTACCTTCTACTTTAATCAATGCCCACTAATTAGCTAATTACTTTATCAACAAAATACACTTTGTCTGAAATAAACCTATTATTCCAACAATTCTACAGCTTACTCAATTAAGACATTGCAAAGAGACATATAACCAAAATAAAACATGTTTTTGTCTAGTGCCAAGGAAAATGTGTAGGTAAAGTGTGTAATGAGCAATGAGAGTAAGTAAAAAAAAAAAATTGGAATCATTTTGGAATCATTTTCTTCTTGTTTAAGCTTAATTTTGTTAGTTAAGTGCTTTTCTCCACTGTATGGGCTCTCCTTAACATTTGTGTTTCACATTTGTACTAAGAGTACTTAAACTTTTAGGAGGTATTTTATCCATGATGTTTAGCACCAGGGGGCTATGTCTACTTTTCAAGAACAGGGTTGCACTTACCTATTGCGGTATTGGGAAAAACCATGTGACCTTCACTGCCCAGTGACCTTTCTCAGTTTATAGGATATGAAAGATTGTTGTGTTGTGTGGCCATCTAAATATTTTTTCTGCAGGAGTTGTAGCTAAGCAGGAGAGAGGCAAAGTTGGACATGCAGCATGGCCCCACTGAGAGAGTAGAAAGTAGGGATGCACCGAATCCAGGATTCGGTTCGGGATTCGGCCAGGTTTCGGCCTTTTTCAGCAGGATTCGGATTCGGCCAAATCCTTCTGCCTGGCCGAATCCGAATCCTAATTTGCATATGCAAATTAGGGGCAGGGAGGGGAATTGCGTAACTTTTTGTCAGAAAACAAGGAAGTCAAAAATGTTTTCCCCTTCCCACCCCTAATTACCCTAATTTGCATATGCAAATTAGGGGTCGGATTCGGTTCGGTATTCGGCCGAATCCTTGGTGAAGGATTCGGGGGTTCAGCCGAATCCAAAAAAGTGGATTCGGTGCATCCCTAGTAGAAAGGTTTGTGGTTTAATAGACAATCATTTATTGTCTGTGTAGCGCACCCGTAGGTGTTGGCAGTAGTCTATATGAGTCTGCTTTCCTTAACCAGGTGACACCCCAAGTCCCCAGTAACCAGGCACACAAGATGGCAGTGCAACAGGCACAACCTGACTTTATTAAACAGCTGCAGCTGTAAGAGATGATTGGTTAGAAATAAAACAATAATATGACAATTAGTACTCTGCTAACACTGTAGTAAATATGACCATTTAACAAAGACAACCCCTGTAAGACCCTTCAAACCCTGGTGTGCACACCTATGTCCTGAAACAGTTGTGTACCGATGGGGGGCCCCCTTACTGAGTTGAAAGAACTGGATGGGCTGCAAATAGCACAGCAGTCTAAATGAATGGCAAATTCCACCTTAGGTTGCTGCTGAACTGTGCAACTGGATTATCTCCCTGGATGTAACCACAATAAAAGAACTGGTGATATGTCCCTTGGTAAGGGTATAGATGGTGCTCCCTCTGGTGCTGTTGGAAGTGTGCAGCAATGCTGTCAGCTCTCCTTGCACAATATGTCTCACCCTCCAATGGACTAGCAGGATAATGTCTGTTTTATAACTCCCAAAGTTCCTTAAACTGGTAGCACAAGGGTTAATAACTTACAGTTGACAAAGAACCTTGCTTCTCTCCACACTGTGGCTTTCTCCTTATCAAGATGGCTGACTGTTGTACTCCTGGATCACAATGGTGCTGACAACAAAACTTCCTCCAGGGAACAGCAGCAGCACACAGCTTCAAGCAGGCTGCACGCTGCAGTGTTCTCCCCTTGCAGGTTAATAGCAGTCTCTCTCTCTGGCTGGTCACTCAGCAGGCTGGAACACAAACCCAGTCTCTAGATCTCTCAGCACATCTCTCCATGCTGGCTGGTCTTTCCTCCTCCTGTTTCAGCCTCCCCTTCCCCTTCCTCTTCCTGGCTCAGAGGGCAGGGCACAGACTGTCTCCTTTATCATTGGCTGGAGATAATCCCTTCCTTCCTGCAGTCTGAAGCATTAACTAGTTCCTCTGTAGTAGAAGGCACGGGGGGGACTACATTACCCAGCAGCCTTACAGGTGCAAATATTAAGTGTGCTACATCTGTAGTAGTGTTATTGGCATATCTGGGGTTACGATGTTCATTATCCATTTTCAGCAGTGATCTTATTTGCATGCCTGTGGTTAATGGTGTGCTCAATGTCCATTTTCTGTAGTGATCATACCTGTATATCTGGGTAATTATGGCTACAAGGAGTGTCAAAAGGGGTAGTGGCCTTAAATCATCTGCACCTTAATATTCACAGTGCATTTTGAGGGGCCCAAGCTTTGCTTTCACCTTAAGACAGCTCTGCTCATCTGTTTAGCAGGGGAAAGGGGCAGTGATGATACTGGGTGTGGGGGAACTGCGGGTGCACTTATGTGTTTAGTGGTTATCTGGTAGGTCCCAAGTA
Organism: Xenopus petersii; assembly: GCA_038501925.1. Lineage (NCBI taxonomy): Eukaryota > Metazoa > Chordata > Amphibia > Anura > Pipidae > Xenopus > Xenopus petersii. The sequence goes on along the minus strand of CM076678.1, from coordinate 109,883,100 downwards.
CCCCAGTCTGACATGGTTTAATAGCAAAGACTTAACTAAACTTCTAGAAATATCACCAAAAATCAGAGTTACACTACATTTCCAGAACTAGACTAGTAAGTGTTCCTCTAAAAGGGTCAGTACAATATCCCAAACCCCCCAGTATTGCTACATTTTATAATTACCATAAGCTTGACTAAAATCACCAATACAGTAACAGTTGCTTAATAAAGTAAATGTATAAAATGCTTTAAATATATTGTACATTAAATGTTGCATTTTCTTCTTTATTTGTTTAAATGCGGGTAATGAAAAATATAAATTCTATCACTGAATAGCTCTGACTGCAAGACTGCAGTTGTCTTTTTTCCTTTATGTATCAATTTGTACTCCTAACATTAAGCATGTCATATTAAATAATATACCAATCGTTTTCTAATATTTTAGATTTTTCCCTATATGCTTCATATTTATCTCAGACTGTCTCGGTCAATATGTCTGTCTGCTTTAGTCCTGTGCTTGTCAGGGCTTGCAGAGCTGGTGCCTCAGTGTTGGCTTTTTCAGCAAATGATGTGACCTTTAGAGTCACATATATTATTGTATGTTTGTCTGTAAAAGATATTTAACTTAAAGAAATAGGAACAAATTTGCACACTAGTGACTTAGAGGCATATTTGTAAAGCTATAGAAACATACTCGCCTGCTTACATACTAACACAGATAAAGATATAGATTTGAATGAAACCCTTTTGGAGAGAAAACAAACACATTTAACAGATTGAAAAAATAAAACATAAAAGTCCAGTTGAGCCACTACTGTAGTCAGTACTTAATTGACTCATTGGGCCTTAATCCAAGTCAAGTGAAATCAATGTCAGAGCTTTAAGGGGTTGTTCACCTTTGAGTTAACTTCCAGTATGATGTAGAGAGTGATATTCTGAGACAATTTGCAATTTGTTTTAATTTTTTATTATTTATGTTTTTTTGAGTTTTTTAGCTTTTTATTCATCAGATCTCCATCGTGCAATTTAAGCAATCTAGTTGCTAGGGTCCAAACTACTCTAGCAACCATGCATTGATTTGAACAAGAGACTGGAATATGAATAGAAGATGCCTGAATAGAAAGATGAGTACTAAAAAGTAGCAATACAATTTTTGTGTAGCTTTGCAAAGCATTTGATTTTTAGATGTGGTCAGTGACCCCCCATTTGAAAGCTGGAAAGAGTCAGAAGAAAAAAGCATAAATTATTAAAAATTATGAAAAAAAATAAATCATTAAAATCAATTGAAAAGTTGGCTAGAATTGGCCACTCTTTAACATACTAAACTAAACCTGTTAACTTACAGGTGTATAACCCCTTTAATAAATTATTTGACCCTTGAAACCCCTTAGGGTGTTTAAATTCAACAACCTTGGGTCCCTCTAAGCAGCTAAATGATAAACTGAAAGATAAAAATATTGGAAGGTATAAAAAAAATAATTAAATACTGAGTGCAACTCACCCTGGTGGTCTAGCGGTAGGGGGTGGGCAGGGACGCCTGTTGCCCCCTCGGCAGGGATGCCCGCCACAAGCCTCTTCTGCCTCCATGTCTGCCGTTTCTTAGGGCGCGCGGGCGCGCCTCTGCTTTTTTTGAAGGCGTGTGCACGCTGGTGAGTGACTTCAGCGAGCAAGGTCACGAGATTTAAAGGGGTATAAAAGGAGCAATTTGGCTGCAGATCTTTGCCCATTATAGGTTTCTTCATTGTGAGTTCCTGGTGCCTCTGTGCTGTTTAAAGCTTCTGTATCTTGTGATTTGACTACCTGTTGTGACCCCTGCCTGTTTCTGACGATCCTGTCTTCCGAAATCCTGACCCTGCTTGGTAACCGACTTCTCTATTCCGTATCCTGCCTGATTGATCTCCTGGTTTGACCAATATATTCATATTGGTGCTATATTAATAACATGCAATGAATACAGCAATAATTAAATTATCAAAGTGTATTGAAATCAATGATCTCCAATAAAAATAAATGCTGTTACATGGCTGATGTTCTAATCCCAACAATATAACTGAGAGTATTCATTAGGATTTACAATGCCCCAAAACCTGGTGTGCACAGTCTTTTTCTTATTTAGTGAAATAGGACATTACTAAGGGGCCGATTTAATAACTTTGAGTGAAGGATTCAAAGTAAAAAAACGTAGAATTTCAAAGTGTTTTTTGGGCTACTTCGACCATTGAATGGGCTACTACGACCTTTGAATACGACTACGACTTTGAATCAAACTATTCAAACTAAAAATCGTTTCGACCATTCGACCATTCGATAGTCGAAGTACCGTCTCTTTAAGAAAAAACTTTGACCCCTTAGTTCGCCATCTAATAGCTACCGAACTCAATGTTAGCCTATGGGGAAGGTCCCCATAGGCTTACCTAAGTTTTTTTGATCGAAGGATATTCCTTCGATCGTTGGATTAAAATCCTTCGAATCGTTCGATTCGAAGGATTTAATCGTTCGATCAAATGGAAGCACTATTTGCGCTAAAATCCTTCGACTTCGATATTCGAAGTCGAAGGATTTTAATTCCCAGTCGAATATCGAGGGTTAATTAACCCTCGATATTCGACCCTTTGTGAATCTGCCCCTTAGTATTAGTAATTAGGAAACTTGTGAGGTTGCCAAATGACCAGATCTTTCCACGATATGCCCACTTTGAGGTAGGTGATATTTAGTTGATACAAGCCGATACAAGCCGATACAAGCCGATACAAGCCGATGCAGTCCTCTCCCGATTAATTTTTTAAACCTGCCCAATCAATATCTGTCAGATTTTACACCAAATATTAATTGGGTAGACATGTCGGAGGGCCCCATACACCAATAAACTGACTTCTTGGTCCTTTGGGGGCTTGTACCAGAGAGTTTAAGGGGCATATTATGAAGCCTCAAAATTTTTTCTGGTCGAGTTTTTTAGGGGGAAACTGAAATTTTTAGTGGAAAAAAAAACCTCAAATTTTTGAGATTTATTATATCCCAAAACTGCTAAAATCCTAATCTGGCTAAACCCTGTCAAGGCCATGCAGCAGTCAATGGCAGATGTCCCTTTTACGATTTGTTTCAGGGTCAGGGTTTTTGGGAGACAACTCGAAAAATTCGAGCTGTCAAATTCGAAAAAATTGTATGATTCGAATTGTCGCACGAATTTTGTGAAGACTTTTTTCTGCACCAACTCTTTTTTGAGGATGTGAGTTTGGTCGATCTTGTTTTAATTAGAAAATGGCATGAATTTGAGTTTTAGTAAAAGAGTTTGGGAAACCACCATGCATCTAAACAGAATTTCTACAAATGGAGAAAAGCTAGTGTCCAAGTAAGATGAACTTCTAAATCCAAGTATACATCAGGAGAAAAAGCTAGAATCATTTAGACTAGTTACTCCCTTCTGATTATGTTAATTCATTATATGAAGCAAAAAATTTATCTGCCACTTTTAAGCAACTAATTCATTATATAGTTAATGGCGGTGAGAACTATAAATCTCTCGCATTGCTCCAAGGCCTATGTGAATGTTAATGTGATATTTAGAAGTAATGTGTAGTAACATTAAACATTTACATATCATTTTCCAAGAACTTTAACAAATGGATTTGTCAGTTGACAATAAATTCTCATCCAGTGGATGACATTGTTAAAGAGATACTGACACCTGAAATTAAACTTTTTTTTTACATCTATTATAATATTGGTTTTGCAAGCTACTTCTAACTTTGCCATAAAGTATTTGCATGATGCTTTTACATTACTTGTCTGATCCCCCATGTTCCTGTATGAGGGGGCTGCCATATTTGTGCAGCAGGAGTCCGTTAGCATTAGAAACTGTAACTAACAGGCTGAGATGGGACAGTCAGGTTGGCATAGTCAGTGTGTCAGAGTGTCAGAGAGTCAGGCTTAGGAACTTCAACTAACATTTATATACAAAAACAAACCTCTCAGCAAAAAATGATCAACATGACCTATAGGTAACAATCAATGTACATTCATATGCTAAAATTCATTTTTTAGTGTCAGTATCACTTTAAGAATACAGACTAGAAAATAAATGACTTAAAAAGTATGACAGGCCATACAGAAGGAACTATTAACATTATAAAATCACGAACACTATCATAGCTATTATGTATTATTCCTAAGCAGTATAAAAGGCAGACTGCTGCCAAACATAAAAATTGTACTAATACTGGTCAGCTGAATCAAACTACATTCTGAAGTTAACAACAAATGAACCATGTTCACAAACAGCAAAACAGATACGAGAGTTACAATTCCACTTCTAGAACTACCACCACCAAAATATTCATTTAAAATAAGATTTAAATCAATTTGTATACAGAGAAAGTAACAAAGCCATGACTTTATTTTTCCTATGCCCTTTCCAAACTTCTACAGCTAATCGCGTGTTGTCTGGAATAGTCATCAAAGGCCATGCAGACTCAATAGGAGATAAACGGATACAGTAATGTAACTAGAGGGAGATGCGCCCTGGCGTGGGACGTGCAGCCGGGCCCCCCGCCCCCTCCATACGCCCGGAATTCCGGCAGAGTCAGTGGCGCGCGAGCTGGGGGGGGGTGCGGGCCCTGGCCCAATCGCACCCCCTGCTCCCCCGGTAGTTACGCTACTGAACGGATATAAACTAGAATAATAAACATGGATTAGATGCAATATTAAAAGTAAACAAGGACACTAAACAGTAATTGGTCAACATATTGGATTGTGAGGGGGATATCGGACTGAGGGGGGGCAATAGGAATATTGAAAATAAGTTAGAGATTACGTAGTATTGGAAAACATATGTAACCATATTTGTATACGTGTGATTCCCTCCATTGCATTAAAACGTGGATATTTGCCCCTGAGTGATATAATCCCTGAGTGGTATTTTAATGGAAAAGATTTTCTCCCCCAGTATATAGCCTTACAAAAGAACATCCAGAAATGAACATACGTTGTTTGTAGGAAGCAATATACCATAATATCCTCAAATACATATATACTGTATATATATATATTAACTTTTGCACATTGCCCATACTGAGAGTCTGAGCATTGTGTAAGTTTCTTAGTATACACCAGAGGCTGGAGACAGTAATTAAATTACAGTTAAACACAGATGGTTATTTCACAGCAGGTTCCCATCTCTGAACAACTTCTCCTGCCCTCTCCTGTTGCAATATGTTTCTTGTCCCTTGTGTGTGTGTGTGTCTGACAGAGTTTGGTGGGAAGACATTTCTCATTCATTGCACATCGCTCAGTTTGATTTCTAGAAATTTAACATGTACGGGAAAATCAAACTATACCGGAAATCTATTTTGTTTTATTTTTTATTTTTTGGTGCAATAACAGATGAGACTTACAGGTACAACTACAGTACTTACAGTACAACTAATCACCTGTAAATGTATATAACTGAAAGCAACATTCAACTAAAGGAAAACTATACCCCCAAAATGAATACTTAAGCAACAGATATACTTCAACTCTAACTGTAACAGGAAGAAGTGTTGAAGCAAAAGACACAACTCTGTCTTATAATTGGCTCATGTGACCTAACATGTATGGTTTGTTTGGTTTGTTTGTATGCACTGTGAATCGTATGATCCCAGGGGGCGGCCCTTATTTTTTAAAATGGCAATTTTCTATGTATGATTACTCAAGGCACATAATACTTGAGATATATATATATATATATATTATGAAAATGGTTTATTTACATGAAGCAGAGTTTTACATATGAGCTGTTTTATGTAATATCTTTTTATAGAGACCTACACTGTTTGGGGGGTATAGTTTACCTTTAATATTGGACTTTTTGAGATACAGATTTCTTTTACAGACTGCAATGTGTCCAGTATTTAAAAGGATACTATATTATTCATATAAACAATATATATATAACGTTAAACGTTAGTCTTTTAATAAAACATTTTTTATTTTCAAGTAAGTCCTGAGAGTCTGGACCTTTCTGTGAGTTAAATTTACTTAATTTGGACACTGCACCCAGGCACATTTGCACACAGTGACGAGAGTGCCGGCTCCTCCATGGGTTATATATATATATATATATATATATATATATATATATATATACATATATATATATTTATATTTATTTATTTTTTTCACTTTTATACACATGCAACAATTTGTTTGCCATGGGTTACATCCCAAGGGCAAATTTGCCCGGTGTTGATAAATGACCACCAATAAGCCCCTACCAATAAGCCCCCAATGAGAGGGCTATACATCAACCATCAATCAACCATATCTATAGATATACATGTAACAGGGTGCTGAGGGCTTGCCCTGTTTTTCTATGACTCTCTGGCCTAATTTAGTATGTTTCCTATTATAAAGAATATTTTTGTGTGGTGCTCTCCATAGGATTTTTGGCCTATTGTTTATATTGAGAAAAATCTATAATTTTGTAAATTCTAGCACTAACCTGATGAACAGTTCACAGTTATGAGCGCTCAATATCGTAAATCTTAGTAAAGGTTGCAATATAAGGAAGGGAGGGATAAGTTGAAGTATCCTTGCTATATTCAACGCGTATTAACCATGTAATATGCAACTATATACTACCCTTGAATGCAAAGACACATGGGGAGACTTCTAACCCGCATAAAAATTTTACATTACTCCTGGCAATTTGGCTTATTCACAGGAAAAATACGAGAGCAGGAATTTTCTTATGATTAGCAAAACTGCTGCGAGTGGAGATTACAAGGTTAGTGCATGGTGAGGCAATTTAGGGGGGATTTCCCTGTGTGCCATTGCGATTAAGGGGTTTATTTACCAACCCCACAAGCTGCTCACCTACTTCCCCCTCTTTATGCAGTGCTGCTGAATGCAGAGAGAGTTGCATTCAGGACTAGTTGCTACTATTTCCACTCAATTCTAGTAATGCAAAGAGCTGGTGGCAAAGTACAAATGGGCCATAAAGGGAATGTCCCGTGGCTTATAAAATGTCTTTTTTTATAATTAAGCAGTGAAATGGATTAAATGGGTTTTTTCTGACCCAGCATTTAACATCAAATAAACACATGAGTCACGCTGTCTTTCCATTATACACTTTTTGATATTTGTTCCTCGTTACAGTTTTTTAATACCGTCAGTGTGTTATAGGAAAATTAAATATTCGACAATGCATGTCCCATTTGGGGAATTAATCAGAGCTTCCCTTAATAGGATTCTAGAGTTGTCTTTTTGATATAAAAGCTGTATTTATCTCTGAACATAGCTAACGGGATATGAGAGTTAAGGGGCAGCTTGTTGTAATGAGGGAATTGCTCTCCTCCCCTCCTGCCTGAATATTTCTACAATTTGTTAATTTCTCATTAGGGCACTTTCTCATGGTAATTAACGTGCTCATTTGTGCGCATAGTTGCTGAGATCCAAAATACTGTTTTTAATAATTGTTGAAGAACTGTCCCTGACCTGATGAAAGGTGACGATAACATTTCCAAATCAGCATTCTGCTGCCAGCATAGTGTGGAACAAAACAACTGAATTTGCATGCACTGTAATGGCTCATTTACACAAGTAATTAATGCCTTTCCTGCTGAGCAAAGAGTTAACCTATTGGTGCATCCCTGCCAAATAACCGTAAGAGCCATGATACTGTATTGTCTCTTGCTGTATGATAGTTTTGTATGAGAAACAATAGTATTAACAGCACCCGTTAAAGATAAAATATAAGAGTGCTTTGTGAAAGCATTGTACATGGAGAACATAGGGATAGGTAATGATATAAACTGTTCTGTGACAGGTGCAGAATCTATGGATAAACATGAACAAAAAATGATGAGAGGGCAGTCAAAACTGGAAGATCTTAGTGGCAACAAAGAACACAAATCCCTTCAAGGAATAAGAATGGATCCTGTTTTGAACCGGAGTTATGAGGTTTCAACCTGCCATAATGGACCCAGCACTGCTCAGACTTCTTGCTGAGTTTCATGTGATAAAATAATATTTACAACACAATCAATACATGGTAGATGGTCTGTTAGAAAGATAATATAAGATAAAGTGATATTTAAGTTACAATCTATTACTGTATGTACACCGTACCCCGGTTATTATGTTGGTACATATATAGGATCTGTTAAAGAATTAAAAATTATTTTCTTTTTCTCTGTAATGAGAAAACAGTATCCTGTACTTGATCCCAAGATATAATTCATCATTACTGGAGTCAAAACAATCCCATTGGGTTTATTTAAAGGAGAACTAGACCCCCAAACTAATGAAAACCCCTACCCCTTACACTCTATATTCCCCCCCCCGCACAGGTGTTAATACCTGTAAATGCACCTAAGTCTTTAATTACCCCTCGATGCAGAGTCAGCACAGCGGAGCTCACAGGCACCATCTTCACTGCTTTGGGAGTCTTCAGTAAGTAAGACATATCGGTGCATGCATAGTTTTAGCAATTTTTTGGTCCTGAACAACTGCGCATGTGCCGACAGCCATGGAAATAGCCGAAGGGAACCAAAGATTTCTGAAGCGGTGAAGATGGAGCCCGTGAGCTTTGCTGCGCTGACTCTACATCGAGGGGTAATTAAAGATTTAGGGGCATTTACAGATTTTAACACCTGTGCGGGGGGGGCAGGGGGGCTATGGAGGTTAAGGGTTTTCATTGGTTTAGGGGGTTAGTTCTCCTTTAATGTCTTAATATTTTTTTATCAAAGTATGGTGGTTACAGAAAGACTAGAGGTCCCAAGCATTCTGCATAACAGATCCCATACCTGTATTGCTATTTCTAAGTACTCTTGTGGAACTATAAATTACAGAGATGAGCATCACAGTTTGAACAGAGCTTTTGTACTAAATGCTAGATATATATATATATATATATATATATATATATATATATATATATATATATATATATATATATATATATATATATCATATTGTATAAAATTGGCCATAGCAACCAGTCAGATGTAGTTTTATTCTTCTTGCTACAAATACATCTACATCTACAGTAATATCTCTTTGCTGATTGCTTGCACAAGAGCAATGATTTTCAATCCTATGTTATCATGTAGGACAGTAACTCTGAATCTACAATTTCTGCCATAAAAGTCATTTGAGTACTAGAAAATAGACTCCTCCATGCACACACAAAACGTCCCAATAGCATTTGACTCTTTCCTTGCAGATGGTCATCCCTCATAATGCTGTGATATGCCATGTAAATTAGGTATGTACCAAAACTTGGATTTAGTTCCGGATTTGGCCAAGATTCAGCCTTTTTCAGCAGGATTCAGAATAGGCCAACCAAATCCAAAACAATCACATGACTTTTCATCACTCAAACAAGGAAGTCAATCATTTTTAACCACACACTGCACGTGGTTCTTTTTCTCCCTTGTTTTTCTAATTTACATATGCAAATTAGGATTCAAATCATGTTTCGGTATTCGCCGAATCTTTCACAAAGGATTTCGGAATTTGACCAAATCCGAAAATAGTGGATTTCTTAAGCCCATTAAATTACTTCCTTAGTCACTAAAACTATTAAAGCATTAACATCTGTCATTTGTTTGATAATATTTCACACAATTTTTAAGGATAGATAAATAGATAGATGATCATGATGATGATAGATAGATAGACAGACAGATAGATAGATGAGAGATAGATAGATAGATAGATAGATAGATAGATAGATAGATAGATAGATAGATAGATAGATAGACAGACAGATAGATAGATGAGAGATAGATAGATAGATAGATAGATAGATAGATAGATAGATAGATAGATAGATAGATAATAGATGAATAGATAGATAGATAGATAATAGATGAATAGATAGATAGATAGATAGATAGATATCCAGTGGGATTTGTGAATATTGCGTTATTATATTATTGTATCATTAAAAATAGTCCTAAACCAATAATATTTACATATTTCTGTGCACAATTTTGGGATGGTTAATTCAGTCTTCCACAGTGGCCGCAGTTATCCAGTGTATACAACAGTCCCACAGTTTGTAAGCGTATGCCTTAGTGTAGAGTGTAGCATGTTGCTTCAGACTAATCATGTTTTGTTAATGAAGGGATCTGCTTATTATTTTGACATGAATTCACGGTGTTAATAAATAAAATGCATAGGGTCAGGTAGTAAAATACTAAATACTATAACTATGGTCAGATTATGCAAATCTCTTCCTGGCCCAGTTACTGACAACTAAATAAAGGCTTGTATGTAAACATGGAGCACAAGTGATTCATTTATTTGACAGAGCCAGACCAATTACATGGTATACACTTGTACAGTGTGTTTCAGATCCAGTCTGTGTATCCGCAGTTATTGTGTTGAAATGGTATTTGCATATTTTACATGGTTACTAATGTTCTCCTGGTTGACTTATTTGTACTTTTTGCTCTTTGGCCCCTAAAACATACCAGTAACCACATTCCATATCCCGGCTACAATACAGCAGGTGCTGGTGGCTGAGAGCATCCTTCTCTGATGAGCCAACATTGGCCAGCTCAGCATGCTCAAGTATCTGCTAGGGTACATTGTCCACAATTCATGATGACCAATTCATCTCTCAACTTTTTGCCATTGCGCAAAATTTTCAGAGGACCGAAATGGAAGAGATTCACTCATCACTATTCATGAACCTATGATACTGGGAAGGAGCTTTCTAAAGACTTCTTTTTTTTAAAATTTTTATGTTATATGGCTGTACTTGCAAACGTACACAAATATTTTGAAGTAAGAATATGCAATACCTATGCAATGCAATCAGTTCATGTGAAGGCTTCATTTTCCTTTTCATTAAAAAAGTATTTCTGTTAATAATTGCAATTTCCTCTTCCCATTCAGTAATGAATAGAGTCAGATGTAGTGATGAGCGAATAAATTCGCCAGGCATGGATTCATGGTGAAACTGCAGCAAACATTTGCCGGCAAAGAATCTGCTTGTTTTTGAAGGGAAAGTGCAGCTGAATAATTTACCACCAACACATGTCCTCTCTCAAGTAATATGTGATGGAATTGTGTCCTCCACAAGCATTGGTTGATTAAAAAATAATAAAAAAATGAATTAAAAAAACAATAGAAGAAACTTTCAGGAAAAGTCCTCTTTATTGGGTTCTTTCTAGAAAAAGGCACATGTTGACATTTGCTAAAGGGGGAGCCTTTCAAGTAATGTAAAATATTATTATTTAATGAAATAATTAGATTGATTGATTGATCCAGGGAATTAACCAATTACCAGTTTTGCGAATGCAATCTTATTCTCTGCAAAGTAATTTTGTGGTCTTGCTGGGGGCATTTGCTACTCTCTGGATGAGCAATGATAGGTTTCATTAAAGGTTGAACTTGATGTAGGTTACTATGTAGGCTATCATGATAAAATCATTGAACATGTCAGCCCCTGAGCCAACAGATTATTATTCAAAGTCAAAATACATGTTCTCTTATTTGAGCTTCATTGTATCATTCATGGGACAGTGGTGCTTATGATAGACAAAGGTTGGGATGCTGTAGATACTTTGTGAACTACAGTATTATTAAAGGCTTTATACATTGTGTGGTAGAGTGACTAGGAAAAGGTCACTCTAGCCTTTAATTTCTCCCCAGGTACTGAGAGAGGCTCCAGGAAGGGAGTTATTAAACAGAGAATCAGTGCTCTGTTTAAAGATTTCAGTAGCCAGGGACTCCATTCCATAGAGCCAGTCCAGAGATTGGAGTTCACCTTCCACAGGAAAGCTGTCCTGTGGAAAGACTATTTAAAGTTAATTGGAATGGGAGAGTTTGTCTCTCAACAGGGCACAGCAGGTAGGAGACCTGGCTGTGTGAGGAACTCCCAGAGGAGCTGGGAGTGCTGCCTGTTACTGCAAGAAGCAGAGGGAGCCTGTGACCGTGACAAAGTTGTGCCAGGAGGCTGAATAAACACTACAGGAGAAGTCCTGTGAGTACAGGGGTGAGCCAAACTATTTGTTGTGCTGGTTGTCCACAAGGGGCCCAGTCTAGTCAGGGACTGCTTCAAAGTGCGAAGGTAGTGCCCAGTGGGCTAGGTTTTATTTTATGTTTTGTTTGTATGATACAATGGTCACCCCTGTGTCCGTGCATTATTGAAAGTGTTTGTTGGAAAGTGGGAAAATAAACCTGTGTTTTCCTTGAAGAAACTGTGTCCCTGTCTTTCTGCTCCTTTTTCCTATGCTGCCTGCTCACCATTGACTAATCCCCCCTAAAAGTTACATGTACAAGCCACCAGCTTGTCACAATTGCTAAAATGGCCAAAATGAGAATCGACAAATATGTCAAATATTTGTTCATTGATCTCACTGTGTAATTTGAATTTAACCTTTCAATCAATATTTTGGCATCACTAAGCAAGGGGCTTTGCAACCCATACAAATGATTAAAATATACAATTCTAATGTTGTTTTACTTGAATCCTGCGCAACCTTCTATTCACAAGCTGCTTCTCAATTAGATAAAATTTGTGTTTTCCAGTGTCATTTATTGCTGAATATCTAATCAGCGGAATGCTATGAACATGATTTGCTAAGGGCCCTTAAAACCTTTGGTGTGCAATTTCAGCCTATTGTTACACCAACTGAAATATGAATGGCCCATCAACAAGGGAAACACTACCAGAATTGATGTTTCATGCATATTTCAAAGAATTGACATTGGATAAATATACATGAAATATTGGAATTCTTAGTGCAAACTCACCAAACGGCTCTAGATTAGGGCTGAGGCTTAATAGGAAGGTTACCATAGCTCAAAATAAATTATATAACATTTTATCTCTAATCTGGAAACCCAATATCCAGAAAGCTTTGCATTATGAGAATGCTATCTCCCATAGATTAAATTTTAAGAAAATAATTCAGATTTTCTTAAAATTATTTTCCATTTTTCTTTAATAATAAAACAATAAAGTACCATCATATTGGGTATATTCAATATATAAATGGATTGCCTTAGGGCAATGACAGATGTGGTGTTTTGCTGTATTTTATCATTGCAATATGACACCCAAAAATTCCTTTCCACAGTAGGTTGCGAGGATCGCTGCCGGTAAGACACTTAAATCTCATATCTTCAAAAAAAATACATTCTGCACATTACAGACTTGTTTTACCTGCAGCAATTAAACAATGAGAAGGCATTGTCAGGTGTACGTCACCACACCTATCATATACCTTAGGCTCACAGTGTCACGCAACTCCACCCTCATCTTGTTACTTTGTGAAGGGATGGATTCTTTGACTAAAGTCCCTTATTTTTCCATAGTGAGTGGTGCACAGATTTTCTGGAAAGTTGATTGATTCAAGTCTTAGAACCCTTCAATTCACAATGCATAGCATGGAGAAAGGGGTTTCATTTTATTGCATTATATTTATTGTACTGTATTTATCTATTTACAATATTATACAATAAGATACATATGGAGACTTTTTGATAACCCTTTTAACAATTTTATCAATATTTTCACCCAAGCAATGAAATACAATGACACTCTCTCATTTACATTTCCTTTCTATCTCATCCATCCTCTTCTTCCTCATTTCTCAATGTATAACACACTCCACCCTAAGGAACTAAGACTTGGTAATGATGATCTTACATATGGAGGATGGAATGAATTGTACTGTAATAGTGTATTCCCATCTGTCTATTTGACATAAATATCAGTAGTCAGTTAGTATGCTTTGCTTACCATCTTTCTCACATCAAGAAAAGATATACACTGGGTATTTACATGCATGTTAAACCTAATATACTTGGAAGGGTACTTTCCAAGAGATTCAAGTACACAATGACTTGTTTTATGATAGATGAGCAATTGGAAGAAACAGTGCCCTCTGTATAGTAGTAAATGGAACAATGTAAGGTTGATGTAAAGATGAATACTTATAAGAACCTAGTGATTAGTCCAGCCTATAAGGGAGAAGCAATGGTTGTAATGTACAAAAAATATTATGTGAAGTTGATTTATTCAATGTTTCATCTTACTATTTTGAAAGGGCTTCTACACTGAGAGCTATAAAGTTGTGGAATTCTTTCCCTGAAAAGAGTCGTACAGATGCATTAGATATCTTCAAGAAGGGTTTGGATGACTTTTTAGCAAGTGAGAAGATACAGAGTTATTAAAATAGCTCTTAGTATCAACTTTATCCAGGGACCGGAGTCAGGAAGGAATTCTTTCCCCTTCTGAGGCAAATTAGAGAGGCTTTATAGGGGTTTTTGTTAAAGAGGTTTTTTGTTTGGTTATGACACTACATACTTGAAGCTTGCCACTGTCACAGCCTTGTGAGTGCAAAACTGCATTCAAGCTTGCATCAGATAATAAATAATGAGCTTGGCAGGCCACAGTGTAGCTACACATACTGTACCAATGGTAATTTTACAGTGCTAACTACAATCCTTTGCAATAGGGGGGTGCAAAAGGGATATGGTCTCTATTTCTTCTTAAGGTCATCCATAACTAGACTTAAGTACATACTTATGTGTCTGAATTGGTGTAGTTGGACTATGGATCCTCCAAGTAATTTATAAACCTCCTTGGGGATTTTCACGTTTCACTGGCATTGAGCTAGCACTTGAATAGATCTAGAAAAAGCAGTAGTCTAACATTAGATGCTGCACCTAAACTCTTTTTATGTGAGGGGCCAGTTGATAGAACATTTTTAAGCAGGCAAATCGGAACCAATTTAATTTCTTCTGTTATTTCATATTTCTTTGACATTTTTAGTTAAAACTTTGTTATACAGTTAGGTCCATAAATATTTGGATAGAGACAACTTTTTTAAAATGGTGCTCAGGTGCTCAAAAACAATTGGACAATTGACTCATTGACTCAATTGACTATTTCATGGACAGGTGTGGGCAATTCTTCATTATGCCATTATCAATTAAGCAGATAAAAGCCCTGGAGTTGATTTGAGGGCAGTGTTTGTATGTGGAAGATTTTGCTGTGAACAGACAACTTGCGGTCAAAGGAGCTCTCCATGCAGGTGAAACAAGCCATCCTTAAACTACAAAAACAGAAGAAAAAAAACATCTGAGAAATTGCTACAATATTAGGAGTGGCAAAATCTTTCAGTTTGGGACTTCCTGAGAAAGAAAGAAAGCACTGGTGAACTCAGCAACTCAAAAAGACCTGGACGTCCATGGAACAACACTCTCCAGGAGGTAGGTGTATCGATATCCAAGTCTACCATAAAGAGAAGACTGCATGAAACTAAATACAGAGGGTGCACTGCAAGGTGCAAGCCACTCATAACCATCAAGAATATAAAGGCTATACTGGAAAACCACTACACAAAACAACTTTGCAAGAATACATAGCCCAAATAAAAATTAGAGGTAGCATGGAAAAAGGGGCAGCAGAGAGAGAGATAACACACCAGAACTACATCATGAAATTTGGGGTGAATGGTACACATTTATGGACGCATATACCCAACCTTAATAGACTATTGAGACTACACTAACATATTGTGCTTCTTCTTTTTTTTTTTTTTACTATTACCGATAGCTGACATGTTTACTGATTTGATGTTGATTTTATCTGCAAATGTAGACTTCGATTTGCGATATCTGATCCCTAAGAGAAACTATAACACTGAACTATTGCATCTATCATGATCATTTCTCTCTTTCAATTATTGCAAATAAAACTGAAGTTTAAAAAAAAAAGAATATAAAGGCTAGATTGGACTTTGCTAAAAAAAAAAAAATAACATATAAAAAAAGCCAGCACAGTTCTGGAAAAACATTCTTTGGACAAATGAAACCAAGATCGACCTCTACCAGAATGATGGCAAGAAAAAAGTATGGAGAAAGTGTGGAACAGCTCATAATCCAAAGCATACCACATCATGGCAGAGGCAGTGCGATGACTTGGGCGTGCATGACTGCCAGTGGCACTGGGACACTAGTGTTTATCCATGATGTGACACAGGACAGAAGCAGCCAAATGAATTTTGAGGTGTTCAGAGACATTCTGTCTTCTCAAATCCAGCTAAATGGGAGGCGTTTCATAATAGAGATGGACAATAAGCCAAAACATTCAGCCAAAGCAACCCAGGAGTTTATTAAAGCAAAAAAGTGGAATATTCTTGAATGGCCAAGTCAGTCACCTGATCTGAACCCAATTGAGCAGCATTTCACATGTTGAAGACTAAACTTCAGACAGAAAGGCCCACAAACAAAGAGCAACTGAAAGCCGCTGCAGTAAAGGCCTGGCAGGGCATTAAAAAGGAGGAAACCCAGAATCTGGTGATGTCCATGAGTTCAAGACTTTAGACTGGCATTGCCAGCAAAAGGTTTTCAACCAAGTATTAGAAATTAACATTTTATTTCAGTTTTTTCATTTGCCCAATTACTTCTGAGCCCCTAAAATGGAGTGATTGTGTTTAAAAAAAGGCTTTAGTTCCTTACATTTTTATGCAATCTTTTTGTTCAACCCACTGAATTAAAGCTGAAAGTCTGCATCTGAGTTGTTTCATTTAAAATTCATTGTGGTAATGTACAGAACCATAATTATAAAAAAAAGTTGTCTCTGTCCAAATATTTATGGACCTAACTATAGGCAGTGAATCAAGATATGGCTATTGCTAGTGTTGCTTTACAAGTACTCAAATTGTTTTGTGTCTGCAAACATGAAGGCCCAAAGGGATGACAAACAGCAGATGGAGAAAAACCACTTGCATATGCAGCACATCAGGACATGGCAGAAAACCATGCATAAAGCTTTACTATCTTACGCCAGTCCAATGCTTGTAGCAAGTGCTGGGACTTTGTGATACCCCTTCCAGCTTTCCATTTGTACATATTAAACTCCTACAGTCTGTCAACTCCTCCCAGTCTCTAGTGCTACATGTGTAGGTACCCCTAATAATCACCGCATTAGTGTGCCCTTCTTGGAATGGGGAGACTACCTGACAATTAGAGGGTTTCCAAACAATGTTTTTTTTTAAATAATTCATAGAAGAGATGATTTCATAACTCTGTTTAAAAACAATTTGCAATAGGTGTTGATTTACGGGCCCTACCAACCAAATTACAATTCTGTAACATTGGGTTGTATGGTGCTATTAATCCTCTGGGTACCCAAGTGCAATGCTCCGTATGAAGATCTGTTCCTCTTGCACTAAAGCACAAAAGTTAAGCAGCTGTTCTGTTAAAAGGCATGAACTGCAAGGAAACTGTTCATGCAACTGGCATATAATTCTTTTGTAATAATAATATTACAAAGATTAGAATGTAGTACTATAAAATATAGTGCTATGTAGTATAAGCCAATTATACTACATAGCTTATAAAATATAGCACTAAGTAGTATAAGCCACCTAATTATTACCTAATCCTCCAAAAGAGTAATTTAGCAAAACTAATGCCATCTAATAATTCCATATATTAATTTCACATACTAACATTTATAACATTAGTATGTAATCCACACAAAGCTCATACACGCTGGGGGCAAATAAAATAATAATCTTCACAGCGGGCCATATGAAGCCCCTGTTTCACCACTTGGATAGCATTGAACTAAAACCTTTTGTACTGTAATTAAAATTATTCCTAGACATATAAGGTTATAGGTCACATTCAGGGGCAGATTTATCAAGGGTCTAATTTCGAGGGTTAAAAAACCCTCGAATTTGACGCTCAAAGTAAAATCCTTCAAATTCGAATATTAAATTCGAAGGATTTTAACGCAAAACGTTCAATCGAATGATCGAATAAAAATCGTTGGATCCAATGATAAGATCAATCAAACGATTCGAACATTTTTAAGCAATCGATCAAATGATTTTATTTCAATGCCAAAAACTTTGATCAAATTTGACCAATTAGATGGTCGAAATATCCAAAAAATACTTCGAAATTAGAATATTTTTGCATTCGAACTATTCACTCGCGCTTAGTAGATTTGCCCCTAAATGTGTCATGTAAACTAACTCCTTCCAATTAATTTCATTGGCAAATGCACACCACTGTTCAAAGACAGTCCCCACATTACAGTGTTGGCTTCTTTAAGCAACATATTTCCAATGCAGATGAATGGGAAGCACTACAGGAAGGGAATTATATTTTTAACCACCATGGTTCTTCCTGTGAGAACCATATTGATCATAAGTCTCCGGTTGTCATCTAACAATACTATTAATAGGAAGAAAATTAACAGGCACAGAAAGACAGGTATTTTCTTCCAGAAAAGGTGGCCAACCAAGCAGGACTTTTTGACTCAAATACCCAATACAAGTTCATTGCTCTATATTTCTATGACTTTATAGGGAACAGATTTTTGGATCATATATAAAAGACATCTGAGGGTACAGTGTTCCATTGTTTTGGTAGCAAAGCACTGAACTGAATAACCTGTCTTCTGTATACTTGGTTATACCTGCTCTCGTTGGCAATCCCTAGCTCTGACATATCACTGAAGGTATGGCTTGACAAGCCCATAAAAGCTTGGCATTATGCAAAAAAAAAAACATATTTTGATGTTGTTGCTCCATGGAAGGCGTATTTATACATTCCTTCCACCGTTGTGCTTAATTAAGTTGTAAAACTGCAGAGAGCGCATCGCTCCCAAAGGTGGAATTATATGCAGACAAATTCTGACTGACAATATTGTCAGCAGACCAAGGGAGAAATATTGCATTCATTTTGAGAAAAAAGTAAACCAAGAATTCCCTTTGCTCAGCTCGGATGTGCCTGCCATCCCTGATGAATCTGCTTGAGCGTTGATCTGACAAACCATTTTCCAGGGATCAAGAACATCTAAGAGATGCCAGGAAAGGGTAGAAGTTTGATGGAAGACTGAGACACCGGCATCTTTCTGTTTACTAAACATCACTCACACTTCCTCTTGAAGTGAATTAAGAATTAGGTGGTATGATTCTGCTTTGTTCATGAGATTCTGGCTTAAGCCATAATGTACCACAATAGTACACAATGTACATGGCACATGGCATAAGGGACATCTTTAGTGGCAGTGTGACCTAGAAAAAATGGACTTTGCTGGGCCATATTATTACTGGTGACTTGTAAATGTATACAGATCCTTGAGCAATCACCCCATTTTACTAAATATCAAATCGCACAATAATGTTTCCTTTTTTATTATGACTTAAATATATAAAATTCTATAAAAAAAATTTAAAATGATAATTGATATCTGCTCACTGAAACATGGATGATTTAATACTCTTATGCAAGTAAAACACTGAATAAACACGATTCCCATATTGCAGTGGTTTTCTCAAGTATTTCAGTGGCATCTTTGTTGCAAGGGTGCATCTGATGCAATTGCAGCTGATTAGTTACAATTTATGCATCTGTGGACACATTCCATTGCAAATCAGACACAATTGCACTGATGTCCACTTGTTGTTTCAGGTATTTGTGTGGAAGTGACATGTGACTGCAATCCTCTAGATGCAAGTGCATTGCACCTATTGACACGGCACAAAAGGAACATGTATTGAAGGGGTAGTTCATCCTTATATAAACTTTTAGTATAAGTGTTGGATTGGGGGGTTACAGGGCCCACTGGGGGTTGATGCTTTAGGGCCCCCCAGCCCCAGCCATTAGCCACAACCCTCTCCACCCCCCTCTCCCCTTTGCATACCTGGTTGTCACTTTTTGCCGACGTGATCGGGGGATGAGGAAGTCAGGGGACAGCACAGCGGGATCAGGTCTGGTTCGGTGGGGCCCATCCTGCCAAGACCAACCCTGTATAGTATTATTTATCCAGCAATATCCTTAGATTCTTTGCTATCTGACTGCTAGGGCCCAATTTACCCTAGCAATCATGCTGCAATTTAAATATGAGACTAGACGATGACTAGGAGAGGGCTTGAAAAAAATATTAGCAATACAAATTTTTAAAGAACAACATTAAAGTCTCCCAGGGTTAATAGTTAATAGTTAATTTTGCCTCCCGGAGTCAATGACCCCCGCTTGAAAGAGGAAGTGAGAAGGAAATACTATAAAAAACCTAGACCAAACAAACATAAAAAAAGAGGCCAACTGAAAATTTGCAACAGGCTGCAACAAGGCCCTGTACTTACCACCTGCCCTTAGACTACTGCCACACCTAGTGGAAACTTTGCCTGAAGAGAATCAGCCTCTATACTCCTATCAGCTTTCTGTGCCTGCACCCAGAGCCACTGCATCAGCCTGGCTGTCTCCCATAGACTCCATTTTATTTGAATAATCCAAATTTTCAATTCATTTTCTCTGTAATAATAAAACGGTGCCTTGGAATTGATCCCAATGTGTAATTAATCCTTATTGAAGGCAAGAAGAGCTGTTATCCAGGAAAACCCCAGGTCCTGAGCATTCTGGATAACAGGTCCCATACCTAGTGATGGGCGAATTTGTGCGAAATTCGGGAAAATTCAAGAAACTGAGAAAAATTTGTGAAACGGCTCCAGCGTCTCGTTTTTTATGCTGGCGTCCGTTTTTGGCGAAGATGCGCCGGCGTCCAAAAGATGGATGCGGCATCTCGCCCGTTTTGCAAATTTATTTGCCGGCGGCGAATAACGCAAATTCGCTGCAAATTCGCAACTGGTGAATAAATTGCCCATCACTACCCGTACCTGTACTTCTTTACTTCTTTACCTGAATGCAAGTGAGTAGATCAGTAGGGAGTAAGAGGTGAGATGCTAAAGTCGTTTCCTGTTTGCCTCCCATAATACATGCTGCCAAATGCTGTCAGTGTTGTATTCAGGGGTTGTACAAAGGTCTCTGAGCTGCAATTTTGCTCTTTAAGGGGTGCAAAGTGCAAAAAATGACTGATTTCACTTTTTGCCCTTTGCTCCCTGCTCTACACATAGTAAATAAGCCCTGGGTGATATAATTGGGTGGTGGAGCTAAAAGTTTAACTTTCCCTTACTTTTAAGTAAGTAACATGTGCCCTGTGGAGAGGGGGTATTCCCCATTGGTCAGGGGTAGTGTAGCAAGCCTTAAGGTACCAGGCTATATCCTGTCATAGTCAATCCTAGTAGTGTGAAATGGTCAGGGCTACTGAGCATGAGAAATCCTGTGTGCACCAAGGAGAATTAGTGTGGGTTCAGTTATTCTCAGTCATCCCACCTTAATGTAGGGACTACAGCTAAAAAGGCACTCATACTGTACCAAGAAATAACATCAGAAAGGGAGACCCAGGCTGGAGGGGGTTCCTAAAGCACTGTGGTGTCCATCATGTTGGTGAGACTATACATCTATCCTATTATGTCCCAAACCCAGCTGGGTGTGAGTACATTTTTTGCTATACTTACCTGTAGGTCTATTACCTCAACCATAAGTGTGCAAAGAACGTACAGGTATGGGATCCATTATCTGGAAACCCATTATCCATAAAGATGAGAATTAAGGGAAGGCAATCTCCCATAGACTCCATTATAATCTAATAGTTGAAATTATTAAAAATTATTTTCTTTTTCTTTGTAATAATAAAACAGTAACTTGTATGGAATCCCAACTAAAATACAACGCATCCTTATTAGAGGCAAAAAAATCCTTTTAGGTTTACTTAATATTTAAATACGTTTTAGTAGACATTTGTACAGTACATAGTGAAAGAAAAAAACAACCGTTCCTCTAGGACCATGGTGCTACACACAATATAGATGTACCGGACAACAGACAAAAAGTACAAGTGCACTATTAGTAAACTCATGGAGATCCAAATTACAAAAAGATCCATTATTCAGAAAACCCCAGGTCCCGAGCATTCTGGATAACAGGTATAATACCTGTAACTCCTTCTGTTTAATAAGTCTTCAGACCATAATTATATATATATATATACTGTATAAAGAGCCAAGCTCTGACTAGGTCTTATAAACTTCAAAGGAATGCTGCAAAAAAAAAGAAAGTATATTCCATATATAAATAGGGAGCAGTTAAGCACTGGTCCAAACCATGTAAGATACACAGACATTTTATAGATTGTACATAAATAATATCAATTCTTCTGGGGATAGATAGCACTTTTTCTGGTTCCCATCCAAGCCTCTCTGTGCTGTCAATGACGCTTGTCATATTTATGACAGGCTTCGGAATACAGAATGAGTTGAAATTCTAATAGAAGGATGATCGTTCTGTGTGACATACTCAACTGGCATTCTAGAAGTTATTGCAGGAAGCAAGGGTCCGTTACAAGTCAGAGTTCCGCAAATTACTATATGTGTATATTTATGTTTAGTTCAGAGGGTGCCTTCTGAATTATCATGTTAGGAAGGGGCTGGCATTTAAAGGTAAACTGTAGAAAAAAGAACAGTTTGCCCAAACTGGATTAATATTTGCAATGACATGAAATGTCATACTTTTATAGAATATTTGAAAGTCCTTTGCTCTCATTTAGAAAGCTACCCAGTAAATGTGCTCAGAAATTGTATTAAAAGTAGTGATCAGGAAAATACCTTCAAAAACCAAAAGGATTTTCCTCCAAATAGATCAGGTTCTGTATAAATTAATCAAAATCTGCTCCATCCCCACACAATGTATTTTTTTAACTGCTATCCCCATCATGATTTTATTGATAGCAAATATACATTTTTGATCCAGCTGGATCCATCAAAACTGGCTAATACTATGACCTGAGGCTACTTGCCAGTTTAATGGCAAACTTTGGGGTCAGTACCAAATTTTTAAACGTGGTTTATATAACAAGCCACCTATCCCCCCCCCCCCATTACAGCCTTGTCCAGCCAATGATAAAAAAAGTTTTTTTTGTCCAGTCGGGTTTGTTTCCCTTTGATGCATAGATGTTGATTAAAGAGATTTTGGGACATGTAAAATATGGGTCAAATGTCATTAGAAGTGGAACACTGTATACATGGAACAATGTAGCATTTTAGGTTGCTAGTACTGCCTTCCTTTAAGAGTCAAGTCAAGAGTCATCCATATACAGATGCAGCCACTTTGGTTTGTCTGTTTGACACAGAATAACTAAACACAGATATCCCATTTATCTCATTTAACACAGAAAACTGCGTCACAACATCCCATCTAATTAAAGCATTCACCATTGTGAACAATGGAGCTTTGGTATGCTAATGAAAAGGTTAAATGCATTAAATGAGTTAAGATGACTTAAGATAACACAGTTTCTTCAATTACCCCTGAGTCATGACGCATTTAACTCACAAATCCAAGTGGCTTCATCTGTACATTTGTACAGTACACAGTGAAACGAAAAAACAACGTTCCTCTGGGACCATGGTGCTACATACAACATAGATGTACCGGACAACAGACAAAAAGTGCAAGTGCAAAAATATGCAACTCCTGCAAGACAGGACAGTATAGTGCTGGGACAGGACAAGACAGTGCACACTCAGCAGATGTAATATGTTAAGTAAATAATGCTTAACATCAGACATGATGGGTGTATCATTGTGATATGACAGTAGTAAGAACATGATAAAGAACATGATAAAGTTAAGATGTGCTCATAGAGAACAATAGTATGCTGTGGCTGTGTATCGTTGTGGTATATAGTAAGGTCAGATGGAATGTGTGTGTGAGAGATCTGTCCGGTCCCTGAGTATTCAGGAGCCTTATGGCTTGGGGGAAGAATCTGTTACACAGTCTGGTAGTGTGGGCCCTAATGCTTCGATACCTTTTTCCAGATGGCAGGAGTGTGAACAGTGAGTGTGAGGGGTGTGTTGGATCAGCCACAATGCTGGTGGCTTTACGGATGCAGCGAGTGGTCTAAATATCCGTGATGGAAGGAAGAGAGACACGTATGATCTTCTCTGCTGTCTTCACTATCCTCTGTAGGGTCTTGCGCTCCATGATGGTGCAGTTCCCAGCCCAGACAGTAATACAACTGCTCAGGATGCTCTCGATAGTCCCTGGATGGTGGGAGATGGGATTTCCTCAGCTTGCACAGGAAGTAGAGGTGCTGTTGGGCTTTCTTGGCTAAGTAGCTGGTGTTGTGGGACCAAGTGAGTTTCTCCACCAGGTGGACACCAAGGAATTTGGTGCTTTTGACGATCTCCACATTAGAGTCGTTGATGTGGCAGGTGGTCACTCCTAGTCTTCCTAAAGTCAACAGCCATCTTCTTTGTTTTGTCTACATTGAGAGACAGGTTCCTGGCTCTGCAACAGTCTGTTAACCACTGCACCTCCTCTCTGTATGGTGACTTGTCATCATTGCTGATGAGACCCACCACGGTCGTGTCATCAGCAAACTTTATGATGTCATTTGTGAGGTGCGTGGCTGCACAGTCATGCGTCAGCAGAGTGAATAGTAGAGGACTAAACACACAGCCTTGAGGGGCTCCGGTGCTCAGCGTGGTGGTTCTGGAGATGATGTTTCATCCTGACTGACTGAGCTTTTGTAGTGAAAGGAGCACAATGGACAGTATATACGCCCTGTTCAACATGAGTGCAATGAATAGAGCTTGTGCTGAACATACTTTTTGCCTATTGTTTTAATCACAAAAATAGCTGTTTTTATGCCATACAGGGTAAATCATTAGATGCCACTGCACAGTTAAACCCCTGCATAATATACTCCTGCTACAAAAACAGTTACAACAAAAGGTGAAGGTTGAACATGGAGTAAATTAAGTTTCTCTGTTTGCCCTATTTAGCTCAAGAAATAAAAAAAAACTGATTTTATGTGATTAAAATCAATAGGCAAAAGTATGTTCAGCACAAACCCTACTTAATGCGCTCATGTTAAACAGGGGGTATACTGCTCCTTTCGCTACAAAAGTTCATGAAGAAATTGGGCGACAGCACCCAAAAATGTTGCTATTTCATGCATACAGATATCTAATGGTGGTTGACCTCTTTAATCAACAACTATGCATGACTTGATATGTGGGCAAAGTAATTGAACAAAATTAAAAGGCGTTTTCTTTTATCACTGGCTTGATGGGGTTGTCAGCAGAGGGAACACCTCCCCAAATGTATCAGAGAAAGACGTGTAGGGGTAATGATACCAGGAAGTCCCGAAAGCTGCTGCTAAAGTGTCCTTTATTCAACACACAACATGTTTCGAGCTGCAAGGCTCTTTTTCAAGTGTAACATTCAATCATAGTGATACAGTGTTTAAATGCAAAAAGCCCCTCCCATCTTACATCTAATTGGTTAAAGGCAATTGCTAGGAGGAATTGTAGCCTAGCCAAATCAATCAGTATATAATTGCAATAGTATCCTGGTTCACATTAAATCCAAAATTGTGTCAAAGACATCACCATGTATCACCATGTGTAGACCTTTCAATGTCTAGACTGGTTAGACTGAGATGTTCAAATAAACTATATGTGTTGCGTTCTGAAACCTGTTAAAACTTTATAAAAGATAAATAGGGTTGCCACCTTTCCTCATCCTGCCTGACGGCCACGTGAGGTGACATAGTTACATAGTTAGTTACGTAGTTAAATCGGGTTGAAAAAAGACAAAGTCCATCAAGTTCAACCCCTCCAAATGAAAACCCAGTATCCATACACACACACCCCTCTCTACTTTCACATAAATTATATATAACCATACCTATACTAATTATATATACCCATACCTATACGTTGTGAGGGGTGCGGCTGAGATGTCAAACCAAAACCTGCAATGCCATTTCCACAGTGCATTGTTCAAATAACCTTTTCATTATATATTTTTGGTCCAACTTTCTGTTATTCTGCAACAGTAATACTGTAAGGCTCATGTACAAGCACACCCATATTACAGCTTTTGTCCCACACCCAGGTGTATTTTGGGCCACATGGTGGTGATGAGTCTTTCACTATAGCGCTTGGCATCAATATGATGTCTGCACTGTATTATTTAGGCGCAAATACACTGCATAAATAGATGCACTGCACACAATTCATTTGGTGGTTTGCATTGCCACTTGGCAAAATGCACAAATGCAAGGTGCGGCCTTAGAATTAACTACTTTTAATAAATACTCAACTGCGGTTGTGCTTAATAAATGAGACATTATACGTTGTAAATTATGTTATGATTGATGCAAGAATTAATCTATATTGATAGCAAAGCAATTACACTGTTAGGATAGTCTGAGTTGTGACAAGCCACAGCAATTCACACACTTCATTTAATATCTGAATCCGTGTCACCTACACAGTCTAGATAAATGTACATGCATTAAGTATGTTTAAAAAAACGTGCATGCTTGCACACTCGCCATTGCATGCTGCCGTTTTACAGATCCAGTTATTAATTTGCCATGAGCGGAGCTGAAATGGGATTGAATCAATGCTCTAATTACAGTGCTCTAATACATTCATTCTGTGTGTCTGGTAACATCACAGTGATAATTATGAAGATTTGGCATGGAGCAGAGTATGAACATAGACAATGAATTCTATCTAGGGCTCAGCTCTGACAGGACAGCTGTCATCTCCCATTTACTGGCTGACACTACGGTTGGTGTGAATCAGGTGTTAAGTCGAAAGGTCTGGGGCAGCTCAATACCTGCCTGCTTTGTACAGGACTAAATTACTTGTACAGCTCCCTGATAACAGTCTTTTACATCAGCACCACCTTCTGGCTACCTTCTGACAAACCTGAACTGAAAAAGAATAAAATGTGTATCAAAATACTGTTTTCTGGACACCTGTAAAATCCATATTTTAACAAGCAATTCTCAGTTTTTTCTATGAAATAATGGAATAGTACTGGGTACTTGCTGATGCTACTTTTAGTAGCTGTAAGGCATCGTGCTTCACAAAATATGTATCTGGAAAATCCCAGGTCCAAGCACTGATAATGGGTCCCATACCTGTACTGACAATTCATTGCCAAACAAATGATGGGTACTAAAACAGATTCACTTCAGGCAAGAAACATGTGTATTCCTTAGCTATTGAAGAGATACAGCTTGAAATATATGGAAAGAGATTGTTATAAGGTTATTACGTTCACAGACCTTGCTTTGACCTCTTCTATATATTGTTGTATTAAAGTGTTTAGGTAGAAAGAGAGAGAAACCACTTGGTCAATCTTCTGTAACTCCTATTTAATCTATTACTGTTTGAATGGCAGCATAGTCCTTAATAATGTTCATTGGGGACCAAACAAAGTACTGAAACAAAGTAAAGGAGCTTCTGGTAACAAGAAATAGCAATCTAGAAGAGATAGGTTTGGAAAGAGATCCTGACCTGGAGAAACATCTTAAAGTTTTCATGTAATTAGGTGTGAATGTATTTGAAAAAAATGTTGAATTTTGATTACAAAAGTCAAACAGTAACCAAGGTTTAAATGTGCCATATGCAAAGAGTTGCTTTATCTTTCCTGATCATATTGGTTATTGTTTTTCAAGCCATTTCAGATGAACTTATTTAAACGGTAATAACATCTCAGTTATGTATTACAAGGCCTCCTCCATGGGCATTTTAGGCAGGAGTAGATCCGTGTGACATTGTTGATTACTCTCAGGCTATTTACTGCCTTCCCTTTGTTTAGGCAGTAAAGGTTAGTGCAACAGATTACAGTGAAATAATGGTCCATTATCATAGGTGGATCATTGAAGTGCCCAGGAATTACACTTTTGTCCCATATGGAAAACTAAAATTGATCTGGATTCAAATGGTGTAATGATTCAAACCGGTGATGCTTGTGGGGCATTTAATGACATTCGTTAATGAGAAAAATAAATACAAATCAAACTTTTTTTTATTTACAAGTATTTAATATACATACAAAAGTATTTTTCTGTTTACAGTTTTCATGACATTTCCACTCCATTTCAAAACTGACCCAGTCCATAAACTGTAAAATAAAAGAAAGAAATGATTATTTGTGACAGTCAGGGGTGTGCATCTGTTGAATGCTAGAGAAGAATATGGAAACGGTCACCACAATTTTGGCCAGAATGAAAAAGATAATGCAAGCACATAAAAATGAAATATAATTGGAGAACCCTGGTGCTAACAACATTCAAAATAGTCCAAAGACCAACAACACTAACAAATCCGCTCAGATAGATGTTGAAATGATATGGGTTATGAAGTAGCATGGACAAGCACACCTCTGCCCAGAGACCCTGAGCAATCAGATGTTTGACTATTATTGTTAGTGACACAGATTCAACTTTGAATGCTCTGGCTTGCTAGACAGTTGCAGATGTTTTCTCATATTACCCATTCCATTCTATCAAGTCTTTTTCTATGACTATTGTATGTAGCACAAGGTTGTCACCACATGCTACAGCTACAGCAAAAAAAAAGAAAAAACAGCTGGTAAATATTTCTTGGCACAGCTATATATTTTTTTCAGTAAGGCCATAACACATTCATTTGAACAATTAAGCTGGCTATCAATGTTTAACACATTTTTCAGCAACAATAACTTAAGTAATTCCTAGAAGGTCATTAAATGCCTGAAAGATATTAACAGTCATTCATGCTAACATTTTCGCACAATGACTTATACATAAAGTATATGACAAATTCTAGGTTAACTTAGGGGAGGGTATTGTAAGTAATGTATCAGTGTTTGCAGATGACACAAAACTATCCAGCCCAATTAATTCCATCCAGGATGTGGCATCCTTGCAACATGATCTTGACAAACTGGCAATCTGGGCAGCTAAGTGGCAAATGAGATTCAATGTTGATAAAGCTAAAGTCATGCACCTGGGATGTAAAAATATCCAAGCCACTTATACCCTTAATGGGACTGCAGTAGGCAAATCCATTATGGAAAAGGACCTTGGAGTCCTTGTAGATGATAAACTTGGCTGTAGCAAGCAATGCCAGTCAGCAGCATCAAGGGCAAATAAGGTCTTGAGCTGTATTAAAAGGGGCATAGAGTCACGGGAGGAGGGGGGCACTGGAAAGGCCCAATCTAGAATATGCCATACAGTTTTGGTCTCCATCACTCCAGCTGACAGGAGGTCACCCATTCCGATTAGAAGAAAAGAGGTTCCACCTAAATATTCGGAAGGGGTTTTTTTTACAGTGAGAGCTGTGAAGATGTGGAATTCTCTCCCTGAATCAGTTGTACAGGCTGATACATTAGATTTGGAATTTTTCCCCCTCTGCGGCAAATGGGAGAGGCTTCAGATGGGTTTTCTAGCCTTCCTCTGGATCAACTAGCAGTTAGGCACCTTCAAATATCGAAGTCGAAGGATTTTAGCGCAAATAGTGCGATCGAAGGATTATTCCTTCGATCGAACGATAAAATCCTTCGAATCAAACGATTGGAAGGATTTAAATCCAACGATCGAAGGAATATCCTTCGATCAAAAAAACTTAGGCTAACATTGCGTTCGGTAGCTTTTAGATGGCGAACTAGGGGGTCAAAGTTTTTTCTTAAAGAGACAGTACTTTGACTATCGAATGGTCGAATAGTTGAACGATTTTTAGTTCGATTTTTAGTTCGAAAACTTCGATTTGAAGTCGTACTCGTAGTCGAAGGTCGTAGCAGCCCATTCGATGGTCAAAGTAGCCCAAAAAACACTTCGAAATTCGAAGTTTTTTTACTTCACTCGAAGTTAGTGAATCAGCCCCTAAATAAACCAAATGGGGTTGTTTTGCCGCCAATATGGATTCATGCAGCTTAGTAACCAGAAAGTACAGGGTACTGTTGTATTATTACAGAAAAAAAAGGAAAACATTTTAAAAACTACAGTTATTTACTTCAAATTGAATTCATGAAAGATGGGCTGTCCATAATTCAGAGCTTTCTGGATAAAAAGTTTCTGTATAAGGGATCCCATACCTGTATATGAATGATGCTGTATATGCAGATTTGTGAATATTATCTGTAAGAAATGGCATTTATTCCTTTTTTTGTAAACAAAATTGCTTGCAGAATGCTCCATAATTAGGTGGATAGTTGATATTAGATTTTCTTTTGATGATGTGTTTGCCTACCAATACTGCATAATTAATCTGATTAGTGGAGAGATCTTTGGTAAACAAACTGGAGTCCTGATGAAAAGATAAAATGACTTTAAAATAAAAGCTTTGTTAATTCTTGAAAAACTGAATACTGCTGCTAAAAGCAAAGATTTCCTTTTTATTATGTTTTTTTAAAGCATTACTAAACTATCATTATCTTGCTGCTTCTTAAAGAGATACTAAACTATCATTTTCTTACTGCCCTAATTTTTCTCATGACTATTTTTGCCATTTTCTTTAACATGGCTAATGTTGCCTTTTCGTGATGTATATATTCATGAAATAGCAAGTTGGTTATACTAAATGCATATTTGTACACATGTTTCTCACTCCACATTAGTACCTAACTCAGAGTGGACCAAATGACTGTTTTGTCAACTCCTCCTGACAATGGACTTATTCAAAGATACAAATGAATTGAAGTTGGACAGGGTATCATTTTGTATGAATTACATATTGCAACTAATCAAATTTTCTTTTTAGAATTACAAAAATATATTCCTGCTACTACTAAACTTTCCCAGCGCTTTAACCAGCAAAGTAACATAACAATTTTAAATAGGTGAAAATATATTATAATTGCACCCAAAACTTAATATGCTTTTACGGTAAAACATTTTTATGGATCATTGGATATCTCTAGATACAAAAAGAACTAAACCTTTTATTCTGAATATCTGCAAAAGAAATCTGAAGTAAATAACAGATTCCCATATCACAAACCTGTAACTTACATGTCTGTCTCAGTCTTCCACAATCCAACATTTATTAAATTATGTTTTGTACTATGACACCATGTCAGCCAGAATAAGTCCCTGTGTAGGATACATTTGCTCTTCATTCAGAGACGTGACCTTCGAGACGAGACATCCTGTGGGGGGAAAAGAAAAAAAATCTAATTTATGGTGCTGCTGGAATTAGATATTTTCAGCATCTCTTTGATTTCATTATGTCCTTATCAATGGATATTAAGATTGATCTGTGTGTAGCTGCAAGTAACATAATATCACATTTAGGAGATTTAAATTGCTTTTTAGATCATGTGGGGAAAAAAATACCAACTCTCTTGTCCCTTAGGGAACAAAACACAGGCTGTATTAAATATGTGTGGCATTTTCTCTTTGATATCACCAAGTAGATCAACCATGGGGAATTATGCAAGGACATATTACATTTGGGCCATAAAGGCCAAAACTGTAAACCCCTGAAAAGGCTGGTGAAATGTACTTTGATAAAGGGGTCGTAGCCTTCAAGTTAACTTTTAATATGTCATAGAATGGCCAATCATTAGCAACTTTTCAATTCATATTTCATTTTTTTATAGTTTTTACATTTTCTGATTCTTCCCGCTTTCAAATGGGATTCACTGACTGCGATAGCCAAAAAGCTATTGCTCTGCGAGGCTACAATCTTATTGTTATTATTATTTATTACTCATATTTCTATATAGGCCCTACTTGTCATCTTCTAGTCGCTTATACAAACTACTGCGTTGTTACTAGGGTAGTTTGGTACTGAACATAAAGTTAAATAATCCAAAAACCACAAATAATAAAAAATGAAGACGGATTGCTAAATGTCTCAGAATGTCATTCTCTACATTATAGTAACAGTTAATGTAAAGATCAACTGCCCCCTTTAAAGAGGGTAATTTAAAAAAAATGTTACCCTGCATTCTACTATACCATGCCGTTTTTTTTTTTATTTCACCACCAGAAGAAGAGTGAAAACTTTTTCTTTGTTAAGCAGCAATTTCCCATAGATGGATTATGAAAATAATTGGCTTGTGAATTCAAAATTTTGACAGAATACTGAGAAACTAGGTACAATTAGGCCATAACTCAATGTTGATAAATGTAAAGTCATGCACCTGGGATGTAAAAAAAATCCAAGCCACTTATACCCTTAATGGGACTGCACTAGGCAAATCCATTATGGAAAAGGACCTTGGAGTCCTTGTAGATAATAAACTTGGCTATAGCAAGCAATGCCAGTCAGCAGCATCAAGGGCAAATAAGGTCTTGAGCTGTATTAAAAGGGGCATATAGTTACAGGAGGGGGTCATTTTCCACTGCATAGAGCACTTGAAAGGCCTCATCTAGAATATGCTGAACAGTTTTGGTCTCCATCACTCAAACAGGACATTATTGTATTAGAGAGAGTACAGAGAAGGGCAACTAAGCTGGTGAAAGGTATGGAAAATCTTAGCTATGAGGAAAGACTGGCCAAATTGGGGATGTTCACGCTGAAAAAGAGGCGCTTGAGGGGTGATATGATTATTATGTATAAATATATAAGGGGATCATATAATAATCTCTCTAATGCTTTATTTACCAGTAGGTCTTTCCAGCTGACACAAGGTCACCCATTCCGATTAGAAGAAAAGAGGTTCCGCCTAAATATTCGGAAGGGGTTTTTTTTACAGTGAGAGCCGTGAAGATGTGGAATTCTCTCCCTGAATCAGTTGTACAGGCTGATACATTAGATAGCTTTAAGAAGGGGTTGGATGGCTTTATAGCAAGTGAGGGAATACACAGTTATGGGAGATAGCTCATAGTCCAAGTTGATCCAGGGACTAGACCGATTGCCATTTTGGAGAGGCTTCAGATGGGTTTTTTGCCTTCCTTTGGATCAACTGGCAGTTAGGCAGATATAAAAAAAGGTTGAACTTGATGGACGTGTGTCTTTTTTCAACCTTACTTACTATGTGACTATGCTACTATGTTAATTCATGTGGAAGGTAATGGGAACGTTATACATTGCTATGGCCCTGAGAACAGGTTATTAAGAATTAATAGTAGATAACATAGGAGCAATGGTATATATAGTTGCAGACAATGCAGTAAAGATTAGGTAGTATCTAGCTGACTTATGGCTGCTTGCAATATGGCAAAAGACCTTCCTACTGGCAGCTCAGCCACAGCCCAACTTATAGGCTGCAGCACATGCACAGAATATAGGCCCATGCCCATAGCCAGCAACGGAGAACAGGGTTGAAGAGTCAGTTAAAGAGAACCTAATATGGCTGCTAACTGTAACTGGGAACAGGGGTGTTAAGGGCCATAGCATCTTCCTGGACTAGAGGGGGAAGTGAAGGACAAATAGAGAAAGATGCAGCACACAACAATAACAATAATAAAAAGACAAGTTGTGTGTAACATAACAGTCTATATTCGAGTAGGCTGTGAGAAAGTCCCCTAACTGTCCTCAGAAACATATATACAAGGTACCACTCATTTCAAGACCTCAACTAGACCACTTTTCCCACAATACCTTCAAATCTTGCTAAATTAGTATGTTTTTACATTGACCATTTTACGTGTCTAACTGTTGGTCATATGATGCTCTTTGGTCCTTTTTAGAAATTGCAGTTAGTTTAATAAGGTTTAAGAAAAGTAAAGTGCCTGCAATGATCAAATTCATGAGTCAGTGTCCAAGATGGAGCTGCTACCGGTGAAATACTATATAATTCATATTACAGTTTGTACCTGAATTGTCATGATTCATAAATTGATCACCAAATTAGCATAAATTCCATATTTAAAAAATGTTCTATTTCAAGGTTAGCAGAAATGATATAAAGCACAACTAGAAAAAAAAAAAGTGGAATGTTCAGGCAACTTTCTTCTCCCACCGACAAGTGTGAAACACCAAGTGGCCGGAGATCTTGGGTTAGACACACAGTTCAATGCAGAAACACATTTCTTTTTTTACTTAAGAAAATTATAAGCAACTTGGATCTTATCATTAATTCTCCATTCAGTGTGTGGAACTGAAATGAATGTTATGGGGACTTGGGAAAAAAGGGGGTGAAACCATGATGCGTTTTAACACAATTAATACAATATAAAATGATCATAATAGATAAATATTTATTAGATAAGTAAAGTTTTGACTGTGTATATTTTGACTGTGTATATTTTGCTACGTGAGGGTTAAGAGAGAAACCTTCAGTATGACACTTTGTTGAAGCCAGTATTCTTCCTTTTCATTTTTCTCCGATTCATCAGATTTCCAAAGACTTAACAACTGATAATGAGCCACAGATTGTTATCTGAAAGGTCGAGGCTGGATGAAACTAGTGACCTTGAACAGCACACGATGATGAAAAAGGTAAGACAACAGATTTTCAAGTTAGCTCATTTTTTTTAAACCATCAAATTACAAAACCTATTATTTACTATATTGCCAATGCCTTTGATTGCAACCTGATGAGTAACATGTTTGCAGATGTCATGCATAATGATCTCTGTAAATCTGTAAACCCAATGAGAGCCAGCAACTGATGTGAAGTTGCTCTAGCTTATTGATGGTGAAGTGGAAAATATCCAGACTGCTATGACAATTACAAAAAGTGATTGCATAATAGAACAAAGCAAATGTGACATTGTGTCTTACTGGTGGTGTGGCTATGTCTAAGAGGCGTAGCTTGAGAGGGGGCACCCCTACAAATCTACTTGAGGGAAACTTTATAAAATTGCTTCTTGTCAACATAGGTGAACAAGTGTTTGGTAGTATATATTGCTCGATCAAAAGCTGCAAACCACAGATAAGATCATACTAGGAGCAATCTAAACGATTCAAAGATTTATATTTGGCAAATCAAGACCTGGCACTATTTCTTGAAAATCCTCATGTGAAAAAAACAGCTTCTAGGGCAACAAGGGCATCACACTTAGGGCAGAGACACAGGCAGATTTGGGGAGATTAGTCGCCCGTTAACAAATCTCTTCTTTGGGGAGACTAATCTCCCCGAACTGTTTTCCCACCAGCTAGAATGAAAATTGGCAGCAGGATGGCACTCGGAGTGCTTAGTTTTCCGAAGTCAAACAAATCGCTTTGTGTGCCATCCCGCCAGTGATTTACATTCTAGCCTGGGAAGGCAGTTCGGGAGGTTAGTCGCCCTGAAGAAGAGGAGATTTGTCACCGGGTGACTAATCTCCCCGAATTTGCCCGTGTGTCTCAGCTCTTTAAAGGCAGAGTAACATGGTCTACTTATGGTTACTTGTAACTGCCTACACATATACAGATACAATTTACCTATGGGGCAAACTGTGCCATAGATTGTTTTGTTCTTTGCAAGAAAACTTTCTATAAAAAAATCACTCGTTGGAACTTTTGCTAGCATGGTTTAAGACGAGCATTTTCATCATATTTTAGCCCCTGATTTCCAATGCATGTCTCTACCTTTTCAATCCATCCCCATCCTCTGCACTGTTTAATTGTAACAATACCTAAACACTGAGACACTTGGGGGCCGATTCACTATGGGTCGAATATCGAGGGTTAATTAACCCTCGATATTCGACTAGGAACTAAAATCGTTCGACTTCGAATATCGAAGTCGAGCGATTTAGCGCAAATCCTGCGATCAAACGATCGAAGGATAATTCCTTTGATCGAACGATAAAATTCTTCGAATCGAACGATTCGAAGGATTTTAATCCAACGATCGAAGGAATCAGGGCCGGATTTACATAGTGGGCACCCCTAGGCCCACTGCCGTTCGCTGCCCCTGTCCCCACCCCTTTATTCGTGCAAATTTTCATCATCTGCACTGGAGAAATGCGGAAATTTAAAAAATGATTGTATCTACTGCTCATCCCGAGTGTTTTTGAACAAATGTGGGTGTGGTTGGGCAGCATGCCGCCCCCCTAAAATCCTGCCGCCCTAGGCCCGGGCCTAGGGGGCCTTTCCACAAATCCGGGCCTGGAAGGAATATCCTTCGATCAAAAAATCTCAGGCAAGCCTATGGGGTCCTTCCCCATAGGCTAACATTGACTTCGGTAGCTTTTAGCTGCCGAAGTAGGGGGTCGAAGTTTTTCTTAAAGAGACAGTACTTTGACTATCGAATGGTCGAATAGTCGAACGATTTTTAGTTTGAATAGTTCGTTTCGAAGTCGAAGGTCGAAGTAGCCCATTCGATGGTCGAAGTAGCCCAAAAAACACTTCGAAATTCGAAGTTTTTTTAATTCGAATCCTTCACTCGAGCTTCATGAATCGGCCCCATACTGTACTATGGGGAAATAATGTATCATATATGCAGTAGTATGCAGTAGTATGAAGGGCCTCCATGTATAATAAGATGGCTTTGATCTCCTCTCTGCTACTGTAAATGTAGATGAGAGTTGACTTGAAAAATCTTAAAATCCCCTCCTTTTTTTGTAAACAGGATAAATGGTGATTATTCACGTCTTGTGTTAGAACATCAAGAATTACACAATGCAGTGTTGCACTTAAGATTGTTTTGTTTTTGTATGATTTGTTAAACTTGTTACAATATGGACTTTATGACAAGCCTTTGAGGCAACACTACCACTATACTGTAACATTGAATAAAATATTTATTAAAAAGACATAATTAGCAATTACCCTGTTTAAAGGAATTAAAATACATTTCAGTATGGGACCTATTATGTGGAATACTTAGGACCTAAGGTTTTTTGTGTAAGGGATCTTTGTGCAATTTGGATCACCATATCTTAAGTCTGCAGAAAATCGTTTAAACATTAAATAAACTCAATAGGATTGTTTTGGCACCAGAATGAATTTATGCAGGTACTGTAGTATTATTATTATAGAGTAAAATGTAATCATTTTTTAAAAATTTGTCATTTGCTTTAAATTGACCATGGGGGGGATAGTCTTCCTGTAATTTGGAGCTTTCTGGAAAACAGGTTTCCAGATACTTAATAATTTTTAACTCCCAGGGTGCTGGCCTCTCTCTGCGGGCCATTAATTTCAAGTTCCCAGAACATAACGATATTTATTAGGGCAATGCCAGGGCAGTAGATGTTGTGACACTGAGAGCTGCAGCATGTCTAACATAAGGAGCCTTTCTGTCAATGTCATCCCTTCACGGATGCTCTTCTTGCTCTCCGCTCATTTTCTTGACTGTCTAGAAAGCGCTTTGATCATTTCTGCCACTTGATATATATGATTCAGACGGAAAAAATGAAATGAAAATCCAGGCATTACACGGGGAGAAAAAGCAATTATCAGGAGTCTAACTGTATGTTACTATATTGGTCAAATAACAAAAAATGTCACATGCTAATGAATGAGCCCAGATCATAAATATGAAGTTTAAAATAATTCATGTTCAGGTAATCTATTCAATAGAGTACACTGCACAATTAAACAAATTAATATGATTTAATTAGTTTGTTTTTTAAATTTAACCTGTTATATGCTTGTGATTTATTCTTTAACTGGGTTATAAGGGAATCAGTGCATTTAAAGGAAGATGCAGATTTGCAGATCTTATTAAAGGAGAAGGAAAGTCATTTGCCACTTGGGGGTGCCTAATTTACTTACCTGACACCCCGGGCAGAAAACTGCATTGGTCCAGGGTTCTGCCAGCAAGCAGTAGTGGAACTAGTAGGGGTGTAGGAGGTGCAGGTGTATTAGGTCTGTGCCCCTGCACCCCCGATGGGGCCCGCATCCCAGGAGAGTAGTTAGTTGATCAGATTTCCAGGGAGAAAGAGCCATGTTGAAATGCCAACATGGCTCTTCTGAACAATGGTGTTCCAGTGATTTCACCTCTGCTGCATTAAGTCACTTTCTGTATAGCATCTTGCTAGCTCCAATATAGGAGCTATTCATTGCAGACGTGTGCCGGCCTGCCGGGGTACAAATGATTGGCCTCAGAAATGAACCATAAATATTGGCTAGGATGTACAGTTTCCCTTTAAAAGAGTACAGTTTCTGTTCTAAAAACAGAACAGAAATAGTAAATCTGCTTTACATTTAGCCAACCCTCCCCTTGATTTTATCCTCACACTCATATATTTAAATATAGTTTTATCCCCCTTTTTACTGACTCTGCTAGATTTAGTTCTTTTTCACCCTTCACAATCTGGATAGATAGTTTGGCCTCACATTACACCTCAGAATTCTGCTTCTACCTTGCGTGTGGCTCCCTTCTCTAGCATTGGCTTCTATTTTATTCATTTTCATTCGATTATTTTCAGGTGCCAGTTTGGGGCTATTTTTAATGAGGGTATGCCACATTGCTGCCGTGGAAAAGAATACATACTGTATATAAATAGATGTACCATATAAGGATTATGGCATATGACTAAATAACACCAATTACACCATTGGATGTTTCTTTGGGTGACAGTGGTGTAACTACCAGGGTGCATTGGGAGAGATCACACCAGGGCCCACACCCCTTGGGGCTCGCCAGAGGTGTTATAAGGATATCCAGGGCTGGGGAATTTGTCAGTGCATATCTTGCACCCGGGCCCCGTCTGGGCAAGTTATGCCACTGCCAGCAAGCACCACGGAGTGATCCTCTTACTGCTTATTCTTTCTTTTCTCGGCTGCACATGTGCAGTAGAGCGAATAGGCCGAACTTTAATGAAAAAGACAGTTATTTTGTTCTACTGCGCATGCGTCTGCCCTGGGAAATTTAAAGACTGAAGAAGCAGGTAGCCGATCGCTCCGTCGAACTTGCTGGCAGAACTCTGGGCCGGTAAAATTTTCTGATGACAGGAGCACTGGCCCAGGGTGTCAGGTAAGTAAATACAATCACTTGGGAGTGCCTAACATTTGGCACCCCCAAGTGGCAAATTACTTTCCTTCTCCTTTAAAGGGGTCATTCACCGTGAACTTTTAGCATGAAGTAGAGAGGGATATTGTGAGACAATATGACATTGTTTTCATTTTTTTATTATTTGTGGTTTTTAAATGGCTTTTTTTATTTAGCAGCTCTTTCATTTGCTATTTCAGTGATCTGTTTGCTAGGGTTCAAATGACCCTAGCAACCTTGCACAAATATGAATAAGAGACTGGGATATGAATAAAAGAGGGTCTGAATAGAAAGATGAGTTATAAAAAGTAGCAATAACAATACATTTATAGCCTTAAAGAGCAATTGTTTTTAGTTGGGGTCAGTGACCCCCATTTAACAGCTGGAAAAAAAGTCATAAAAAATAAATAATGAAGACCAATTGAAAAGTTGCGTAGAATTGGCCATTCTATAGCATACTAAAAGTTAACTTAAAAGTGAACCCCTTTAATGAATGTGGCAAAGAGAGAAAGAGAGGTGCACTGGTGAAAAGCAAGCCAATATGCTACAGCCGTATTGCCCAAATTATCCTCATTGTCCTTATCAATTACAACAACCATTTCATTTTACCAGTAAATTATCACAAACCGAAGCACCAGCTTGTTGCAAGCTATATCTCAATGTAGCACAATTGTCTATATTAAGAGATAATTAAGCATAAATTGGTGACCTTCCAAGTAGCCTTTAATTATCTGTCCTACAATAACACCTCTGATTTAAAGGGGATACTGACATGACCTATTTAAGCCTTTTTTATAGTTCCATTTAATTGTGTAGGAAAGCTCTAATTTTGCTCTTTTGTTCTTGGTCACATTAGAGTTTAAATTTCATGAATTCAGTAAGTTCTGTGGTTTGTTTGCTGTGTCTCAGGCAGAACTCTGATTTCTTTTCCATTCAAGCAGCGACGCAGTAAAGGAAGTGAGCATTTCAGATAAAAGGTAATTGATACTGTTTTTTGTCCTGTGAGAGATTCTATATATATATATATATATATATATATATATATATATATATATATATATATATATATAACAAACAAGGGAAAGTTGTGCTCACCACTATTTTTTTAAAACCATTAGGCGGGGGTGCAATGAGGGTGTGACCACAAAATACATATAGTCAACTACAAGAGGTCCTCTGCACTCAACCCATTATCAATATATTTAAGACAGCGACATTTTGTGCATACTGCTACTAAAAAATGCCTTACCCTTTAAACAAAACAGGGATTGTTTGTCCATATATTGCAATATATTTAAGCTGGCCAACTACGTCAAAGTCATCCCATATCTGGCCAGTCCTACGCTTAATTTTCATCTGATTCATTAAGAATTCAATTGCTTCATTATACATTTTACAAAGGGACTAAGTTTTACCTGCAACTTACTAGCTGCTTTCAAAGTAAACCTCCATACTTGGCTGCCCTTTTATTAGACACCAGTGGGATCACCTGACTATAGCTGGGAAGCTATAGTCAGGTGATCCCACTGGTGTCTAATAAAATACACTATATATATACACAGTATAATATATATATACAGTATAATTTAAGTGTGACCGGGGGGGGAGTTGCACATAGCGTGGTTGCATTAAAGTGGGTACAATTCAGCTTGATATGCGACACAAATCAATATAATTGTGCTAAATTTCCAGCATTTAGCATAGAAATGAAATGCCTGATTTTTTTAGGCATAAATATACTGTCAATTGACTCAAGTGCTATGGGATAACCTTATATTTGTGTAATCCTATTCTGTTACTGCAGGTAATCTAGCACTGATTTTCTTCCTTGTGGTGCTACAGATGTCCTGTGTCTGCGCTACAGGGGGAGTGCAGGTACACTATGATTTGGCATGTCTCCACTCAGGATCAGGAAAGACTGTGCTGTGATACCCCTCCCTGTGAACTTTCCTGATCCGGAATCACATACACACAGAGGAAAGGTTGATAACTGAGATACATATCGATCTATCATCTATCTATCTTCCTATCTATCTACAGTATCTATCTATCTATCAATCTATCTTTCTATATTTCTATATTTCGATCTATCAATCTATCTATATCTAGAGGGCTCCCCTAGGCCACATGGTCCTAGTGCCTGCCTGCCCACCTGGCCACAATTCCAGGCCTGTATATCTAGTGCAAGGCTGACAAGCTAGATGAGGGTAGGTAGAAATATGCTCAATTGCTCTGGGTTGTCAATAAAATTCCAAGATCTCCCTTTATCATTTAAGTCCATTGCCGTGCGGTGTAATGGATGCAATTGTACTTATAGACACCATTCATAAAAGGTACTTGCACACACACTCTTTGTACTTTCATTTAGTTGTAGTATTCACAATTCTGTACATTCTGTCTCTTCTCCTGAATTGTGCACAAGTGGGTCTGGTAATGCTAGATGCACCTCTTAACCCAAGTCACAGTTTCCCCAAGAGACTTGCTTGATCTTAAATTGTTACAATTATTTATTTTCTTATCTTAAACTGTTACAAAAGAGCACCTGCCATGTATTCTGGGCTCTCTGCCAAAAGCCAATTAAGTTAGAAACGTTGTATCTTTTTCTGGCTGTTCAGTGCAGGAGATCAAAGAGAAAGTCTTGACATTTCAGTAACTATTGGGGACTGCTGGTTCAGCTGTCAAAATCGGGACTTTCCCATGAAAAATGGGACAGTTGGGAGGTATGGGACAATACCATATAATCCACAGTGTACATAAAATTATTCTCCTGTTGCTCCTACCAAATAAGCACAATCGCAGGGTCTTTCAAATGACCTGTCCATAGTGGCAATACTACGGTGAACTTATATTTATGTAGGGAACAAAACCCATAAACAGTAGAACACACTACACAAACTCATCTCCTTCAGCTGTGCAGCCATTGGAATACAGAGCATGTTTTACCAAGGAAACAGAAATCCTGATGCTGGACAACAGTTACAGCTCTGCTGCATAAATGCTTGAACTTATATATGTTTGGGTATTTTATTTTATATCCATATAGACGTTCCTTTGTGCAGATGGACTGAATCATGCAAGTTGTTTCTTAAAAGCCAGACCTCGAATGAAGAACAGGAGATTAATTACTGGTCCATACTCCTCTCAGATGCAGGCCACAAGCCTAATGTTTGCTGTCCTACTGTAAATAATAAAACTATAAAACTGTGAATGTAAATGTGTTCCTGTAAATAGCAGAGTCTTGGTAGAAGTTTTGATCTGTGACAGTATTACATCTTGTATTTAATGGGAAATAAATCAGTCATTTGTG
Source organism: Xenopus petersii (assembly GCA_038501925.1). Classification (NCBI taxonomy): domain Eukaryota; kingdom Metazoa; phylum Chordata; class Amphibia; order Anura; family Pipidae; genus Xenopus; species Xenopus petersii. The sequence continues at coordinate 109,841,349 of CM076678.1, read as the reverse complement.
ACCATTGAATACATTTACCTTTGCTTCTTTCCAATCAGTATCATGTTTACTTTGCGTGAATGAGTTAATCACATTAAAGTTTGTTCAAAGAAAATAATATCTATAATTTATACAATAAGCAGAATTATTTGCATTGTTAAACCTTTTTTAAAGAGACAGGAGATTTTCAAATACAAAAGAAAAAAAACAGAATTATCCACATTTCAAAATTAAGTATAACCGCATCCCATTGATTTCTATAATATCTTGGCAGATCACAGCTGGATAGAGAAGAAACTGATTTCAAGTCTCAAGTTCATTTTATCATTAATCTTACAAATCTTAGACTGCAAAAATGTGAATCACAAAGAAAACTCTGGTTAGCTCACATTAGCCTGGTTGGTATGACTAACAGCAATGATACACCCCCGGGTTCTAAGAGAGCTTAGTTCAGTTTCAGACCAGCCACTATTTCTGATTTTCCCAGATTCGCTTTCATCTGGTATGGTGCCTATGGGTGGAGAAAAGCTGATGTTATTACAATATTTAAAAAGGGATTACGATCTCAGCCTGGCAATTATAGGCCAGTAAGTTTGACATCTGTGGTGGGCAAATAATTTGAAGGCTTGTTAAGGGATCCCATTCAAAATGTTGTCCTAGTGAATGGCATTATGAGCAGCAATCAGCATGGCTTTATGAAGGATAGGTCATGTCAGACAAATTTGATTGCTTTTTATGATGAGGTAAGTAAGTAAGATGCTGGACAGTGGGGGGGGGGGCAGTAGATGTGATCTATATGGATTTGCCAAAGCATTTGATACAGTGCCCCACAAACGACTGCTTTCTAAACTGATGTCTGTTGGGCTTAATGAAGTCGTTTGCAAGTGGATAGGAAACTGGCTACAGGATCGGGTACAGAGGGTGGTTGTTAATGGGACATTCTCTACTTGGAGTAAGGTTCTTAGTGGGGTCCCTCAGGGCTCAGTATTGGGTCCATTTTTATTTAACTTGTTCATTATTGATGGTATTGTAAGTAATGTATCAGTGTTTGCAGATGACACAAAACTATCCAGCCCAATTAATTCCATCCAGGATGTGTCATCCTTGTAACATGATCTTGACAAACTGGCAATCTGGGCAGCTAAGTGGCAAATGAGATTCAATGTTGATAAATGTAAAGTCATGCACCTGGGATGTAAAAATATCCAAGCCACTTATACCCTTAATGGGACTGTACTAGGCAAATCCATTATGGAAAAGGACCTTGGAGTCCTTGTAGATGATAAACTTGGCTGTAGCAAGCAATGCCAGTCAGCAGCATCAAGGGCAAAAAAGGTCTTGAGCTGTATTAAAAGGGGCATAGAGTCACGGGAGGAGGGGGTCATTCTTCCACTGTATAGAGCACTTGTAAGGCCGCATCTAGAATATGCTGTACAGTTTTGGTCTCCATCACTCAAACAGGATATTATTTTATTAGAGAGGGTACAGAGAAGGGCAAATAAGCTGGTAAAAGGTATGGAAAATCTTAGCTATGAGGAAAGACTGGCCAAATTGGGGATGTTCACGCTGGAGAAGAGGAGTTTAAGGGGTGATATGATAACTATGTATATAAGGGGATCATAGAATAATCTCTCTAATGCTTTATTTACCAGTAGGTAATTCCAGGTGCCACAAGGTCACCCATTCTGATTAGAAGAAAAGAGGTTCTGCCTAAATATTCGGAAGGGGTTTTTTACAGTGAGAGCTGTCAAGATGTGGAATTCTCTCCCTGAATCAGTTGTACAGGCTGATACATTAGATAGCTTTAAGAAGGGGTTGGATTGCTTTTTAGCAAGTGAGGGAATACAGGGTTATGGGAGATAGCTCATAGTACAAGTTGATCCAGGGACTAGTCTGGAGTCAGGAAGGAATTTTTCCCTCCTCTGAGGCAAATTGGTGAGGCTTCAGATGGGTTTTTTTTTGCCTTCCTCTGGATCAACTGGCAGTTAGGCAGATTAAAAAAAAACAAAAAAACTAAAAGGTTGAATTTGATAGACGTAACTATGTTACTATGTTACATAAATGTATCTACTGTTACTAAAAGAACCACATAATTATTATCATCATTATCATTTATTTATATAGCGCCAACAAGTTACGCAGTGCTTTACCTTAGTTATAACAAACGGGGAATAAATGAATATGAATAACAAACAAGGGTTTATAGAGCATAATAGGATTAGAGGGCTTTACATGCGAGAGTTTTACAAACTAAAGGTTAGGGTACAATTGAGACATAAGGGGGCAGAATTATCAAGGTTCATAGTGAAAAATTGAATTTTGGAATTCAAAATTTGACCCTAGGATTTTAGAGATTACTAATTACTAATTTTGTGATTTATGATACAGCAATGATTGATTAATTAAGCTACATTGAATACGCTTCTTAAACAGGTGGGTCTTTAGGAAGCATTTGAAAGTTTGGAAAGAAGGAGAAAGTCTGACAGCTGGAGGCAGAGAGTTCCAGAGAAAAGCAGAAGCCAGAAAGAAGAATGGGCAGAAGTGATGAGAGGAGAAGCGAGGCGAAGGTCAGAAGCTGAGTGAAGGTTGCGTGAAGGAGCGTATTTGGAGATCAGAGATGAAATATATGGATGGGCTTCTTTGTTAAGGGCCTTGAATGTAAATGTGCGTAGTTTTATTTCATAATAAAACAGTTTGTAACTAAGCTGCATGAATCCATATTGGTGGCAAAATCAAATGATTGCCTTCAAACAGTTGACCAGAGAATGCTACCGGGTAACTGTTACTTAAGCAGTAGCAAACTTTATTATGATGCCCTGCAATTTGTATAATGTCACTGTTGGGGGCATATTTATCAAAGGTTGAGTGATAGAGTTTTTTTTTACCTCGAATGACCTCAAACTCGAATAGTATCTTATTTCAGATAAAACTAAAACATCTAAAATTCGAACGATTATTACCGACCCCGAAATCTCCAATCGAATTCAACGAAACTCGAATCTCCGAAAAATACTCGAATGTCAGGAAGGCTGTTAACATCTTCATTTGGGTCACTGGACCTCCACCATTGACTTCTACATGAACTCGGTGGGTTTTAGGTGGCGTATTATCAAATTCGAGTTGTTCACAGGGTCGAGGTATCATAAATTTCGCTCGAATTTGTGAGTTTTGACAAAAAATCCAACTCGAAAATTCAAATTGGAATTTACCATTCGAACCGTCGTAATAAATCTTCCCCTAAGAAGAACTGCCATCCACATGTGCAAAAAGCTAGGACCTGTTGCCATACTCCCTTGATTCCCCTTAATAGCTCCAATCAAGAAACCTAACCCAAGTTCAGCTTGTGTACCCTACAACATCTAAAGCTAGTCAGTGAAATGCTGGGAAACAAGCTATCATTATCACTGGCTTCAGAAATGGATTGCTATCATAAGCGGCATCTCACAATATGAAATATCAAGCAAGAAAATAGACACTGACAAAGCATTGCATGATGAATATTAAATATTACAGAATTTGAAAAAGATGTGCAGGTCTACAGCATGGAACCTTCTAAAACAACCCTGATGCTTCTCTTCTTGCAGGTGGAATACTGCCAGAGAGAGAGCGGCAATGATTAGTCAAAGTGACAGGTAAGCACCAGGGAACATCCTCCTGTGCATATCATTAGGAAATCAATAGAGTTGATGTGTGAAGGCCTAGGCTATTTACTAGAATATGCAGCCAGTAGAACAAGGATGGTACATTTAGCATTCACTTTGCAGAATCACGTGTCCTGAGATGGACATGTTGGAGTAAAGGTGAGAAAAGTCACCTTCGGGAACAAATTGCTTTCCTCCTGGGATCCCTGAAGACAGACTGAAGAATGTACAGAAAAGGACTGTGATAAAGTGTTAGTCTGTACAGTGTGTAATTCATTTCCACTCTGTTTGTATCGCATCTATTGAACAAAAATTAGGTTCATTAGGCACACATAGCACTCCCTGTTCCAGCTCATTAGGACATTTTTAGGGCAGTGTAGAAAGGGCATTTACCATTGGTAGCCAGCCTCAGAGGAGCCCTTTGGATACATTCAAGTATATGTATGGATAGTGTGAGCTTCCGGTAGCGAAACCCAAGGCCCTGGCACAGATTTCAGCACAGAAATGGAGACTGACCACCTTAAAGAGTTTAAATTGCTGATTTGCTGGCTTTTATTTTCAACAACACAAGCAAAACTTCAGCCCATTGGCTTCACATGGGGGACTCACATAAGTGTTAACACTGTCCCAATTCACACCCTCACCTGTGTTCTCTTTACTCACGCTTTGTTTAGCGTTCAGCAGACCACAAGTCCCAGAATCCTCTCTGGGCACACTTGAGACTCTCCCAGACCTTTGGAGCTCTGTCCTACTCAGGGGAATCACTCTCTGGTTCCCTGGTGCTCACCAGCACTCCTTCTGTGGCCCCTCACCCTCTTCTACTCTAGGAGGTCTCTAGGGGGAAGCAGCAACAGCAGCACTGAAGTGTTAATCCACACCTCCTTTTAACTACAACATACCTGTAGTTAATTATCTATAACTGCCTTTAGCTTGGCAGCTGCAAAACCCTTACATGGAGCAAGGGATGGAAGCTCAACCTGCTCCCTTCCATCCACTCCAGGGACCCATAATCCAGCTTTTACTAAGATGGTTCACCACTTAAACAACTTAATTAGCTGCAGCAATACACATTTTCACTGGAGTTTCTTATTTCACTAGCCTAATGCTGGTGAATTACACATGATATTGTGCACTTTTGACACAATATCTATCTATCTATCTATCTATCTATCTATCTATCTATCTATCTATCTATCTATCTATCTATCTATCTATCTATCTATCTATCTCTGCATAGTTATACCAACTGAACATACAGAAAGACCAAGAAAGGAAGGCCTTAGGGCATTCATTTATATATACAGTATAAAATAATCATTTCATACCCTGTCCTCATTTACAATATTCCACGAACAGGAATATTAGCAGGCACCTCTGCTTCTTGGTCAAGAGTCAGCAATCGTTGTATAAAACAAGAGCGTTAAATGTGAAATTAAAAAATCTTTATATTAACATGCTTATGTTGATATCTGCCATGGTATTTCCTTCAGTGCTCTGTATGTCTAAGCAGAAATTCTACTGCTGACACATATTGAGTGTAGACACTGTATAGACAGGTGCTAAATGGCAAATAATGGATGGTTGTCCAGAGGCTGTGAATCGAGCATAACTGTAAATTGCACTGTGTCGACATATGCACGAATATCAAGTAAACAAGCACTCACCAATAGTATGGGTGCACGTACTTAAGTACTGAATATGCCAAGTGCAGAGTACAGTCGTGTCAGGTGTCAAGAGCCATGTATTTTAATACAGGGCTCCCTAATGCATTGCAACCCTCTATATGCCCCAGCTTGTTTGTTCTTAATGACTGGGGAGAATTCTACAGGATATGCATGTGACACACTCCTCCTTTCTGTATGTATTGCTTCTGAACTCAGTACAGACATTTGTACCCCATTACAGGAGCACAAAGTGTAGCACCTCATAGTGAAACCAATGCATTTAAAGGGGTTGTTCACCTTTACATTACCTTTTGGTATGATGTAGAGAGTGATATTCTGAGACAATTTGCATTTGGGTTTCAATTTTTATTATTTGTGTTTTTTTAGTTATTTAGCATTTTATTCTGCAGCTCTTCAGTTTGCAATTACAGAGATCTGGTTGCTAGGGTCCAAATTACCTTAGAGACCATGCATTGGTTTGAATAATAGACTGGAATATAAATAGGAAAGGGCCTGAATGGAAAGATGAGTAATAGAAAGTAGCAATAACAACAAATCTGTACCGTTTTTATGATGGGGACTCCCATTTGAATGCTGGAAAGAGTCAGAAGAAAAAGGTAAATAATTAAAAACTATAAAAATACGCAATATGTTGGCGCTATATAAATACATGTTAATAAAATGTTAATAATAATAATTGAAAGTTGCTTAGACTTGGCCATTCTATAACATACTAAAAGTTAACTTAAAGATGAAGCACCCCTTTAAAGGCAAAGAACCCCTTTAAGGTACAAAAAACATGGTGCTTTGTACTCATTGTTGCACCTTGCTCCATTTTTGATAAACGATGATGTCTATAAGACCACTACAAGTACAAGTAGATCTCAGGTGAAGGGTTTAAGTTGATGGCCTTGTTGGTATGCAAACTATAAAATGTTGCTCCTGAGCTACAGGAAATAGAAGACCTTATACAGGACCCTCTCCTGTCTGACTTCACTTATTTTCCTAATTTTTCCAACTATCTGCAACATTTTGCTCGGTTTTTGTTCCCGAATGCTGATTAGAATTCTATTTTAAACTTTCTCCTTTTCCTAATGTTTCTCCTTTGCAAAAGCGTTATTCAGCACGCACACATATATTTATTTCTTATTCTACATTGTCCTTTCTCAGCGATCTCCCATTATTATTGCAACCTAAGAGGGAATGAAGCACAAAGCAGAGGCCCGGTATAACAGGATATAGACAGCGCATGGTGGTTTACATTTTCCCGAGCTGAATTAGGAACCCCTCTGCTACATAAGCCATTAGCAAAGTATTCACCTCCCATATAAAGAGCCTTTTATTCACTGAGCAAATATTTCTTTCCATTGACAGAGTCTGCATTCGGCATCTCCCGCAGAGCCGAGTTTAGCTGTAAAAGGATGCAGCTGTATTAAAAAAAAAAATTCTTATATTTTACTTGTTTAAAAACATTTTGTATGTTCCTGCCAGATGGGGTTTGCCATTATTTGACTTATTTAATGTACTTTAAATACTGTTGTTCAGCGTTAATTAGCTGTTCGCTAATCAATACATCTACAGTATTAGTGAATACAAGGCATATTATTTCCAACCTTCCCCATTAAACAGGAGTGATTTTGGATTCTTGCTAAATCTCTGAACTTATTGTACTTGTTCCAACATCTGCCATTATTTCAGGGGAAACATACTGTGCAGCTTGGTGCAAAAATCTCTCCATGTCGTCATTAAAGCCCCCTATTTATATATTGTTCAGATATAATTTAATTCTATTTTGAGTGCTTACTTTCCTTGGAAGGTATCTTGTCTATTTATACACATTTATGACATAAAGATAAAAAGTCTATAGTTTCTTATTAAAAATAATGTATGTTTGTCTGTATAACACATAGATGAGGCTAGTTCAGCATATATGTGACATCCTGCTGCTTTTCAAGTGTTATTAAAGTGAATCTGCCAACATCCCCCCCACAGAAAACCTATGCTAGTGGATTTTGAGAGTAGTAGCTCATCCGTCACTAGAAGCACAGAATAGCAGCAAGGTTTTTAATATTTGTTTATTATTATTTGAAGGCAAAAGTAGCAATAGTAAGTGAGGCTTTCATAGATTAAATAGACAAATACAGCAATTCATCAATTCACAATAAACAAAGAAGGAGGGGGATGTGTGAGCCTAAAGGTGGTCGGGTACTGTTCCCAAAGAGCACAGATAAAGACCTTCATGGGTTTCTTTCGACCTGTGGAATCAGGTTTGTCTGTATAAAAAAGGTGGTTTCATATTATTTACGGAAGTTTAGATAATGTTTATGCCCCTTTTTACATAAGCCCTTCTGAATGAGCTCATGTAAAATAAATGGTGTATATTTTTATTTTAAATAGTTTAAAGAAACACAAATCTGTTATTTGCCAATGTGTCACATATATTGAATACAGTATGTAGACCATATTAATGGGGTTATGTAATAAAAGGCACAACATTTGCCCAGGCGCAGTATCCTATAGCAACCAATCAGCAGGTAGCATTTACTGTTCACCTGTTTAAAATCAAACATCTTATTGGTTGCTATTGGTTACTGCTCCTGGACAAATTTACTGCCTTATATTACATATGGGGAGAAGAGACCAGCTGACAGGGGAATCCCAATGCATGAAATGCACAAGCAGTGCAGGTGTGTCTATCATTACTCCATGTGCATCAGGCAGGGCATTTTCCATTTCCGAACATAGGTATGAGTGCCAGACAGACAGGAGCATTTTGACTGTCACTGTTTCCTGCCTGATGGCATTATTATTATTAACATGTATTTATATAGCGCCAACATATTGCGTAGCACTGTAAAGTAAATGTGATTATACAACTAAATCACATGACATGTACATAGAACATATGGAGTTACATACATCACAATCAATACCGGTACAAAAGGTGAGTAGGGATGTCGCGGACTGTTCGCCGGCGAACTTGTTCGCGCGAACATCGGCTGTTCGCGTCCGCCGCAAGTTCGCGAACGTCGCGCGACGTTCGCCATTTTGGGTTCGCCTTACCTGGCGCTTTTTTTTGACCTCTCACCCCAGACCAGCAGATACATGGCAGCCAATCAGGAAGCTCTCCCTCCTGGACCACCCCCACACCCCCTGGACCACTCCCCTTCCATATATAAACTGAAGCCCTGCAGCGTTTTTTCATTCTGCCTGTGTGTGCTTGCAAGAGCTAGTGTAGGGAGAGAGCTGTTACTGATTTCACTGATTTCTTTGAGGGACAGTTGATAGTAAGTTTGCTGGCTAGTAATCTACTTGATACTGCTCTGTATTGGAGGGACAGAAGTCTGCAGGGATTTGAGGGACATTTTAGGGTAGCTTTGCTGGCTAGTAATCTACCTTCTACTGCAGTGCTCTGTATGTAGCTGCCTGCTGTGGGCACTGATCTCTTCTGATCTCATCTGCTGACTGCTGTAATAACCCAATAGTCCTTGTAAGGACTGCTTTTATTTTCTTTTTTGTTTTTTTACTTTGCTAGTTGCTACTATAAGCCCAGTGCTATTAGTCTAGCAGTGTTGGGGAGTGGGACTGGTGTGCTACTGTGCTGCTCCTAGTAGTTCAGCAGCACCAACCCGAGAAAAATATTTTTTTTAATATACATATATTTTTTTTTTCTTTTACTTATCTTACTGTTCTTTAACGTGTACAGTGCTGTTGCTGTTCTTCATAGTAGTGCACCAATAGTAGTGCACTTGCAGGCATTATTTGCTCAGTGTGTTCTTCATTTTCAAACAACAACCATCTAGCTGTGTGAGCTTGTTCACATTCTGTCTAAATATCAATAATAATACCGTCTCTAGAAACACCACCCGAGTGACGTTTTTCAGGCAGCAATAATATATTCCGTATCCACTGCTGTAGTAGTGTATACGTTAACCTTGTAGGCATTATTTGCTCAGTGTGTTCTTCATTTTCAAACAACAACCATCTAGCTGTGTGAGCTTGTTCACATTCTGTCTAAATATCAATAATAGTACCGTCTCTAGAAACACCACCCGAGTGACGTTTTTCAGGCAGCAATAATATATTCCGTATCCACTGCTGTAGTAGTGTATACGTTGACCTTGTAGGCCTTGTTTGCCCAGTGTGTTCTTCTTCTTCATTTTCAAACCACTGCCACTTAGCTGTGTGAGCTTGTTCACATTCTGTCTAAATATCAATAATAATACCGTCTCTAGAAACACCACCCGAGTGACGTTTTTCAGGCAGCAATAATATATTCCGTATCCACTGCTGTAGTAGTGTATACGTTAACCTTGTAGGCATTATTTGCTCAGTGTGTTCTTCATTTTCAAACAACAACCATCTAGCTGTGTGAGCTTGTTCACATTCTGTCTAAATATCAATAATAGTACCGTCTCTAGAAACACCACCCGAGTGACGTTTTTCAGGCAGCAATAATATATTCCGTATCCACTGCTGTAGTAGTGTATACGTTGACCTTGTAGGCCTTGTTTGCCCAGTGTGTTCTTCTTCTTCATTTTCAAACCACTGCCACTTAGCTGTGTGAGCTTGTTCACATTCTGTCTAAATATCAATAATAATACCGTCTCTAGAAACACCACCCGAGTGACGTTTTTCAGGCAGCAATAATATATTCCGTATCCACTGCTGTAGTAGTGTATACGTTAACCTTGTAGGCATTATTTGCTCAGTGTGTTCTTCATTTTCAAACAACAACCATCTAGCTGTGTGAGCTTGTTCACATTCTGTCTAAATATCAATAATAGTACCGTCTCTAGAAACACCACCCGAGTGACGTTTTTCAGGCAGCAATAATATATTCCGTATCCACTGCTGTAGTAGTGTATACGTTGACCTTGTAGGCCTTGTTTGCCCAGTGTGTTCTTCTTCTTCATTTTCAAACAACTTCCATCTAGCTGTGTGAGCTTGTTCACATTCTGTCTAAATATCAATAATAATACCGTCTCTAGAAACACCACCCAAGTGACGTTTTTCAGGCAGCAATAATATATTCCGTATCCACTGCTGTAGTAGTGTATACGTTAACCTTGTAGGCATTATTTGCTCAGTGTGTTCTTCATTTTCAAACAACAACCATCTAGCTGTGTGAGCTTGTTCACATTCTGTCTAAATATCAATAATAGTACCGTCTCTAGAAACACCACCCGAGTGACGTTTTTCAGGCAGCAATAATATATTCCGTATCCACTGCTGTAGTAGTGTATACGTTGACCTTGTAGGCCTTGTTTGCCCAGTGTGTTCTTCTTCTTCATTTTCAAACCACTGCCACTTAGCTGTGTGAGCTTGTTCACATTCTGTCTAAATATCAATAATAATACCGTCTCTAGAAACACCACCCGAGTGACGTTTTTCAGGCAGCAATAATATATTCCGTATCCACTGCTGTAGTAGTGTATACGTTAACCTTGTAGGCATTATTTGCTCAGTGTGTTCTTCATTTTCAAACAACAACCATCTAGCTGTGTGAGCTTGTTCACATTCTGTCTAAATATCAATAATAGTACCGTCTCTAGAAACACCACCCGAGTGACGTTTTTCAGGCAGCAATAATATATTCCGTATCCACTGCTGTAGTAGTGTATACGTTGACCTTGTAGGCCTTGTTTGCCCAGTGTGTTCTTCTTCTTCATTTTCAAACAACTTCCATCTAGCTGTGTGAGCTTGTTCACATTCTGTCTAAATATCAATAATAATACCGTCTCTAGAAACACCACCCAAGTGACGTTTTTCAGGCAGCAATAATATATTCCGTATCCACTGCTGTAGTAGTGTATACGTTAACCTTGTAGGCATTATTTGCTCAGTGTGTTCTTCATTTTCAAACAACAACCATCTAGCTGTGTGAGCTTGTTCACATTCTGTCTAAATATCAATAATAGTACCGTCTCTAGAAACACCACCCGAGTGACGTTTTTCAGGCAGCAATAATATATTCCGTATCCACTGCTGTAGTAGTGTATACGTTGACCTTGTAGGCCTTGTTTGCCCAGTGTGTTCTTCTTCTTCATTTTCAAACCACTGCCACTTAGCTGTGTGAGCTTGTTCACATTCTGTCTAAATATCAATAATAATACCGTCTCTAGAAACACCACCTGAGTTGTTGTTGTTGTTGTTTTAAAAATAATGCCAGGCAAAGGCAGGCCGCCACGCAGAGGCACTAGGGGCCGTGCTGCTATGCTATCCTGTGGCCCTAGGAAATTGCCCAGTTTTAAAAAGGCAATGACCCTGAACTCCCAAAATGCTGAAGAGGTAGTTGACTGGCTTACACAGCACACCCCATCCTCTACCGTTTCTAACTTTACCACAACATCCTCATCCTCCACTGCTATGGGCACCCCACGTAACACTTCCTCCACCACCGGCGCCCCTTCTTCACTGGAGTCAGAGGAGTTATTTTCACATGAGTTTCTTGAACTGAGTGATGCGCAACCATTATTGGCAGAAGAAGATGAAGGAGATGAGGACGTTACACCAGATTTAATTCTGGCAGAGAACACAACAGAGATGGACATAATGAGTGATGACGAGGAGGTCCCCGCTGCTGCTTCCTTCTGTGAGCTGGTAGAAGAAATTGATGCATCTGAGGAGAATGAGGATGAGGAGATTGATGTTTTATGGGTGCCCAGTAGAAGAGAGCAAGAGGAGGATAGTTCAGATGGAGAGACGGAGAGTCAGAGAGGCAGGAGGAGAATAAGACTTACAAGAAGCAGGGAGGACAGCTCGCAGGGAACAGTAGGGCAACAACATGTATCGGCACCTGTGGTCAGCCGGCCAACGCACCCGCCATTGCCGCCAACGCCGCCGACTTCTACTGTTACCGCCAGATTGCCAGCCTCAAAAAGGTCAGCAGTGTGGGATTTTTTTAATGTGTGTGCCTCTGACAAAAGCGTTGTCATTTGCAATGAGTGCAGTCAGAAACTGAGTCTTGGGAAGCCCAACAGCCACATAGGTACAACTTCTATGCGAAGGCACATGAACGGCAAGCACAAAGCACTTTGGGAGCAACACCTCAAAGGCAACAGGCAAACTAAAAGCCACCCTCCTTCTGGTCCAGCATCTTACTGCTCTACCTCTGCTGTCCTTGACCCGTCTGAACCACCCTCCACTCCGCCTTCCACCTTGACCACCAGTTCCCATTCCCAGTCATCTGCCCCCAGCCAAGTTTCTGTGAGGGCCATGTTTGAGCGTAAGAAGCCAATGTCTGCGAGGCACCCCCTTGCCCGGCGTCTGACAGCTGGCTTGTCCGCACTCTTAGCCCGCCAGCTTTTACCATACCAGCTGGTGGCCTTCCGCAAATTTGTAGCAATTGGGACACCGCAGTGGAAGGTACCCAGCTGCAATTTTTTTTCAAAAAAGGGAATACCACACCTGTACCACCATGTGCAGAGCCAAGTCACCGCATCTCTGTCACTTAGTGTTGGGCCAAAGGTCCATATGACTACTGATGCATGGTCCTCCAAGCATGGTCAGGGCAGGTATGTCATCTACACTGCCCACTGGGTGAACTTGGTAATGGCTGGGAAGCAGGGAATGTGTAGCTCAACAACGACAGTGGAGTTGGTGTCACCGCCACGGATTGCACGCGGTTCTGCCACCACCTCTACTCCTCCTTCGCTCTCTACCTCGTCTTCTTCCTCTTCTTCGTCCTCTGCTGCTGGGTCCTCCTCCTCCACACCTGTGCACCCCCAGCTCCCCCTAGGCTATTCGACGTGCCAGGTACGCCGTTGTCATGCTGTCTTGGGGATGACGTGCCTGGAAAGCAAAAACCATACCGGATCTGTACTCCTGTCATCTCTGCAGTCACAGGCCGATCGGTGGCTGACCCCACACCAACTGAAGATCGGAAAAGTGGTGTGTGACAATGGAAGCAATCTGTTGGCAGCACTGAGACTGGGCAATTTAACACATGTGCCCTGCATGGCACATGTTCTGAATTTAATAGTCCAACGTTTTGTCTCAAAGTACCCAGGATTCCAGGACGTTCTCAGGCAGTCCAGGAAGGTGTCGGCCCATTTCAGACGTTCCTACACAGCCATGGCACGCCTTGCTGACATTCAGCAGCGGTACAACATGCCAGTCAGGCGTTTGATTTGCGACAGCCAGACTCGCTGGAATTCAACGCTCCTCATGTTGGAACGTCTGCTGCAACAACAAAGAGCCGTCAATGAATACCTGTTTGAACTGGGTGGTAGGACTGGATCTGCAGAGCTGGGGATTTTTTTACCCCGTTACTGGGTGCTTATGCGCGATGCCTGCAGGCTCATGCGGCCTTTTGAAGAGGTTACAAATATGGTCAGTCACACCGAATGCACCATCAGCGACCTAATACCCTTTGCTTTCTTCCTGGAGCGTGCCGTGCGACGAGTGACAGATGAGGCTGTAGACCAGCGTGACGAGGAGCAGGAAGCGCACGATTTCTGGTCGGAATCACCAGAACGAACCCAGGCACCTGCTGCAACGCAGGGAGAGGTGTCAGAAGTGGAGTCAGAGGAGGAAGGTGGCTTTGTGGAGGAGGAGGACCAACAGGAGCAGGCTTCCCAGGGGGCTAGTGGTGACCTTTTGGGGACCCCTGGTCTTGTACGTGGCTGGGGGGAGGAGACCGTGGATGATGCAGTCCTTGATAACGAGGAAGCGGAGATGGATACCTCTGCATCCAACCTTGTGAGAATGGGGTCTTTCATGCTGTCATGCCTGTTGAAGGACCCCCGTATCAAGAGGCTTAAGGAGAAGGACCTGTACTGGGTCGCGACTCTACTAGACCCTCGGTACAAGCATAAAGTGGCAGAAATGTTACCAACATACCACAAGTCTGAAAGGATGCTGCATTTAGAAACCAGCCTGCAAAACATGTTGTACAATGCTTTTAAGGGTGATGTCACTTCAGGAACTCATCAACATTCCAGGGGCAGAGGTGCCAGTAATCCTGCCACGAGCGCACCTGCAAGGACAAAGCACTTTGGCCACTCTGTAACGTCAGACATGCAAATGTTTTTCAGTCCAAGGCAGCGGCAGAACCGTTCGGGATCCACCCTCAAAGAACGCCTTGACCGGCAGGTAGCGGACTACCTGGCATTAACTGCAGATATCGACACTCTGAGAAGCGATGAACCCCTGGACTACTGGGTGCGCAGGCTTGATCTGTGGCCAGAGCTGTCACAATTTGCCATGAACCTCTTGTCTTGCCCCGCCTCAAGTGTCCTCTCAGAAAGGACCTTCAGTGCAGCAGGAGGGATTGTAACTGAGAAGAGAACTCGCCTAGGTCACAAAAGTGTGGATTACCTGACCTTTATTAAAATGAATGAGGGGTGGATCTCGGAGGGTTACTGCACGCCGGAAGACTTGTGCTGAGTTTCTGATTCTGACTCCCCATGCAGCTGTCCTTCTCTGCACGCCTCATGACTCCACATACAGCTGTCCTTTAGCGTCCTCCTCCCTCCACCACCGTTACAAACTAGGGTGCAAACCCTACTGGTTTAATTTGAATCCAGGTAAATCCTGAGTTTTTCTGGCCTCTGTGCTTCAGTGGCTGTGACAAAAAAATGAATATTTTCAGCATTTATATGGCATATTTTTTCTGGCCTCTGTGCTTCAGTGGCTGCGACCAAAAAAAACAGAATATTTTCAGCATTTATATGGCATATTTTTTCTGGCCTCTGTGCTTCAGTGTCTGCGACAAAAAAAATTTACATTGTTAGCATTTATATGGCATATTTTTCCTGGCTTCTGTGCTGCAGTGGCTGCGACCAAAAAAAATTAATATTGTTTGCATTTATATGGCATATTTTTTCTGGCCTCTGTGCTGCAGTGGCTGCGACAAAAAAAAATTAATATTTTCAGCATTTATATGGCATATTTTTTCTGGCCTCTGTGCTGCAGTGGCTGCGACAAAAAAAAATTAATATTTTCAGCATTTATATGGCATATTTTTTCTGGCCTCTGTGCTTCAGTGGCTGCGACAAAAAAAAGATAATTTTTCAGGAACGTACACATGCCTAATTTTTCAGGGTTCTGCAACAGTGGCAAAATCGCATCTTTTATGGTCACCGCAGGTGATCAATAAAGTACACCAAAACTGGGCCCACACTGCAGAATCAGTGTTTTTTGGTTCACTTCACTGTACATTGAATTACCTCTGCCTGACCGTGCACGTGCGCACAAGCACGGTGACTGCTAAACACACCACTACAGAAATATTGCCACCAACAGGACGAACATCCTGGAGGTGACAAGCTCAACTAGTAATTAAAAACTATTATTTGCTCACTTGACGGTATCATTCATTAAAGCTCTTTGCGTCTTTTTGCGTTGCAGTAAGCACCGCGTTTCGTCTTTGCGTGTGAACAGGCTGTAACCTTTACACGACTTGATTGGCATGTAGACGCCGGACGTTTTAAAGCATTTTATTACACAGGTTTAGAAATGTAGTGTGATTTCTGCCCTTTACAGCACAAAACGCAGCGCTGTGTCAACAATGGATTTTTTAGAAACATTTTTGCCGTTGATCCCCCTCTGGCATGGCACTGTCCAGGTCGTTGCACCCTTTAAACAACTTTAAAATCATTTTTCTGGCCAGAAATGTCTTTTCTAGCTTTTAAAATTCGCCTTCCCATTGAAGTCTATGGGGTTCGCGACGTTCGCGAACCGTTCGCATTTTTGATGCAAGTTCGCGAATATGTTCGCGAACTTTTTTCCCGACGTTCGCTACATCCCTAAAGGTGAGGAAGGCCCTATGCAAAAGAGCATACACCCTAAAGGGAAGGGAGTATTACACAAGGTGTGGGAGTGGGCAAGATTAAATTAAGTTGGTGAGAAATGCGGTACTGTATGTGGTGTTGCATTTGGTAGTTAAGCAGAGTGAGGGTGGATCATTGGTGGTCAAAATGCCCTATGTACCATTGGCCTAAGGTTTGGGGGCAGATAACGAGGTTTATAAAAGATCACACAAACACACAACAAAGTTTTCTATTTCATAACCTTTGGAATATTGAATGATGGGTAGTGGCATATTGTATCTCCAGCGTTCTGGCAGCAACAAGCAAAAACCTCCCTGTGCCATAAGCCTTATCAAAGTGCACTAACCATGTAATAGAAGAATAATCAGTGTATGGTCTAGCACAGTGCTAAATTTCCCATTAAACAATGACAAAATGCCAACTGAAATTATTTGCTGGAGAACTGCTGCCCAGGTCCTGCCTTTCTGCATTCAAGGCCTGCATATATATTAATAGATACAGATCTCAATAAAAAAGACCTGTCATCATACATGGGGTGTTCTTCAGTGTTTCTCCTGTCAGTTTCAATATACATTTGTAGGACAGATGTGGTCATTTCCAAAGGGAGACTGGATGTCTATTGATTTGAGAAGTTGAATTTGAGAAGTTGAATGGGTATGTAGTACAGGTATGGGACCTGTTATTCAGAATGCTCGGGACCTGGGGTTTTCCGGATAATGGATCTTTCCATAATTTGGGTCTTCATGCCTTAAGTCTACTAGAAATGAATTTAAACATTAAATAAACCCAATAGGCTAGTTTTGCTTCCAATAAGGATTAATTATATCTTAATTGGGATCAAGTACAAGCTACTGTTTTATTATTACAGAGAATAAGGGATCCTATACCTGTATCAGTGTCCACCCCTCTGAAATAATACAGGGTTTTTTACAATTAATGACAGTGTTCAAACTGTGCACATTGAGTTAAGTTAAAGGTGATGAGATAACGTGACATTATCCGTCTTGATATTTAGCATCACATTATACGGTCCCTACATTTATCTGTTTATATACATGAATGGAATTCATTCAATAATGTACTTCTGTCATGCATTCTGAAATAAATTGCATGTTACAAGCTGATGAGTAACCACACATCTAACAATTAAATAACTCAGCACAGAATCTCCTGTTTTGTTTTTTTCATTTCATTTACAGCAGAAGATAATTTCTATGCTATCAATACTAAGTCCATTTCTTCTTTCCTTGTTACTTTTTTTCTATTAAAACGATAGCTCTGCTGTCACAGAAATGTTGAAAAAATGTAAATAAATTTACATGAAATGTTCTTTTCTCCACCTTGCTGCTATACTGTGCTTCTAGTGCCATTGACAGCAATGGGAACTTACATTCCTTTGAGATTCCCATAGATTAAAATTTCCTGACAAGCTGTTGTCACACCCCTAATTTATAAAAATAGATAAAAATTGATTTTGCAACCGAAGTGGTTTCACTGAAACATAAAGCCCCAGCCAAGCTCTAAAAACCAAAGAATTTAAATTAATTAGTTAGGTGAATAACATTACAGCCAAACTGTGAAACAGATGCTAATAAACCCTTATTTTCAAAAAACAACTACAATTTGTAAATGTCAAATACCCTGGAATTGTGGAATCAGCCGTGATTTAAAATAAAAGAAGTAAACCTATTTGTTTCCTCCTCAATGCACAAAGAGGAACTGGTTTTATATAAGCCAATAGGATGTGCCCGGTAAAAATGCCCTGGGGAGAACATTGTTAAAGTGTTCCTTGGCAGTTCTGTAGTTGACCATAGTTGACCATACTCTTTAAAATGGAAGTCACCATGTGCTTGTTCTCTTTGGACCCCACTAGCTGGAGGAGGTGGTGTGCTGGAGAGCATGAACTAGAGGTAGACCCCAGTGTAAAAGTTAGTGTGAGGAAATATCTGTAATACTGTAGCTCACTCTGCTGACATCATGATAGAGATAGATAGTAGATCAGTTAGAGGCTTCAACAAGTAAAGCAGAAGAGCTAACATCCCCAGGTGTCACTCATCAGCATCTAGCAGTAGGAATTAGTTCACCTCTGAGTACTACCTCTAGGTGTTACAAATATCATTTGATTGTTGTACCATCTGTGCAGTTCCACCTAAGAGAGTGTGTGTGTGATCCAGCAAATAAAGTATTGACTATTTGTTGCAAGAATCACTGGTGCCTAATTTATTGAACTCCACCAGTACAGCAAAGGCTCACCTGAGAGAGAGTTCCATGTAATGCATGCTCTACTGCATGGAGCCAAGTATGAGGTTATTCAATTGAATGAAATACACAACACACCATCCTGTAAATAGTGTTACATACACATTTATATTGGGTGATACCTTAAATGATGAATATAACAATTTGATGGAATGATACCCAATTTTGTGATGGCTCACAGGCATCTACCTATTGTCTGTCTGTCTATCTATCCCAATTAGCAAAGTTTATAATAGCAGCCTAAATAAACATTGTTCTGTTACCACTTGCCACATTCAACATAAGTAGGGTATAAACTCACATTGGAAGGGTGTCTTAATATCCAAAACATGGACTATGATGGAGAAAAATTAAAACAATATAGCAATATGCACTGAAATTAAGCATCTCTAAAAGAGTATTTTTTCCTGGTGTAAACTCTTTAAAAGTACAGCAGAGTGCAGGAGACATGTAGAAGCAATTGATCTGGTATAAAACATGAAAATATTCAGGATCAACTAATAAAGTTAAATAGGAGTTACACCAGGTGAACCATTATCTCCAGTTACTAGAGAGAAAATACAAAGAAAGCTGGTCTTCTCAGAGGCTTGTTAATTGCAGTATTAATCAAATTAAGATAAATACATCATTCTATTGTAAAATACAATTGGATCATTTTAAGTGACTGTTATATGAGTGAGGATAGCATATGGTTGGGTAATACACTAGTTCTGAATGCATGAAGACTTGCACTAGATAACCATTGCACGCTTAGCATAATTGTAAATAACACAGTTTCCAAATCACTGAATTGATGCACAGATCAAGCAGTCTGTTGGCACAAAACTCGAGTTGTCACAAACTGAAGAAACAATCCACTGAGTATCTGAAGAAACAATCCACTGAGTATCTGAAGAAACTATCCACTGAGTATCGGCTCTCCAAGGTAAAATTTTTCTATATATAACCGGGTGCACAGTTATAATTTATATATATATCCATGAATATCAGTAACCGGCACACCCATGTAAAAACATTTTGACCTCTTTATTTACTTAATATTAGGTCCAATGTTTCTGTCCTCATTAGGACCTTTTTTTAAGTGTGTACCTACTAAAAAGGGATGAGCTGCATTCTAGTGTGTTTTCTGTATTATGGGGAGGTGGCTCTCTTCTCAATGTTTGCTCTCCTAACCCCCGCCTAATGGTGTCTTTGGAAGAGATCATGCTAAATAAAGAGAAAAGCAGGTATGGTCTGTCTCCCCCCAAAGATAATATTCTCTTTTTTCACTTTGATAGGACTGACACGTGGACACTGCCTTGTAAAGTAAATAATGAGTAAATATTGCCCTTTTACATCTCATACCTTGGGACACCATTTTGTGATGGTCTGTATGTTGCCTCAGAGATCACCTGACCAGAAACAATGAATCTCTAACTTTAACAGCAAGAAGTATGGAAGCAAAAGACAGAACTTTGTCCGTTAATTGGATCATGTGACCTAACAAGTATGGTTTGTTTGTGTGCAACGCAAATCACTGTATCCTAGGTGGCGGGCCTTAGTTCTTAAAATGGTAATTTTCTATTTAAGATCACCCAATGGCACATACTACTAAAAAAATATATTATTATGAACATGGTTTATTTACATAAAGCAGTGTTTTACATATGAGCTGTTGTATGCAACATATTTTTATAGAGACCTACATTGTTTAGGGGTATAGTTCCTTTTAGGGACCACATTTTTGAGATACACAGTTATGATCCAGTCTGGTTAAAATTATCATATTGTTTTTTGGAATTGTATTTATGCTTACCAAAGACCCTTCATGCTTCATGCTACTAAGTCTCTTGTTTACTGTCTGTTCAGTCCCTGAGATAACAAACTAATGATTGACATAGTGCTGGGTATATAAATGTGGTAGAACTAGAAATTGGGTAACTTACATGATTCTTACAGGACAAACCCCACTATCTCTCCCACTCTCATAAATACACAAACTATTATTCTGATTGATTTCTAGAAATAATGTATGCCCCCCCAAAAGAGTGTAGGTTGTGCTGCTGTGCAGGAGGCCAGACACAAACCAATATGACCAAAACATTTTTGGCAGAAGGTTTAAATAATGAATACATCTTGGTATGCTGTCCCATAAAGTGCAGAAGCTCATCATGCAATGCTGTAGGTTTGAATCAGGTGGTCTTCATTTCTGAAGCACAAAAAGAAGCACTGCTGCTGTTGCAATCCACCCCTCCAAAATTGTCCATAGAATGTGTGATACTTATTGAAGTTTGTGCAGTCTAAAACAACAAATCTATTACCAAAAAAAGTTTGCAGAAAACAAGTACTTTTTCCACTGCCAACAGTTGTAGGGATAATCTGTTTGTGTTGAGGCTTCTTGATAACCAGATTAGGTAAAGTAATCACCCTCATCAGATACAGCATTGTAAGGCAATAGAAGGACCTATGAGCCTTAATGGTAGGACCAAAGAACAAAAGAATACAATGAAAAGCGATGCTATTTAGATAAAACCATATCTATGTTTGAAGAGAAGTAATATTAAGTCTAGTGTGATAGGGCTGTGTTTATATTTATCACACGCAGAAGAGTCTGCAGACAACATACTTAACATGCAGAACAAGTAATCTGTATAACCCATTTTGTAACCCTTAGGATGTGACTTTAGAAGCAGCTAAATTGTTAATTGGAAAAATATAGATGTTTGGAAGTTAAAGGAACCCAAGTAAATGAAAAAGTATTTCCATTTTTATTATAGGAACCCTATTCTGGAATCATTAAAAAATAATCTGTGATATGCAGATTTACAGAACAAATTTAAATGAAATTCTGCGCTAGCCTTATTAAAAATCAAAGCCCAAACCACAGAGTGATTTTGGAAGATGCCAAAATAGCTGAGAACAAAGCGAAGGACAGAAATCTCATTATTGTGTGTATATTTACCCACACAAGAACAAATGGACGCCAATACAATTTTCCACGTTTCAAATTTCTCTGATAAACCCAAGAATATCAGCTTACCCCGCCAAACAATAATTATTCAACATTTAACTTTTTCTCTGTGCATTATAAATGATTTCATTTGCTTCTGAATCTTTTTAAAATAAATTTGCACTTCTGACAAATCTCTCTTTGCTCAGGGCTTTTTTAATTTCTCGCTGTTCTGTTTGTGTAAAACACATGTGATGGGTATTAAGAAGCATTCTCTGTGATAACATTCTCATTTACTTTATGCTGCTAACTTCAAAAATCAGCTCAGTCATCTATCTCATTATTCTGCCGGTGAGCCTTCTGTCTACTTAAAAGGTTAAATGCGTTTCTTAGGCTTTAATTGGCTGGTAACAACTGAAATTAAATGTGGTATGGTCCAACATTCCTCCCCATCAAGAGGCAACAGCACTTTAGTTATATATTCTAAAATTTGTGTCACACGTTAGCTCCTTAAAGGGACACTGTCATGGGAAAAAAAGTTTTTTTCAAAATGAATCAGTTAATAGTGCTACTCCAGCAGAAGTCTGCACTGAAATCCATTTCTCGCAAGAGCAAACAGATTTTTTTATATTCAATTTTAAAATTTGACATGGGGCTAGACTTATTGTCAATTTTCCAGCTGCCTCAAGTCATGTGACTTGTGCTCTGATAAACTGCAATCACTCTTTACTGATGTACTGCAAGTTGGAGTGATATCACCCCTCCCTTTCCTCCCCCAGCAGCCAAACAAAAAAACAATGGGAAGGTAACCAGATAACAGCTCCCTAACACAAGATAACAGCTGCCTGGTAGATCTAAGAACAGCACTTTATAGTAAAAACCCATATCCCACTGAGACACATTCAGTTACATTGAGAAGGAAAAACAGCAGCCTGCCAAAAAGCATTTCTCTCCTAAAGTGCAGGCATAAGTCACATGACCAGGGGCAGCTGGGAAATTGACAAAATGTCTAGCCCCATGTCAGATTTCAAAATTGAATATCAAAAAATCTGTTTGCTCTTTTGAGAAATGGATTTCAGTGCAGAATTCTGCACTGGTTCATTTTGAAAAAATTTTTTTCCCATGACAGTATCCCTTTAAAGGATAACTTACTGATCTATTGGAAGAAAACTGTACCGGCAAGGGTATCTTCTTAGCAATTCTCTTCTCCACTTCCCCTTTCTTCGATTTCCCCTGGACAAAGCATGGGCAATAGAGTGGAAAAAACACTTTTTTGTTAAAGTTCAGCTTTTCACTCTACTGTGCTTGTGCACCATCATGAGGAAGGAAAAAGCAGGAAGATTACAGCTGTGTGGTGCTCACTGAGAAGTCATCAGTTTTTGGTCAGCAGTAGCCCATATCCCTGGTACCTAACATTTGTAGACCCCCCCCAACCCCCGCCCAGTGGTTGAAACTTTTCTTCTTTGAAGAACAAGGAGAACCCAAATATGCTTACTCTCTGTATTGATAGGGCACAGTTCCTCCAACTAAACTACATTTTTTTTATGTCATTAATGACATAGTGTAGTGCACAATGCACATATGTGCAAAGTCCCTCCCGCAGACCAAAAAAAAAATCTTACCTTTAACTTTATTTGTAAACTAAAATAAAAGGCTGGTGTGCATTTGGACAGCTTGCTGTATCACGTTGCTTTCTGCACATGCCTTGGTTCCTGATGAGTCATTGCGCATAAATTATGATGGGACAAGTCAGCGATATTTTTGGAAGGATGCTAGTACTGCATGAACATGGATGTGACTCAGGAGCACTTCAGAGTTTATTGTATTCAGGCTTTTTATATTAGAGAACATGTTAACTGGGCTTTCCTTGTCCTTTAAAGTTGCCCCCCCAAACACCAACAATGTAAACCTCCCTTGAACAATACAATAGAAAAAGATTGGTCTTGAAAAAAGACAACACATACTGCTCCCAGTGCCTTGAAATTTGCATTATAGAAATGATTCCCCCCTAAAATAAATCAAAGACATATTGCCCCAACT
Organism: Xenopus petersii; assembly: GCA_038501925.1. Lineage (NCBI taxonomy): Eukaryota > Metazoa > Chordata > Amphibia > Anura > Pipidae > Xenopus > Xenopus petersii. The sequence continues at coordinate 109,818,062 of CM076678.1, read as the reverse complement.
GTGATATCAATGCAATTCCTTTACTAAACTATGACAAACTGGTCCCTTGAAAAACAGACCTAAAATGGAGAGCCATAAAAATGACCTCATAAAAAGTGATCCAGCCACCTTAACCCATATTCTTTTTGTCATTAGCTCATTGGCAACTATATAATTTAGAATCATTTTACAGCTCTCCTCGGGCAATGCCTGAATCAGTCCTGCAAGTGTTTCCAATAAATGCTTTAAGACATCTCAATAAGGTTTGTCAACCCATACAAACCAAAAAGACTTTGCCCCCCACCCCCCATCTCCCATCATCCTCTCAAATTTTTGCAGATCATAAAATTCCAGAGTTTAGTCATCACATGGGGTTTGATGCAGAAAAAACCTCTTCGATCCTCATTAACGTTTATGTGCACATTCAGATAAAATAATGATGACTGCAGAGGTATTTTCGGCACAAAATCCTGCATGATTAACTCATACAGAGTTTCCTTAAAGACTGCTTATGCTGAAAGGCCAGAGTAATCTGAAATACTGACATCAGAAAATAAACTTTTTTATTATCTATCATAACATTGTCTTTGAATGCTATTTATAATTTTGCCATAAAAGTATTTGCCTGATTTAGTTTAAGTATCACTTTAATGATGCCTTTTTTCAATGTCAGTCAGTTGTTGGTTTCCACTAATCCATGCAAACCATAGCCAATCACTGACTTATAATATGGAATGACAGACAAGGTAACCATTGTCTATTCATTGTACACTGATATAAGAGTTTGAAAGGTACATAAAACAATCAAGGTCACATAGATATAGGTCTCTCTATAAATGCATTGTTCACTTTTACAGTCATTGTGGTCCTTTGAATTATTTTCTGTTGTATGCATTTAATTCCCTTAGTGGGGGTGCATCTATTCTTGATTCCTTACTAGCAAGGGAAAGTGTTTTGTTTTTGAGAGACAGACTAGAAGATGCCTTAAATATGCTATAACTCCAAAGCATTTTCTGCTTATTAGGGATTTACTGAGATATTAGAAGTTTTAGACAACTAGGCTAACCAGTTAGGGTTGCAGTATCCCAGTGAAGAAATTACATTGTTAAATAAGAACAGAGTGGTAACAATATCATTGGGTAAAATGTACCTATTAGTTTGCAAGTCAGTTCAAAGTAAGTAAATAATCTGTGTAACTCTTTCACCATTTTAAACTTTCTCAATTTATGAATAGCTCCAATGACTAAATAAGCCTCCATGTATTTGTGCAGATTTGCCTTTTACTCTTACATGATCAACCAATTATTAGAGGGTTTTCTACAATATTAAGCAAGTAATTACTTTGTCTTCTGAGTTTCTATGCACAAATTGTTACTCTTTTAAAATATCATCCATAGTGATGGGCGAATTTGTGCCGTTTTTCCCACGAAATTCACAAAATGGTGAAAAAATCGCAAAACAGCACCGGCATCTCATTTTTGACATTCGCCAGCGAATTTTTGCAGCCATTTCACGAATTTATTCGCCGGCGGGTAATCGCGCTAATTCGCACCTGCCAAATAAATTCGCACATCACCAATCATCCATTAAACTAGACCTTACACTTAGGCATTTGTGTGTTTCAATTGCACACTACAGATCTCTACATATTTCCTAAAATAAATTGGATTATCTGATAGCATTGTATTATCTGAAACTGGAAGCCAGACAGGCAATTAGATCTATTGCCTGCCAATGGTAGATTTCTGAGCTCTCTGCAAAAGGCAGAATCAGCTGAGAATTTATTTTTAGGCATAAACATTCAAAAGAGGAAGCAAATTAAAAGGCGAGGAACCTGAAATAAACCCAGAGCATGGTCTGTTCATTTTGCTGTGATGGATGTCATTGGATAGGCTTGAGACAATAGGTTATTTTATTTCATAAATAAAGGTGACATTAGCATTAAAGGATGAACATAGAGCAGTCTATCTTTTTAGATTTAGCCCCTGAAAACCAGTAAACCTGGATATGGATTTCCCTTGTTTCAATCTTGGAAGTATTGAGTGATCCCCAACCAGTAGCTCGTGAGCATCAGGTTGCTCCCCAACCCCTCGGATGTTGCTCCCAGTGGCCTCAAAGCAGGTGCTTATTTTTGAACTCCAGGCTTGAAGGCAAGTTTTGGTTGTATAAAAACCAGATGTCCTACCAAACAGAGGCTCCTGTAGGCTGCTAGTCCACATAGGGGCTACCAATAGTCAATCACAACACTTATTTGCTACTAGGCAGGAACATTTTTCATGCTTGTGTTGCTCCCCAACTCTTCTTACAACTGAATGTTGCTCACAGGTGGAAAAAGGTTGGGTACCCCTGCTGTAAGTAAATGCAAGTGCCCTGTGTAGAAACTGGATGAAACAGGGAATTGCAGGTGGAAATTTGGGTTCAGTATCCAAGATATACCTGATTCCTGCATGCAAGTAAATTATTTGATGAATTTAGCAAAGTGTAATATGCTCAAAACCGGTGTCACAAAACGGGGGGCTCTTCAACACGAGTCCCCTTATCAATGCCATTACCTTTAGGTGCTGGTGTGCCCGTCATAGTAAAAATCAGATTAGCCTGATATCACCCACCTTTTGGTGGGCGTTTGGGGGTAGAGCAACTTGTTTGGCTACCTTGGCATGTATGGCCAGCATAAGAATGCTGGATTTTTTTCTAGAAAAGGCTTTGCTGTAACAGAGATTTATATATACAAGTATGGGATTCTTTATCTGGAAACCTGTTATCGCGAAAGCTCCAAATTACTGAAAGATCATCTCCCATAGACACAATTTTATCCAAATAATCCAAGTTTTAAAAAATGATTTCCTTTTTCTCTGTAATAATAAAACAGTACTTTGTACTTGATCCCAACTAAGATTTAATTAATCCTTATAGGAAGCAAAACCAGCCTATTGGGTTTGTTTAATGTTTACTTAACTTTCTAGTAGCCTTAAGGTATGGAGATCCAAATTATGGAATGATCCATTATCTGGAAAACCCCAGGCCCTGAGTATTCTGAATAACAAGTCCTATACCTGTAGAAAGAATGCAATTTTAAAGGGGTGTTTCACTGTGATGAAGGCTGATGAGTCGAAACATGTAGTGCACAGTTTTCTGCAAATAAAAATATGATATGTTAACAACAAAGTGTGCTCTCCGGGTACTATCTATATCTACTTGGTGTTTCACCTTTAAGTTAACTTTAAGTATGTTATAGAATGGCTACATCATTTATTTTTTACAGTTTTTATAATGATTTGCCTTTTTCTTCATATTCTTTCAAGCATTCAAATGGGGGTCACTGAACACACCTAAAAATGCCCTGTAAGGCTACACATTCATTGTTATTGCTACTTGTTATTACTCATCTTTCTATTCCGGGCCTCTCCTGTTCATATTCTAGTCTCTTATTCAAATCAGTACATGGTTACTAGATTAATTTGGACCCTAGCAACCAGATTGCTAAACTTTCAAGCTGGAGAGCTGCTGAATGAAAAGCTAAATAAATAATTCAAAATCCACAAATAATAAAAAACAACACTTGCAAATTGTCTCAGAATATCACTCTCTACATTATACTAAAAGTTAACTCAAAGGTTATAAAGTAATACAGGTATGGGACCTGTTATCCAGAATTCTGAGGACCTGGGGTTTTCCAGATAATGGATCTTTCCGTAATTTGGGTCTTCATGCCTTAAGTCTACTAGAAATTCATTAAAACATTAAAGAACCCCAATAGGCTGGTTTTGCTTCCAATAAGGATTAATTATATCTTAGTTGGGATCAAGTACAAGCTACTGCTTTATTACAGAGAAAAAGGAAATCATTTTTAAAAATTTGGATTATTTGGATATCGGGTTTCCGGATAAGGGATCCTATACTTGTACGTGATGAACCTTACAAAGTAACATTATATATTTTTGGCTTTGGTTATCCACAACATGTCATTCTGTGCTTTAATATGTGCGCCCTGCATAAACTATATAGAAATGAATACTCGGAGACCTAGTTCAGCTTTTTGATAAATGTCATATTATCTGAAATGAATAGCAGTGTGTGCAGAATAGCAGCAGTAGCCACTGATTAGTAGTTGTCCAGCTGTTGTTGAACCCTAGTAAATCCTTGGAGCAGGGATCCCCAACCTATAGAACCCGTGAACAACATTCAAAAGTAAAAGGAGTTGGGGAGCAACATGCAGCATGAAAACTGTTCCCGGTGCCAAATAAGGGCTGTGATTGGCCATTTAGTAGCCTCTGTGTGGATTGTCAACCTACATTGAGGCTCTGTTTAGCAGTGCACCTGGTTTTTATGCAACTAAAACTTGCCTCCAAGCCTGTAATTCAAAAATAAGCACCTGCTTTGAGGCCACTGGGAGCAACATCCAAGGGGTTGGAGAGCAACTTGTTGCTCACGAGCTACTGGTTGGGGATCACTGCCTTGGAGTATAGTGCCATTGGTTTTCAGTAACAGATTGAGAGTGACAGGTCGTCTGTCTCTGATATACAGATAATTATTAGTCAATGCTGTTCTTGGATACATTTTGTTGATGATGATTGATAAGTGATATATAAAGCAAAGTGTGGCCTGTATGCCTTCAGTATGTATCAAATAGTCTGGCAGGTGTGGAGTTACACTGCAACATGTTGTTTAACCGAGACTAAATAAGGATCCCAGCAACATTCCCACTCTCAGAACTGCACAGCATTGCAGCATTAAATCTACATTATGAAGCCCGGTGTGTATTTGCCTGGTGATGGACTGTTCAGAACATAGCTCAGCAGAGAGCTCTTGGAGCATCCTTAATAAAGGGTTGATGAATATTTGACCTTCCTTTCAGACTGGGTCCAATCGCAAATATCTCAACCCTCCCTGGAGACACGTGTTCATTTAAATGCATCCTGCAGGTTTGTTCCTGGGATAAAAATGTTCAGATTATGAATTACCTATTTCCCAATACTCTTTCCTTACAGAGATGGATATGTTAATGTAAACATAATGCTCCCTCCTTTAACACCTGATTTACAGAAGGTAAAACCCGCACATTTCTACTGCTTTGTATGTAAGATTATACTCGATGTAATATTAAAATTATTATAAAATATTTTCATACCACTAGATTCTGTGCACATTGACATGTGTTCAATAACATTACCTTTCTATAAAGTCTCTGTGTTATGTATTATATTCCATAAACATATCTCTTTGTATATTAAAAATAGATACAGCTCTGCATGGTATTGGCTGTTTTTCAAGTTCACAGTTCAGAACCTACAGTAAGTGCAAACTACATCCTACTGGAACATATAATTTGTGTATATTGTGTATTGCGTATATTCTAGCTACATACTATGTATGCTACACAAAGATTTTAATGGGATGGTCACATAAACAATAACTTTTAGCATGCTATACATGTATTACCCTTACTTAGCACTTAGCAGTTATTCAGTTGGTATTAATTTTTTCATATATCTTAAATAAATCTTAGATTTCAAAAGGGGGTCATTGACCCCAGCAGCTAAAAAAACATTGAGGTGCTTTTTATGCCTTATCTTTCAATTTAGGCCCTTCCCTATTTATCCTTTATCTCTTATTCAAACCACTGTCTGGTTGCTAGGGTAAATTTGAACCCAGCAACCAGATAGCTGATGAACTCCAAACTGGAGAGATGCTAAATAAAAGATAAATAATGCAGAAAAAAAAACCACACACACAAAAATTGAAGACCACAGCAAGGAATATCACTGTCTACACAAACTATAAGCTCCATTAAAGGGGACCCACACCTTTTACACTAGTTGGTTTAGCTAATGTCTGACTAGTATTTTTTTCTCTTTAATATTATAGTATTTTATCAGTCTATACATATATATATATATATATATATATATATATATATATATATATATATATATATATATATATATATAAAACCATGAGTTGCAAGCTTAAATTTATTGTGTAACAAGCTGCTGCTTGAGTCTTCAACGTAAGCTTAAAGGGTATGTAATGACAAAAAAATAAAATCTTTAATGAAAAAGAAACCTATCTCCAATATACTTTAATTAAAAAATGTGTTCCGTTTTTATAAGAAACCTGACTATATGTAGTGAAATTCTCCCTTCATTTACTGCTGTGGATAGGAATTGTCAGATGGTCCCTAACTGCTGAGCAGGGAAACAATCATACTTATGAACAGCAGGGGGAGCCCCCTCCTTACTTACCAGCCATGCAGAACTCAAGCAGCTTTGTTTATGACGATCCCTAAGCAGCCCAGACCACACTGAGCATGAGCACAGTCTTGGTCTTGCAAAGATGTTTAACAAAGTTACAAGATGGTGACCCCCTGTAGCCAACTTTGAAAGCATAAATTATTTGTTTGATTAGGCTTGTGGTGCAGTAAGTTCATGTTTATATTTAGTATACAAAATACAGCATTTCTAACCTTATTCTATTTTAGACTTTGCATGCTCTTTAAAATACAACCCCGTCAAATTTTAGGAGGTAGGTTCTACAAAATGGAGAATTTCCTGAGAAATATATATATATATATATATATATATATATATATATATATATATATATATATTAAGAAATATATGTTCTAATAGCTAGAGAATAACAATGTATCCTATGGTGTAGGGGTTAGCACTCCTAGGGGGTTATTTACATAACTCCAAATACAAAAATCACGAATCATTTGTGATTTTTTTAAAAACAAATCACAAATTTTTTCGGAATTTATTAAACCCTGACGATGGAAAAGTCAGAATCTGAACATCCGGCATCTCAGACCTGTCGAGGTTGCATATCAGTCAATGGGAGAAGTCCCAATGATTTTTTGACGTGCTATTGGTTTCCTGCAATGCCCCCAGGGTTTTCTGATTTTTCAGGTGAAAATTATGAAAAAATCGTGACATTTGTGAAAATTGGATGATTTTTTTTCTCACAAAGCAAATTTTCGGGAAAATGTAATAATAAATAAGCGTAAAAAACCCAAGCGGATTTGATCGGAGTTTGTAGCAGAAAATATTGAGATAAATAACCCCCCAGCATACAATTTTTCAATGCTAAGGTCTAGGGTTCAATTCAGAATAATGTTGCTTCTTGCTTTTGCATATATGTTCATAAAAATGTATTTATGCACATTATTTTAGGACATTATTTTTTTAATTGCCTTTGAAATATATACATATAAGAAGCTAGATACTAGTGTGAGCAGTGTCAGCTTTCATAGGATATAGGCTGATGATTGGTCTGGCCCTTAATCTAATGTACCAAATAAAGCTGATCCAGACCCTAATTGTATATCCCAAAGTAAAGTACATAAAACTCAAACCACTTCATCAACAGATTCCCAACTCCCAAGGTTGCGTCTTGGCCTATGCTTTTAGACATTTTTACTGTGCTTGATACCATGTCCCTTTTCCCCCAGCATTCTTTGTGTTCATGGTCTATGCCACCCATGTTTCTTCTTCTTACCACTCTAACAGTATGATTATTTGTCTATGTGTGACTCTAACTAACAAATAACTGTTGGGTGATTGCCCCATTGTTAACTGCTTATGTGTATGTCTGGAGAGCTCAAGCTAACTGCACAGGACAGCAAATCTACCTTGCAAATGTGTACAATGTGGCCTTCATAAGTAATCAAATTGTATAGTATCCACATAACTGGCCTATATATTAACAACTGGAAAAGGCAAAGGTGAATTTGTGTTATAGGTGAAAACCCATAAGCTGCATAGGATATATTATAGAGGAGGTAATAGACAAGAAGACCTAAGTGCAGAAACATGACATACCCTATATGAGAAGGTGTGGGACCATAAGTTACTTTATATAGTCGAATGAGGGTGGTATTTGTATATCTGGGGATCTTGCAGAATGTACGTTGTATTTTCTTGTTGGTGCTATATAACATGCTCTGTTTTCTGTTGTAATGTGTACAGAGTATGTTATCTTAAATACAGTATATCTTCATATTTCCTTGTAAACTATGTTGACATTCTCTCTTTTGGCTGCAGGCAGTAATAAGGTTACTGTGGCACTTGGTACTGTGCCAGAAAGTCATTCAAAGTTTTGACCAGCATCCAACACCTAAAAATAGCAGATCTTAAACAGCAATGCAAATACATCAGTTCTCCTTATCTTTGCACAAAAGATGTGTGTGTCTCACAGTAAACTCATGTGTGTGTATGTTGGCATTCCCTTGGTCTGCTGGACTTTGGGTACCTCTGCTTTAATTTATTCTGACATTTTTATGTAATTTTTGTCCTTTTTAATTTAGTCTCATGATAACCATGTGTACAATAAAATAAATAACCATCTCTATGTTTGCTGTGAATATATTTTCCACTGCAACCTGCCAGTTTTCTCTAGGCCAGATCAAGCTCATGATTTCCGTTTGTCAACAGCTTTATTCACTGAAAGAATTGCTTTCCCCATCTTCATTTTAAAGCTAGACATAATCATAATTCTATGTGAGGCAGTCGAAAGCCATGGGGTGCTCAAGAAACTTGTGCTCAACTCACCATTCTTCCAATAACCATTTCCTTTCTAATTAGGAGAAGCTTGTAAGTAGTTAGCTGCTCCCAGGTCTTATGGCATGTGTTCCTACTGTAAGGCAAGCAAGGTTTCAAAACATAGGTTTGTTTGGACTAGATCAAGAGGAGCAGTACCAACAAGGCATAAATTAAATAATTGTCATGCAGATCAAGTTTGGTATGTGTGTAGAGATTAACAAGGCCACGCCATTTTATGGTGAATATTTGCAAATCAGTCATCTAGTGAACATTATTACATTTGAAAATGCAATTTTCTTTTCTTCTTTTCATTTCTATTGCACTTATATGCCTATGTAGTGTGGTAAATGGTAGGCAACGGTTGACTTGGGCTCCAGAAGAAGAAGCCTCAATGCTGGGGTCATGCTATGCCTTTATAGCATAGCATATATCTTCTCTGCCTATCCCCTAAATAAATGGCATTTTGGCACTTACATAATAGATATTCTAAGCCATGACTGTGCTAGAAATAAGTGTACTTCAACAATACAAACATCAGTGCCATTCGGCAGGCTTTAGAAACGGCAAATGGTCTGAAGAGAAATTTGCAAACACATTAAGGTATTGTGAATATCTCTCCAATGATAAGCAGGATAATTAAGTCACTTAAACCTTGTACAATGTTAGAATTCAGAATATCTTTTAGGCAAAAGTATGTCATTTGCATTTTGTAATAAAAGGAATAATATGCACTCACAGATCACCCATGGGCTTTAAAGCACCAATAATTCACATTTATAGTGCAAGCAGTGTAGAGATTTGTGGCACCCACGCTGAGGTTAAATAAATTTAGTATTAAATAAGTAAAAAGGTCTTTATTCACAAGGTCAACAGAGTAATTTAAAGTAAATGGTAAATAAAGCCATTACACTTTTAGCATGTGTCTGGCAGTCGAATCAAGAGAGGAAAGGAGGCTGAAATATATAAAGGCACCACATATTAACTTAATATATGACACAGCAGAGCAATAAACCTAGCCCAAGGGTTTAATTCTGTTTCCTATTCTAATTTTATCTCCAGTTAAACCAAGAAACTCCACACACAACAAAATTAAAATAAAAAGCATATGTACAACCGTTGGCGACATGAACAACACAGCCCTAAACCACTGCACTGTAATGGTACATGTAACTTACATTGTTTTATGCATGTTTATATTTATTTAGCTCTACTAAGTATGAAATTATATTAATTTTACATAGTACCAGTGTACAAACAAAATCTGGTGTACAAACAATACAATAATTAAAAATAAATACGCACAGTAATACAAATATACATAATATCCAAGTTTGTAAAGTACATGAAAAAAGGAACAAGTTAAGGATGTCCCCTATCATAGATCTTACAATCTGTTGTAGGTGTGAGAGTTCCTTACAAGCTGAATTAAGAGTAAAAAGTACTGCTGATCACAACTGCTGGGCCACTTGTACATGAGTGCTAAGATCAGACCAAATACAACATTAGTGGTCCAGAAGGTAGGACCTGCATTTAGAGAAGGATGTGGGTGTTGTGAAAAGACAGTAGGTCAGAGAGGAACAGAGGAGACAACCAGTAATATATGGAGACACAAGTACAGAGTTGTGGTCAGGTGAGGAGCATTGAAGAGCTTTGAAACATAGGGAATGAAGAAGTATCCTGTAGTCTGCATAAGGCTGTATTAGTTGAGTGTGCAGGTCATAAGGCAAAGTGCCTACAGTCCATCAAATGATGGGGTTGAAGAATATTGGCGATATGAGAGGAAAAGGGGTGACGTTTAGAGACTAACAATAAAAGGAAAACAAAGCATTAGCTAGAGAGAAAAACACATGCCTGTTTGAAAGACGAGAGAGAAGTTCCAAGAGATAGAGTTGAATATAAGTGTATGAGCGGCATAATTAAGCTTTAGGACAAATGGAGCAACTTGTACTATAAGTGGAGAAGAAGAAGATAGGAAACATCATATTCAGTTAGTCAAAAGGATCAAAAGAGAAGGTGAAGTAGCTGTAGTCTGTTGATGTCAATTGCCTAATGCCTGTGGGGAGAATAATATTTGACACTGTCTGATTTGGCCATGCATATTCTTCCTTCCTCTTCTTACTTCCTTCTAACCCTGGGAGGAGACTTTCTCCAAGCCCTGAATGGAATCTGCAAAATGATGACTTCACTGTAAAAAACAGCTGCCATTTTGGGGAAGCTATATTAGCTCCGACCAATAAAACATAGGTTACACCCCTTCATTGCTAAATACAAACCTTCTCAACATAGCCACACAACTTGTACCTTTGTACATTGCATGTATTCATTTTCAGTAGGCTTCTCAATATCCTATTTAGTATGCTTTTGCAAATGAATACTGATAACCACATGTCCGCTCACTAGACTGACTCTTGCTATCGTGACCTCACACAGAAAATATCCATAAAGTTCAGATTTCACTTAGATGCCATTTTTTGAAGTTGACCATACACTGGCCAATAAAAGCTTCCAAGTCAGCTCCTACAGACAGATCCAGCAGATGTCCATGTTATTCAAAGCACTGCTTCTCTTGGCTACATCAGCGTCAAAGACATTAAAGACCTAATTTATTTCTGAACAACATTGAAAGTACTTAATGACTTTTGAACAACACATAAAATGAATCCTTCCATAGCTCCAGCTGACCTGCAAATAATTGCCAGTCTTTTAGCCACTACTCTCTTGACTAAAATGAAGGGGTTAAAATAATATAAAACTTGATTAAAAATATAACGGTCCATAAACCTGCGTGAGAGATAAGTACCTAATGGCTGTGTAACTGTATTAAGAAAAGGTTTTAATTATTGGTAGAGACTAGCATTATGAGACATTTAATGCTCTTGTCAGTACGTTTTGCAAGTTTTATGGGACCTGTGTGTGCAGACAGTTGATTCAGTGGAGAATTATTGAATAAAACTAATGGTGTATAACCAAATAGATGTAAATTCAATCCACCTTCAACACTAGATAGTAGATATAAATTTAGAGTCAGGCATTGAGGGATAAGGCTTTGCCTTTGAGTTTTAGTTAATTAGAATTCAAATATGTGGGCATTCATTACTGTGGGCACATATTTCTTTCTTTACAGATATGTATTGTTACATATTAGTGGGGCTGTCATATTGCTTATTGCTAAGTTATATTTATTTTGGATTATAAACTCAATTGAACAGGGACCTCTTCAGAGGCGTAACGATAGAGGAAGCAGACCCTGTGGCTGCAGGGGGGCCCAGGAGGTCTAGGAGTCCCATGAGGATCTAATTCATATACAGTTTCAATAAATATTGGTAAAAGAAGTCCACCTCTAAACATTTTAGGTGTCTGAAAAATAATTTGCGGTGGGGCCCAGTAATATCTAATTATGCAACTGGTCCTCTTTACTTCTAATATCAATTATTGGTTGTATTTTTGTATCTTATCTTTATGTTCAATAAAAGCTAGCAGGCTAACCTTAAAAAGGGAGCTAAATCGGACCCACCTCACTCACCACCTAAGGGGCAATAAGGACCCAGGTCAAAGCTTTATTAAATGCTGATAAACAGCAGAAATTAAATCAAATAAAATGAATAGAAACAGGTATAAACCATAAATTAAATCATATATCCCTACATTGGCTTGCCAATAGAAAACCACCAATGGAGGCCAGCATGTTTAAATCCTTCCTTGTCCGAGAACATCAACCAACCTTAACACACACCTTCAAAACTAGGGCCTAAGATCCATATCCCTAGCAAGCATTAATGCCAACTATATCCCTCACCACAGATCATCGGAAATAATGGCAGCAAATCTGGTGTTCGCATGGTGTAAAATTACACACTTAAATTCACAAATTTCGTTTTACACAGCATAATAAATATGTCCCTATAAGAAATACAGTATTCCTTGCCTTATTTATGTTTAACCTGTAGTAGCTCCTCTAAATCCTAAACATGTCAATATACCATAACCCGTGGGTGCCAATGTCCTCATCTCATTTAGACACCCACTTTTAAAGGAATTGTTCAGTGTAAAAAATAAAAACTGGGTAAATAAAAACTGTGCAAAAAAAAAATGTTTGTAATATAGTTAGTTAGTCAAAAATGTAATGCATAAAGACTGGAGTGACTGGATGTGTAACATAATAGCCAGAACACTACTTCCTGCTTTGCTGCTCTCTTGGTTTCCACTGATTTGTTACCAGGCAGTAACCAATCAGTGACTTGAGTGGGTGCGACATGGGTCATAACTGTTGCTTTTTAATCTGAACTTCGTGCTGAGGATCAATTGCAAACTCACTGAACAGTTATGTCCCAAGTGGCCCCCCTTAAAGTCACTGACTAACTCAGAGTTAGAGAGCTGAAAAGTTTGGTTCTGGCTATTATGTTAGACATCAAGTCACTCCAGCCTGTATACATTACATTTTTGGCTAACTAACTATATTAGAAACATTTTCTATTTTGCACGGCCTATCTATTTACCCAGTTTTTATTTTTAAACTGAACTGTCCCTTTAATGTATATTTTGCCAGTAGCCCATGAATATTTGATTTGAAGAAACATAATCAATATTTGCTACACCTGTGGAATAATCTGTTAATCACTGATCTGCCAAAAATCCTACCATACTTACAGCACTTTAAGGTTTATTCAATGTAACTCTATATATCAATAGTTTTATATGTTGATACCATGTAAGATAGAGTAAGTTCTTGTGGCCGGCATTCACATGGAATTCTCTTCCTGAAAGCAATTGAGGGAATACAGAGTTATGGAAGATAGTTCATAGGACAAGTTGATCCAGGGACTAGTCCGATCGCCTTTTTGGAGTCAGGAAGGATTTTTTTCCAACTCTGAGGCAAATTGGAGACGCTTCATGGTTTTTTTTTTACTTACTCTGGATCAACTGGCAGTTAGGGAGGTAAAAAAAAAAAAAGTTAAAACGTTGAACTTGATGGACGTGTGTCTTTTTTCAACCTTTATAAACAATGGGTTTACACACGGGATTTGGTGTATTTCAGTGTTGCTGTTTTTACACACCTTGTAAATGTCCTTAAATGTTTTGGCAATCATTTTGTGTGTATGTATAATGATGCCTATAGACCTTTTAAATACAAGAAAAAGTGGCCATAATACAAGACTAAATTCTCACCAATACTACTTATGGTAGATATATTGCAGATTGTCATGTCCACACTGACATGCATTTATAGGGGTAACCACCCTGTGAAACCATGCATGTTAAAATATTAGTAAGAGGTGGATGGTAAAGCAAACGTTTAGAACTTTAGACAAGGAACATAAAAGCACTATCCAGGATTGGTAATAGCTATGGAGGGTTACTCCCTGTGCAGGGTGGCATCTACTACCAACTGACCTTTTAATATAAGTAACAGCCTAGTTAATGCCTGCATTTCAAAATTATATAAAAGAACAGTTTATTGGCTTTCAAACAAAATACCAAGGCACATTGCATTAACACAGAAGCACAACTGACATAGCTCCAAATGTTGTGAATGGCAAATTAATAGCTTAACGATTTCTGCTGTACCATACCAGCACTTCAACATAGCTGAAGATTAACATGCCATATAGAGAAGCATTTCTATTTCTACTTCTACATCATTTCTGTTATTGAGCCAGACAATGGCATTTGCATGTAAATTGGACTTGGATCATCATGGAATAAAAAGGTTTCCCAATCTAACCAGCCTGTGAGAAATCATGTGCAAAGCAAATACCACGAGTCTTGAATAAAAGATGAAAGATTACATGTAATGCTTGATTACTGATAAAGTAATGTCCAAATTGAATCAGTATAAATGAGCATTTTCAATGCTTTCAGTTGAGTTACACTATGGGGCACATTTACTAAGCTCGAGTGAAGGATTCAAAGTAAAAAAAACTTTGAATTTCGACGTTTATTTTTGGGTACTTCGACCTTCGACTACGACTTCGAATCAAACGATTCAAACTAAATCATTCGACTATTCGATAGTCGAAGTACTGTCTCTTTAAAAAAAACTTTGACTACCTACGGCGGCACTTTAAACCTACCGAGCTACAATGTTAGCATATGGACCTTCCCCATAAGCTTTCTAAGCTTTTTTTGATCTAAGGAAAATCCTTTGATCAATGGATTAAAATCCTTTGAATCGTTCGGTTCGAAGGATTTAATCGTTCGATCGTACGATTTCTCCTTCGATCATTAGATCAAAGTATTTGCAGTAAATCCTTTGACTTCGATATTCGGATGGAGATAAAAATTTGATAAAAAACATGCTCATACAACAAGTGATTAGGAAGGAAGGAATTCTTTACCCCTCAGAGGCAAATTGGAGAGGCTTCAGATGGGGTTTTTTGCCTTCCTCTGGATCAACTGGCAGTTAGGCAGATTAAAAAAAAACTAAAAGGTTGAACTTGATGGACGTGTGTCTTTTTTCAACATTACTTACTATGTTACTATGATATCATGCAATATCAAATCAAACTTCTACCATGAGCTTTAACATAATGTTGAAAGTAAGGTCTAATTTCATTGAATATTACTAATGGGTCTGGTGCACATTCCCAAATTCCTACATATATATAAGCAAGTAAGTTAAAGGGGTTGTTCACCTGTAAGTTAACTTTTAGTATGCTATAAAATGGCTAATTCTAAACAACGTTTTAATTGTCCTTCATTTTTTATAGTTTTTTACTTATTTGCATTTTTCTTCTGACACTTTTCAACATTCAAATTTGGGTCACTGACCCCATCTAAAAAAACAAATGCTCTATAACGCTACAAATATATTGTTATTGCTACATTTTATTACTCTTTATCTTTCTAATCAGGCTTCTCCTTCCCGTCTCCCAGTCTCTCATTCAAATCAATGTATGGTTGCTAGGGTAATTTGGACCCTAGCAACCAGATTGCTGAAATTGCAAACTGGAGAGCTGCTGAATAAAAAGCTTAATAACACTTAAAAAACACAAATAATAAAAAAATGAAAACCAAAGTAAAAACTAACAACCAAAATTGATCGTATTTTTGGCAGGAAATCACTCTAAGGGCTCTTACTCACTGGCGTTCTGACCTGCGCTCCCCTGCATTCCGTTTTTTGGCGTTCAGCCGCAGGGGAGCGCAGGAATAGATGCGTGTCATTATTTCAAATAGGGCTGTACTCACTCAGACGCGTGTAGGCGCCGAACGCAGGAAAAATGCAGCATGTTGCGTCTCAACCTGCGTTCGGCGCCTACACGCGTCTGAGTGAGTACAGCCCCATTTGAAATAATGACATGCGTCTATTCCTGCGCTCCCCTGCGGCTGAACCCCAAAAAACGGAATGCAGGGGAGAGCAGGTCAGAACGCCAGTGAGTAAGAGCCCTTAGTGCTAGAGTTTTCAGACAAAACCATCCAAAAAAAACTTGAACATCATGAAGGCTATTAAAATCTTCAGATGGTTCAAGGGACCTCTGCCAATGACTTCTACAAGATCTCGACAGGATTTAGATACTGTATTTTCAGATTCTGGCTATTTCCAGGGTCGGGTACCCCAGATGTATTTTTGACCAAAAAAATAACCTCAAAAACTTAAATTTCCATGGAAAACACAACTCAATCCTTAATAAATCTGGCCGCAACAGTAAACAACCCCTTTAACACGAAGGGGGTTATTTATGTTCTGCCAAAAACTCTGATTACATCCGCACAAGTTTTTTTCTGCTTATTTATTAGATTTTCCCAAAAATGTGGTTTGTGGGACAGAATCCTAATTTCAAATTTTTTTCAGATTTTCCACCTGAAAACTCCAATTTTGTAACATGTTGCGTCTCAACCTGCGTTCGGCGCCTATATGCGCCTATGTGAATACAGCCCCATTGAAAAAAACTGAATGCGTCTACTCCTGCGCTCCCCTGCGACTGAATTCATAAAAATGGAACGCAGGGGAGTGCAGCTTCAAATGCTCATCTGTAAGAGCCCTAATAAAGTTACAGAGCTCCCCTCGGTTACACAAAAGCAAGTTTTTTTCATGCCTTCAAAGTCATGAGCAATTAAAGGGGAGTTATATATATGTATATAAATAAATATACATCCATGTACTCCCCACAACATGATCACAAGATGCAACTGCACATATTGCTCATCAGTCATTTCATACAGTTGAAATTATGCTGAAAAACTGTTTAACTGTGTATTGTGCCATTTGTTTTCACTTTGTATTTTCTCTCTCGTAGCAAATATAGCAAAAATATGTGCGTTGTAAAAATAGCTTCTTTTGGTTGTAAGTTATTCAGTATCCCTTTCTATTTTTTCCTGTAAAATAGCCCATCACTTCATAGTGGGGCCAGACATACAATATCCACTTGGTTCCTTAAGGGGTTTATTGACAAACTGTGCATAGGAATATGATCCAAGAGGAAAATGTAGAACCGATGAAGGCATGACAATCTTCATTATGTCTCCATGGACATTTATCAAGTATTTCAATTTGAACTGATACATGCTGATTAAAACTTAGGACTTGAATTTAAATTGTTTACCTGATAGGAAAATCTTGAAACTGTTTGACTGGTTCAATTAAAATCGTGTAATTGCCCAGAAACATGCGATTAACGTATACTCTTCATAAGGATCGGAAATCTCTTGCCTAAAATGTTATTGTGGATCCAGGTTTGATTTTTTTTTTCTAAATATCTTTGCTTTATCGGATATTTTGAGGTGGGTCGCCTGCACAATCAAACTCCATAAGAAGCTCGAGGACCCTTATTAATCAGAAGCTTTGATGATTTTATGCCATTAAATATTGGTTTATTATTTAAAGTGGACCTGTCACCTACACATAAAAAGCTGCATAATGAAAGTCCTTTGCAAATTAAATATGGAACCCCAAAATGTTTTTTCATTAAAACATCCATACCTGTTATAAAGGTGTTTAAATATCTAAACTATCAAATATTACCTGCCCCGCCTCTATGCCCGTGGCATAGAGGAGGGGCAGTCAATTATTTTCACTTTCCATTCAGCACTTCCTACATTTCACTGCTCTCCTCACATTCCCCCTTCCCTCCTCAGGCTCTATAATTGTATAGGGCACTGCACATGGACATTAGGTCCCCCATTCTGGTGCATACATGAGATTTTGGGGTGATACATAATTTCCCTTAATAACCGTGTCCACAAAATGGCAGCTGTCTGCTTGCTGTGATTATTTAATTCCAAGACAGAAGGAAACAAAATGTAAATAACAAATACAGTGTAAGTAAAGTTTATTTTGCTCAACAAACATGATAGAAAAGAATTTGAAATTATTTATTAGGGTCACAGGTCCTCTTTAATGCCCCATTCATAATAATTTTGAATCCTTATTTTGAATTAAAAATAATAATTATAGATTATGTGAAATGCTTCACATTAACAATTAGTATGAAATGTAAAACGTTTTGACTTCATTTCAAATACAGATAATTAACACCACTTGCTGTATACATGTCTGTGTAAATAGTGTCTTGTTGCAAAAGGCTGCTGAATCATTTCAAATACATATCAAACATATGCAAATAAAGTTTTGTTTCCATTTTTTACATTCACTTTTTACTAAGCATTAGACAAACTGCCACCAAAGGTAGGTTCAACAGGTGATACACATCCTGGTATGTTTTTACATTATACACCCTCAGATATAGAGATTGCTAAAGCTAGAGCAAAATTTTGCTGCTCTCTATTCACTTGCATGGAATTTTTAGGTTCATATATTCACCCATCGATAAATATGCCCCTAAAATTCCCATACAATGCTTGGATATCTTGAAGATTGCTATATTCATTGAATGAGGGTGTGCACACTTTTTGCTGGAGGGCCTGGAGAGGGACTGGGGACTCAAAGGGGGGTTGCACCTGGGGTGGGTGGCCATGAGTGGGGATCCTGTGGCCTAATCCCAGGTGGGCCTTGGACCCTCAAGTCCTACACTGCTTACTATCTTTAGGAGAGTTGAGCACTGTTTGGTGCTCAGTTGCAGATCCAGGCCCTTCCTTAAGGTACCTAAGTCATATGGAGAAAAAGTTGACCTCAGTTCTTTATATAGGCTTTTTCATAGAGATTCAGAAGGATAGTAAATGAAAAACTAATTATTATGTTTGTATATGCACACATGCATACTCACTGTGTCTAATGCTGGCATGATATAGTGATCTATTGTCTATAATGCACAGTTTTTGCAAGGTCCTCAGAAAAATGACAGAATAAAAATAATTAAGAATAATTCAATTGAGATTGGAGAGTGGAACCACAGAGCTTTCTAGTGGTTTTATAGTAATGTCAGTCCTTCCAATGTATATCCAACACCCCAACATTCTCTAACTCTAGTTTAAATAGGGCATATAACTTCCAGCAATTACATTGGAAAAAGTAATACTGTTCCTTTAAGCTACCAGAGCCTAAAACACAGCAATGGACTGTGATTTTCACTCTGTACCAATAGTACAGATGGTAGAACAAAGCAAAGGCCTAGCAAAGTGCCAAATAATCTAAATTTTATAGAGAACGGCTGTTTTTTTGCTGCAGATCTTCTTCCAAATAGCCAGTAAGCTCTGTGAATATTAAGCTCATTTATTTGAAACTGGCTCACTCACTTTACAGATTTGTATGGCAGTGTCAGGGCCTCAATGTGTGACGTTAGCGGAGGGTTAGCCACATATATAAAATGCTACTTAACGGACCATTCCCCTTCATCTTGTGTAAAAGGAAAGCTGTGTTTTATAATGCCCAGCACAGCTGACAGCAGCCATGAAGTTTCACTATTTGCTATGAGAGTTCATATATCGCTTGCAAAGGAAAGTCATTTTATCAGATCCCACTGGGGCAATTTGGATGGATTTGTCGAAAGTAGCAGGTGTTAGATCAAGCTGGCGGGACATTGCACATGGGTAGTTTAACCATAGCAAGAGTTGATATATAATGGATCTCCACCTCCATGATAATTGGCTGTGAAAAATAGATGGTTACAGCTCTTTTGCTGCAAGGAAAAAAGAACTAAATGGAAGAGATGGTATATACATAAACACAACATGTATAGTCATGGTCAACATTTGAACCTTTGCATGTTTTTCAAATGATGAACCATATCTGCCAGAACAAACGTGAAAAAATGCTAAATCGTATTTCACACAGAACAGTATGTGGAGGTGGAACAGAAAATTGTGGACAATTGTGGAAAGTCCATCTTCAGAGACCTTGAAATTCCTCTGTCCAATCTTTGCAATGTTAGCAAAATTTCCAGGCCCATTTCACTGTGGCCATTCTCCTTCAGATTCAAGCTGACCTTCATATACCAAGTACAGTATATCCAGTTCAATTTACACCATACCAACTCACAGAGTGAGCAACAGGGAGCTCTGCGTAGGTGATTCAGGAAGACTCAAAAGTTGACAATAAAACATAAGACAGCATGACTGAAGTTCAACAAAACAAGCCAAAAACCTTCTGTCAGAATGTCTTGTGGACAGATGAAATAAATGAAACAAATGAAGCCTGTAAAGAAAAGATTTGCCATTTAAACATGGAAGGAGTATGCTGATGCTTTAGGATTGCTGTATTACCCAAGGAACTAAGGGGACCCATTTAATGTTGTTTGTGCTTTTCAGAAAGAACAATCTTACATGCACGAGTTTACTAATCACATACTAAAGTGAAAAGCACAAGCAATCTTAAATGGGCCCCTTAGTGTCTTGAGTCTATGAATAGCATCATAAAATCAGGAGATTTTGGAGCCCAGTATTAAATCCAGGGTCAGAGAATCAAGGGTTGATCACCAAGGAATGGTTAAAGGCAAATTGCTAGTGCTAGCAGGGCTCATTTATAAAAAAAAATGGGCAAATTTGCACTTGGGCAGTAACCTAATAGCAACCAATCAGCAATTGCTTTTTCCCAGCCAGTTACAAGTGGAACAAGTCTGTGCTGTTCTAAATCAGCCAGCAATTAGTCAAGATCTAAATACTATTGAACCCTTATAGATATATCTGAAAACCTAGATTTGAAGACGTCCTTCAAATCCAAGAGATCTGGAGCAGATTACAAAAGAAGAGCAGTCCGAGCTGTCCATGAAGGAAGTATATTCATGAGTATAGGCTGCACTTCATTTCAGTTATTTTTTCTAAAGGGCTTGCTATGAAATTTTAAATCTAGAGTGTAAAAACATATTTTTTTTTAAATCTGAAAGGATTCAGGAGTTAAGGAGTTTTGGATGTAAAAACAAAGTTTTGTATTCTTAAAAGTGAGTAAGGAATTTTGCAGTAGATCTATTTATTTTACAGTTGTTTCTTTGTTATATAAATAGTGCAAACATTTAAATATTTATGTCTACAGTTGTAATAGTTATGACCGGGTCATGTTGTTTACAGATTACAAATTATATGTCCTACTTTTTACAGTGAAATACACAGAAAACTATATTCAGTCTTACGGACAGATAACTCTAAACTAAAAGGTTTATTTTGAATAGATAGATAAATAGATAGATACATAGATACATAGATGATAGATAGATAGATAGATAGATAGATAGATAGATAGATAGATGATAGATAGATGATAGATAGATAGATAGATAGATAGATGATAGATAGATGATAGATAGATAGATAGATAGATAGATAGATAGATAGATAGATAGATAGATAGATAGATAGATAAATAGATAGATACATAGATACATAGATGATAGATAGATAGATAGATAGATAGATAGATAGATAGATAGATAGATGATAGATAGATAGATAGATAGATAGATGATAGATAGATAGATAGATAGATAGATAGATAGATAGATAGATGATAGATAGATGATAGATAGATAGATAGATAGATAGATAGATAGATAGATAGATAGATAGATAGATGCTAGATAGATAGATGAATAATACATAGAGTAGCTAGATGATAGGTGGATAATAGAAAGATAGATAGAAGGCTTTTAATTTAAAAAAAATATTTAATTGCGAATTCATGAGATTGAATACTGGGTGACTCCCAGATTCACTCAATTATTCACCAGGTAACTAGTTCAGGTGCTATAATAAATTAGTCCTTAAAACTTAACATTTAATTGTTATCATTAAAAACCGCACTCACAGAATAAGAACAAACACACATGAAAGAATCTCTGAGGCCGAAGTTTGAATGCCGCAGAGATACAGGGCTGTGCCCTTAAAAAACATATAAACTCATTAAAACCACATGGATTGGTGATAAGTAGGGGTAGGCACTTTCGTTTAGCTTGGCTCCCACTGGAGCGTGCATACAAAGTGAAAGAATATCCAAATAACCGCTCATTAGTAGAGGTCAAGTCAACTGTTAACTTTTTACAGTTGCTCCAATAATGCCTAAATTGGTTGAAAGTGCAACCTCAAAAAGTGCCCACTCTAGACCGCTACCTCCCGCACCTCCCTTCCGTTTTGTTTAGGTAATCCCCAGATTTTCTACCTGGCTACGTAGGGAGCGGATGGGAGCTGGTCTCCCACCGTCCACCTATGCACACCCAGGTTTTTAATTTATAACGAAATTCGTGTTTTTTATTGTATTCTAAAATTCTTTTTGTTTTACCTATGAAACTTTGATGCAGAGTTCTTACTAGCAACACAAGAGAGATGCAGTGTATGTTTATATTTCAAAAAACCAAAACAGCAATTTTAGTAGCAATTTTGCACTACCTTAAACTTGTGAGGGTTCTCTATAATTGCGATGAGCGAAACTGTCTTGTGTTGCAGAAAAATTTGTAAACATATAAAAAAATGCATTGATCAAAGCCAAAGATTTATCACGGGTGAAAATTCGAAGTAAAAAATACTTCGAAATTCGACCATCAAATTAAAATACTTTGAATTTGAATATCAAATTCAGACTTTTTTCATCGAATTTGTGTATTCAAACTATTTTAACGTACGATCGAACGATTTTACTTCGACTTCAAAAAACGTAGAAAAATGCTGTAGAAGGTCCCCATAGGCTAACATAGCACTTTGGCAGGTTTAATTTGGCGAAGTATTGAAACTAAAGTTTTTTTAAAGAGACAGTACTTCGATTATCGAATCTTCGAATATTCAAACTATTTTACTTCGAATCGAATCCGAAGTAAATTTGAAGTCGAAATATGCTATTCGATGGTTGAAGTATCCAAAAAATTACTTTGAATTTCGAATTTTTTTACTTCGAAAATTCCCTCGAATTCACTTCGACCCTTGATTAATCTGTCCCATAATCTATGCTATAACAACTGTTCAATGCAATGCTGAGTTGCCATCTGTTAATGTGTAGCACCTACAGGAAGCAAAACAAATCTTTTGACAACTGCATCTGATTTTAGAGAAATCATGAACACAAGCTCAAGTAGCTTACTCTTTACTCTACTCCCTTTGCTTGAATATGTTGGTGTTCTGTTCTATTCTAGTTCAGAGTGTGTTTGGAAGCCACCAACATTCCGTTACTGGAACAATTCCTAGCTTGATGTGATTTCTTCAACCTTCTAGTAAAACCCAATTCTGTACTCTCAGTGATTATAAATGTTGCTTAATATAAATATTGTAATAACTGATAAGATCAGTAATCCAGGAAGTGGCATAGAAATAATTTAAATCCAAAAGTCTAGTTCTTTAAGATACTTTAATTTCACTAAACCCACACAATTTTTTTAAGGCACAGTATTGCATATTTGCTCTTTTCATTCATTATTCTGTATATAAAAGCTGTGAAAGTGACCCAACCCGACTCTCTCTGGATCATGTTAATGCATTGATTTAGTAATTAGCATCTGTTTTCATTCATGTCTTGCGGGAGTCTTCATCAGGCTACAATTTCCTGCTGAATTTGGAAAAAAACATACAATAGCTGACAAGAAAAAATACAAAGCAGAGAATGCTAAATGGTTTAACCTTTAATTAGAGAAGCCAAGCATAGAGGAAAATACTGAAAGTACTGTGCTGTGTGATTTTTCTGCATACATCTTATATATTTGTGTTGTAAATTGTTGCATTTGTAATAGGTCCTGTACATTTTCTTGTTGTAGTTTTTTATCATAGTTCTCCTCATTGTAATGCATCAAAGTATTACAATGGTAGTGTGAATGTTGTATTTTTGTTGTGTTAGAGTATGTGCTCCTTTTCCTACAAGAATCTTCTTCCACCATAAAATTAAGAGGACAGGAGGTTGGGATCCCATTCTTACATTGCTTGGTTGAAAGCCTGGCTATTAACACCTCATTCAAGGTATGCACCCCTTTTTTCAACCATAATTTCAACCTCCCTTTACTGCCTTACTAGCCTAGTCAAGTCTCCCTACCTTAAACTGAGTGTTCAGATGACCCAAATTGACAATGTTTCACTATAACATAATTAATGTATTCTCTGACTAAGCCTTCATAATCACTTCTAAATTACACTGTTAACACCACTGCAAATAATTCACTTTAGAATGGAACTGCTTTCTGGCAGGCTGTTGTTTCTCCTACTCAATGTAACTGAATGTGTCACAGTGGGACCTGGATTTTACTATTGAGTGCTGTTCTTAGGTCTACTAGGGAGCTGTTACCTTGTGTTAAGGAGCTGCTATCTGGTTACCTTCCCATTGTTCTTTTGTTTGGCTGCTGGGGGGGTGGAAAGGGAGGGGGGATGATATCACTCAAAATTGCAGTACAGCAGTAAAGAGTGACTGAAGTTTATCAGAGCACAAGCCACATGACTGGGGGCAGCTGGGAAACTGACAATATGTCTAGCCCCATGACAGATTTCAAAATTAAATATTAAAAAATCATTTTGCTCTTTTACGAAACGGATTTCAGTGCATAATTCTGCTGGAGCAGCACTATTAACTGATATGTTTTTATGTTTTGGGGGAAAAAACAAGACAGTATCCCTTTAACAAGGAAGGTGGGCAATAGAGCAGCAGAGAACAGTAGCATAAGTCCATCAGGATAACTGACCTACACCAACTTTGAAAGCCTCCAGTGTATCAGAAGATTAGTGCAAGTGCAGTACAATAAGCAGACAAGGGTTTGAAACCCAGCAAGTCCATTACATTGTTCTGCTGAGACAGTCATACAATTTTCCTTTTAATAGATCTGCTCAGATCCAAAAAATGTCATGGGAGCCATTTACAATGCCCCACACTGTGGGGTAAATTTATCAAAGAGTGACGTTCCGCCACTAGAGTGAAATTCCGCAGCTCTCAATTCATTTCTATGGGATTTTGAAAGGCGTATTTATCAAGGGGTGAAAGTGAAAGTTCACCCTTTGATAAATACGCCTATAAAAATCCCATAGAAATGAATGGAGAGTGGCGGAATTTCACTCTAGTGTTGGAACTTCACTATTAACTTCACTCTTTGATAAATATACCCCTGTATGTACAGTACAAAGAAAACGCCTCATAAGGGTTGGAAGAAAAATTTTGGTCCCACAGTCAATAATACAGCCACCATGAACAAACTACACAGAATTAAATAAAGCCATATGTATGACTATTTTCTGGGTGTACAAAAATAAACCCCCCCAGGCTAAATGATCTGCTATTATAGCAGTAATGTGGCCCATTATACCACTGGCAGGTTTATTGGATCAAAGCAGCCTCATTAAATGCTGCATATTTCTATGCTTTATGTATTTTTCTTGGTGTCAATAACCAATAAGATTTTTAGTAATCTTCTTCATTAGATTATCAGCCTAGGTGCCCTTCAGGCTACATGCATGGATAAATGTTCTGCCAAATCAGTTCGAAATAACACCAGTGGGTGAATTGTTTGGTCTGTGTGGCCATCGTAATAGTAAATGGTTCCAGTTACTTGCAGTGACAATATGAGATGATTTGAAGTGCACACTGACATACTGATAATGAATCCTTCCATAGATTTGCCTATTTCTAGCATGATGTAATCCCCACAAACTTTGCTCATTAAATACCTTTACAAAGTATGGCACTTTTGTTAAATATTTCCTCTCATTGTTCCCTATGTTCCCGCGTATTGTTGCAGTTCTTGTGTCTGCTGTCTTTCAGTCTATGTTTAATCTATATTGTGTTCATCTACTTAAAGTCCTACAGTATTTTAGCCACTTTATCCCCTTCTCATTATTTTCTCTAACTGTGTTAAATCATCCTCTAAAGAGCATTTTGAGAAAAGCTGCACTCCTTCTCTTATTCCCCCTATATAAATCCTCATCTGAAGATATCAATTTAAATTTTTCTTTTTTTTGATCCTACCACAATATCAGATTTTATTTTTACCCTTGATACATGGATAAACATACGTAATTCCTACATTTCCTAGTTCGTTCATGTTCTCTCTCTCTTGAAATGAATATGATTTAGCTGCTATCATTATAAGAGTTAACTGTAATCTAAGGGATAGAATAGTCTTTTTATATCTGCAGTAAATCTATGGGTTCAGTGTTGTACATGGTTCTGAATTTTATTATGCTATTTTTTCTTATTATTTTGCTAACCCCTCTCTATACATGGATATTCTTTGTATTCCCATTACACATGATATAAAGTTGGATATATCTATTACAAATTTTATAATTTGATGAATGGAGGTTGGTCTAAACGCAGGCATGCCAATATTGTATGGCACAATGCAGAATGGGTAGACCCTGGTTGATTTAATTACATTATAATAAGTTAAAAAAAGACACATGAAGGTGCAAGTGCATTTTTTCATTAATTTAAAAATATTTGCCATTGTTTTTCAGTTAAACCTATATTTTTACTTTTTGTGTCAGTAGCTGTCTAATCTAAAACTAGGCACCTAATGCTGACAGGCAATCACTCTTCCTGGTTGTTAATTCAGTTAACATTTTTGACTACTGCCTCTGTTTCTGTTTACAGTATTCACACATTTAGACTCATACAAAATGCTAATGGGGTACCAGCACTGTGTCACTGAATGTAGTACATCTTAGAGTGGATCTGATAGGTTTCCCTGTCTCCTGCTCTGTTCTGCCTGCCCTATGCTCCCTGTGTGTGCCATACTCTGCCTGCCCTATGCTCCCTGTGTGTGCCATACTCTGCCTGCCCTATGTTCCCTGTGTGTGCCATATTCTGCCTGCCCTATACTCCCTGTTTGTGCCTTACTCTGCCTGGATCTGATAGGTTTCCTGTCTCCTGCTCTGTTCTGCTTGCCCTATGCTCCCTGTGTGTGCCATACTCTGTCTGCCCTATGCGCCTTGTGTGTGTTGTACTCTGCCTGCCCCATGCTCCCTATGTGTGCCCTACTCTGCGCACCCTACAGGAAATTGGTATTTCTGTAAATATACAGTATGGGCTGCCAGCCATCACATTTAAGAATGGTCCTTAGGTTCAGCCATCAGCAAATAACAGTCTCTTGACAAATGTATAATGCCATCACTGCTGCCTTGATTCAGTTTTAAAGATCCCCAACCACCCATTTCAAATTCTAGATCCAATTCAGACCGATACATCCTCTTATGTTGATTTTTAAAGTACAGTATCTTTAGACCCCAACCCTACCTACTATTTCTTAGGAATGCCTTTGAAATGTAATGTTATTGGTATCCTCTTGTGCTGTGGATACCCTTTATGCTTGCCCTTTCTTGCTTGAAGGAAACAAAACGTATTTGTTCCTTAGAAGCATGGTGGGAGAGCAAGCATTTAGTAATTCTTCAGTACAGACCTTCAACCTAGACAAGACAGGGAATACTTAGAATAATAAGAGCCTTGTAAAGTATAATAAATTGGAACAGAGTCATGGTACAAGCCCATGCAAAACTGCTGTTATGCCATGTGGTGGAGGAATGTCTTTACACACATAAGACATGGAGGTTATATTGTGACAATTTGGCAAAAAGGAACTTTTTCTTTCCCTTTTATTTGCAGGTTGTTGTTCTGCTAGAGAGTTCAGTAACGTGTACTGCCTCTACTGAAGTACAACATGGAATTGTGCATTTCCCATACACAATTATCTAAGACACACTATTTTCTGTTGACCAATGATCTCACAGAAATATATATATAGATAATAGCAATGCATTATTTGTATTGTTTGTGCTGAAAACCATGTAGTATACCTGGATACACGTTATCAGGTGACATGTGCTGCATTATGATTTATGAAAAAATTTTTCTTAAGGTTAGGCACATAAATGCTGAGATGTGATGTGCAACACAGCTAAAGTAAGCATGTTTAAAAGGGATCATTCAACTGTTATTATAAATAAGCTAGCTGTGATTTTGAAGCCTTACATGTTCAAGGTCACCCCCTTATCCACACATTGCACCCAGCTCTGCATTCTTTTAATAAGCCTGACTTTAAATGTTTTCCTGCTAGAATCTTAATCAGTTTGACTTTTGTTCTAGATAGAAGATTCTGCCAGCTGCTTGCTACATGGTGTGGTTCACTCTAATTAAAAGTCAGAGAAAAACCATTAAAAATACCCCAAACCCACTGGCCTCGGAACACCACCAGAAATTGCTGCCTAGGAGGTGTGAGACTCCATAACCAGCACAGTAACAAATTCACAACTCCGAAACCTGCTACTGGTCCAGTGTGTACATTCTATTTCTATATACCAAGCTCCCTTACAGTACCTTAACAGTGATTGTTCTTTGGCTTTGTAAAAGTGACATTTCTTGACCTTTCAGACCCCATCCAATTTTTGCTGTGTAATAACGATTGATAGAAAGGATTTCAACTAAATATCACACATTTCCATAAAAATGTCCCAGCAATCTTTCAGTTAAAAGGTACAATTAACTGTAGCCTGGATAGGTCTTGCAAATTACTTTATTTTGTAAGGTTATTTTACCATAGTATTCTAATCTTATTGCTAACGGCAGAGTGAAATAATTTAATTTGTTTTAATATTTGGGTAAGTTCAGCCATGTTGGAGCTCATTGTTTTGGGTTCCAGCGTCAGCTAATTATGTTTTTTTCTGGTTGCAGCAATAAGTTTAGGTGAGCAGCATTTCTGGAGGTGCTTATCCCACTGGAGACGTTTATTTTTACAAGTTATCTCAACTGCAGTTAATGCTGTTCTATTCATCTATTCTGGCATCCCCTAAAGTGCTAGCCATCTAAGTGTGCCATAATTTACTGAGGGGAAACTGTTTCCTTACTCTGGGTATTTTCCCACCAGTATAACTGGCCAGTAGATGTCATTGCTCTGCTCTGTAAAAGGGGAAGCCGGCATGTTCTGCTTCATTTTTGGGATTCCTCCTTCCTGGAAAGTGGAGGCAGGTTAGAGCCTGGGCAGAGCTAGACCCAGTAAAGCTAGAGAGATAGGCTGAAGTTAGCTAGTGAGCAGCCTGAAACAACACTGATGAGATTAGAAGGAGTCCTGGGTGTACCATCCATAGAGTAGGGATTCAAGTGTACAAACTTAGGGTAGACTTAGACTGACCTATACTAGATATATGTAGACTTAGACCAATGTTCTACGTAAAGGGTCTGATACTTGGGACGGGACGCTTTTGAATTGATTAACTCCACTGTTCAATTATTGACTCCCAATGGGTAAAGCACTGGCTGTGTTTTTTGTACGTGAGTAATTGCTGAATATTTGTACTGTGACTTTCCTCCTGGAGGTTGTCTATATTCCTGTAAACTAAAACTAAAACACAGTTCTTCCATTTCACTGGGCTACATAAGCATAGTATTGTAGTATCAGTATCCTTATATTAGCTTGCTAAAAAGGCATACAACCTAACAGCTTTTGTAGTTATAAAACCTTTTTTTCTGATCTGCTGTATATGTAATGAAGCACACTGCCCAGTATTTATCTGTGAACGTTACTACCACTCCTAGCAAAATCTCAGTGGTGCTATACAATAGTAAAATGGTTTGTAGGTCTCTCATTGTCTTTCCAATAACTAAATGATGATCATCATTCACCCTAAACACGCCTTTTAATTTATGTGATAATTTGCTCATTAAAATGCAAAGCAAAATCCCAGGAATCTTGAACTCTTTAGAGAAAGAGAAAAGTAAATTGCTAATTCTATGTAAAATGTCTAGAAGAATGGGTTGTAATTAACCCCGGATGATATTGTGACTTCTCTTTAACCCAACAGAGATGTCACTAAACACAGGGCTAACTCATTTAGTTTAATAAAATCTTAACAAAACCATTGTATTATTGGATGTTGTTATAGATCACTAATTTCCTTGGCTGCAATTAAAAACTCAAATATCACTCACGGTGTGATTAGTGCTGGATTGTAACGGCATAACATTTTCTAGTAATTTTGCCTTGGCATCAATAAAGTGCTATGATTTATGCTTGAACGTTATAATGATGGGAGAGGCAATTTAGTTAACATTCAATAAACTGAACTGCTATTTTCACCAGTCACCTGTACAATTGTTTCACTCTTGTCTCAATAATCCCTGTAACTGTTCATAGTTATTATACAATAAGCCCTGATAGGCTACTGTTTGAAGGGTAATACTTTTAAGGTATATCAGATAACACACTAGATAATTAATTTTCTGATTCACAATGGTTAGAAGAGTGGTTGAGTGCTTGCAGCATGCCATTAAAATAAGACTTTCTGGATTGTTAGCACTGATATCCTACCTAGGACTACAAAAATGATGTTCATCTTTATCCCCTTGCCTGCATTTAGAAAATATTATATCTATATAATTGCCCAGCCTCCATGGGGAGGAACAGTTGTACTGGGCCCCATGTTTTTTAAGCTTTAAGGGGGGTACACCCATGCTGCACTTCCCAGATTAGCTGGGACCCCTTTGAGTTACCGACAGGACCGGATTTCCCAGGCAGGTGCCCGTAGTCCTAGTGCCTGCAAGCACTACCCCCCACACACGTGCGAGCACACGCGCGCTTGCGCCGGAGCACTGGGGAGCCCACAATATTCTGATGCCACAAGGAGCCAAATAGCACCAAAATAGAGCTGAAGCCGCCGCAAGGAGCCAAAAGCCACCGAATGGAGCTGAAGCCACCAAAAGGAGCTGAAGAAGAGGAGAAGCCACTGGTAGGAGCTGAAGTTGCTTCATGGAGCAAAGAAGAGGACCTTTAAAGGTAAATTCCAACGAACACCAATAGTTTATTTTTATTTTTTAAACTCGTTGTGCTGATGTCTGTGATGGCCTTTTTACTATGGTATGGGGTGGGAGGGAACTGGGGTGAGGCTTGGGGCCATGCAGGGACCAGGATATAAGGGGCCTGAAGGCTCAGCCAGGAATAGCGGACCAAGGAGGAAACACCAGTCCAACACAGTTCAAGGTAACGACAAGGATGAGGCAGAAGAATAGTCAAGTCCAGGCAGGTGGGTCAACGCAGGTAGAGAAGGTTCAAAGACGATTAAACAGGCCGAGGTCAAACACAGGAATTAGTAGTAATAATCCATAAAGCGCACACAAGAACACACAAGGTATAACCTATATCAGGGCAATGTCTGTGGTGTTCTGGTGCCTTAAATAGGCCTCATTTGGTGCCAAACGAATGTGATGACGTCATGACACTGGCGTCACGATGCTATGTCCATTCTGATGCTGGCATCACAACGATTTGTCTATTCCGACGCAGGCGTCCGATCAAGCAGCGTGGATTTCCTGGGCGCCGCCATCTTGGGAAGGCAGGAGGAAGCGGAAGAATCGGCGGTAGCAGCCCTGGAGCGGCGGAGGTAAGTATACCTTACACAGGAGGCCCAAAAAATGTTGTTGTACATTGGCTGCCCTGATCATGGGTCTATGATTGATAAATGTGCAAGACACCTATAATCCTGCAGTCAACAAAGCACAAAGAGAGGCATTCATATCTATGTGTAAAATAAGGCATATTAAACTGTTTATTGTACTTAACATGCATGAAAAACACATTCCACATATCTCCTTAAAGGGCTGCATGTGGGCAATTCTCCATTGCAAGAAACATATCACCTATTTCATACACTGATATAAAGGCAATGATAACATATACATCAGCTGTTCCCCCATGTAAAGTGTTCATATAAGGGTCATGGTAAAAAAAGAATATCTAAAATTTTAATTTTTTGAATGGTGGCAGGTGACTACAGAGCAATGCAGAAAATGCTAGAAGGAAAGAATGGCTTTCTATAAACACCAACATTTGTCTCAAATATTTATAATATTTATATTTATAATAACCCATTGACTATAATCACCATACAGTATAAGGAAGCAGTATTTTACCTGCTTTGGGAAGTCTGTCCTCTTTTCTCCTTGAAACATAATGTCCCTATTCTTTTCCTTATTGCCACCTGTAAATCTTATATCATAATTCAATACCTTGAAAGTATAACAATAGCAAAAGAACCTCTTAAAGCTGAAATATGTGTTCTTTTACGTCAAGCTTTTTAGGCTACTGAATAACTTGAATAATAAACCAAATAAGCCTGCATATTTTACATCAGAAGTCAGAAGTTTATGATCACATAGAGCACTGGCCAGCAGCAGTTTGCAATAACCTTACTCAGAGAGTCCAAGAACAAAATCCTTTTTTGAAGAGAAAAATGTGAACAATTAGACAGAGCGATAAGAATGTAGAATGAAATCCTCTAATAGATGCATTGTTAAATGTGAGCAATGACCCACGGTTGCATTATGTAACACCGTATTTAATGATACAGATTCCGGTTTCTCTAGATTTCTCATGTGCATAAGAAATATAGACCAATATAGAAATATAATATGAAATTAATTAGGAGAAATGTAACAGTGCTATTTTAGAATAATGGCTATAAAGTACTCAATGATCATCTCCTCATATTCCAATATCAACTCTGACTGAAATACTTGTTAACTATAGATGAATTTATAAAAATATGAATTTTATTGAGAGCTATGTAATGAAGTTATTATGTAAGCTACATAGAAATGCATTATAGAAGTATGGGAGGGGCAGATGTATGATATAAGGAAATTTGTTGTATTACCATATATAAGTGATGATAAGATAATAATTACAGCCAGCTCTATAATTCTTTACTAGTCAATAAATTTATATACTAATAACCAGGTCTCCACAGCAAATGAGTGGCCCAGACTACAGTCAGGAAAACTGCCTGTTAGGGAGAGAGACTGCAGAATCCACAGCATCTTCAGAACTAGCCCCAGGATTTCAAATTTAGTTACATTTATTGAAAAAAAGGGTTGCTCTTTTCAAACCACATAAATAAATTTAGGATTTAGTAGATGGCTGTTGTGATGTGATGGATTTATGGCCTGTTTGTATAGGTAAGTTTCCCTTTTCATCACTCCGAGTGCTCTGACATTACCATAAAACTATTTTCCTTGCTGCTCCGCTGGGTTAGCCGCTCTGATTTATATCCCCTCCTCTCTGTCGTACTAAAGATATGTATTATTGGCCCTAATGCTGCAATAAATTGCTTGCAACTTAACACTGAGATGACATTTATTTCAGAGGCATATTGCAAGATATGGCCCAATAATTTAGCTCTGGTTGATGGGGCTCAAAAGGAAAAACAAAGCAGCATAGAAGGTTCATTCTGTTCACATAAATACTTGCAAGCTGCTCGCTAGTCATCTCCATATGAAGGTGGACAAAGAAAATACTCCTTAACAATATAAATAACCCACTGTGTTGACAGTTACATATACAATCTACATATACAAGTTCCATATAGCAGTTAATATGCAAATGGGAAATATATATGTATAAATCTATATTTGCAGAAGAAAGCGACACTCACAGGAAGTTTTTGATGCAAAATATTCGTGTATTTATTCCACTCAACGTTTCGATCCCTCACAGGGATCTTCGTCAGGAGATTACAAACAAAATTTATGTATAAATCTAGATATATACTGTATGGCTGTAAGTTTCTAAGAACTTAATGATAATCGATTTTCCACACACAACTTAGGTAGTGTTCATTTATGTAGTTGCTGGTTCAAATCCTTCAAATCATTGAAGTGTCATTTGTAGTGAAAAAGGGGAATGTTGGCTACTCATTACTATTCAGCTTGAGCTCATACAAAGGTTTTTTTGGAACTCAAAGTATGTTTGAGTCAATCTTTCATGTTTGTAATTCAGAGCCCAGAGAGACATGAAAAGTATGGTGCAGAATAATTATACAACTGAACACATACAGGCTTTTTCGGTCTGGCTAGAGAACCTGGATGTATAACCTTGATGCTTCAAAATCTAGAATGGAACTTGACGGGTGATTTTGGGGTCTGCTCTTTGTCCTCGACTGACCTCTTTCACCAAACAAACTTTAGTGCTCTGCATTGTGTGTTGCATTTTCTCATTGTCAGGGAGCCGGGAGCTCCCTCCAGGGAGGTAGTCAGGATCAAGGAGGAAGCCCTCTTGAGGGTGCAAGGTCGCGGTATCCAAAGGGTTAAGCAAGATACAAGGTCAAATCCAGGCAAGAGTTCAATGGCAGGCAGATCAGGATCAAATGTCAAGAGTCCAGGCAGGGGGTCAAAACCAAGGCAGGAGCAGGAATCAGGATTCAGGAGTCAGGAATTAGGAATCCAGGAACTCAGGTTCAGGGTAGCAAAACCTATTCTTGGGCGCCCTTCTAGCGTCCTGGGCGCCCTTTTATAGTTGAATCTGGCGCAATGGTAATGTCACTGGCGTCCTTACTCCGGCGTGCTTGCGCCGGCGTGTTTGCGCATGCGTGTTTTACGCATGCATCGGCGTTGTGGTGCTGGCGTCCCAGCGTCCACGTGGGTCGACTGGGCTCCGCCATTTTGGATTCTTCGAGGCCGGGAGCAGACGCGTTTCTTCATGCTCCCGGCGGCCTTGACACTCATCATCTATAACCCCCTCTGTTGTGTTATTATCCACTTGCAACATTAGTTCCTAATCTGTGCCCTCCAAACCTGAGAATGGAAGATCAACCTGCAGTCCATTTAGGGTGAAATATAGAACAAATATATATTTCCTCTCCTAGATTCTACTACTAAGCCCAACCTGAAGATGACTGATGAAGATGACATTTGCAATGAGCAATTTGCTGACATGGATGTTTCTGAAACTAGAATAGAATTATTTATGCTTAAATATAACACAGCACTACAATATTTGTTTTTTTACTATGTTGGACCACAAAGGAGTTGCATAAAAACTGCAACTTGTGGCATGTAGCATATTTTACTTCTTTTTAATATTTGACTATTGACTGGTAATCCAGAATGCTTGGAACCTGGGGTTTTACAGATTTTTCATAATTTGGATCTCCAGTCTACTAAAAAAAATCTAAACATTAAATCAACCCTTTAGGATTTTGTTTGCCACCAATATCGATTGATTATATCTTAAGCTCCCCATAGACGCAAAGATTTCTCTTACCGATTTTAGGGAAGCCCGACCAATCCTTCAAAAATTATCGTGTGGTTAGTGGGATTCGAACGATCATACATGTTACAATTTTTAGGCCGACATCTGTCAGAAAATTGATCGGCCAGGTCAAAAAATCTTTGTCAGTCCCAGTGCAATCTCTCTATGTTTGCAGGGCCAAGCTGGCAGCTCCCCTTTGTTTTCCTGGCAAATTGGTCTTTTTAGTTGATGGTAAATTCGTACGATCGCACGATCGTTCCGAGAAGATCGTGGTCTCACGAGCAGGATCTGATCTTTTAAAAATCTCAACATCTATGGCCAGCTTTAGTTGGGATCAAGTACAATGTACTGTTTTAGTATTTAGAGAATAAGGAAATGTTTTTAAAATTTTGAAAGATTTGATTAAAACAGAGTCTAAGGGGTATATTTATCAAAGAGTGAAGTTAATAGTGAAGTTCCGCCACTAGAGTGAAATTCCGCCACTTCCCATTCATTTCTATGGGGTTTTTAAAGGCGTACTTATCAAAGGGTGAAATTTCACTTTCACCGATTGATAAATACGCCTTTCAAGATCCCATAGAAATTAATGGAGAGCTGAGGAATTTCACTCTAGTGGCGGAACTTCACTCTTTGATAAATTTACCCCTAAGGGAGGTGAGCTTCCCATTACTTGGAGCTTTCTGGAGAACATGTTTCTGGATAATGGATCCCATACATGAACAAGAGTTTGTTTTACAATACAGGTATGGGACCTGTTATCCAGAATGCTCGGGACCTGGGGTTTTCCGGAGAATGGAACTTTCCGTAATTTGGGTCTTCATGCCTTAAGTCTACTAGAAATTCATTTAAAAATTAAATAAACCCAATAAGCTGGTTTTGCTTCCAATAAGATTTAATTATATCTTAGTTGGTATCAAGTACAAGCTACTGTTTTATTATTACAGAGAAAAAGGAAATCATTTTTAAAAATTTGGATTATTTGGATAAAATGGAGTCTATGGGAGACAGCCATTCTGTAATTTGGAGCTTTCTGGATATCGGGTTTCCGGATAAGGGATCCTATACCTGTAATATATATATATATATATCAGTGTGTTATCATGGTTGATAAACAGCTGTTGCTTTCTCTTCCCAATTGTGGCATTGGGTGCCCAGTTTTGCGTGGGTGCACAAAGTGGGATGAGGGGTGCTGACAATGCACTTGTCATGTACAGGATCAATCACAATGATTTTATTACATATCCTAAGTAAAATATACAATGACTGCTATAGTCAATAGTTAACAACAAAGAATTATGTGCCTAAACTCCTCTTGAACTCCAAAAGTTGATAATTATGTTGCATAAAACAGAAACAAATGGGAGAGCCTAAGAGGCCTCCAAAATCTTTGCCTGAACTTCTCTAGAAAGATGTTCGTCATCAAAATTGCACAGATTCTCCTAGCCTTCCTAATGACATTAGTCTAATAGGAAAATGCTTAGACAAGAGCGTTGCATAAGCAGTGTGTTCTCAAGCCATCCATCAAATTCCAATCCTTGCTCTCACTAGATAATTCTGAGCGCTTCAGGCAACTCAAATAACTGGAACCTGTGTCATGTTTCTGAAATAATTTTATCCAAGTAAGATTTTTATTATTGCGACAGTTGCAATATGTTTGAAATCGTTGCACAGATGATAGAACGCAAATATTAGGGGTGATTAATGGTTGTAGAACATTTTATGAGTTTTTCAGAGAAATTGCTCTCATGTACAGCAACGGAACAACTTCCCAGGGACTACTGTGAATATTGCTTCATAAGGAAAGAGTTTGATCAGTATTCTATGCATATTCCTCTGTGTTACAGACACGCGTTTTTGCATCATTGGGTCACCCTGCACTGCAAAACACATACACATTGTTACTCTGTGGGGCCGATTCACGAAGGGTCGAATTTCGAAGTTAAAAATACTTCGAAATTCGACCCTCGAATTGAAATCCTTCGACTTCGAATATCGAAGTCGAAGGATTTAGCGCTAATCCTGCGATGGAACGATCGAAGGATATTTCGTTCGATCGAACGATTAAATCCTTCTAATCGAACGATTCGAAGGATTTTAATCAAACGATCGAAGGAAAATCCTTCGATCAAAAAAAGCTTAGCAAGCCTATGGGGACCTTCCCCATAGGCTAACATTGACTTCGGTAGCTTTTATCTGCCGAAGTAGGGGGTCGAAGTTTTTTTTAAAGGGCAAGTACTTCGACTATCGAATGGTCGAATAGTCGAACGATTTTTACTTCGAATCGTTCGATTTCGTTCGACTTCGATCGAATTCGATCGAATTTAACCAATTCGATGGTCGAAGTACCCAAAAAATACTTCGAAATTCGAAGTATTTTTCATTCGAACCCTTCACTCGAGCTGAGTGAATCGGCCCCCTAGTGTTACACAAATACATTGTTTATTGGGTTCCACCTATGCTTGCATTTCTCTGCTATCTTTTATTATATGTATACACTGTTATACATAATCAGTTATGTTACATATATCCAAAGGAGCCCATTTGCTTAGGGGTTTGGCAATACAGCTTGCAGTCTACTACAACACCCTAGTTTCCTATTAAAATTCAGTATTTGACTACCTAACCTCAGTGTTTTGAGAGCTCTTCCTGGGCTCTGGAGTCGAACTTATGACATTCAATAGTTAGAATACATGGCAACACAAAACTTGGGTTTGAACTCCTGTCACCCACTTCATTTACCCAGTATTCAGCTCCATGTTGTTTAAGGTCATGTGGCAAAAGCTTTACTGAAATGAATATAACATAAATATAACCCTACCTATATACATTTTCATATTCCACTGTCCAATGAAAGTTTCTAGCTCGTACTCATACTTATTTGTTCTCTATTCAGTATTACGGCTGCAATAGTAAGCAGGGGTTGTGTATTTGATTGGATGTTCAAAGTTGAATCTCTTGCTGTCTTTGCTGTCTTGCAAAAAATGTGGATTCGCTGGTTAATTTTCGCAAATTTATATCACTACTCCTATGTTTAACAGTGCTGGTTTGATTTGTGGGGGGAGGACAGATTGGATTCGGCACATAGGTCCTCCATCCCGTCACCTACCCATCACCTGACTTGCTTGTCTTTCAGATGTACAAGCACCTGTTAGTGCAGTCCTCTCCTATGGCAGACCTTGAGCCAGATTTTGATCCACTGTTTGGTGCAGAGCTCAGTCATACCCTGAGTGCAAGTACTTTTTTAAATAAGTACTAAATGTGGGACTATGCAAGTACTAAATTAAGGGGCAGATTCATTAAGGGTCGAATTTCGAAGTTAAAAATACTTCGAAATTCGACCCTCGAATTGAAATCCTTCGACTTCGAATATCGAAGTCGAAGGATTTAGCGCTAAACATTCGATGGAACGATCGAAGGATTTTTCATTCGATCGAACGATTCGAACGATTTTAATCAAACGATCGAAGGAAAATCCTTCGATCAAAAAAAGCTTAGCAAGCCTATGGGGACCTTCCCCATAGGCTAACATTGACTTCGGTAGGTTTTATCTGCCGAACTAGGGGGTCGAAGTTTTTTTTAAAGGGTAAGTACTTCGACTATCGAATGGTCGAATAGTCGAACGATTTTTACTTCGAATCGTTCGATTTCGTTCGACTTCGATCAAATTCGAACGAATTTAACCAATTCGATGGTCGAAGTACCCAAAAAAAACTTTGAAATTCGAAGTTTTTTTCATTCGAATTCTTCACTCGAAGTTAGTGAATCTGCCCCTAAGTGTTTCTGGATGTTCCATAAGTTTTTGTGTGCACTGGTATCATAATTTGCATGCACGCCCACAAGGGAAATTGCCTTTAACATGCATACTGAGCTACAATTACTCCTAGGCCACCAGACTTTATCGTCTGTGTTTTTCAGTGCAACTTTGATTACGTTTGATGTTTAAAAAGCTCCATCTTTTGCAAGAGTTAAACATGTGTTTCCATACATGGAATTACATTATATAA
Organism: Xenopus petersii; assembly: GCA_038501925.1. Lineage (NCBI taxonomy): Eukaryota > Metazoa > Chordata > Amphibia > Anura > Pipidae > Xenopus > Xenopus petersii. Next base: position 109,779,245 of record CM076678.1, on the reverse strand, counting down.
CTGTACAAACATAATAGTCATGAGAAGATACTCTGTAATTTTTAAAACTTTTCTTTTCATTTTGTTAATGTTGCATCAGTGGCTGAATATGGAGTTTTTTCTTGCTTCCAACAAACTTTTTTTTTTGGCAGCTGATTTAAAGTATAACTGACAAAGTAATTTTTTACAGAAAATATGTGGTCTCTTAAAGTTTTCTCGATTATGTAAGCTCAAGTTCTAACTGGTCTCGAGCTTTTAAAGTTTGCTTTTAGTAGCTGTTTAGTGCCCCCTGGCCCAGTTTGCAGAAGTGCAGTACAAATAAGTTAGTGCTGCCGGGTAGCTAGTGACACAAGGAACCAGCCTGACTATTTGGGAGACATTCTGTGTGAAAGGAAATTAACAACAAAGGTTCTTTTCTTGGTTTCTCTCATGTTCTGAGCTCATACAGGGATAAGAGCCTCTCACCATGACAAATGACGCATGCTGGGACATAGAATATCTTGTGTTTTTTTTCCTATTTCAGTTTGCTTTTTACCAGCTTCTTAAGGGAACTGTTGAAAGCTTTTTATATTATTGACAAAAAAGCCAAACAGGAGGCTTTGTTTAACCTTTTCTCTTTTCGTGTTCAATTGATCCACTTCTCGGTCGGTTGATTGGAAGAAAACCTAATGCATTTCTTTTTTGCATCAGGGGAAAAAAATAGATGGATGGACTGCCCATTTATCAGCCGCATGAGGCCTAGTGGATTATTCCTTTTCTGCTAGAAGTGATATTAATTCAGTACAAGGGAGGGGGGCAAAAATAGAAGTAGACGGAAGATATAAGGGTAAATAAAATGAACGTAAGATATATAAATGATATGGAAAAAAGAACAGAATTATAATGCAATGTCATAATGATGAACAGAACAGAGGTCATTATGATAGTTACAGGATGACAGGTTAAGACATAAGGGGTCAGTTATGACTGCAAGTGCAAACTGCAATTTCAGGAAGCAATTTACCATGTTTTTTCCATACAATGCAGAATTTTTTTCCCAGAATTGTGTGTACACATTTTGACAAATTGAACCCAAGCTGCAGTGAAAATTGGGATTGTGCTCTGCATTTATATGATGTTTAAAAGCAAATCTCCTGAGCTGATTGCCACTGCTGCAATAAGAACTTTGGACCTATGTTCATGGTGCCAATAGCTCCAAGGATCCCCTGCCTCAATACTGTAGGTGCATTTTTGTAACATTTATCAGACTGAGAGGACACACTGACACTTGATGCAAATACAGGAAGTACCAGGATTGTGTTGGGACACTTTAACAAACATTAATTAATAGTGTCAATACTCACAACAATTACACTGATTTATTGCAACTGTGTTTGTAAATGGAGTTACAGATGAAACCATCGGGATTTCACATTTTGTTGCACCATGTAATTTTGTGTTATTTTTTAGTGCAAAGTCTTGCCTCTAGATGGTGCTTAGTCCAATGGTCTTAGTCCATCAGAACTTAATTACAATGTAATTCTCCTACCGCACACCTGAAGTTCATCAATCCTGCAGTTGGTGGTGCGTTCCTTCCGTTGACCCGGCCGGGTCCCTTAGCAACCAATGTGTATAAGAAACGGATCCGACACACACTGATTAATGCAGTCGAGGAATATCCCCTTTTATTCAGCCACCAAACATCAACGTTTCAGGGGGGAACAACCACCCTTCATCAGGATACAATTATTTGTGCAGTAACGCATTTAAACCCAACTTCCCACGCCTTCTTTTCCCATCATGCAACTTGCCACAAAAATTAACCCTTATGTGGAATACAGGAAATTCAACCTATATATAACATACAATGAAACAATCAATTTTGATAAGACAGGTTACAAAATGATCTTTTTCTATCTTAAAGTGTCCAAGTGAAATAATTATTATATATAAAAATGTAGTATCAAAAACATTTAAAAAAAAAATCCACATACATTAAACACCATATTGTAAAAATCCATGTGTTGTATAAATATTATAATACCTTACTGCCCTTGGGATTTTCTAATAACCCTTAATATCAAAGCACTGCGTATCTTGACAGCGCTATATAAATAAATGATGATTAGGGATGTAGCGAACGTCGGAAAAAAAATTCGCGAACATATTCGCAAACTTGCGCAAAAATGCGAGCGGTTCGCGAACGGTTCGCGAACCCCATAGACTTCAATGGGAAGGTGAACTTTAACATCTAAAAAAGACATTTCTGTCCAGAAAAATGATTTTAAAGTTGTTTAAAGGGTGCAACGACCTGGACAGTGGCATGCCAGAGGGGGATCAAGGGCAAAAATGTATCTGAAAAATCTGCCTGTGTGTGCTTGGAAGAGATAGTGTAGGGGGAGAGCTGTTAGTGATTTCAGGGACAGATGATAGTAAGTTTGCTGGCTAGTAATCTGCTTGATACTGCTCTGTATTGGAGGGACAGAAGTCTGCAGGGATTTGAGGGACATTTTAGCTTAGGTAGCTTTGCTGGCTAGTAATCTACTGTTCTCTTTAAACAACTGCCATACGTTGACCTTGTAGGCATTGTTTGCCCAGTTTTTTTGGACGCAGCCACTGAAGCACAGTTGCCAGAAAAAATATGCCATATAAATGCTGAAAATAGTAATTTTTCGCCATACGTTGACCTTGTAGACATTGTTTGCCCAGTTTTTTTGGACGCAGCCACTGAAGCACAGTTGCCAGAAAAAATATGCCATATAAATGCTGAAAATAGTAATTTTTCGCCATACGTTGACCTTGTAGACATTGTTTGCCCAGTTTTTTTGGACGCAGCCACTGAAGCACAGTTGCCAGAAAAAATATGCCATATAAATGCTGAAAATAGTCATTTTTTGCCATACGTTGACCTTGTAGGCATTGTTTGCCCAGTTTTTTTGGTCGCAGCCACTGAAGCACAGTTGCCAGAAAAAATATGCCATATAAATGCTGAAAATAGTCATTTTTTTGCCATATACGTTGAGTCAACGTATGGCAAAAAATGACTATTTTCAGCATTTATATGGCATATTTTTTCTGGCCTCTGTGCTTCAGTGGCTGCGGCCAAAAAAACTGGGCAAACAATGCCTACAAGGTCAACGTCGTTGACCTTGTAGGCATTGTTTGCCCAGTTTTTTTGGCCGCAGCCACTGAAGCACAGAGGCCAGAAAAAATATGCCATATAAATGCTGAAAATAGTCATTTTTTTGGTCGCAGCCACTGAAGCACAGTTGCCAGAAAAATTATGCCATATAAATGCTGAAAATATAAATTTTTTTGGATGCAGCCACTGAAGCACAGAGGCCAGAAAAATTATGCCATATAAATGCAGAAAATATGCATTTTTTTGGTCGCAGCCACCGAAGCACAGTTGCCAGAAAAATTATGCCATATAAATGCTGAAAATATAAATTTTTTTGGTTGCAGCCACTGAAGCACAGAGGCCAGAAAAATTATGCCATATAAATGCAGAAAATATGCATTTTTTTGGTCGCAGCCACTGAAGCACAGTTGCCAGAAAAATTATGCCATATAAATGCTGAAAATATAAATTTTTTTGGTTGCAGCCACTGAAGCACAGAGGCCAGAAAAATTATGCCATATAAATGCAGAAAATATGCATTTTTTTGGTCGCAGCCACTGAAGCACAGAGGCCAGAAAAATTATGCCATATAAATGCAGAAAATATGCATTTTTTTGGACGCAGCCACTGAAGCACAGTTGCCAGAAAAAATATGCCATATAAATGCTGAAAATAGTCATTTTTTGCCATACGTTGACCTTGTAGACATTGTTTGCCCAGTTTTTTTGGTTGCAGCCACTGAAGCACAGAGGCCAGAAAAAATTAAACCAGTAGGGTTTGCACCCTAGTTTGTAACGGTGGCGGAGGGAGGAGGACGCTAAAGGACAGCTGTGTGTGGAGTCATGAGGCTTGAAGAGAAGGACAGCTGCATAGAAGTCAGAACAAGTCTTCCGGCGTGCAGTAACCCTCCGAGATCCACCCCTCATTCATTTTAATAAAGGTCAGGTAATCGACACTTTTGTGACCTAGGCGAGTTCTCTTCTCAGTTACAATCCCTCCTGCTGCACTGAAGGTCCTTTCTGAGAGCACACTTGAGGCTGGGCAAGACAAGAGGTTCATGGCAAATTGTGACAGCTCTGGCCACAGATCAAGACTGCGCACCCAGTAGTCCAGGGGTTCATCGCTCCTCAGAGTGTCGATATCTGCAGTTAATGCCAGGTAGTCCGCTACCTGCCGGTCGAGGCGTTCTTTGAGGGTGGATCCAGAAGGGTTGTGGCGCTGCCTTGGACAGAAAAACATTTGCATGTCTGACGTTACAGACCGGCCAAAGGGCTTTGTCCTTGCAGGTGTGCTCGTGGCAGGATTACTGGCACCTCTGCCCCTGGAATGTTGATGAGTTCCTGAAGTGACATCACCCTTAAAAGCATTGTACAACATGTTTTGCAGGCTGGTTTGTAAATGCCGCATCTTTTCGGACTTGTGGTATGTTGGTAACATTTCTGACACTTTATGCTTGTACCGAGGGTCTAGTAGCGTTGCGACCCAGTACAGGTCCTTCTCCTTAAACCTCTTGATACGGGGGTCCTTCAACAGGCATGACAGCATGAAAGACCCCATTCTCACAAGGTTGGATGCAGAGCTATCCATCTCCGCTTCCTCATTATCAAGGACTGCATCATCCACGGTCTCCTCCCCCCAGCCACGTACAAGACCAGGGGTCCCCAAAAGGTCACCACTAGCCCCCTGGGAAGCCTGCTCCTGTTGGTCCTCCTCCTCCTCCTCCACAAAGCCACCTTCCTCCTCTGACTCCACTTCTGGCACCTCTCCCTGCGTTGCAGCAGGTGCCTGGGTTCGTTCTGGTGATTCCGACCATAAATCGTGCGCTTCCAGCTCCTCGTCACGCTGGTCTACAGCCTCATCTGTCACTCGTCGCACGGCACGCTCCAGGAAGAAAGCGAAGGGTATTAGGTCGCTGATGGTGCCTTCGGTGCGACTGACCATATTTGTCACCTCTTCAAAAGGTCGCATGAGCCTGCAGGCATCGCGCATAAGCACCCAGTAACGGGGGAAAAAAATCCCCAGCTCTGCAGATCCAGTCCTACCACCCAGTTCAAAAAGGTACTCGTTGACGGCCCTTTGTTGTTGCAGCAGACGTTCCAACATAAGGAGCGTTGAATTCCAGCGAGTCTGGCTGTCAGAAATCAAACGCCTGACTGGCATGTTGTAGCGCTGCTGAATGTCAGCAAGGCGTGCCATGGCTGTGTAGGAACGTCTGAAATGGGCCGACACCTTTCTGGACTGGGTGAGAACGTCCTGGAATCCTGGGTACTTGGAGACAAAACGTTGGACTATTAAACTTAACACATGTGCCATGCAGGGCACATGTGTTAAATTGCCCAGTCTCAACGCTGCCAACAGATTGCTTCCATTGTCACACACCACTTTTCCGATCTGCAGTTGGTGTGGGGTCAGCCACCGATCGGCCTGTGACTGCAGAGATGACAGGAGTACAGATCCGGTATGGTTTTTGCTTTCCAGGCACGTCATCCCCAAGACAGCGTGACAACGGCGTACCTGGCACGTCGAATAGCCTAGGGGGAGCTGGGGGTGCACAGGTGTGGAGGAGGAGAAGGAGGACCCAGCAGCAGAGTAAGAAGAAGAAGAGGAAGAAGACGAGGTAGAGAGCGATGGAGGAGTAGAGGTGGTGGCAGAACCGCGTGCAATCCGTGGCGGTGACACCAACTCCACTGTTGTTGTTGTTGAGCTACCCATTCCCTGCTTCCCAGCCATTACCAAGTTCACCCAGTGGGCAGTGTAGGTGACATACCTGCCCTGACCATGCTTGGAGGACCATGCGTCAGTAGTCATATGGACCTTTGGCCCAACACTAAGTGACAGAGATGCGGTAACTTGGCTCTGCACATGTTGGTACAGGTGTGGTATTCCCTTTTTAGAAAACAAATTGCGGCTGGGTACCTTCCACTGCGGTGTCCCAATTGCTACAAATTTGCGGAAGGCCTCAGAGTCCACCAGCTGGTATGGTAAAAGCTGGCGGGCTAAGAGTGCAGACAAGCCAGCTGTCAGACGCTGGGCAAGGGGGTGACAGTCAGACATTGGCTTCTTACGCTCAAACATGGCCTTCACAGAAACTTGGCTGGTGGCAGATGACTGGGAATGGGAACAGGTGGTCAAGGTGGAAGGCGGAGTGGAGGGTGGTTCAGACGGGTCAAGGAGAGCAGAGGTAGAGCAGTAAGATGCTGGACCAGAAGGAGTGTGGCTTTTAGTTTGCCTGTTGCCTTTGAGGTGTTGCTCCCAAAGTGCTTTGTGCTTGCCGCTCATGTGCCTTTGCATAGAAGTTGTACCTATGTGGCTGTTGGGCTTACCAAGGCTCAGTTTCTGACTGCACTCATTGCAAATTACAATGCTTTTGTCAGAGGCACACACATTAAAAAAATCCCACACTGCTGACTTTTTGGAAGTGTGCGATCTGGCGGTAACAGTAGAAGTTGGCGGCATTGGCGGCAATGGCGGGTGCGTTGGCCGGCTGAACACAGGTGCCGATACATGTTGTTGCCCTACTGATCCCTGCGGGCTGTCCTCCCTGCTTCTTCTAAGTCTTATTCTCCTACTGCCTCTCTGACTCTCCGTCTCTCCATCTGAACTACCCTCCTCTTGCTCTCTTCTACTAGGCACCCACAAAACATCAATCTCCTCATCATCATTCTCCTCAGATGCATCAATTTCTTCTGACACATCACAGAAGGAAGCAGCAGCGGGGACCTCCTCCTCATCACTCATCATTATGTCCATCTCTGTCGTGTTCTCTGCCAGAATTAAATCTGGTGTAACGTCCTCATCTCCTTCATCTTCTTCTGGCAATAATGGTTGCGCATTACTCAGTTCAAGAAACTCATGGGAAAATAACTCCTCTGACTCCAGTGAAGAAGGGGCACCGGTGGTGGAGGAAGTGTTACGTGGGGTGGCCATAGCAGTGGAGGATGAGGAGGATGTTGTGGTAAAGTTAGAAACGGTAGAGGATGGGGTGTGCTGTGTAAGCCAGTCAACTACCTCTTCAGCATTTTGGGAGTTCAGGGTCATTGGCTTTTTAAAACTGGGCAATTTGCTAGGGCCACAGGATTGCATAGCAGCACGGCCCCTAGCACGGCCTCTGCGTGGCGGCCTGCCTTTGCCTGGCATTATTTTTAAAAAAACAACAACAACAAAAACTCAGTTGGTTTTTCTGGAAACGATAATACACACAGCTAGATGGCAGTTTGAAGAAAACAGTGTGCAAATAATGCCTACAAGGTCAACGTATACACAGCGGTGGATACGGATTACGTAAAATATATGAATGCTGCTTGAAAAAAAGTAACTCAAGTGGTTTTTCTAGAGACGATAATATTATCAATATTTAGACAAAATGTGAACAAGCTCACACAGCTAGATGGCGGTTTGAAGAAAACAGTGTGCAAATAATGCCTACAAGGTCAACGTATACACAGCGGTGGATACGGATTACGTAAAATATATGAATGCTGCTTGAAAAAAAGTAACTCAAGTGGTTTTTCTAGAGACGATAATATTATCAATATTTAGACAAAATGTGAACAAGCTCACACAGCTAGATGGCGGTTTGAAGAAAACAGTGTGCAAATAATGCCTACAAGGTCAACGTATACACAGCGGTGGATACGGATTACGTAAAATATATGAATGCTGCTTGAAAAAAAGTAACTCAAGTGGTTTTTCTAGAGACGATAATATTATCAATATTTAGACAAAATGTGAACAAGCTCACACAGCTAGATGGCGGTTTGAAGAAAACAGTGTGCAAATAATGCCTACAAGGTCAACGTATACACAGCGGTGGATACGGATTACGTAAAATATATGAATGCTGCTTGAAAAAAAGTAACTCAAGTGGTTTTTCTAGAGACGATAATATTATCAATATTTAGACAAAATGTGAACAAGCTCACACAGCTAGATGGCGGTTTGAAGAAAACACTGTGCAAATACTGCCCACAAGATCAACGTATACACTACTACAGCGGTGGATACGGATCTCGTAAAATTTATTATGGCTGCTTGAAAAAAGTCACTCCGGTGTTTTTTCTGGAGACGGTAATATTATGGATATTTAGACAGAATGTGAACAAGGTCACACAGCTAGATGGCAGTTGGTTGAATAACACACTGGGCAAAAAATGCCTACAGGGCAAATAATGCCTAAAAGGTCAACTTATACACTACTACAGCGATGGATACGGATTACGTAAAATATATTATGGCTGCTTGAAAAAAGTCACTCCGGTGTTTTTTCTGGAGACGGTAATATTATGGATATTTAGACAGAATGTGAACAAGGTCACACAGCTAGATGGCAGTTGGTTGAATAACACACTGGGCAAAAAATGCCTACAGGGCAAATAATGCCTAAAAGGTCAACTTATACACTACTACAGCGATGGATACAGATTACGTAAAATATGTTATGGCTGCTTGAAAAAAGTCACTCCGGTGTTTTTTCTGGAGACGGTAATATTATGGATATTTAGACAGAATGTGAACAAGGTCACACAGCTAGATGGCAGTTGGTTGAATAACACACTGGGCAAAAAATGCCTACAGGGCAAATGATGCCTAAAAGGTCAACTTATACACTACTACAGCGATGGATACAGATTACGTAAAATATGTTATGGCTGCTTGAAAAAAGTCACTCCGGTGTTTTTTCTGGAGACGGTAATATTATGGATATTTAGACAGAATGTGAACAAGGTCACACAGCTAGATGGCAGTTGGTTGAATAACACACTGGGCAAAAAATGCCTACAGGGCAAATAATGCCTAAAAGGTCAACTTATACACTACTACAGCGATGGATACAGATTACGTAAAATATGTTATGGCTGCTTGAAAAAAGTCACTCCGGTGTTTTTTCTGGAGACGGTAATATTATGGATATTTAGACAGAATGTGAACAAGGTCACACAGCTAGATGGCAGTTGGTTGAATAACACACTGGGCAAAAAATGCCTACAGGGCAAATAATGCCTAAAAGGTCAACTTATACACTACTACAGCGGTAGTAAAATAAAAAAAAGTAAAATAAAAAAAAAATGAATATTAAAAAAAAAAAATTAAAGTTGGTGCTGCTGAACTACTAGGAGCAGCAGATTAGCACACCAGTCCCACTCCCCAACACTGCTAGACTAATAGCACTGGGCTCTTATAGTAGTAGTAGTAGTAGTAGTAGTAGTAGTAGTAGTAAAACAACAAAAAAATAAATAAAAGCAGTCCTTAAAGGACTACTGTTATTGCAGCAGTCAGCAGCTGAGATCAGAAGCAGGACAGCTGCCCACTGCAGCTACATACAGAGCACTGCAGTAGAAGGTAGATTACTAGCCAGCAAAGCTACCTAAGCTTAAATGTCCCTCAAACCCCTGCAGACTTCTGTCCCTCCAATAACAGAGCAGTATCAAAACGATTACTAGCCAGCAAACTTTCAACTGTCCCTGAAATCACTAACAGGCAGCAGCTCTCTCCCTACACTATCTCTTCAGCACACACAGGCAGAGTGAAAAAACGCTGCAGGGCTTCGGTTTTTATAGGGAAGGGGAGTGGTCCAGGGGAGAGCTTCCTGATTGGCTGCCATGTACCTGCTGGTCTGGGGTGAGAGGGCAAAAAAAAGCGCCAACAATGGCGAACCCAAAATGGCGAACGTCGCGCGACGTTCGCGAACTTCCGGCGAGCGCGAACACCCGATGTTCGCGCGAACAAGTTCGCCGGCGAACAGTTCGCGCCATCCCTAATGATGATGATGATATTATATGTGATCATTCAGCAGTCCTTATCTGTAAAAAAATAGAAACATGTAAGAAGGTTAAAAAAAGTTTATCGCTCATAAGAAACACGTATAACTAAAATTCTCGTTAAGGCCCTTTGGTGTGTTTATAATTCCTTATTCTACTCTTATGTTCATTCATCCGGGTTTTAAACGCTCTGGAAGTCTGCCAACACCCCACTATGGGCCACGAATCCGATATTAAATTAAAACAATTCGCAACATGTGATACAGAAGGGGTTGTTTATTTGTTAAAGTGCCCGTGCGGCCTATGTTATGTGGGACAGACTTCCAGAGCGTTTAAAACCCGGATGAATGAACATAAGAGTAGAATAAGGAATTATAAACCTGAAGAGAAAAGTGAAGGGGTTACTATAGGTCAAAAAAAAGAGAAAGAAAAAGAGAAACATTTTTTCGAGGCAAAACATAACATTTCCCAACTCAGATGGCAAATATTGGAGGTAATACACAGGCAGAAAGGTGAGATAGATAAGAGGTCATTATTAAGAAGGGAGGCCTTTTGGATTTGGCAGCTAAAAACACTCACACCAAAGGGCCTTAACGAGAATTTTAGTTATATGTGTTTCTTATGAGAGATAAACTTTTTTAAACCTTCTTACATGTTTCTATTTTTTACAGATAAGGACTGCTGAATGATCACATATAATATTAAGGGTTATTAGAAAATCCCAAGGGTAGTAAGGTATTATAATATTTATACAACACATGGATTTTTACAATATGGTGTTTAATATATGTGGATTTTTTTAAAAAAAATTTTTGATACTACATTTTTATATATAATAATTATTGCACTTGGACACTTTAAGATAGAAAAAGATCATTTTGTAACCTATCTTATCAAAATTGATTGTTTCATTGTATGTTATATATAGGTTGAATTTCCTGTATTCCACATAAGGGTTAATTTTTGTGGCAAGTAGCATGATGGGAAAAGAAGGCGTGGGAAGTTGGGTTTAAATGGGTTACTGCACAAATAATTGTATCCTGATGAAAGGTAACGTTGATGTTTGGTGGCTGAATAAAAGGGGATATTCCCTGACTGGATTAATCAGTGTGTGTGCGGATCCGTTTCTTATACACCTTAGTTCATGAGAAGCAATGTACTAAAATAATTTTACTCTAGCACCATCTACAGGCAAGATTTAGTATTCAAAAAATTGCCACAAAATGACACGTTGTGACAAAATGTTAAATCCCGATGGCTTCATCTGTACATCCAATAGGAAATGAGTTTGTAAGCTACAACTCTCCCACTATTTTAATCTAACCAATTGAAATTGTAGTGGTTGACTGCATTATAGATAACTTTTCAGAACCAAGGCTTCTGCCTCAGCTGAGATGCCTCTGGATTTACAGGTCTAGATGTTGGTGGAGAAAGGCAGACTATTATACTTACTAGATCAAAGAAGAAAACAGTGAAGAAATGTTAATGGGATAGCAATAAGGGAGAGATCTGTGAATGGGAAAAGCAAATAGAAATAGAAATATGTAAGAGATAAAGAATGTAAAATATTGCAGAAATAAAAAATAGTTAAGTATAAAAATTAAATGAAATTACCAGTATTCTAAAAGGCATTATTAAGGAGTGAAAGGTTTAGTATATTAAGTACAGGGATATAACACTGGTAACAACAGCAATAGAGTAGAAAGGGTTGTATGAAAAATGAAGAATGATGAGTTTGAAACATTGGATGATGCGATGAACAGTCAGCGGTGGCTTATAAAGTGCTCATAGCTGCACAATAGGATTCAGGCCATTAACAATATTAGTTTAGTAACATGTTGTTATCAGTATTAATCCAGCACAGTAAATCCAGGAGAAACACATTTCATACCTATAGATGACTGCCTTTAACTCCCCAATTGCCTGGCCTCCGTCAGTGAACTGAACGCAGCCAGAGATGCAGAGGAGACAAAACTCATTTATCTTATTCATTCCTTCACAGAGGAAGATCTCCAGGCAGAGATTCCAGCTCTCTGTACTCATTACCTTTTAATTGCTTCGAAATTGCTGCGTGACCTCTTTTGATTTGTCAATAGCAGAAACTGGCTGAAAGTAAAACAATTTTGGTCCTATATGTCAGGGGACACTAATTCCCATTCTGCTGTGAAATAATGCTGAGAGAAGCATTTCTCAAAATCACTTAGCTGCTGTGGAATGGAAAGTTATAGAGGGTGTATTAAAGAACAAGTAAAGACTATACTTTCCTACCACGTATATAATTCGGGCACATCTCCCACACCCAAATGGCATTATTTGTACTGCTTATACCCCCTCTGTTTGCCAGCGTCATTACATTTCCCTAAAACAAATAGTAGCTTTTACCCCGGGGCCATTTTCCTTCAGACACATCGTCAGTGCATTTATATCTGCAAACAGCACATATGCAATGTAAAGTTCATGCAATTGAAAAATGCAGGCTTACACAGGCAGACTTTACTATGATGATAAATCCTGCTTGGATTGAGCACTGTAATGGTTACTCTAAACTCAGGAGATGGGTTAGGATTTAAAAGTAGGAGCAGACAGTTAGAGCAGAGTTTATATGGCAACCAGCAATGTCATCTCTTCATTGGCTGCTAGACTGGAGGGTGTGTTTATTAATCTGAGTTGAGAAGAACTGAGCATGCTCATGAGCCAACAGCCAAAGCAAATTCCTGAGGGAGGGGGCAGAGTGGGTTACAGGAGGAGAAAGAATCCTAAAGGATTAAGGGGATGCTGCAGCCTTACTGTTAACCTTTGAACAACCAGAGTGGCAGTTATTTAGAGATTTCAAAAAGGCTGTTCACTGATTACATTTTTGCGTGGGGGCTTTACATGTCCTTTAAGCTGCAAAAAGGTGATATTGGTGGTTTATATGAGAGTTTATGAGCTGTATTGTTTGACTCAATAGAAGGAATTATGTTTGGAATTTATAACAACCATTAGCTACACTTAGGGGCCTATTTATCATGCTGTGTAAAAAGTGAAGCATTACAGTGATGTTACCCAGAGCAACCAATCAGCAATTAGATTTCAACAGTTAGAAAACAAAAGCAAAGATTTGATTGGTTGCTATGAGCAACATCATTGGTAATGTTTCACTCCACTTTTTATACAGCATGATAAATAGACCCCTTACTGAATATAGGTAGTGATGGGTGAATTTATTCGCCAGGCACAAATTTGCCCGTTTCGCCGCTGGCGACTAAATTTGCAAATTTGCTGCAAAAATTCACTGGAGAAAATTTGCCAGCGTCAAACAAATTTTGATGCCAGCGACAGATTCAGCCGGCATCAAAGTTTTTCCGACGCCGGCAGCGGTTCCGACGTCGGCGCCCATTTAGACACCAGCGACAATAAACAGAAGGCCATCAAAGTAAATTGGCATCCGTTTATTGTCACCGGTGTCTAAATGCAACTTTGATGCTTTTTGAATCACCGTTTTGCGAATTTTTCGCCTGTTGCGGGAAATTCGTGCCGAAGCTAAATGGGACATATTCGCCCATCACTATATATAGGTTAATAGGTAATATATAGACTAGTTATTAAGTGTCAATGTCAAAATAGCGGGTAGCAGTTTAGATAAACAGAAATGTACAATATCTAAGAATGATTACAATAAGAAAGAGTATATCACAGAGAGGAACACAGGGTGCAAATAGTACAAGTATGGGACAGGTATGGTCAATCAGAAACCCATTATCCAGAAACCTCAGAATTATGGAAAGGATATCTTCCATATACTCCATTTTAATCAAATAATTCAAAATTTGTATTAAAGTATTTCCTTTTCCCTGTAATAACAAGACAGCACCTTCCATTTGACCCAAACGATTGGAGGCAAATCAATTATATTGGGTTTAAGGTTTAAGTGATTTTGTTTTGCAGATTTAAGGTATGGAGAACCAAATTACAGAATGACACGTTATCTGGAAATCCCTAGGTCCCAAATATGCTGGATAACAGGGTCTTTACCTGTAGTATATAATATATAAGGTAAGACTTGTTCCTTAGTATTTATGTAGTGCTATAGGCACTTGGGGGTAACTTCACAGCTTTTCTCAAGGATAAAGCATTGCTACTGTACCTGTGACTCCCCTTCTTAGCTGAGCCCTCACAGATTTTTTCAAAAAGGGTCTACAGGCTTAACTATAACTTTCAAGACATTAGGGCATATTTATCAAAGAATGAAGTTAGAGATCAACACTGTCCACTAGTGTTAAGTTCCGCCACTGTCCATTCATGTCTATGGGGGTTTTAAAAGAGTATTTATCAATGGGTAAAAGTAAACGTTCATCCTTTGATAAATATGCCTTTTAAAATACTATAGAAATGGAGAGTGGAGGAATTTCCCACTAGTGGGCTGTGGTTATCTCTAACTTTATCCTTTGATTAATATAACCCATTGACTTTCACAAAGAACAGGTGGCACCAGTGGTTCTTAAACAGTAGAATCATTTAAGAAATAACAGAAAGGTCCTTACTTTGCTATCTGCCACTAGCTTTACATCAATCATGAGGTCTCTTATCACTGACTTCACTAAGGCTTGAGTTGCATTAGGGCTCTCCAATAACATTTGCCCCTCTTTGTGCGGAGTCATAAAACAGAACCACATCCTTCCTTAGGGCACATGTTACACTTTTCACAGTAATGATGATTAACTCCTTCACATCCCCTACATGTAGTAAAATAAGTAAAAGTGTTTTCTGGTATAACAACCAATAGCCACACATCTAATATTGTTTTTTTTAACTTCACCAAACTGATCAAAGCTAAATTCCATTTTGTTATTATGGGTAACACTTTCTATTTTACGGTCCATCTTCAAATTCAAAATATGTCATTTTTGTATTGTCAAAATGGCAGAAGTTGTAAGGTTCCTACAGCAGCCTGAATCAATCTCCACAGTGCAGTTGCAGTGAAAGAATATGGTTAATATGTCACTTATTTGCCAAAATTCCTAAAACAATGACACAATGAAAATATTCAGTGCAAATATGTTCCGATTTGCAATGAAGTACAGTTTCAGTTGCAATACTCTTGATGCATTGCTGCAATTGCATTAGGCATGGCGTATACAGTCAACACAACAACCCTACAATTGTGAGAAAAAATGGTACAATTGCGACAGAACTTTGCACTTTGTATGCTGCAGTGCAGTAAGTGTAGACATAAAGCCATGTTCCAACTTAGACATAAACTGACATGTCTTTCATTGTTACCTATGGGATGGGTTTCAAAGGAGTAAAGAACTTTGGAAATTAGCAGAAGGATTTGAATTTTTTTTTGTGCTTAACAGGGAACTAAAACAAAAAACAAAAGAAGAGAAGGTTCTAGTTGGTAAGAGAAGGAAGATTCTTGGTACAGAGATTAACATAGATATGTGTGGGGGGTCTTGTCTGGGAGACTAGTTAGTAGTAGGTTGAAGTAGTCTAGATAGGAAAGTAGAAGGAGAAGTGAAAATGTTTGACAGTGGTAATAGAATTAGTAAAAGAAAGAAGAGTCAAAGATTAGCCACAGGCAACTTGCTAAATTAGGGTTAATGTGCATGTCATACTTAGTAATAACAAATAGTTAAATTTGCATTCTTTGTTTCCAAATCTTTCCAAACTGTAGTCAATCAGATGTATTTTCCTGATTTCCAAAATTAAATTCCTAAAATGTAAAAAGCTACTCAGTGAGCTCTTATGCCCTGAAAGAGGTGTATACATTTGGTTTCATGATATCGCTGTATAAACTCTGCTGATCTAAGACAGAGGCTTTGCATTGGATAGTCAATATTTTAGCAAAAAAAAAAAAGCATTTTAGAGATAGTGTCAGATACAAAACAACATCTGAGTCAGGAAATCTTTTGCTTTAGCCACTTGATTAAATATCTTAGAAAGACAGTGGGTAAGACAGGGTCAGATATATCTTTATAAAGACAGAATAGCAAATCTGAGCCTTGAACTTTATAGAGAAAATTATTTTATTGCTTTACATGTAGTAATGAGCGAATTTATTCGCCAGGCGCGAAGTCGCGGCAATTTTTCGGAGAAGCGAAACGGCTCAAAATCGCCCATCACTATTTAAATGCTCTATTCAGAAAATGAATATTGGAAAGCAAAGGGCTGCTTTAACATGTGATCAGTCGTTGGGAGGGGGTTAATGTTGCCTGCTGTTGGGTTACATAGCTAAAGGTATAATTCTGTAAATGTATATGTAATTTAATGTTTTTCTGGCTTCCAATCTGTTCTGGTAATGTTATTTTTGTAGCAACTGTAAGGTTAGGAGTGTTCTAGCATAAACTGTGGCAAGTTGTATTAATCTTTTTACTGCAGTAGCAAGGAGAGATTAATTGATGATCTGAGAACTTTTAAATGAAACAAGATTACTATTAGACTCACAAAGGTTAAAATGCTACTAAGGTGCTGAGAGAAATAACAAGGTTTCATCTATCAACAAACCAAAATCCCATACATTTTAATGCAATCAGCACAGTCATATGTGTCATCATACAACACAAGGCATTGAGCCTGTATATCTACAGTAGTAAAGCATATATTTCTGATATTGAATTGCAGCGACAAGGACAGATTTATTTTCCATAGGAGAGATTGGATGAATGCAAATCTGTGAGCAGCTGTAACATTTTCTTTTTTCATGTTTTTTTTTCATGCTTTCTTTTGCTTCTTGGAGCAAAGTGCATTTCTTTTAATATTTTTATTAGATATCTGTACACAGTGTCAGGTAAACAGAATTGTTTAGATTTTTTTCTTAAGTAGCATACTAATGCTCTCCTATGCAGAGGGGAGCGATTGTGTTATAGTCATTGGTGATGTATAGACATATTAGAGCAAAGTGTATTTGAAATGCAATCAGCATCAGGGGCGCTCCACCAATGAGGCGAGTTGAGATACTCACCTCAGGCGGCAGCGCCCCCCTGGTTGCCAGGGGCGGCAAAAATGCCGCCCCTGGTAACTAAGAGCCGAATTTCCGGTTTTCAAACCAGAAATTCGGCTCTTCTAGCAATAGCGCTCTCTGCACCAAGCGTCGCGGACCGCCCCTGCCCTCTCCGGCGCTATAAAGGTTAGTGCCGTGGGGAGGGAAGGGGGCGGCGAAAGAAGGCCGCTTCAGGCGGCATTATAGCAAGAATCGCCCCTGATCAGCATGCTTTTTTTTTCCCCAAAATGCAGCATTTCGCTCCAGAATTCCAGTGTCATTGCTGTTACAGGAGAATCTTCCATCTTACACAGTTGCAGGTGATGCATCAAAATTAATGCACTGCATAAGCACTTTGACGCATATCGGACGCAATTGGACTTTCCAAGTCCACTTGGCATCATTTCTGGTGTACAACGTTAGAGTGCCATGTGCACCCAAATCTTTAGACACAAGTGTGCTACTCCTGTTGATGCAGGGCATGAAGGGAACCCTGGAGCTACTGCCTGGCCTAAAGTTGGTGGTAGCTCCAGGTTTCCCTTGTGTCAATAATGGCAGAATCTCTTGATTTGCAATGGGAGGCAGAAAGTTATGAGCGCAACTATACTGAAGTGCAGAGAGCACATTTTGACATAAGTATCTTTAATGAATGGGGTTTAATATGCTACTGACTGCAGGGAATGAGCACAAATGCACCTGCACTCATAAATGACCCCTAGAGACGTTAAGAGCTCTTACTGACAAGCGGTTGAAGCTGTGCTCCTCTGCGTTCTGTTTTTCTGCACTCAGCCGCCAGCAGCGTTCCTAGAGGGGGGCAGGCCCTGGTGCATGACGCGCAGCTGGGCCCCGCCCCCCTCCATATGGTGCGCTCCCGGGGTGAATTTAGTGGCGTGCTGCGGTGCCGGGGGCCCTGAGGGGGTGCGGGCGCTGGCCCGCTCGCACCCCCTGCTCCCCTGGTAGTTCTGCCACTGTCAGCCACAGAGGAGTGCAGGAGTAGACGCATTAAGCTTTTTTCAATGGGGCTGTACTCACAGAGGCTCGTGTAGGCGCCGAACCCAGGAAAAATGCAGCATGTTGCGTTTCAACCTGCGCTCAGCGCCTACAGGCACCTGTGTGAGTACAGCCCCATTGAAAAAAGCTTAATGCGTCTATTCCTGCGCTTCCCTGCATCTGAACGCAGAAAAACGGAGTGGAGCGCAGCTTCAACCACTCGTCATTAAGAGCCCTAAGGGTAATTTGCAAATGCAGTGCAGTATGCAAATTACCATTTTTGTAGCCATAATCATGCATCCCCCCCCCCCAGAATTGCACCTATTTGGGGTTGCCAAAAGTTAGACACCCCCAAGTGATCACATTTACTTACCTGACTCCCTGGGCCAGTGTTACTATCAGTAGAAAACTGCACCGGCCCGGGATTCTTCCATGGAGTGATTGCTTTCGGCTTCTTCTTTCTTCACGCGGCTATGCATGCGCAGTAGAGTGAGAAGCCAAACTTTAGCGAAAAAGCCAGCTATTTCATTCTACTGCTCATGCGTCTGCCCCAGGAAATTTGAAGAAAGAAGAAACAGGAAGCTCATTGCTCTATGGTGCTCGCTGGAAGAACCCCAAGAGGTAAGTAAATGCAATCACTTTGGGGTGTCTAACTTTTGGCATCCCCAAGTAAAAATTACTTTCCTTTTCCTTTAAGGAATAATGTGCTCATGTGGCTGCAATTGTAACTGACCCTTTTTTGTTTTTCTTGTATGGTCAGTACAAGTACAGTGAAGCATCTAATATCAGTATATGTAAAGAAGCATCGGCGGTTTATTAACCCCAATCTGAAGATTTACATCCGAAACAGCCCAGGAATCTGCCTTTTTATGTGACTTCATCAAACCCTGTTTCATCATTGTACATTGTTTTTCCAATTTCTTTTGAACATAAAGATCTTCTTTTATGAACTAGTAAAACAAGAAAGCTGTGAGAAGGAATGGATCCGATTCCTAACAATGTCTGTCCCATTTACATAATGGAAATGAATAGAGAGAAGATAGGAGGGTGTTTTAGTCATTTTATTATAGTTGAGATCATGCAGGCACTATTAAAAATATCTGCACATATAGTGCAGTAACCCACTATCTTATAAAAGCAAACCTTTACGGCAGCTTGTCTGAGCACAATGAAATATACAGAATTAAACAGAAAACATGAATATTGAATTGGCAAATAGTCAAAGCAATTAAAAAGAGGAGAAGAGTTTTGTGATGTGGCACAATGAGGCAACATACAGTACCAGGATTAACTCACCAAACAGATTAGAAACGAGCGAGGAGTTTTCTTTTGATTCATGTTATAAGGCAAGATTACGTTTATACTCCCGTTTTATTTTTCCTTCCGAAAAACCTTAAGTGAAAAGGTTTATATTTACTGCTGTAATAAAATAACTTATAAAGAAAAATGTCTTTCTGGCTGCCACAAGTACTATCAAATACAGAACACTGCTGTGAAACAGCCTGTAAGCATCTCTTGTGAAGTCCCATATTCACTTCTGTAAGATAACCATAGTGCCATCATGCTGCCCATTGAATAACACAGCCATTCGGCCTCAGAAGAGCCTTGGTGACTTGTAATATCCTTATATTTTACAACTGGGGCTACTTTATTCACTATGTTTTCAATTTTTAATAATATAAGTATGTCTGTATGCAAGGTAAATCCATATACAGGTATGGGATCCATTATCCGGAAATGATTTCCTTTATAGTAAGAAAACAGTTGCTTGTACTTGATCCCAACTAAGATATAATTAATCCTTATTGGAAGTAAAACCAGCCTATTGGGTTTATTTAATGTTTACATGATATTCTAGTAGTTCTAAGGTGTGAAGATCCAAATTACAGAAAGACCCATTATCCGGAAAGCCCCAGGCCCCGATGATTCCGGATAATAGGTCTAATAACTATACATTGTTAGGGTTTGAGACACTAAGGGGCCCATTTACTGACAATTGAATTTCGTTTTTTTCCACAAAACTCAAAAAATTCATGGTTTTCCTATTTTTTTAAAAGCTCTAAAATGTTTTGATTTCTTAATTGTAAAAACCGTTAAAACCTCTAATACAAAACTTTACCAGATAGACGTTGTGAAGGTCCTATAGAAGTCAGTAGGAACTGTGCTGATCCTATTGGACCATTAAAATTAATTCAGACTTTTAGAGGTTTTCTGATTTTTTTTTCAGAAGGAATTGTCCTTAAAATTCACATTTTTTGAGGTTTTAGAGATTTAATTTGTACTTTTTTATTCGGATCTTTTAATAAATTCCAAAAGATTTGTAGTTTTAGGGGCCCATTTATTAAACCTTTTCTAGTCAAGGTTTTCAGGAGGAAAACTCCTATTTTTCATGTAAAAAGAATTTGAATTTTTAGATATTTATCATACCCCAAAGCTGCTAAAATTCCAAATCCAAAAATGTTCCATCTCCAACCTCTCGAGTATATGTAGAAGTCAATGGCAGATGATCCTGAAGTTGTTTCATGACATCGATAATCCGAAAACTTCAGGGTCTTCTGACGAAAATCAAAAAAAGTTGAGTTTTCTCAATAAAATCTCAAAATTTTAAGATTCGAATTGATACTCGATTTTGTTGACTTTTTTTTGAGAAATTATTGATAAATGAGTTACAATCATGTAAGGGAGTTTGGTCGGATGAGAAATGAGATTAATTCAAGTTTAAGTAAATGTGCCCCTTGGAGTTTGCGAGTTTAGTTGTAGTTTCTTAAACCTATAAAACCACTAAAATCCGACTTTTAATAAATAGGCCTCCACAAGGCCCATTTATCGACAAACTGATTTTTATGGTTTTAAAGGTTTTTGAAACCACTAATACACTCATTTTCTCTAAATAGAATAGAAACCCTATGTGTGGGTTCCTGTTTGAAAAAGCACTATAGTCAAATTCAGACCATATATCAAACAGAATAATGCGCTTCACATACAACTTTCTGAAAGAGTCACTACGTTAACTCTCTTCTATTAAAGGAGTGGTTCACCTTTAAGTTAACTTTTAGTATTTCATAGAATGGCCAATTCTAAGCAACTTTTCAGTTGGTCTGAATTTTAACTTTTGATATAGTTTTTAAATTATTTGCCTATTTCTTCTGATTCTTTCCAGCTTTCCACAATACTGCACTGACCACCAATTAATAGAAGGGACTTAAAGGGGAAGTTCACTTTCACGACAACTTTTAGTATGTTACCGAACGGCCAGTTTTAAGAAACTTATTTTTTATAGTTTTTTAATTATTTGCCTTATTCTTCTGACTCTTTCCTGCTTTCAAATGGGGGTCACTGACCCCTTCTAAAATTCCTGTAAGTCTACGCATTTATTGTTATTGCTATTTTTTATTACTTATCTTTGTATTCAGGCCTCTCTTATTCATATTCCAGTCTCTTATTCAAATCAATGCAGTAGAATGGGTAATTTGGACCCTAGCAACCAGACTACTGAAATTGCAAACTAGAGAACTGCTGAATAAAAAGCTATACAACTCAAAAAACACAAATAATAAAAAATGAAAACCAATTGCAAATTGTCTCAGAATAACAATCTCCACATCACACTAAAAGTTACTTTAAAGGTGAAGAATCCTCTTTAAAGGAGTGAAGGTTTTTTATGTGAGGCACATTTTTTTGCATATCATTTTCTCTAAAATCACAAATGCCATGTAATTTATTAAAAGTTCTAAATATAAAAAGAACAAACAAACAGAATCTTTACAATCCATATAAATAAAATCTGAAATCCCCTAAAAGTCCGAATTGATTAAAAATGGACAAATAGGATAGGCACATCTCCCATTGACTTGCATTAGAGTTTTTGTATTAGTTTTTTTTGTGGTTTTTATGATTTGTGAAAAAAATAGAAATTCAAATGTTAGTTAGTAGGCCTATAAGAGCTGGATCCCAGTAGCTGAGCCTGTAGTACCAGTACAGCATGGTCAAGATGGTTATTATAACAACTTGCTTGCGAGTATAGCTGGATGCAGAACTATAAATTACAAAAGTGCCAGAAATTATATACCGTATATACTCGAGTATAAGCCGAGTTTTTCAGCCCCCAAAATATGCTGAAAAACTCTACCTCGGCTTATATTCGGGTCAAGCGCAAAAACGGTCGCCGGCGCCTAAGAATAGTCGCCCGCATCTAAGAATAGTTGCCTGTCCCTAAGAATAGTCGCCCGCGCCTAAGAATAGTAGTCGGGGCCTAAGAATAGTCGCCAGTGCCTAAGAATAGTCTCCAAGAATATTCGCCGGCGTCCAAGAATGGTTGCCGGCATCTCCAATGGGAGCAGAAACCCTCAATTTTTTGATTGAAACTTACCAGAAGCTGCTGCATTTCTCACCCTAGGCTTATAGTCGAGTCAATAAGCTTTCCCAGTTTATGGAGGTAAAATTAGGTACCTCGGCTTATACTCGGGACGGCTTATACTCGAGTATATACGGTACACAAGACCAGCTCCTTGCTTGTGAGGATGTTGAGCTATAACTTACTACACTCCCAGGAATTGTATATATGAGACTAGCTCCTTGCTTGCGAGCAGTAATGGGCGAATTTGTCCTGCTTCGCCGAAAAATTACAGAATTTCCTGTGAATTTAGCAAAACAGCAAAAAATTAGCAAACGAGAATTTTGACGCTCTTGTCAGTTTTAACGCCCACGTCAATTCGAGTCAATTTTGACAAGCACATTAAAGTCAATGGGCATCCGAATAATGTTGATGCCGGCGAATTTTCACCACAGTTTTGCGAATTCATTTGCTGGTGGTGAATTTATTCGCCCATCCCTACTTGCAGGTATAGCTGGATGCAGAACTATAACTTACAACAGTGGCAGGAATTGTATACACAAGGCCAGTTCCTTGCTTATGAGTAAAGCTGGATGCAGAACTATAACTCATAACAGTTCCAGGGAGGCAGTGTCACAGAGAACTGGGATTGGGAGTAGAGGAATGGTTAGAAAGGCAAGTAAGAAGTGTGGCACAAAGGGGTGAAACAAGAGTATAGCCATGAGACAATGTTTTTAAAAAGCCTCCCCCAGCAGTTGATTGGTGGAAGACTTCAATTAGGTTAAACCCCTCTCCTTGCCAGAGTGCCCTGATATACATAAATATTTTACATACATATTTTAAACACATTGGTCACAACAGACCTACATTTGCAATTTTTTTTTTAATCTGAGGATCTAGCTTTTATTCAAAGTCCCTGGTGGGACACAGCTGGTGGGCACAGCTCCTGCCAAATTGCAAGAGTTAAAATTTTATATTTCCAAGTGCATGAACATTGTGCAGTTTAAAGACATTACACAGAAATGAAAAGATAACCTCAGGGAGCAGGTGCAGTAACAAAATTTGATACAACTGCTTTCTTTTGTTGGAATGTTGAAAAATAGGGATCTGAAATATATGGCTGCAGATGAGCAACCAGAGATGCATTAAAGTCCGGGCAATGAAAGCAAATATGCAATGTGTTAACGGGAGTATAACTCAATTAGAACTTTCATTAGAGCGCTCATATTTCCACTATTATATCGTCGGCTTTGGATTTACAGTTTCCCTTTGAATATTCTAAGCAGCAATTATACTGTTTCTTTTTCATCTTTTTTTTTAAATAAATGATTCCTTGAATCATATTCTGGGTTTTTCTTATTAAGAGGAAAGTTAGAAAGTACTTGTTGGTTTAAGTATATTATCCTAGACAAACCTGGTTTGTTTCAGTTCAGTAAAATTTTTTAATAATCTGCTATATTTGCTCCATTTAACAGAGAAGGTTACTGGTTAAATTAAGGAATGTTGGCCTGGAACATAGTATTTGTACTTGGATAGAGAACTGGCTAAAAGATAGATTACAAAGAGTGGTGGTAAATGGAACATTTTCTAATTGGACCAGTGTTAGTGGAGTACCGCAGGGCTCCGTACTAGGTCCTTTGCTTTCTAATGACCTGGAGGTGGGCATTGAAAGTACAATTTCTACTTTTGCAGATGATACTAAATTGTGCAGAACTATAGGTTCCATGCAGGATGCTGCCACTTTGCACAGTGATTTGACTAGATTAGAAACCTGGGCAGCAAACTGAAAAATGAAAAGGATCTAGGTGTTTTTGTAGATAACAGCTTGTCTAATTCCAGGCATTCAGTGGCTACTAAATTAAATAAAGCTCTGTTTTGCATGAAAAGGGCATTAACTCCTCACCTGGAGTAAGTAGTGCAGTTTAAGGCTCCAGTCCTTAAGAGGGATATAAATGAGCTGGAGAGAGTGCAGAGACGTACAACTAAACTGGTTAGGGGAATGGAAGACTTACATTATATGGCTAGACTGTCAATGTTGGGGTTGTTTTCTCTGGAAAAAAAGCGCTTGCGAGGGGAGATGATTACACTTTACAGGTACATCAGAGGACATCATAGACAGGTAGCGGGGGATATTTTTTTCCCATAAAGAGGATCATCACACCAGAGGCCACCCATTTAGACTAGAGGAAAAGAACTTTCATTTGAAGCAACGTTGGTGCTTCTTTACAGTGAGGACAATGAGGTCATGGAATGCACTGCCGGGTGATGTTGTGATGACTGATTCTGCTAAAACCTTTAACAGGATCTTGGATGATTTCTTGGACAAGCATAATATCAGAGGCTATTGGATTCTAAAATCTACAATTAATATAGATATTGGTATTATATTAGGTCTACATGGACTTTGCCCTGATTTTGCCTGGATTAGAATATTCATTAAACTGGGAAATATTCAGGATAAATGGAATATTTGTTGGCGTTACATAGTTAAATAGTCAATTTGGATTGTAAGAAAACCCAAAGTTCTTTAAGTTCAACAAGACCTATCTATACACTCATATATATATGTGTATATATTTACCAATACATATATGTAAACTTTAAGTCTCAAGATCAAAATAGCCTTGGATATTATGCTTGGAAATCATCCAAGCCCCTCTTAAAGGCATTTATAAAATCTGCCATCTCAGCATTACCAGGCAGGGCATTCCTGCTTCAAGTGAAAGATCAGTTCTTAAAATCTGTGAAAAAGGCCCCTGCTAGCTGCTTACAATGCCTCTAAAGTACTTGTAAAGTGTAATCATGTCCCCTCGCAAGTGTTTTTTTTCCAGAGAAAACAACCCCAACCTTGACAGTCTCCCCTCATAATTTAAATCTTCCATCCAAAACTGCACCGGGTTATACCAGTAAGCCCTTTCCACAATCTTCTTCTATCTTCCTCTGTCTTCCCGTGTCTGCGCATGCACAGTAGAACTAAATTTGAAGAAAGAAGAAAACACTTTGTGGTGCTCACTGGTATAACCCAAGACCAGTGCAGTTTTCTGCTGATAGGAGCACTGGCCCAGGGTTTCAGGTAAGTCAATACCATCACTTGGGGGTGCCTAACATTTGGCACCCTCAAGTGCACCAAGCCTTTCCTTCTCCTTTAAGAACTGGAGCCCAAAACTGCACTGCATACTCCAGGTGAGGCCTTACCAGTGACCTATAAAGAGGCATAATTATGTTTTAACCCTCAAGTTAAGGCCATTTTTAATGTAAGACAGTAATTTGTTTGCCACTGAATGACATTGCCTAAAGTTACACAGCTTGTTATCCACAAAACTCAGATCCTTCTCAGTCAATTACCACACTACCATTTAGTGTATAACTTATATTTATGTTATTCCTTGCACTTATCAATATTGAACCTCATTAACCAGTAAAATTGTTCTGCAAAGTGGAAGCATTCTGCATGGAACAATGCCATCTCAAGATTATTAATAAACAAATTAAAAAGCAAAGGCGTTTGTGCACATAAAGCAAGATAATATATTGGTGCTATATACATATATACATGGTATATATAGCTTTTAGAAAATGCACTAAACTCTGCACCTGGTTTGAGTTCAAGCTTAATACTGACTTTCATGAAGCTATGGGTCTGGGCTTGTGAAGGTAGAGAGGGTTGTGGTGCTTGATAAATACGTCTTCATAAGTAAAGTTTTCTGGAACTTATCAAAACTACATACAGTAAGAGTTTGTTCATGATAAACATATTTCTAAATGAACATAAGTCTTTCTTCCATTTAATCTACTGCAGGGCTGAGTTTAAAAAAGTAGACAACAAAAGTACAAAGCGTGTCAAATAATTACTATTTAGTCAGTGCTTTAAAAATGCAGCTACACACTGGATACCATTGGCGGTTTAGAGGCCCTTTAAATCTGCTCTGGTTAACTGACAACACAACTATTTGTATTCCTGGCACACATTATAAAGAATTAACTTATAAAAGTTCTCTCTAAAGAACTTTCTATTGCCTCATTTAACTGACTTTAGAAGCACTACTGCAGATTTTAAAACTCTCTCACGAAGCTTTTTCCTCTCATTCACCCCAAGGAAAAAATAATGGAGCCTTAGATTAAAATAAAAGAGCCCTTAGAATCGTACCTGTGGGGACACTCTGCGTATCTGCTCTGTGACAAGTCCCTTCTGATCTGTTAAATGCTCTGGAAACACTTTAGAGAGGGTCTGATTCATGCCTCCGAATGCAGGCGACATGGGCAAAATAAAATAAAAGAGTTAGTCAGACAGGGAAGAGATATAAAAGGGTTTAGTGGGAACTGCAGGATGCTCGACAATACATTGCCACTAACAATCCTATAAAAGAAATCCAGATAAAGAGCCCTACACAATTATTACCTGTGTGACATCTCTTAATTGAAAGTACTTTGTGTAAAACCTAAGGTGAGAGAACTTGAAAGGTGTATTCAGCACACAAAGAGAAAGTGTGGATTTATACAAATAGATATTTTTTAATGGTTCTGCTCATTTTTGCTGTATTTTTCTCTGCTTTTTTCCTTCTTTAATTGCATAAAGGAAACAAACTGCCCAGGGAGGGGGTAATGTAAAAACAATATCGAGTTGATTCCTCAACTTTTGCATTGTGAGTAAGAAGAAGGAATCACAGCATGACCATTTGCATTGTACCTTGGATCATCATTATTATAATACATGTTGCCTATGTAGAGGTAATAAGTAACTGTAACATACCCTGGTGGTCTAGTGGGCCGGCAGGGACGCCCGCCCCACGGTGTGGTGCTTCTTCGTAATGCCGGTTTCCGCATTTTACACGCCATGCGTAGTGAAGTCATCGAGCTTTGGTGCGAGATTGAAACTATAAAAAGGGTATTCAGGATAGAAGTCTTTGCTCGCTGTTAGGTCTAACTTCTTAGTATCTGGGTGCAATTTTGACTTGTCTTGATTAGGGATGCACCGAATCCAGGATTCGGTTCGGGATTCGGCCAGGATTCGGCCTTTTTCAGCAGGATTCGGATTCGGCCGAATCCTTCTGTCCGGCCGAACCGAATCCGAATCCTAATTTGCATACGCAAATTAGGGGCGGGGAGGGAAATTGCGTGACTTTTTGTCAGAAAACAAGGAAGTAAAAAATGTTTTCCCCTTCCCACCCCTAATTGCATATGCAAATTAGGGTTCGGATTCAGTTCGGTATTCGGGCAAATCCTTCATGAAGGATTCGGGGGTTCGGCCGAATCCAAAAAAGTGGATTCGGTGCATCCCTAGTCTTGATTCTGGTTTTGATCCCTGCCTGCCTGACTATTCTGAACTCTGCCTATATTGCCCCTTGCCTGACTACTCTTTGAATGCTTCCTGTACCGACCCTTGCTTGTCTGACCTTGCTTGAAAAAAGGGCGTGACTCCAAAACGTTGCAGTGCACTTCCGCATTAAACTTGCAAGGTGCTCCTTGCTTGCATCAGTTCTGTGTGACTTTGGGTAATTTGCTTCTAGATATTGGATTTGGGTACCATTGTGCACTAGTGATGGCGAATTTATTCACCAGGCGCGAATTCGCGGCAAATTCCCGCGATTCGCCGCCGGTGTTAAAAAACGAGATGCCGGCACCATTTCGCGAATTTTTTAGCTGTTTCGCGAATTTCACAGGAAATTCGCAACTTTTTTGGCGAAGCAAAACGCCCCAAATTTGCCCATCACTATTGTGCACCAGACAGCACTGTACTAATTATTGATAAGGGTGTGTGAGAGCCAGGTTCATATTGCCTGCTTAAACTCCACCTGTACCAACTCCAGTCTGTCTGACCACGCTTCTCGTCTACTCCTTGAACTGTTGCTTTCGGTCCAACCTTGTTAACATTTATGCCCCTTTGCCAGTTCAGAACATTTACTTGGCTCCTCTCAAGTTTAAAACTTGGTGGCATCTGAGTAGCTGAGGGCTCCTCCCAAAGCCAAAGGCGTCTGCGACAGGCAGAAGATTGAGCCGAGATCAGGGAGCCTAGCACTTGTCCTGAATTTAGAGAGCCATATGTGACAGTAACAATTATGACAGTCCATGTTAAAAATAAATGTAATTTGATGAGATGACACATTGGTTTTCCCAAAAATTGTGTTTTGGATTAACTCTACATCTTTGCTTCATAAGCCTGAAACAAACTGTGATATGCTCAATGTGTTTTAAATTATGGCAAATGGACCAACACTGACATGCTTTATCTAGGAATGTGACACCTGTACAAGTTGATTGGACAAACCAGAAAGCCAGGTGAGATGGCTAGTGTTATAGATCAACCTGTTCTAAGCAACTTTTGTTTGACCTTCAGTATTTGTTCCTATTCAGAACATTTCCTCATTGCAACTTCTGGTTGACGGGATCAATGACCAGCAAACACATGGATTGTAAGGGTTACTTCTATTGTTATTCTGATTTCATACATATCTTTCTTTTTAGATTGTCTCCTATTCATCGTCCATTCTGACTTATAAACCCGGGTAATTTTTATCTAGCAACCAGATTTGAAATTCCAAGACTGGAAACTCCAGATCAATAAAAATATATTCATTTTTTTGAAACCCACAAAAAGTAAAACATTGATTGCATTTATGTGTTCAGAAGCACATTCATTTATCAGCTAGTTAAATGTGAGAAGAGGATGCAAGTGAGCGTTAAACGAATATGTTCTGGCACTTTAAGGATACTGTTTTAGGCCACGCACTCATTTAAGGATAGGCCTGTACAAGGGTGTAAAACTGAGCCCCTTACAGCTCCATTCATTTAACACATATACTGTCTATCCAATGAACAGTTCATTAGACTACTTGAATATCCAAATGAGCCACAGTGTGCATCACAAGGCAGACCTGTCGTCCATGTTTGCTGTCAGCCGGTATTACGTAGGGATTTCATACTCAACTTTCATTCCTGGGTGCTCCAAATAACTTACTGGATATTGTCAGGGCAGCACAGTGCTTTATTAATACTTCCCTGTGCACTAATAAAGCAGCTTCCAGCTCAGTAAGATTCACTGAAGAACTGTGAAGAGTAAATGTAACTTTCAGGATCTGTAATTTTATGGGGGCAGTATTCACCTACTTGATGCAAGATTAACACACATTCAAAGGCATGTTTGTTCAAGTCTTCCCATGTATGTGTGCAATGTAAAAGTGCATTGCTGTTTTAGATATGACGCCCACTCACACATCAGAGAATAGAGAATGAAGGAAAGCTGTGTTAGTATGTTAGTAATACAGGTATAAATTATAATATATATATATACAATTAAATAAGATAACACAGTAACCAGGATTAATTATAACAATTTAAAGGGATACTGTCATAGAAAAACATGTCTTTTTCAAAATGCATCAGTTAATAGTGCTGCTCCAGCAGACTTCTGCACTGAAATCTGTTTTTCAAAAGAGCAAACAGATTTTTTTTTATATTTGTCTGACATGGCGCTAGACATATTGTCAGTTTCCCAGGTGGCCCATGTCATGTGATTTGTGCTCTGATAACCTTCAGTCACTCTTTACTGTTGCACTGCAATTTTGAGTGATATCACCCCCTCCCGCCCAGCAGCCCATCAGCAGAACAATGGGAACGTAACCAGACAATAGTTCCCTGGTTGATATGAGAACATCACTCAATAGTAAAAATTCATGTCCCACTGTGCCTCCTTCAGTTACATTGAGTAGTAGAAACAATAGTCTGTCAGAAAGCAGCTCCATAGAGCAGCACTGGCTCTTTCTGAAAGCACATGACCAGGCAACATGCACTGAGATGGCCGCCTACACCCCAATATTACAACTAAAAAAAGATATACTTGTTGGTTCAGGAATTCAATTTTACTTGGTACAGTGAATTGTTTGCAATATAAACAGTATAATTTAGAAATAAAAACTACACCATAAATTCATGACAGAACCCCTTTTATTGTGCAAAAAATGTTCCATCACTACTTTGTGATCTTCCCTGAGTTCTGAGACTTCTATCCTAAAGGAACATTTTGCAACTACTAGTGTGCACACCTAGACAAATAGTCACTGAAAGGTTACTGAAAGAATTAAAGCTCCTTACTCCACAAACAAAATGCAATGTGATGTGAAAAAATATGCTGCAGTTTGACAGCTCTCTAGGTTTTGTTGGTTCCTCTCCAGTACTATTTACACACACACAAACAGGCTTGGAAAAGTTTTGCTGGAATTAATAGTCCTACTGAAGTAGTTAAAAAAGGATCTTTAAAGAAAACAGAACTTACTTTACAGTTTTCTTCTGTGGTTTGGATTTTATTGTCACTTGATTATAAGTGACTTGATTATAAGTGTCACTTGATAAAGGGGGAAACCCCAAAACATATAGGGGCAGATTTATAAAATTGTGACATTAGAACTCACCAAAGAAAAACTCACTTTCTATTCATTGTTATGGGATTTTTAGCAGTTTTTTTATGTCAAGGGGGCCTATCGGCTCCCAGCGGGGGAGTCAGGACCAAGGAGGAAACCTTTAGGGTCAAAGTTCGGGTACAGACAAGGGTTAAGGCAAATTCAAGGTCAAAGTCCAGGCAAGGATTCAATGGCAGGCAGAATGGAACAGAATCAAAAGTCCAGGCAGGAGTCAAAGACCAGGAATAGCAATAATGAAGCACCCAGGAACACTAATAAACAGATCCTATAATTGGGCAGCATCTAGGTGGCCAGAGCGTCCTTTTATTTACAATGTTATGTCATCGCGCTGACGTCACTGCACCGGCGCTGCTACCCACGTGGCAGCAATGGGCGGCGCCATTTTGGGAGTTCTGCAATCAGAGGCAAGGGATACCGATTCTTAACAGTGATTTTATTAAGTCCTCGGTAATCTATACAGGGACGTAGACCACCATCCTTCTTTTCCACAAAGAAGAAACCAGCCCCTGTGGGAGAGGTAGAGGGATGAATAAACCCCCGCTGGAGATTTTCTTGGATATATTCTTTCATGGCGGTAGTCTCTGCTGGGGAGAGAGGATAAGTGCGACCTCTAGGGGGCATGGTTCCCGGAAGGAGTTCGACTGGGCAGTCATAGTATCGATGCGGAACTGTTGAGCTTTATTATCTTCCATGCGGGATGCCAATCCCCAAAGTGCTCGTCCGATATCAGGTGTAGCTTCCTCAGTGGGGTCCATGGCCCAATTATAATGTCAAGGGGGCCTATCGGCTCCCAGCGGGGGAGTCAGGACCAAGGAGGAAGCCTTTAGGGTCAAAGTTCAGGTTCAAGGTACAGGCAGACAGGCAGGCAGAATGGAACAGAATCAAAAGTCCAGGCAGGGGTCAAAGTCCAGGAATAGCAACAATAAAGCACCCAGGAACACTAATAAACAGATCCTATAATTGAGCAGCGTCTAGCTGGCCAGAGTGCCCTTTTATTTACAATTTTGGTGCCATTGGTGACGTCACCTCGTCAATGCGTCCGCGCCAATGTCATCGCGCTGACGTCATTGTGCCGCCGCCGCTACCCACGTGGGGGCCATGGGCGACGTCATTTTGGGAGCGACACCGGCGGGGAAGGATGTGCCGCCCAGAGCTACAGGTGGCGTTCGTGACATTTTATCAGTGGGTGAAAGGCCAATGGAGATGCATTTATACTTTTAACTATGATTAATACATTATTCTTTTAACTTATACTTTTGGCCATGTGGATTCCTGAGTGTTGAGTAGCCCTGTCTTTTTGCTGTGTATTTGAGCTCTAATGTCACATTTTCTGTGCCATAGTGTATGTCAGTATGATAAAATCCAATGGCAGATGAAAACTTTGCAGTATGGCCTGTTTTCTCCAAGGATTCTCTAACTATGACAATAGACTTCAGACAGTAACATCCTTCAATTACAAGAGAAAGAGGAAGGGTTTCCCAAATGGTAGCAGGAGCCCAATTCCTACTGAAGTGACCATTGATAGGAGAACTTAATCCATCCAAACCCCAGCCCTTCAACTAGCCTCCATTGTGTACCCCTTGTCCCTCCCTTCTCACACATGGAATTTGCAGAAGCATGCACAGTTGTAGCTAGTCTGAAGTTGTCTGGCTGTGCAACCAAATTAACTTATGACATGTAGTGTTTGCAGCATTGCAGTGTGCCGAGATCCATCCCATTGAATGAATCACACAAATGTATGCTCTGTGCTAGAGTCCTTGCATGCAACAATGACTTGGTGAACATTGGGGTTCAAATCATTGGAAATGCTAGCATATAAAAAATATTCAGGACAGTTTGGACCAGTGTTGTTAGTGGAGTACCACAGGGTTCTGTACTAGGTCCCTTGCTTTTCAACTTGTTTATTAATGACCTGGAGGTGGGCATTGAAAGTACTGTTTCTATTTTTGCAGATGATACTAAATTGTGCAGAACTATAGGTTCCATGCAGGATGCTGCCACTTTGCAGAGTGATTTGTCTAAGTTGGAAAACTGGGCAGCAAACTAGAAAATGTGGTTCAATGTTGATAAATGCAAGGTTATGCACTTTGGCAAAAATAATATAAATGCAAGTTATACACTAAATGGCAGTGTGTTGGGAGTTTCCTTAAATGAGAAGGATCTAGGGGTCTTTGTAGATAACATGTTGTATAATTCTGGGCAGTGTCATTCTGTGGCTACTAAAGCAAATAAAGTTCTGTCTTGCATAAAAAAGGGCATTAACTCAAGGGACGAAAACATAATTATGCCTCTTTATAGGTCCCTGGTGAGGCCTCATCTGGAGTATGCAGTGCAGTTTTGGACTCCAGTTCTTAAGAGGGATATAAATGAGCTGAAGAGAGCGCAGAGACTTAGGGGCATGTTTCCTAACATTGGAGATAAATATCTGGAGAGATTTCTGGAGATGTTGCCCATGGCAACCAATCAGCAATTAGATTTAAACAGCCAGCAAAGATCTGATTGGTTGCTATGGGCAACATCTCCAGAAATCTCTCCAAATATTTATCTCCAATGTTAGTAAACATGCCCCTAAGTGCAACTGAACTGGTTAGAGGGATGGAAGACTTAAATTATGAGGGTAGACTGTCAAGGTTGGGGTTGTTTTCTCTGGAAAAAAGGCGCTTGCGAGGGGACATGATTACACTTTACAAGTACATTAGAGGACATTATAGACAAATAGCAGGGGACCTTTTTACCCATAAAGTGGATCACTGTACCAGAGGCCACCCCTTTAGACTAGAAGAAAAGAACTTTCATTTGAAGCAACGTAGGGGGTTCTTCACAGTCAGGACAGTGAGGTTATGGAATGCACTGCCGGGTGATGTTGTGATGGCTGATTCAGTTAATGCCTTTAAGAATGGCTTGGATGATTTTTTGGACAGACATAATATCAAAGGCTATTGTGATACTAAGCTCTATAGTTAGTATAGGTATGGGTATATAGAATTTAATTAAAAGTAGGGAGGGGTGTGTGTATGTTTGCTGGGTTTTCATTTGGAGGGGTTGAACTTGATGGACTTTGTCTTTTTTCAACCCAATTTAACTATGTAACTATGTAACTATGTTTATAAATTCACACTTTCTAATATAGATTAAAATCAGTCAGTGTTAATGCTGTTTGCTTCTAGCCCCACCAAGTAAATCCCAAAACCGTTTTAGGTTATCCTCTATATATATAGAAAAAACAATTTAGTTCCTGTCGTGTTCATACTGGTATGGCACTGAATAAAATAAGGATACAGATATTATACTATTTTGTTTGCAATTCTGACATGCCTCTGTGGGTTTAATGCAGTCTCCTGCTGTGCCAGTAAATAGATATGCTCATCATGCTGTACACATGCACATTCTTCTGATGTTCATCCCTTCTCCATGAGTGGTCCTTACTTTCATAATGTGATACTACTTTGCATCCAGGGGTCTGTGGATTGATTTACAAAGAAAATCGCTTTACTTTCCAGCATGAGGAGCAATAATAGAAAAGAGACATCAATCAAGATCAGAAAGTGTGAACGATACATTGATGGTTCATTGATGATTCATATTTTATTTTTAACTCTCTACGGCATTAGTCTCGGAAAATGTTTGCAAAAACCTTTGCTGAGTGATTCTGAAAAAAGACTATTGCTTATCCAAAAAGGATGAAACAACCCATCAGCAAACTGTAGATGGGATAGAGGGGAGCATATTCCATTGTTAACAATATAGTTTAACAGCAAATATTCAAGAAGCATTTATGACTAAGTTCCAATCTGAAATATACAGTTACTAAACAAAATATTCATTTTTGTAACCTATTTACAAAGCTATTACCTTTCTTCTGTAAAATTCTTAGTTCAATAAATGTAATTTGGATAAGGGTTTGGGGAATGACTTTTACAAGCACAGTGTAAAGAATTATCCCTCTGCTGGGTTTGAACCTGGGACCTTTTGTATTGCAGCCTGTTGCCTTAACTCTTTACTATTCATGCAGATTAGCTGTGTTAGTATACCCTGTTCTGAGGTTCCTATGGCTATCCCTGGTGCTGTTAATTATACTCAGCTGCTCTGCGTTAACCAAAAGGTGCAGCCTATTCCTAATTAGCTTCCAGCAGAGGGCCCTTATTTAAACCATGAACTAGCTTCCCTCCCTGCCAGTTCATAGTTCCTGTTTCCTGCTGGACTCCCGGTCTACTTTTCTAGTTTCCTAGTTCCAGTCTGACCCTGTTCCAGGACTCTCTCCCATGCTGGTATTCCTGGTTCTTGTCTCCCTTTTTGGCTAATGTATGCCTGTTCCTGGACTTTTGTTTAACTTTGAACTCCTGGGCCAGTAAGTTTGTTCTTTTCATTAACCTGTCTGTTTCAGTACTTAGGAATTAATTTACTTTATGTTGGCTTAATAAACTCTCTTACTGCAAGCAACCTTCTAGTCTCCTTACCAGTCTACACCCTCCTAGTTTATACTTTAAATATTGACCCAGTGGCCCTGCTGGTCATTCCAGTGTGGGGTTTGGGCTACTGGGCATGCCACACAGTAAGATTTGTAACTGATATGCTGGATCCTGGAAGTGAACCTTATGGTGCTGGAAAAGGCTTCTTTCCATTGTCTAATCACTTTCTCTTCCCCCCCATCTTGATTCCATGACTTCTTTTTCATCAACCGTCAAATTTCTCTCGCTCATTATTCATGTTATTTATCCTTTTCTGTATATGTTTGTCCCATCTGCCATCCTTCATCAATCTTTATTTGCTACCATCCTATAAGTTTTTCTGTTTCAGCCTCTGTCTTGTATCCCTTTCTTCTTACAACTCCCTTTCTTCTTACAACTCACTTTTTTACTAATCTTTTTTACTTCACTTCTACTTTCTTTCACATTTTAATTTTTACATTATGTACATTGACCATTTTAAACTTCACAAATGTTTATTTTTGGCAATCTTTCCCTCTGTCTTCTAGTTTCTACTAATTAACTGTTAGCTCAGCCTGTGTTCCAGTCTTGTCATTATCTATCTTCTTACTAAATTACTCTATCCAACTTATCAATAGGGATGTAGCGAACCGCCGTCAATGTGTTCGCGAACGCCGTTCGCGAACACCGGCAAAAATTGCGAACAGTTCGCGAACTTCGAACATCCGAAAATCGTTCGATTCGAACGATCGAAGGATTTTAATCGTTCGATCGAACGATTTCCGTTCGAATTGAACGATCGAAGCCATTGGATCGAATGATTTCATTCAATCCAATGGCTTCGATCGTTCGATTCGAACGAAAATCGTTCGATTTTAGCGATCGAATGGTCGAATGGTCGAACGATTTTGACGAGAACGCCTATTGGCGAACGTCGCGCGACGTTCGCGAACTTGCGGCGGACGCGAACAGTCGAAGTTCGCGCGAACTAGTTCGCCGGCGAACAGTTCGCTACATCCCTACTTATCAAATACTATGTTTTTAATCCTCTCTCATCTTCATACATAAGGTCATTCTATCTCTCCCTGCAGTCTTAAGGTGGCCATACACATTATAATTGATCGCAGGAAAGATAATTTGTTTTCTCTACAAATGTTTAGAGCTGAATTGTCAGCTATGTAGGTCAAAACAATAAAATTCTACCTCTATCTGACGATATAGCACTAACTTTCTGCCAATGTTTGAGCACCTTCAAAGGCAGTCAATAAAACATTCTCTTTGGCCTCTCTTGATTCTCTGTTCTCTTCTTTCACCCCTAACACTTCCTTTTCCCAAACACTTCAATTTACTTCCAAAGCCAATGGGAGCTCTTTGCATCTGCTCTCTTAGAAATTGCTAGTCTCCATATTGTATTGCTTTGACTGAAACTTGCCCATGTGTTTTGCCCAGTGGAATGTTGGTAACAATTTAGCTGACATTCTCAGGGTAATGCTATTAATCTGATGGCAGGCTAAAACACGGGGCATGTTTCTTCTGTACACATATAATTCTGCATGAATACTTGTGTGAGGTTGTTACATAGTACTGTAATTGTGTGCCTGTAAGAAAAGGAATAGGACTCTGCAATGTACTATATATCGAAGTGTGTATTCTGCAACTTATACAGCAGGCCTTCTTTCACAGCATTTTCGTTTCCTTTAATATGAATTACCCTCAGGGTTGTAATATGTAAAATAAGAAATAACTCATATCATACACAGTAACGGCCATTGGCTCACACTACTAGTTCTCAGAGCTCTTCAACCATTTCTGGTTCATAATGTAATTTCCATTTATAAGCTGCAGCTCCTTATCTCTGGCACACACCTAGTTTAATCTGTTTGATGTGAAATAATCCAATATGCACAGGAAATGTGGCGGCCTGAATCTTTTTGGGAATGAGGATATATCTGAAACATTCCTAGGGGCTGTTAATGTAACATGATGAAATAAACCACATGCATGCTGGAATTAATCTAGTGTTCAGCTCTTAAAATCTTTTGATACAGAAGTTGGATATCGGTCACATGAAAAATGTTTTTGTATAAACGCAACAGTTACTTGTATCAAAACAAGCAGCCTTTGCATCATAACATCTAAAACAACATTAAAGAGATGTGTGGCACCATTTATGAATCTGCTTCCCCTCAGTACAATGAATGTGACTTGAAGTAGTAAATGACTCACTAACTCCTAATAAGGGCCACGTTAAACATTGGGCAGTTTACTGGGCACTGCCATTACACACAGCTATGAAAAGCATTGTGAAGTATTGTATGGTAAGCCATAAGTGGCTCAAAAGTCCTGTGTATGAAAGTCAGATGAGTTTACTGTATGTGTTTGTAATACAAAAGAGCTATGAATATCCTGTAAATTATATCCTTATAAACGGTGCTTAGAGATGTCATCGGTTATAATTGGAGCTTCCTGATGTAATTTCTGTCATGTGACTCACTGAAACTTGTGGATTAATACCCCCTGTTGCAAAATATGAGAAAGTCTTCTCAGAGTTCCAAGACCATGTGCTTTTATATGGTCATGGAACTCCTTGGTAACTTATAATATATTTATATTTTAGAATAGGAGGTACATTATTCACTATACAATGTATAGGAATTTGGATCCCATTCATCCAGTCAAGCTTCATGCGGTATTGATATATATAGTGAAACTGCATCAAAGGAGGTCGACATTTTTATCTCTTAAAGGCTTGTTCCTTTATCTCTTAAAAGCAAATCTCTTGAGGGAAATAGTCATATTTATGAATATAACATTATTAAATTGTTCTTTT
Source organism: Xenopus petersii (assembly GCA_038501925.1). NCBI lineage: Eukaryota > Metazoa > Chordata > Amphibia > Anura > Pipidae > Xenopus > Xenopus petersii. The sequence continues at coordinate 109,741,453 of CM076678.1, read as the reverse complement.
TTTTCTCAATACATATTCCTATTGCACCACTTTTGGTGATCAGAATGCAGACCTTAGCATGTTCCACACTTTTAATCTTATTCACATACCAATTCACTAATTGATGCCTTAACCAAGGTAAGATAAAAATATTACCTGGAAGCAGTGTAGCCAGGGATGATAATTTATTTGTCAATGGTATGGACTTCATAAACCAGTATTTTGTGAACTTCAGTGCATGCAATAAAGCGTTTATCTAATGTGTTCATATTACCAACTAAGTCCTTATTTCCAAATATCTAGCTAGATGTAAGCCAGTCACTGTATGTGTATGTGTGTGTATATATATATATATATATATATATATATATATATATATATATATATATATATACAGTATATATACTAGTAATATAGAAAGTATCCGCACTTTGTCACCGGTTTTCACTTCCCAGTTGCTTGGCCAAGTCAATGTATATGAATGTTCAAAAGGGACCAGCACACCGATTTCTTCAAGAATACAAAGAATATTTATGTTAACATCACTGTGCCCCAATAATGAAAAAAAAAATCTGGACAGCCCGGTCCATTTCACATTTGATATACAGCCTTGTAAGATTCATTTATTAGATGTCAAGCTTTTTGTCAACTTTGATCAGGTGGAGTATACTTTATTTAGAAAACCAACGGATAAGAACGTACTTTTGCACCATAAGAGCTGCCACCCTCGACATATGGAAACATCAATACCTATAAAATCATATCCTAATTTTGCAGGTTACTGCATAATAACTTTGCGCAACAGCTAGATGATGTGGTCCCGGTTTAAGGAAAGGGGATATCCTGATGCAATGCTCCAGAGTGCTCACGTCATTTGCAGGTACTGATTTTACATGTAAGACAAAAGGGTCGAGGTTGTCTTTCATGACCACTTGTACTGGGCATATGAGTAAACTTGAAAAACAGATTTAAAAACAGTAGAATATGAATATGAATTGAAACAAGCAGTATCGGGCCCCCCTATGGTGTGTTATAAAAGGGGTATAAATCTCAGGGTCCTACTGGTCAAGAATGACCCGGTAGATTGTTACCAAAAGAAACCAAGGGGTTGGCTAACGGGAGTGAAACCTGGGTCCTTCCATTGCCCAAACTGTAGATCATCCAAGTACATGAACCCGGGAACATCGTTTAAGCATCCTTAGACAGGGAAATGCTATTTGATACACCACATATTACTTGTACCACCACCCATGTGGTCTATTTGATCACATGCCCTTGTGGATTATCGTATGTGGACAAAACAGATCAGACGCTGCGCTTAAGAATGGCTGGACATCGCTCTGCCAATAGCACATCGTTTAGGGATGGTAGAACCAATAAACCGGTGGCCAAGCATTATTTGGAAATGGGACATAGGTTGCCCACATTTAAATATATGGCTATAGACCATATTCCACAGGTCCAAATTGCTTCTCCAAAGGGAATCCTTTTGGATATACAAATTAAAAAACGTTGCACCTCTGGGTCTAAACTAGTACTGTCCTCTAAATTGTTTTTTGAATCACAGATAATAAGCTGCTAATCCATTACATTGTTGCAACCTCTATGACTTTGTTTCTGCATATGTCTCTGTGTTTACTTCGTTTTACAACCAGCCGGATTCGATGGGCAGGCGCCCCTAGGCCGTGCCTTCTGCGGGGTCCTAGCGCCCGTCCGCACTACTACACGCTGGCGCAAAAGCGCCAGCTTGCGAACGCCAGAGCACTAGGGAGCACAGGCGGCTGGATGGTAGAGATGGCGCGAACTGTTCGCCGGCGAACTTGTTCGCGCGAACATCGGGTGTTCGCGCTCGCCGGAAGTTCGCGAACGTCGCGCGACGTTCGCCATTTTGGGTTCGCCATTGTTGGCGCTTTTTTTTGCCCTCTCACCCCAGACCAGCAGGTACATGGCAGCCAATCAGGAAGCTCTCCCCTGGACCACTCCCCTTCCCTATAAAAACCGAAGCCCTGCAGCGTTTTTTTCACTCTGCCTGTGTGTGCTGAAGAGATAGTGTAGGGAGAGAGCTGCTGCCTGTTAGTGATTTCAGGGACAGTTGAAAGTTTGCTGGCTAGTAATCGTTTTGATACTGCTCTGTTATTGGAGGGACAGAAGTCTGCAGGGGTTTGAGGGACATTTAAGCTTAGGTAGCTTTGCTGGCTAGTAATCTACCTTCTACTGCAGTGCTCTGTATGTAGCTGCAGTGGGCAGCTGTCCTGCTTCTGATCTCATCTGCTGACTGCTGCAATAACAGTAGTCCTTGTAAGGACTGCTTTTATTTATTTTTTTGTTCCAATACAGAGCAGTATCAAGCAGATTACTAGCCAGCAAACTTACTATCATCTGTCCCTGAAATCACTAACAGCTCTCCCCCTACACTATCTCTTCCAAGCACACACAGGCAGATTTTTCAGATACATTTTTGCCCTTGATCCCCCTCTGGCATGCCACTGTCCAGGTCGTTGCACCCTTTAAACAACTTTAAAATCATTTTTCTGGCCAGAAATGTCTTTTTTAGATGTTAAAGTTCGCCTTCCCATTGAAGTCTATGGGGTTCGCGAACCGTTCGCGAACCGCTCGCATTTTTGCGCAAGTTCGCGAATATGTTCGCGAACTTTTTTTCCGACGTTCGCTACATCCCTACTGGATGGCATGCCGCCCCCAAAAATGTGCCGCCCTAGGCCCATACCTATGTGGCTTCGCCACAAATCCGGGCCTGTTTACAACCTGTATGTTTTCCTTGGTGCAGGTTTCTATCTGTCACATGATCTGGTGGGTGTGTCCATAGTGGTGAGTCTCATGTTTTTTTTATCTATTTAAGCAATACTTGTATGTATATATGTATATATATATATAAAGAGCAAAAAAAGCCAGCACAGCTCGTTTAAAAAGTCTTGTTGCCTGGGTGCTAACAGCAAAATAGTAATGTATATCTGGAAACAGGCGAGCACACACAGGTCTTAGTTGAAAAACAAAAGGTGTTTATTAAACAAATGTTTAATAAACACCTTTTGTTTTTCAACTAAGACCTGTGTGTGCTCGCCTGTTTCCAGATATATATATATATATATATATGTATATATATATGTATATATATATGTATATATATATATATATATATATATTTTTTTTTTTTTTTTTTTTTTTAAACTCACCCATGAACAAGTTGCCCAAAATAAGAGTTATCCAGTAAGATTTAAATTAGCTTGTACTAGCCAAGAAGCATTGCTGTATGCTGCACATAATTAAGACTGATATTGTATAAAAACATTCCATTTCAGTTTATTGATGTAACCTGTGCACAAGGTTTATGTTCATGTCCCAGATTTTTAAACCAAGCAATGTCCTTGGTAATTTGAAAGCAGCAGCAATCAACAGCTCCAGAAATATATTTGGAATTCAAATGGATGTCCCATATTACTTATATTTTGAGCTCATTTAAAAGATTTCTGCATGCAATAAACGTTAAAAAGATGATGATCTCTACTCTTTAAGGTAAATGTAATGATACTGCAGATACCTTACTATTAAATGGCATAAAGTAATAGTTGTACCTGCCTAACCGTTAAAGGAACTGTAACGTCAAAAAATAAAAGTGTTTTCAAGTAATGAAAATATAATGCAGTGTTGCCCTGCACTGGTAAAACTGCTGTGTTTGCTTAAGAAACACTACTATTGTTTATATAAATAAGCTGCTGTGTAGCAATGGGGGCAGCCATTCAAAGGAGAAAAGGCTCAAGTTACACAGCAGATAGCAGATAAGCTCTGTCTGTTTAATGGTGTTATCTGTTATCCATTAGTTAACCTGTGCCATATAGCCGTTTTTCAATTTCCGCCATTGCTACTCAGCAGCTTGTTTATATGAACTATAGTAGTGTTTCTGAAGCAAACAGATCAGTTTTACCAATGCAGGGCAACAGTACATGATATTTTAATTACTTTAAAACACTTTCATTTTTTGGTGTTACTGTTCCTTTAAGATAAGATTAGGGTCGGACTGGGCCTGTGGGGCCCGCCAGCCCAGACCCGCTCATTGCTGGCACTGGCAGAGCCTTGCTCCTTTCTGAAACCCCCCCGCCACATGAGGAAATATTCTGCATTGAAGAACAATTGATAAAGTGTAAGTGAAGTTTATTTAACATCATAAAATAGGATTTGGTATTATTTCTTAGGGCAACAGGTCCCCTTTAAGATCTACAGCTTGTTTAGTTTAGGTATCAGTATATATAGTTTATATATGTGAGTGTATGGGTATGTGAATATATATATATGCAGTGGAGGTCATTTGGAAGGGTTAAACGTGGTGAATGTTTGTCTTTTTTCAGTTAACTATGTAGCTATGACTACAACCCCAGAAGTTGAATAGACTTCTTACCTTGCTTGAGAAGATCTTAAAAAGCCATAGGGGCAGATTTACAAAAGGGCGAAGGGGCTAACGCTAGCGACATTTCACCAGGAAACCGACTAGCTCTTCTGCTTAACCCTCTGATTGACTTCCTGGTTTGACCCTTGCCTGCCTGACTACGTTTATTCTCTGCGTGCCTCGACCCGGCCTGATCTGACTACTCTATTGCCTAACGCTTTGTACTACGACCTTCTGTCTAAAGACTTTGCTCTACAGTCACATCCCTCTGCCTATCCAGAACTCTCATCTTGCACCTCTGGTTTAAGTCCAGGTGGCATCCAAGTAAGCCGAGGGCTCCTCCCGAGGCCCAAAGGTGGTCACACTACTGGTGAAGCACGAGCCGAGAACAGGGTGCCTGGTGTTTGTTCCGGTGTTGGGTGCCGACCGTTACACAAATGTTTGCTATGAAATGCTCGCACTGAAGAAGTATTGCTTCGTTCGGTGCCCAGGATGTAACTTTATGCATTTTAGTGAATTAGCGTAGTGGTAACAAATTTGCACCTGGCGAAGTGGTGCGAACTGTGCAAAGCAGTCGCTTAGACTCCCCCCATAGACTCCTATCTATCTTTTTATAAAAATAATTTAAACAGCCCTAGAGTTTTAGGACTATTTAAAATTAGTTTGTTCAACATAATTGAAAAGGAATCTATAAAAGGTTACTTGTCTACCATTACAATCCAAAAATGAATTATAGCCTGTTATCCAGATGCTCCCACACCCTGGTGAGGTGCATAGGACTGTCAATAGTGCTCTGTAACAACATCACATCTGTAACAACATCACGTTGGCACTCCACGTAGTTAAATGCTGCCACTTGACATTATCACATTGGAGTTTGGCATGAAAATTTCAGATAAAATGATGCCAAAGACTGATTGCTAGTTGCTGACCCTTCAGCTTGATTTTGACTACACTGAAATGTGCCTGTCCTAACAACTGCTTCATCCTTGGTCCTGACTCAGCCTTCGTAAGAGCCATTGGGTCCTGACAAGAATGACATGTGATCTATGCTGTGTTGGTGTTGCACCAAGAGATGCACCAACCATTTTGAAATTAAGTTTAGGCTGTTCAGGGTTGAATCTGTCATTGCTGGGCTCCCATAAGCTCATCATCTATCACAGTGCACTACAATTCTAAACAACATGTTTTTAAAAACCTTCTTATTAAAATTTATTCTACAAGCAGCTAGAAATTGTTTGCCCCTAGGAAATGCAGCCAGATTGAATGTCCAGTAGAAGACTGGATATTGGAAATAGAAAAATAGGTCAATTATAGGAAGTAACCTCTATTTAAAAGGAAAAACGCTTACTGGCAATTTTAGAAGCCTTAGGTTGATGTTTTTAATGTGCCCCTAAAGAATTAAGACATTTCTTTAATTAATTAAGTTCACTATATCTGTCAAATGGTAAAATAATCCCTCTTATGCCAAGGAAATGCAGAGTATGTGTTATGTTATTGTGTTAGTTACAGCAGAGGGTTGTTTTTCTAATTGCAAATGTGACTTGTGATCCCACTTGAATTTTAATATTGCAATGTTTTTACTTACCCGAAAGCATCCTCATCCACACACACACACATTGTAATAGTTTTAAATAAAGAATAAAAAAAAACTAGCCTCTTTGTGTTACCATTGCATTACAGTAGGGGAAAACCTCCTCCCTCAGTCAGCCCATTGAGAGAACGGAAGCATATAGAGACATTGTCCTCTCTGAAGACTGAGGTATCATAATGCTGTGTTCCAGAATGTGTCAGAAAGCTCAATCTAGATGTTTATTTTTTTTCCTTTTCTTATTTCAATGAAGATGCACAGACTCACAATAACCTATGGATTTAGATTCCACTATCATATCTCAGCTTGGATTCGAATCCTAAATATAATGTTCATCATCCCTACTAAAAATGCTAGAAGTTCCATCTTAACATTTAAAAAATAATGAACATTTAAAAAGCATAATGAGTTGCAGAAAGGAGTTCTAATAGGGATGAGTATTATCATCAACTAGAAGAAAAATGGCCTTAAGTCCCCAGTCTTTTTCATGAACTAAGGGCAGAGACACACATGGAGATTCGGGTAGATTAGTCACCCTGTGACAAATCACCTCTTCTTTGGGCGGCTAATCTCCCAGAACTGCCTTCCCACCGGCTAGAATCTAAATCCTCGGCAGAATGGCACTCGGGTTGCTTCGTTTTCCGAAGTTGCCTCATGATGAAAATTTGGGCGACTTCAGAAAATGAAGAGCTCTGAGTGCCATCCCACCATCGATTTAGATTCTAGCCGGCGGGAAGGCAGTTCAGGGAGATTAGTTGCCCGAAGAAGAGGCGATTTGTCGCCAGGTGACTAAATCTCCCCGAATCTCCATGTGTGTCTCTGCCCTAAGGTTTACTAGTTATCGTATATTTATATTATCTCTGTACATACAAACTGGACAATAGTTTTTCTTTATCACATTTCATTTCAGGAAAAGACAACTTTAGGTAATGTGTTATATAAGTATTGGGCAATTATAGTAGAGACAGTTTTTTTTAAACTTTTTCCCTGCTTTTTCCATATTTGCCACTAAAGAATAAATAGTGACTAACATGAGCTCTTTCATTAAATTTACCACCAGAGAAAGCTGTCTCTCTTATTTGAGGAAAGCTTCATTCCCTGTATAGAAGATTTTCTTTTTCTTTGAAAAATTAGTCCTTTCTATCTTAACATGGGAATTCATATTGGGAGTGCTTTTGTAATATTCAAAGCTTTGATACTCAATTCAAACTGAAATCAGAATCTCTCCATAGACCCTAAGTTGTATTCAACCAATCATCCCCCTCCTCCCATATACACCCCAGCTCACTAATCCCAAAACAGATTTTACATTTATTTGGGGGAAGAATTTAATGAAAAATCTTGGAAACCAGTGTAACCTGACTTTTTGGCATTTATATCCCATGACAAAGCTAGTGTGTGTGTAACAGATGTGTGTAGCAGCTGTCTAGAAACAACTAGTTCCCAGAGGAATAAGGAATAAAAATAATAATAACATTTAAAAAAATAGTAAAAACCCACTATCGTTGAGAAATATTTGAATACATAAATGAAACCTACTCCCCCCAACGAAAAAAACAACATTTGTTTTCCAATATGAGAATCATGAATAAAATCTCATTATTATGACAACTTGTATAGCAATTAGGAAATATCATTCTATTTACCTTTAGTTGAAAAGATGTCATCTTGATATTGACCTTTCTTTTATTATTAGCCCCCAGTTAAATAAGCAAACTATTAAACAAGTACAAATATATTTTAATTAAGGAAAAGTTTAACTGTGCTAAAAAGCAATTTTACCGGAATGTGAATGAGAGAAATTAATAGTTACATTTTCTATTGCTTATCATAGTATTCATCCTCCTTTATAATGAGGCAGGCATACAATAATGGGCAACGTCAGACAGGCTACAGGTTACAGGTCCGTTTTATCTTTCCCACAGTGTGATGTTGGGTATGACATTGAGTGCACAACCTCTCCAGAAACCATGTGTTGCACAGATAACCATGACTGTAGATAATAATTCACTGCACCAAGTACATGACACAACAAAGTCATTGAAGACATTGCCATGATGAAATATCATAATAAGGGCTGTCAGCATTATATTAGAATAAATGCCCTGTAAGAGACACCAGGCTGTAATCAGCACCTGACACATTTCATTCCCTGTGCTCAGCTACATTGCCAATGGTTTTATTTATGTTGTTGAATTTCCCCTAAATGAAACATGCAAAAATGCTAATTTGTGGAGAGAGGGCGCAGTCCAGCATAAAGCGATTGCTCACTGTACAAAGCAGCTTCCATTGCTATTTTATGTTTCAGTAAAATAACCCAGTCTAATTCTCAAATGAAAAAGAAAACTGAGTATTCCTTAAAGGAACAGTAACACCAAAAACTGAAAGTGTTTTAAAGTAATGAAAATATCATGTAATGTTGCCCTGCACTGGTAAAACTGGTGTGTTTGCTTCAGAAACACTACTATAGTTCATATAAACAAGCTGCTGTGTAGCAATGGCGGAAATTGAAAAACGGCTAAATGGCACAGGAAGATAATGGATAACAGATAACACCATTAGACAGACAGAGCTTATCTGCTATCTGCTGTGTAACTTGAGCCTTTTCTCCTTTGAATGGCTGCCCCCATGGCTACACAGCAGCTTATTTATATAAACAATAGTAATGTTTCTGAAGCAAACACACCAGTTTTACTAGTGCAGGGCAACACTGCATTATATTTTCATTACTTTAAAACAATTTAATTTTTTGATGTTACTGGTCCTTTAAAGGGCTAATAACCACCTAAATACATTTCCCATTACTGAAAATATCATTAATTTCATTGTGCCGAGTTTTTCTTGTGGGAATGTCTCCATTAGACATTAGTAGAGTATCTTTGGGTTTGTTCGGGTATTACCTCAAGGTGGTAGAAAACAGCAGCGCTCAAAGCAATAGCCATGAAAGGCAGTAGGCACAGGACTAGCCTACACCCCTTGAAGATGCTCTGTGCACCTCACTCCGGATTTTTTTTATTATTATTATTATTTATTAGGGGCTATGTACAAAGTGCAAAAAATGGGGGTACCCACTAAACAATGCCTTCTGCACAGTGCAAAGCACAAAGCCGTGTAGCTTCCCTCAAGAATACAGTGATATCTGATTTTGGCAACACTGTATTCATGAGGGAAAGCAACTAAAAGGATGGGCAATAACTATGAACAAATTTTTCCATCAGGCATAGATTAGCTGCAAAATGTAAAAAAAATGTCAGAATTATTTGCTGCACTTGTGTCACTAACGTGTTTTGCACTTCTGCTAGGGTAATATGTGAATTTACCCCATTTGTCTTCCTCACTCTCATAAAGGTAACATTTTTTAATAGGAAACTTAAAGCATGTTATATCTGTAGTCAACAGATTCTGTTCTACTTGGGTTTGCCACTGATACCATACCCTTCTTACACCCTATTTTCTGTTGAGATACAGGATCAGACCACTGGCTCTTAATCCCACTTAGAATGGATATGCAGTAACGCTTTGTATAGTTTGGCACCAAATTAAAAGACACCGTGTTAAAACATATTAATATTCTCAGTTGCTTGTATCTGAATATTTTTTTATGGAAGAGTCCCCAACGAGCCTACATTTATATGGTGTACTATAACCAATTATTTCCAATTTTATTTGCATGTCTGGTCTTTTCAGAGTGGCTCAGACCATATAAATTGCACAAATTACCTCTGTAAAGTCCTACAGAAACATAAATTGTGTAAAAGCCTGCACGACATGGTCCTAATTAACCAAGGTTAATGTTTTTCCAACATCTGGGTTTAATAAGAAAGCTTTTTCTAATATTTCCTTTCATGCTTCTGTAATATTATGGTGTAATCTGAAAACATATTAGTTTCAATTTTACAGGCTAGCTAGTAATAAAAAGTGTGATGGGGCTAAAATACAATGAAACACTCCTGTTCTCATTTTATATGTGAATATATATATATATATATATATATATATATATATATATATATATATATATATATATATATATATACTGTATAATCTACATTTTTGCTATATATATATATATATATATATATATATATATATATATATATATATATATATATATATATATATCCACAAAGACAGATCCGCACTCTCAGGTCAGATATAAATGGTTTTATTATTTAAATGTGAGACTAATGTTTCGGACTCCTCAGACGATGCCCCACCCCCACAATGCTTGAATCAATAATTATGCTGCCCTCCCCACCACGTGCTGGACTGAACAGTCACAGACCCTCCCACCCAACATTCCTGCTGGCCTGCCTCTACCATAACTTCTGCTTCTGGATTGTCTACTCAAGAACTGACTGATCATACACTGCTCCTCTTGCCCAAATGAACTACCCATATGGAGAGCCCCCCCTCCATATGAACATAACAGCCAATTCCCATATATATATATATATATATATATATATATATATATATATATATATATATATATATATATATATATATATATATAATTATACTGAAAAGGCCTCAACCTTTAAACAAAACAAGGATTGTTTGTCTCTGTATTGCAATATATTTAAGCTGGCCAACTACATTAAAGTCATTCCTGGTAAGGCCAGTCTTACACTCAACTTGCATCTGATTTATTAAGAATTGCTTCATTATACATTTTAGACAGGGACTAAGTTTTACTTGCAGCTTACTTGCTGTTTTTAAAGTAAAATTCCAAAACCTCTCCACCTTTGGGATCACCTGACTATATTTGGGAAGGGTGGGAGCTACAACATGGAGCTGGTCACTGCTCCTGTATAAACTATATATGGACAAATATATGAACAAACAATCCCTGTTTTGTTTAATGGGTAAGGCATTTTAGTAGCTTAAGGCACAAATTGTCTCAATGTCCTAAATAAATTGATAATGGGGTGCAGAGGACTCTTGTATTTGTCTATATGTATTTTATAGTCACAGCCTCATTGCACCCCCCGCTTAATGTTTTAAAAAATTAGTTTTCAGAGGTTACAACATTCTTTATAAGATATTTATTTGCATGTGAATTTAATATCTTGCATTTGGGACCCTGATTAATGGGGGGGGGGGTCATTAGAAATTTTAAAATGAAGTAGTTAGAAATGTTCTATTAAATGGGCATCAATGAATTTATAGATTTGTTCATTTACAATGTTTTATCGTTTATGAAAATATGTAATCATCACATGTTTTAAAGACTCACTTCTCATCTTGCACATTGAACTAATACTACAATTGACATCTGCAAACATATATTTAACATCAAGGCATTTAATATTTAAGGCATTGCCAATTCACAAGAGCAAGATCACCACCCTTTATGACTTGCATTTTAATTCTGTTTTGTAAGATCCTGTAACTGTCCGCCACATTTAAAATGAACTAATTGACTTTACATGGGTGGTATTCTTTTGTTATTTGTTGCAACCCTTCTGTGTTTCAGGGAGTATCTTTGAAATTAATTGTTGCCCTAATTTATTTCTTTGGCCATTCTTTGCTGGGAAACAAAGTTGGAATATTATACATCAGGAGTTTTTTTGCTTTTTCTTTGTAATGTTATTTTTGTACTGATTTGGGGGAAACTAAGCTTCTCAATATCTAATCATCATATTTAAAATATATACTTTTGTTCTACACCAGCAGTAGAGTAGAGACTTAAAGCCAATGTGTTAATTGAACTTTAACTGCCCGAATACACACAGATAAATAGAAGAATGAATGCTTTATGTCAAGGACATAAACCAGTATGCTCCAAATTAAATTAAAGGAATTTCATCATTACTAGGAAGATGTGCTATCCATAATTACACATAGAAAGAGGTCAGTATATTGTCAGATGGTCCCTAAAGAATAAAGTCATTATTTCCCTAGTTTACTTAGCCTTCCTGCTGGAGATGAAACATTTTCAGCCTTTTAATTCCATGAAAATCTTGTGTCAGCTTCCTATCTAGGGTCTGAGCTGCTTTCTTCAAATTAATATCCCGATTCTACTCAGAGATTCCTGTATGTTGTAAACTGACTCCAGGAATACATTCTCTGGTGGAGTAGAGCATAACAACTTCAATTTCAAATTGAAAAAAATTTGAAATTCGAATTCAAAAAGACCAACCGAAATTAAGTTGAAAGTTTTTTTTGGGTCGAATAGGTCCATTTTCAATCAAATAGGTCCGTATTTGGCCAAATTCGAATCAAAGTAATAGCACATTTGATGAAATTCAGTTAGAAGTTTTGACCAAAAAAAACTTGGATTTTTCAAATTAATATTTGCGATTAGGTTTGTGCATTAAACACACCATTTTTGTCTGGCTTTAGAAATATTAACTGTAACATAAGGTTTCCCAAATTCAGAACTAACTCCAAGCACCCGATCACGGCTCACTTTGGCTTCGGGAGAAGCCCTCTGCTACTCAGATGCCGCCAGGACTTAGGGGCAGATTTATCAAGGGTTGAAGTGAATTTGAGGGAATTTTCGAAGTAAAAAAATTCAAATTGCGAAGTAATTTTTTGGATACTTCGACCATCGAATAGGATACTACGACTTTGACTTCGAATTCGATTCGAAGTAAAATCATTTGAATATTCGACCATTCAATAATCGAAGTACTGTCTCTTTAAAAAAAACTTAGACTTCAATACTTCGCCAAATTAAACCTGCCGAAGTGCTATGTTAGCCTATGGGGACCTTGTAGAGCATTTTTCTTAGTTTTCTGAAGTTGAAGAAAAATCGTTCGATCGATGGATGAAATACTTCGAATGATTAAACTTCAACCGCAAATGGTCAAATTCGATGTAAAAAAACGTAGACTTCGAATATTCCAATTTGATGGTCGAATTTCGAAAGCTTTTTCTACTTCGAAATTCAACCCTTGATAAATCTGCCCCTAAATGTGAGAGGACCAAGAACAGAGTTCTAAGCAGACTAGGGAACCAAACATATGCAGAAGGGAGGGGTATAAGGTGCCTCTTCACAAGGCATGAAACTTGGGCCAATATGCACTTCATTTATGAAGTTTACACTGAATATCTGGGAGGGAATATATGCTGTAGGCAAAAACATGGCATATAAACATGTATACATTTTCTGCACTTTTCACTGTTTTAGTAAATGTGTCTCTTTTTCTTTGCAATTACATAACTTTATTAATGCTAAGTAACTGTAGAGACATTCAGTGCTATATTTGGAAGAAAATAACAAGTTATTGTTGGCCAGATCAGGTTGTCAGAGATTAATGCAAGACCCTTGCCTTAATTATTCTCATATATAGGCATGAGACCTGTTATCAAGAATGCTCGGGACCTGGGATCTTCCAGATAAGGGATCTTTCCATAATTTGGATCTCCATGGCTTCCAAATCATGTAAACATTAATAAAGTCCAGTATAAGCCTTTAAGGATTAATTATGTCTTAGTTGGTATTAAGTAGATTGTACTGTTGTATTATTCCAGAGAAAAAGGATATCCCAAACCTGTACCTGCTGGCAAAGACAGATGATTTCTTAGCTGCCTTTTAGACACTGTGTTTAGGAAAAAGTAGCCAAAATCTGGAAGATCCCTAATTCCAATACCAAGATTACCTACATATATATGTGTGTGTGTGTGTGAACATTCATAGACTAGATTAACGTTAGTATCCACGGCCATATCTGTTCATTGCAGAAAATTCTTGCACATATATATACATATGTTCCTTGGGCTTAACTAAAAAGTACAGTGATTTTTGGAGGATGCATGTCCTTTGCAGCGTATACAACAATAGTAGTAGTGTTCAGAGAGCAAGTGACACTGGGCTACTTTTACATTAAAACTGTGCAACTGGAAAATGGGCAAACCAGACCAACAAAGTGTGCAGAGTAAGGCAGGTGATACACTTTTGATTCTCTTTGGTTCCATGCATTGAGAGGTTGGCTGGGAAACAGGGCCGGATTTACATAGTGGGCACCCCGAGGCCCACTGCCGTTTGTCACCCCTGTCCCCTCCCCTTTATTCATGCAAATTTTCATCATCAATGGGGAAATTTAAAAAATTATTGTATCTCCAGCGCATCCCCAGTGTTTTTGTACCAATGTGGGTGTGGTTGGGCAGCATGCCGCCCCCCTAAATCCTGCTGCCCTAGGCCCGGGCCTAGGTGGCCTTTCCCCAAATCCGGGCCTGCTGGGAAACATTTTTCATTATTTAAAAGTCCCCTGTGCGGGTCGCTGACATTTCTGTTTGTAGAAGAGCTCATAAGCACTCTGTGACCTCTAATGTGATAACCTTATGGTGAACATTTCAACTGCCTGTCATGTACTCACCAACAGCTTAGCTACACACATGGGGAAATGAAGAGTGAACTTACAAAGTAGTGTGATGGATGAGGTTGGAATTGGAGGGACACTTTGAGGATCTGTGAATAATAATTGGTATACTTCAAGAAAAAGCAATCTAGTGTGGACTCCAGATCACCTGTTATAGTGATAATATTAAAAGTTTCCCTGGGACAAGAACAGACACGCAATGACACACTAGCATAGAAATAATATTATGGAACATTTATGCATCTCAACCAGCTGAATGGTTGTTTTTTTTTTTTTTTCTTAAAGATTATTGTAGCTTTAAATAAAAGGGGCTGGGATTGCACAGGAGAATTTGCTGAAAATTGTTTTTATAAATAATTTAGTTGAGGAATATCCCCTAACTGGATATTCAGCATTCGTTTCAACACTAGAAAGAGAACAATGAAAAAAAAAGCCAATTACAGCATGAATATCTGAACAGAGGGACTTAAGTGAACAAAGGAGGGCATCAGTAACAATTAGTTTCAGAAGAATAGAAGCTATGGAATTAATTTTGCTTTTGCATTGTGTCCTCTTGGCACAGAGCTCTATCTCTCGTGCATACAAATGAGGCCAGCCCCGCCTTATGATGGATAATGCTTCTGTATGATCTTCATGCTGTTTCTGCTAATCAGGTCTTCAGACACTTTTCATCTGTGTTTCACTTTAGGGATTACTTTGTCTCTGTTATTGGTGAAAATGTTTGCCCTGACCTGCCCTCTTCTACATTTGTTTTGATAATTAATATATTTAGGAATACTTCAAATGTTTATGAACTAACAATCCTAGTATCCCACGTACAGCTGATGGTTGTCTAGGGAGTATCAGGTTGTAGTTCAACAACATGGGGAAAGCAGCGGGTTGTTGACCCTGGCTCTAGGAAATGTTTGGCAAAATCTTGCTACAGGATAGCTAGAAAATGCAGTCATTAATATGGCCTGTCAATGAAGTGAAATCATGGAGAAACTCTTACTAAAAAATAAAATACTTCAGTTATGGATGATATGGAAGACAGTCTGTTGGTAATGCCTCTTCATTTTTGCATCTGTCTTTAAAGATAATTGTGGAGTCTGATTTAGCCCAGTTTATGTACTTCTTCAATAAAAGTGTCTGTATTTAATTAGTTAGCATATAACAAGATGTCATGTCTTTGTTTCAGTTGTGCGCTGGTTCTTTGTTAAATCATATGTCTATGATTTATATCTATAAATTTACAAAGAAATAAGAGGGTGATTTTCATTGGTCCGGTACAGGTAAAGAGAAAGAAGCAATAAATATTCCATGGATTTAATTTTTAAAGGATTTAATCCTTTGCTTGTCTGTGTTAAATGTAATTATATAATATACTGTTTTCCAGTTATGAATTACATTATGTTTGTAGGTATGAATAAGGTCAGGAATATGATACTGCAGAGTTTACGTATTGTACTGTTAAACAGAGTGATATAGTGAACTTTAACACAGAGAAGAAAAGGCACAGACAAAATATTAAATGCTAATTATATTAGAACATACAGTTGAGAGGAAAAGGTTGCAGCACTGTTAGCGGTTTATATATGATACTATTTGGACTCGCGCCTACAATTGCAGTTTACAATTAGTTCAGATTTCTCACTCCCCATAAGCTAATATAAAGGTTACTGATATATCAAAGCATCTTTGTAACAGTCACTCTGCTATAGTTCTCAGGCTGGTCCGCAGTATTCACAGGTTCCCTTTGGGGAACACAGTTTAGGGGCTGATCAAAGACTAATGTCACAATAGGCATTTTCTTCAATAATGTCCAATTCTGCATATTGATTCAAAATGCACTCTTGAGAGTTAAGGTCCCCACAGACGCAAAGATTTTTCTTGCCGAATGACTGATTTTAGAGAAGTCCGACCAATCGGTCAGAGTATCGTAAAGTTAGTGGGATTCGAACAATCGTACTTACGATTTTTCGGCCGACATCTGTCAGAAAATTGATAGGCCAGGCTAAAAATCTTTATCGGTCCCAGTGCAATCTATCTATGTTTGCAGGGCCAAGCAGGCAGCTACTCTTCAGTTTTGCTGGCAATATCGCCTGAACTGGTCATTTTAAGTTGATGGGCACATCGTACATTTAAACGATCATTTCATGATAATCGTGGTCTCAGGATAACGATTGGATCTTTTAAAAATCTTTACATCTATGGCCAGATTTACAGTTCTTCAGATGGTGGAGAAAACACCTAGGGGCTTAGTTACCTTTAAGGTCAGGTTTGTGCAAATCCGAGCAAGTTCAGGAACACTGGCATTTATTTGCACAAAGCTGACTTGAAAGTTAAGTAAATATGTGTAGCATAGCACTAAGGGGAAAGTTTTCAGATTACATTTATGGAAATATGGCAGTAGGTTCAACAAATGCACAAATAAATGTAACCCATTTCTAGCCACCCTCCTGGAGCCAAGGTGGTACATCACAATATTTACCGACTTACAGGTCCTGAGTCCCCTTTGCAAGGTGAAAGGGTACTGGAAACTCCAGTGCCTCCACCTAATGGGATCCGGGACTACATTCAGGTGGCCCCATTAGGAATAACATGCAACACACACTTTGCTTTTATAAAAACAACAACTTTAAGAAAGTGTAATTTAAAGGGTAAGTAAAAACATATTTACATC
Source organism: Xenopus petersii (assembly GCA_038501925.1). Classification (NCBI taxonomy): domain Eukaryota; kingdom Metazoa; phylum Chordata; class Amphibia; order Anura; family Pipidae; genus Xenopus; species Xenopus petersii. The sequence goes on along the minus strand of CM076678.1, from coordinate 109,724,492 downwards.
ACACAATATGCATGTAACTAGCATGACCCATTGCCCTGGGAATCCGGTGCAGTCCATTTCATGGCCCTCCATGCCAGGCAAAGTCCCACACTACTCATTGGAAGATCAAAGTCTCAGTCCCATATCCCCAAAGAGCACACTTGGTCCCAGGCAGCGCTAACAGCCCAAAAATACCTTTCCCTCCAATTAGGTACTGGCTACTTCATGGCAGGCATAAACAGAGCCTGTGTCACAAATGGAAATATGTTCCACCCTCCCCTGGCATCACTCACCTGAGGGCTCACTCACAGAGCTGGCAGGCTCACCTAGAGCTAGAGCAGGCATCCACAGGGATGAATCCATTCCATAAACATATGCTTCAGACATAGCTTCCAGCACTGTCTATAGCACGAGCACACTTGTGCTGAATCCATAGCTGAACTGTAGCTCCCAGAACTGTCTGTAGTGAGAGCATTTCACATTCAGTTTGGAAAATCTGGAGCTCTCGACCCTCTTGATCAAGCTCCCAGGCATGGGGTCGCCACCCCAGCCACAGAGGTCTTCCTTCCTCTACATAGTGGCAGCTGAACCTACTATTCCTTAGTGAAGTACAATTCAGCAGAATCCTCCAGCAGTTATGGGTGACTGAGCACATGGCAATCTCCTTTTATAGGGCACAGTGACACCTTGTGGCTGCTTTTGGGATCAACCATGCTGCAACAATCAAAGAGCTCTGCCCATGGAAACTCTAGGAGACCCCACTCTCAAGCCAAACAGAGGAATTCCCAGACCATGAGGTCTTAGACCATAGGATTAACACTACGGGTCCCTACATATATGTTGGGACAGATCCATTCATTTTCATTTTAGAAGTTTGCATTAATTCTTTTTGAGAGCTTAATTTCAGGGTTTTTATTTTTTGAATAAATGTGATCATAGAAAAAAACATAATAACAAATTAATGAATGAATATACAAACCAAGACCTGGTGCAAGAGCACACTCCTTAGCACTCATGCAGAGAGCACTTCTATTCCTGGCCTAGCTGCGTCTGCACTCTGCTGGATAAAAAAAACTGAATGCAGGCCAGTCCTGTCCTTATCCTTTGCCCTGTTGCAGCCTGCATCAGATGAATCCATATTGGTGGTAAAATTATCTTATTAGGTTTATTTAATGTTTAAATGATTTTTAGCAAAGTAGAAAAGTATGGAGATCTAGATAACAGAAAGATCCCTTATTCAGAAAGTCCCAAGCATTCTGGATAATAGATCCTGTAACTGTAAAGAATTCCTGATATAAACATTGAGTGACTGGACATTATGTTCATCTCATCATGGGCTACCCAGAGAAATTAGGTAATCCTTTCAATCCTCTCTGAGCTGTGCACCAGGCAGCATAAAACCATACCTCCCAACTGTCCCGTTTTTTGCGGGACAGTCCCGATTTTGACAGCTCAACCTGCAGTCCCGGATTCCTACTGAAATGTACCAACTTTCTCTTTGATCTCCTGCACTGAACAGCCAAAACAAGATATAGAGTTTCTAAAACGGATTTGGCTTTTGGCAGAGAGCCCAGAATATGTGGCCGGTGCACTTAGATAATTTTGTAACAATTTAAGATACTATTGTAACTATTGTAACAATTTAAGATAAGCAGGTCTCTTGGAGAAACTGCGACTTGCAGCTTAAAGAAGAATTCAACCCTTTTACAAAAAACCTCATACCCCCACCCCACCTAGACCCCCCCTCCCTCCTCCCCCCAGCCTAACTGCCCCCCCCGGGGAAATGCCCCATACTTTATACTTATTACTCTGCGCAGATTCTGGCATCGGAGTTCCACGCAGCCATCTTCCAGGTCTTCGGCAAGCTGAGTGGGAGGTCAACATGTCGGCCCATGCGAAGTTGGAGCAATTCGCCAGTTTGCCACAACTGCGCATCCGCCGAAACTCAAGAAAATTGCAGAAGCGCCGGAAGAAGACAATGACCTGGAAGATGGCTGCATGGAACTCCGATGCCAGAATCTGCACAGAGGGATAAGTATAAAGTATGGGGCATTTCTCTGAGGGGGGCAGTTAGGCTGGGGGGAGGAGGGAGGGGGTTTAAGTGGGGTGGGAGGTATGGGATTTTTTGTTAAAGGGTTGAATTCTCCTTAAAAGTGCAATTCACATTCATTCGCAAAACTGCAATAACACATACAAGCTACAGAAATGTGTTCAAACTTTAATAACCTGGCAAATTTTGTAAAATGAACATGGTAATTAGGGGTTTGGCCACAAAAATGGGCAGCAGTCACCCCTAGATGAAATTATGATGAAAAAATGGCAAACTTCACACTGCTGATATGTCTAAGTTGCTAAATGAATGTTCTAAGGAAGAATCAGAAATGGGCACAGGAAAGCACTTTATTTGGGCACAGGCAGGTTAGACAAAAAAGGTAATAACTGGAACAAACAGGGCAAGTGAGGTAGGTGCAGGCAAAATGTCACCAGCAAGGTACCAAGGTGTTTACAAGCTTGTGATCTAAGTCTAGGCAAAGGTCATAACATACATCATTCAAGAAGTGTCATGAATAAGGTCAAAGTCTGGCAACAGAAGTACACACAGGACAGACACAGTGAGCCTGCTCACAGTCTGCAAGCTCAGTGGGGTTTAAATATTTTATGGAACAGTTCAGTGTAAAAATAAACACTGGGTAAATAGATAGGCTGTGCAAAATAAAAAAAATTTCTAATATAGTTAGTTAGGCAAAAATGTAATGTATAAAGGCTGGAGTGACTGGATGTCTGACATAATAGCCAGAACACAACTTCCTGCTATTCAGCTCTCTAACTCTGAGTTAGTCAGTGACTTGAAGGGCCCATATAGGACATAACTGTTGAGTTTGCAATTGATCCTCAGTATGCAGCTCAGATTAAAAACAGTTATGACCCATGTGGCCCCCCCTTCAAGTAACTGATTGGTTACTGCATGGTAACCAATCCGTGGAAACCAAGAGAGCTGCAAAGCAGGAAGTAGTGTCCTGGTTATTATGTTACACATCCAGTCACTCCACCTTTATACATTACATTTTTGGCTAGCTAACTATATTAGATACATTTTTTTTTTTTGCACAGCCTACCTATCTATTTACCCAGTTTATATTTTTACCCTGAACAATTCCTTTAAAAGCGCGTTTTGAAAGCTCCTTGGCCTACGCTCTTGTCCAAGCCAAGTTAGCAGTTACCCATGCTCATTTAAACAAAAGCCTACCTAAGTTGGCTTTGTAAGTACTAAGTACCAGTATCTAAAAAGCAAAATGCTGAAAAATAACATTTGAGCAAAAAAAACTGAAATTGAATTGAATTAAAGGATTGCTCAAGTGGCCAACTCATCCACCTGTGCATGTAGGGTTACACTAATCAAGGTTTTGAAATTGAATTTCATTTATCTTCTCTTGCAGAATTTTCCTTTAAGCAAGGAGCTCAGTAAGCAATATGATATTCTCTTAGACACAGTTGCAGGCCATTTCATCGGAAATAAGGGCAAAAAATTATTACAGACACCGATGCTGCTCCTAATGGTAATTTTAGGATTTAAAAGGACAAACTGATTCACAGACAGTTGAAGAATATTTTTTTTTTTTTTACTTGTGTCCACAGAGTAAAATCTATGTTGACAAATCTAAAGGTTTCATTCCAATACAAGCTAAAATTGATTTGGTAAAATATATACATTTGAAGGTCAACGTAGGGCAAAAAATACAGTTATGTTATTTACTCAAACACAGCTTGGATAAATAAATAGACATACCACTGGCTTGGGCATAATGTAAACTTTGGACTGGTTTCTATGGGAGTTTTGGTCGATAGAGAGGAGAACAATCGGTTGCGCACAATGAAACTACAGCAAATTGCTTAGTCACGCTTCATAATTAACACACAATTGCTAATCACTCTTTGTTAGAAAAACTAATTGGGAAAGAGGCAGATTAGAGCGCTAAATATTTAATGGGTTCCAGTGGGATGGATCTTTTTCTGAGCACCTACTGAGATTTTGTAATTTTATCAATGTACAACTTTTCAGATATCTATGATCCCGGGAGAACCTATTAAGCACTGTGTCCAAAGTAAATTGTGTTTAAATGGAGATTAAGCAGTCAGACTGGTTCAGATGCATCCCATTATTTAAATTAAAAAAAAAATCCAAGTTGATTCATATGAGCTATTTATCCCAAATTCATTTAAAGCTGGACACTTTCAGTTATATGGAAATCTCCGTTAGCCTCTCTGCAAGAGCTGTTCACACGCAAAGTGGCAGCTAAGGGACCAGGGATCAGTTGTTTGCCAGCTGCTGTTTAAAGGGGAACTGTTATGAATTATGTATTCAAGAGACATTTGTACAAGAATCGATGTTCTAAATACATATCTGTCTCAGAAATGCACTGTCTTTATAAATAACAGTATTATAAAAAAAAGTGTTTTCCTTTCTAGTTCTATTTCTGTGGAAGACTAAAAACAAAAAGATTGTTATTTATAAAAGACATTAAATTACTGAGACAGATACATTTGCAACATATATTATAACATTACCAGTGATGAATTTAGCTAGATACGTACAGAATTAATAGGTCATTGTCAATTATATGCTTTCGAAAAGCAAGAAAGAAATGAAGTCTACTTTATATTTAGGAAGTTGCTCATTTTAATAAAAGGAATCAAGTATTTCATTTTAGATATGATGATAGTTTAAACCCACTTATCATTATCTATTTAAGCTGGTCTAGACAATCTAGTTTCCTTTAATAATACTGCAAGCCTCCCCTGTAAAGAGTCGTATTCAAGTACATGACAGTTACTACTATATAGTACTACTATCTTTATACCTAAAGGAGGTCAAAGGAAAATATTCATCACACCTGGTCCACCCAATACATAGTCATTTGCACTGTAAGTGATGTTGAATAAAGATAAAAGTCCATTACATTCAACCTTATAAAGACACAAGTCATAGAGGCTAAGAGGAAGATAAGAAAAGAAAAAAAGCCACTTTGCCACAAAGGCAAAAAAAAGAATTCCTTCCCAATCCAAAATGTATCTTGTTTAATGATCAAACCAGTACCTTGCACACCTTTAGCAGCTAAATGCTTAGTTGTATTTTTACAGTTATAAAGAAATCAATTACAGGTATGGGACCTGTTATCCAGAATGCTTGAGACCTGGGGTTTTCCAGATAAAGCTTATTTCCATAATTTGGATCTGCATAATCCAAGGCTACTAAATAATCATTTAAACAATAATTAAACCCAATATCATTGTTTTGCCTTTAATTACGATTAATTATATCTTACCCGGGATCATGTAAAAGGCAATGTCTTCTTATTACAAGGAAAAATGGGAAAATGGAGTCTATGGGAGATGGCCTTTCCATAATTTGGAGCTTTCTGGATAAAGAGTTTCCAGATAAGGGGTCCCATATCTTTATTGCCACCCCTAATGGTGAAGAATTCCATTATAGTGATGTAAAGAAGCTTAATTTGCTGATAACTGACATTTTTGTAACATTCTTCTGTGCAATTAGCTGGATGTCTTATCATATTTTCGCAAATGCAGTTTTTTTCTTTAAAGGAACAGTAACATCAAAAAATGAAAGTGCTTTAAAGTAAAACTGGAGTGTTTGCTTCAGAAACACTATTATTGTTTATATAAATAAGCTGCTGTGTAGCAATGGGGACAGTCATTCAAAGGAGAAAGGCTCAGGTTACACAGCAGATCACAGATAAGCTCCGTAGAACATAATGTTATCTGTTATCCACTATATAACTTGTGCCCTATAGCCTTTTTTCAATTTACACCATTGCTACACAGCAGCTTGTTTATATGAACTATAGTAGTGTTTCTGAAGCAAACAGATCAGTTTTACCAGTGCAGGGCAACAGTACATGATATTTTCATTACTTTAAAAAACTTTAATTTTTTGGGTGTTACTGTTCCTTTAAGAGTAAAGAAACCTAGTTTGGCAAGTCAAGGATACTGTACTGAAACTATATTCTAAGTAAAGTCCTCAGTCTAATCTGCTAACAGAGAATTTCAATAGAGTATTGGACCTGTCATTCAAAATGCTCGGGATCTGGGGTTTTCCAGACAACAGATCCTAATGTAATTTGGATCTTCATACCTTAAATCTACTAGAAAAATCATGTAAACATTAAATAAACCCAATAGGCTGGAAAGGAATCATTATATCTTAATTCAGATCAAGTAAAAGGTATTATATATAATTACAGAGAAAAGGGAAATCATTTTCAAAGATTTTGAATATTTGGATAAAATGGAGTCTATGAGAGATGGCCTTTCTGTAATTCAGAATTTTCTGGATAATGGGTTTCTGAATACCAGCTTGTGGGAGCATACACCAAACAAACACCTAGATACAAATACTGGGAGACCATGTAAACTCCTGTTTAAAATTGAACCAAAGATTACTATCACTATTGTATAATTTCACCACCCACAGATCTCAGTGTTCCCTTAAACCTATGGTACTCAGGGAGAATCATTGTTTTCCACTGGGGTAAAACTTCTACTGATCTTTCACTTTGAATGACAAGTGCTTGGTTCATGGCTCATGTAGAAAAGTTTTTAGCGAACACGTGGACTTCCATGTACTTCCAAATGCTTCCTAAATTAGGAAGAAATGAACTGCTTTTTCCCAGGATCAACTAAAAAAAAACAAAAAAGATCCCTTTCCATCATGTGCAAAATTTCCCCCACCTCTCTTACACCACTGAAAGCTATTTTTCTCCTCCACAGGGACTGTTTTTACCAAATCCTTTCATCAGTCATAAATATTCAAATATAAAGTTTATAAGAACCAACAGAAATCTTGTATCATCAGCACAAGGAAATATACTTTATAAATTAGGTTAAGAAAGCAATGTACAGTTGCATTTCTTATTTTTCTCCCTGCAAAGATAACATTTGCCCTGGCTCTGTAATAGACAGACATCCTGGAGACATTTGGTTAATCAGATATTAAATTCATCAAACTACTCTTTTAAACTAACTAAAGGTTAAGTCTGCTGGCATTTTAGTTTTAAAAAGCTGCTTTTTAAGGATTAATGGACATGACTCAGTAGATAAATCTTTGGTTTGACACCAGCTTTTAAATGTCTTTTATGACACAAGTAATCTTGTTATAAGCTTTCCACTGTGCATTTGATGCCCTTAACTCTTGCTATTTGCTTCTTGGAGCCACATCCTATAACTATAACTAAGCTTTCTCTTTAGTGATAAATAGTGATGGGCGAATAAATTTGGCAGGTACGAATTTTCGGCAAATTTCTGTGTTTCGCCGCCGGTGAATAAATTCACTAAACTGCTGCAAAAATTCGGACTGCCAAAAAAATGTGGACGCGTGTCGGAAAAGTCGCTCTCATCAAAACCGTTGCATGTCAACATGTGGAGTTCAGGAATCATTATGTGATTGGGAGTCCATACAGCTGCTTGCCGTGTATCTTCTACCACAGCCAGGGACATGCCCCGGTTCAGAAGGCAGTCAACACAAAATATTTATATCAAAAGATATATATCCCAAGGCTTAAATCCAGTAAAAACAAATTGTTTATTAATGTTCATGTTTAAAGATAGATACATACTGACCCTACATGGTCCACCTTACGCGTTTCGTACCCTCCGGCACTTAGCCATAGGTGTCTCTCCAACATGTGGCGTTCCCCTTTAAATAAGAGGCTTTTGGCAGAGAGACCAAAATACTCAGCACCTGCACTTACCTGCACTTACATTTGTAACAATTTAAGATAAGCAAAGATACAATTGTAACAATTAAGATAAGCGGGTTATGAATTGGTTATGAATTGGTTATGAAATAATGTTGACGGCCATTGACTTCAATGCATTTTGCAAATTTTGCCCCTGGATTGCCAAGGATAAGTTGCTATTTAAAGAGACAGTAACCAAATTAGGGTTATTATAATAATACAACAGTGTTTAGTTCTTGTCCTTTGTACTTGTTAATGTTTACATGATTTTTAGCAGACTTTAGGAATAGTGATCCCTTGTCCGGAAATGACATTCTGGAAATGAGATTCATACCTGTACATATCATTTACATGTGCCCTTTTATCACATTCTGCAGATTTTTCCTTAGTAATATGAAGTCTTCTCCCAAATCATGTCTTCGTATAATATGTAAAATTGCCAATATAACCAATAACCTTTTTGTAACTGTTATACTACTACAGGATGAGCTTCCCTTCATTAATCATCAGTTTAGCAATGACTTTTCCTGGAGAGTTTGTTGCTTCAGGCAGAGTTAAATGAAAATTGTTAGAATGAATTATATGAGATGTCTGTACAACTGCAGAGATTACTAAACATGAAAAACTCAATTCAGAATCCTTGTGCAAAAAGACAAAGCTTCATTTTTTGTTGTCCTAGGTCTCTTTTTTTCTATTTTGGAGCAAATGTAATTGAAGGTGGTTTTACATTTATCTGCACTACTGAAGGATCTCAATTACTTTTTTCTCTAAATGGGAAATACGGCAAATACAAAATTTCATGCCCACGTGAGTTTAATAATCATATGCTTCTAGTGATGGGCGAATAAATTCACCAGTCATGGATTCGCTGTCAATTTTCAAGTTTCGCAGCCCGCAAATGTTTTTGCAAAACTGCATTGAAAATGTGCCAGCTAAAAATTTACTGCAACGAAAAAAAAAAAGTTGCGGCACCTTAAAGTCGCACAAGCAAATAAATGTCAAAGCTGTTCAATATACTTCCCATGAGAGGCACCAAATATTTTATGAATAATATAATTTAACTTCCACTTGATAATAGTGATGAGCGTATCTGTTCTGTTTCACGTCACCTAAAAGTTTGTGAAAATACAGAAAAATTTGCAAAATTGGCGACTTTTTTGTCATTATATATTAAAGTCAATGCACATTTTTTCGCAAATTTGCAGAATTGCATTGGAGTCAATTGGAAGGCAAAACCGCATGCATTTTTTGCTCAGTATACACTGATACACACATGCCCTACATTGTTAGAGCACCTCCTATCCACTCTGTCACATCTCGTGTTTAAATAGAAAAAATAAGGCTCCCACGTTGCCAATTTCTTAAAAACATCTGTGATTGTTGACATTACCTTTTTGATTGGTAATGGTATCTACTGCACTTACGGGCAGATTTATCAAAGGTCAAGGTGAATTTTCCAATGAAAAAAAATCTGAATTTCAAGCTATTTTTTTATGTACTTTGACTAAGGAATAGTCCAAATTCGATTTGAATATCGAAATTTGAATTTCAAGCTATTTTTTGTGTACTTCGACTACGGAATTGTACTTTGACTAGGGAATAGTCCAAATTCGAAGTGAAAATTCGAAGTAAAAGAATTTGAATTTCAAGCTATTTTTTGTGTACTTCGACTAGGGAATTGTACTTCGACATGGGAATAGTCCAAATTCGATTTGAATATCGAAAATGTATCATGTACTGTCTCTTTAAAAATTTAACTTCGACCATTCGCCAACTAAAACCTGCCGAATTGCTGTTTTAGTCTATGGGGGACCTCCTAGAACCTATTTGGAGCCAATTGGTGGACTTTGAAAAATCTAAGTTTTTTTGGGAAGAATTTTGAATCGAATTTGATCGACTGCACTATTACTTTTATTCGTACGATTCAAATTCAGCCGAATACGGACCTATTCAATCGAAAACACACCTATTGGACCCAAAAAAAACTTCAACATAATTTCGGTTCGTCTTTTTGAATTCAAATTTCTACGGTTTTTCAATTCGAAATTCGACCCTTGATAAATAGGACCCCTTACTAACACTTTTGCTGGTTAACTCTTTTAAACTATTTTTTAATCCTTTTGCTGTGTACAATATACAACTTATACAGTACAGGTATGGGAACCATTATCTAGAAACCCATGATCCAGAAAGTTCAGAATTACGGAAAGACTGTCTCCCATAGAATCCATTATAATAAATTAATCCACATTTTTAAAAATGATTTCTCTGTAATAATAAAACAGTACTTTGAATATCGAAATTTATCATGTAATGTCTCTTTTAAACTTCGAATTCGACCATTCACCATCTAAAACCTGCCGAATTGCTGTTTTAGCCCATGGGGGATTTCCTAGAACCCATTTGGAGTCAATTGGTGGACTTTGAAAAATGAGAGATCGTAAATTTCTGTGTAATTCCCTGCATGCGCAGTTGTCGCAAACTGCTCCAACTGCGCTTGCGCAGGAATACCGATCTCTCAGTCAGCTTACAGAGGAGCCAGAAGATGGAGGGGTGGAACTTCGCTGGAAGAATCTGCGCCGGGGGGTAGTTAGCCTGGGGGGAGGAGGGAGGGAGGGCTACCTGGGGTGGGGGGTAGGGTTTTTTTTCCCCACAGGATGATTTCTCCTTTAAGGTATGAAGATCCAAATTACAGAAAGATCCTTTATCCTGAAAACCCCAGATCCCAAGCATTCTGGATAAAAGGTCCCATACCTGTATATTACTAACTTATAAATACAGGCACAACTAATAAAGCAGTTGTTAATTAGTGATGGGCGAATTTATTCGCCAGGAGCGAATTTGCGACAAATTTGCACGATTCGCATCCAGCGAATAAATTCGCAAAACGCCAGCGAAAATTCGGCTGAAAAAATTTGAAGCCGGCGTCTAAAAAAATGGGCGCCGGGGTCAAAAACGAGACACCGGAGCCGTTACGAGAATTTTTCACCATTTTGCAAATTTCGCAGGAAATTCGTGAATTTTCCCACGAAGCGAAACGGCGCAAATTCGCCTATCACTATTGTTAATATCTAGGTGCTCAAATCCCAACTGCGCAAATTCCATTGCTATGGGGTCGAATTTTAGAATAATGTGAATTTTTTAAAACTCTAATAAACTTGATTTTATTCACAATTGGAAAGGTATATTATTTATCAAAAATGTTGTAAATTTGATCGAATAGTCCCGACCCAAAATTCGAACTCCAAAAACAGCCTTGAATATTGTGTGTAGATTTTTTCAAACATTTCTCTCCCATTGCAGTCTATGGGTGTCATTTTCGCAGCGAAACTTAGCAAAAATGTTGTTGATCACTACTATTAACATCTTCAGGCAGAACCACGTTTTTGGCTATACAAGCAGTTTTTCTGTGATGTGAAGGGATATATTTCTATGCTCTACTACCGGTAACTCCCCTTTATTCCCCTACACTCTTATATCACATGTTCCCAAGTCTATAAAAATCTGTGATTCCTTTTGTTCAAGGTTCTGACTCTTTGTGAGTTCAGAATCCACTGAGCTGGTGTCAAATAAACTTTGTCTTTTACCTCAAGTGATCTCCAGTTCTTGAATTTACATGACAGGATCTTCACTCTGTTCTGTTTCTGATACATGGTAATTTATTAGTAGATATTGCAGGCACAGACTGTCACTGCATAATGTACCCCTGTCTATAATGATTTCAAAATCCCTCTATATAAAAATGTATTTGATTAATAAGAATTCTTATGAATAACAAATATAACTATAATAATATAATAATAAAAATACATGTTTTCCTAATAAGAAAATATATTATGTAACTTTATACTGGAGTTTAATTTAAAATGATCTGTGATTTTTATTGTATTTTACATTTGTTTGTATGCAATTCCCATAACATCTTGCATACTTCTGTGATCCTTCTTCCAAGTCTGTTAAAAGCCAAAAATTAGCTAGAGCTTGGCACTGAAAATTGCATTTTAGTAATTTCCGACTCAAATTATAATTAGAAAATACTCCACTATAAAAATGTGTATAGAAAAGTTAGGGCTAACCTTTTTCCATTAAAGGGATACTGTCATGGGGAAAAAAAATTTCCAAAATGAATCAGTAATAGTGCTGCTCCAGCAGAAATCTGCACAGAAATCCATTTCTCAAAAGAGCAAACAGATTTTTTTCATATTCAATTTTGAAATCTGACATGGGGCTAGACATATTGTCAATTTCCCAGCTGCCTCACCAGTTCTGGTGAGGGAGCTGTACAGGTTGTCTTACTCAACGTCAGTAAGACACCATGACTCAAGGCAGTAGTTACAATAGTTTCTGTATAAACATTGTTGCAAGTGTTTCCTACCTGCTTCATTATGACAGTATATTCAATGTAGCAAAGTCCATTTTCCTGTAATAAACATGTGTTTCATTATAAAAAGCATTTCAGACTGTGTGTATCATTTAACTAAATGGTTCAAGTGTATTGAGCATGTCTATCCATTTTGCCTCACATTGCAATAAGAGGTTTTTTTCGGTCACCTCCTCTATTGGGTAATTTAACCTCTTCAAGTACAAGCCACCTTAGACTAGCACTAGTATGTTTGTTTTCAAAAAAGTGTTTTCCCACAGGTGTGTGAGTTTTTAATGTGTTAGGATTAAAACTGGTTATTGATCTCTTATGCTCATTAATCCTTATTCTCACCTTTCTGGAGGTTTGGCCCACATACATTTTACCACAAGGGTATTTCAGGCCATATATTATTACATAGTCGGTGTTACATGTTCAGTATTGTTTTACTGATATTTTTGTGCCCTATAGTGGATGGGTGACAAAAACCCCTTTTATAATTGAATTGCAGCAACCACAATTGAGGCATGGAAACATACCCATTTTGGGTGTAATCTAGAGGTATTTTGTTTTTTTATATACATCAGATTTGACCAATTTACCAGCTAAATTTTACAGGAAAATAGTGGAGATTCTCTACAGTATTTCCTAAGTACAGGATCTCTTTGTAGTATGGACCAATGGTGATTGATTGTTCTCTGTATGGTCTTAATATTGGGGCCAAATTTAGATGCAAAAGGAATTTGCTAAGCTCTTTTTTCTTTTAAAGTTTTATTCAGCAGGGTATCCCTTTCAATCTGAAATACCTTATCTCGTATTTTCACCAATGAGTCCCTTCTATAGCCCCTTGCCACAAATTTTTCAAGAAGGCCATTAGCACTAGCCAGATATTTTTGATCTGTAGAAGCAATACGTCTTATCCTCAAGAATTGCCCTTTGGGTATTCTCATTATTGTACTTGGTGTGTGAGAACTTTCCATATGTAACATGTTATTGCATTCAGTGGGTTTCTTATACAGATCATTTTCAAGTGTGTCATCTTTTTTTTATTATATTTACAACCAAAAAATGCACTGAGTAGTAACCAGGATATGATCATCATTATCTTCCTACTTTTACACACTATAATAAATCAGATTTTAAAAAGAGAATAACTGTGTAAAGTGCTTTTCTGTGTAAGTGCTACTTAATGCAGCCCTACATAAATATAGTGTTTATGTCTGATCTCTCTCCTTATTTCATCCACAGTCCAGCAGTTTGCAGTCTACATAATGTCAGGTACTTAGCACATGGGGAGTCAATGTTTATTGCTTAGGATTGTGGCTATAACCTGTTCTATTGCTAAGATAGTAGTTAGGGATGATTATAGTTCTACTGTAGCTTGGTATGTGTCAGCTAATGTTCTATTTTACTTCTTTTTTGGAATATAAGCTCTATGGTTCAAATGTGAGTTTTCATTGAAATCTAAGGGGCCGATTCATGAAGCTCGAGTGAAGGATTCGAAGAATTAAAAAAACTTCTAATTTCGAAGTGTTTTTTGGGCTACTTCGACCATCGAATGGGCTACTTCGACCTTCAACTACTACTTCGACTTCGAATCGAACGATTCAAACTAAAAATCGTTCGACTATTCGACCATTCGATAGTCGAAGTACTGTCTCTTTAAGAAAAACTTTGACTCCCTACTTCGGCAGCTAAAAGCTACCGAAGTCCATGTTAGCCTATGGGGAAGGTCCCCATAGGCTTGTCTGAGATTTTTTGATCGAAGGATATTCCTTCGATCGTTGGATTAAAATCCTTCAAATCGAAGGATTTAGTCGTTCGATCAAAGGAATAATCCTTCGATCGTTCGATCGCAGGATTTGCGCTAAATCGTTCGACTTCGATATTCGAAGTCGAACGATTTTAGTTCCTAGTCGAATATCGGGGGTTAATTAACCCTCGATATTCGACTTATAGTGAATCGGCCCCTAAATGTGAGTTGGATATTTTACTATTATTTAAAGTGAGTTTGACTGCACATAGGCTGTAAAACAGTTTAGGAGTAGTAGTGTTAGTAGTAGTAGTTAACAAGTCTTTATAAAGCACCAACATATTGTACAGCAGTGTACAGTACAAATATATAGATTACATGCAAATACTGATTAATACATGAGGTAAAGACGAACCTGCTCATTAGAGAGTAACACTGAGGGGCAGATTCACTAAGGGTCGAATTTCGAAGTTAAAAATACTTCGAAATTCGACCCTCGAATTGAAATCCTTCGACTTCGAATATCGAAGTCGAAGGATTTAGCGCTAAACATTCGATCGAACGATCGAAGGATTTTTCGTTCGATCGAACGATTAAATCCTTCGAATCGAACGATTCGAAGGATTTTAATCCAACAATCGAAGGAATATCCTTCGATCAAAAAAAGCTGAGCAAGCCTATGGGGACCTTCCCCATAGGCTAACATTGACTTCGGTAGGTTTTATCTGCCGAAGTAGGGGGTCGAAGTTTTTTTTAAAGGGTAAGTACTTCGACTATCGAATGGTCGAATAGTCGAACGATTTTTACTTCGAATCGTTCGATTTCGTTCGACTTCGATCGAATTCGATCGAATTTAACCAATTCGATGGTCGAAGTGCCCAAAAAAAACTTCGAAATTCGAAGTTTTTTTTATTCTAACCCTTCACCCGAATTTAGTGAATCGGCCCCTGAGTGTGCCACCACCTGAGTATTCATTGGAGGTATAATGAATTTTACTTAGGACTAGTGCTGGTCGCTTATTTTATTGTAGCCAGTTGCAGTGCCCATTAAATTGGAACACAAGTTTAAACTAAAAAGTTTTGTAAATTTATAATAGACAGTCATGATGATATGTGATATATGTTCGACTCAATTAGTGTTCATGCAAACATCACAAATAATTTAGACATTCTCCCAATAGTTGCATTATAGAAGAGTATTAAATGTTCTATTAAACTTAGATTCCCTCTGTGCTGCTATGGCCCTACCTTCCATGGGAGGTGCCTCCTCTACAGACAAGAAACGACTCCCTCTTAAACCCCTCTTTGTGGCTTCTCAGTAGACATACTCTAAAGAAATGTGACCTCTAGTGAAGGTAGTGGCTAATTTGCTTTGCCAAAAATTGGCTAAATTTCACCAATTGCAGTAAATGTGTTTTAAGCTCTGCAATAGTATATACATTGTCCTACCTAGTTAGAGAAGTTACTTTCCACTTTGCTACAACTGTCATTCAGTGTTAAGACCCCCATTTTGCAAATTTCTTCCAAACATAGAGCCCTGGGAGCTTCTTAGACAAACAGGAGTGGGGTTCAATCTGATACAGTGCACAGTCCTCTGCTACAGTACCTACAATAAAGAATGCATCAAATTCAAAGTGTTTTGTAGGAAGAAGGAGGGGAAGTTATCAAATTGTTGTGAACTTGCCAAATCTGATCAGCAGACTGGTCACAGTTAGGAAAGGGTATACAAAGTTCATAAGTAGTTACCATATCTTGATATTCAATGTATTAATAATTTTTCTTGTTTCACCCCCACCCCCGCTCTGCAGGGTTGCACAAGGTTGCCATGTATTAAAACCATAGTACAAAGTAAAAGCATCATAAGTGCTCAGGGACTAACACTTTATTAATTAAGAGTCAAATTGTAAATGCAAATTCCAATTTCGAGTTGATTTTTTGGGAATAATCCAAACTCTAATTCAAATTCAAGATTTATCATACCTTGACCCTGGAAACAACTTGAATTCGACTATTCTCCACCTAAAACCTGCTGAGTATGTAAAGTCAATGGCAGAGATCCAGTGACCCATTTGAAGATGTTAAATAGCCTTCCTGACATTCGAGTTTTTTTCTGAGAAAAAAACTTGATTCGAGTTTTCGAGTTGGTAATATTCATTCGAGTTTTAGACGTTCAGTTTTTTTACCTCCCATTCGAGTTGTAAGTATATTGGAATTTATTTGAGTATAAAAAAATTCACATAAAAGGTACTTTTTAGAATGTTTTTAGAATTTTTAATGTGATAAAAAAGTACTAGAAAGTGATTTTGATAATAAATATCTATTATTATATAAATGTTTGTTTTTGGACACAGGCCCCCTTTAACTGTTCTTATATAGTATAATAACATTTTGAAACTTTTGCACAAAATTCTAATTTTTAGACATATTTACACTCTTTACGATTGTTTTGTGTTGTCTTCTTACTTGACCATATTGCACGATCAATGCGATAGAAAAGGAGGTAATTGCAGAAAGTCCACGGCAGCAAGCTGAGTCTGCAAGTGTATCTTTATTGGGGTAGTGAACAACACACTACATGTTTCGGGCTAGGCCCTTTATCAATAGGGATGTAGCGAACGTCGGAAAAAAAGTTCGCGAACATATTCGCGAACTTGCGCAAAAATGCGAGCGGTTCGCGAACGGTTCGCGAACCCCATAGACTTCAATGGGAAGGCGAACTTTAACATCTAAAAAAGACATTTCTGGCCAGAAAAATGATTTTAAAGTTGTTTAAAGGGTGCAACGACCTGGACAGTGGCATGCCAGAGGGGGATCAAGGGCAAAAATGTATCTGAAAAATCTGCCTGTGTGTGCTTGGAAGAGATAGTGTAGGGGGAGAGCTGTTAGTGATTTCAGGGACAGATGATAGTAAGTTTGCTGGCTAGTAATCTGCTTGATACTGCTCTGTATTGGAGGGACAGAAGTCTGCAGGGATTTGAGGGACATTTTACCTTAGGTAGCTTTGCTGGCTAGTAATCTACTGTTCTCTTTAAACAACTGCCATACGTTGCCCTTGTAGGCATTGTTTGCCCAGTTTTTTTGGACGCAGCCACTGAAGCACAGTTGCCAGAAAAAATATGCCATATAAATGCTGAAAATAGTCATTTTTCGCCATACGTTGACCTTGTAGACATTGTTTGCCCAGTTTTTTTTGGACGCAGCCACTGAAGCACAGTTGCCAGAAAAAATATGCCATATAAATGCTGAAAATAGTAATTTTTCGCCATACGTTGACCTTGTAGACATTGTTTGCCCAGTTTTTTTGGACGCAGCCACTGAAGCACAGTTGCCAGAAAAAATATGCCATATAAATGCTGAAAATAGTCATTTTTTGCCATATACGTTGAGTCAACGTATGGCAAAAAATGACTATTTTCAGCATTTATGTGGCATATTTTTTCTGGCCTCTGTGCTTCAGTGGCTGCGGCCAAAAAAACTGGGCAAACAATGCCTACAAGGTCAACGTCGTTGACCTTGTAGGCATTGTTTGCCCAGTTTTTTTGGCCGCAGCCACTGAAGCACAGAGGCCAGAAAAAATATGCCATATAAATGCTGAAAATAGTCATTTTTTTGGTCGCAGCCACTGAAGCACAGTTGCCAGAAAAATTATGCCATATAAATGCTGAAAATATAAATTTTTTTGGTTGCAGCCACTGAAGCACAGAGGCCAGAAAAATTATGCCATATAAATGCAGAAAATATGCATTTTTTTGGTCGCAGCCACTGAAGCACAGTTGACAGAAAAATTATGCCATATAAATGCTGAAAATATAAATTTTTTTGGTTGCAGCCACTGAAGCACAGAGGCCAGAAAAATTATGCCATATAAATGGAGAAAATATGCACTTTTTTGGTTGCAGCCACTGAAGCACAGAGGCTAGAAAAATTATGCCATATAAATGGAGAAAATATGCATTTTTTTGGTTGCAGCCACTGAAGCACAGAGGCTAGAAAAATTATGCCATATAAATGGAGAAAATATGCATTTTTTTGGTTGCAGCCACTGAAGCACAGAGGCCAGAAAAATTATGCCATATAAATGCAGAAAATATGCATTTTTTTGGTTGCAGCCACTGAAGCACAGAGGCTAGAAAAATTATGCCATATAAATGGACAAAATATGCATTTTTTTGGTTGCAGCCACTGAAGCACAGAGGCCAGAAAAATTATGCCATATAAATGCAGAAAATATGCATTTTTTTGGTTGCAGCCACTGAAGCACAGAGGCTAGAAAAATTATGCCATATAAATGGACAAAATATGCATTTTTTTGGTTGCAGCCACTGAAGCACAGAGGCCAGAAAAATTATGCCATATAAATGCAGAAAATATGCATTTTTTTGGTTGCAGCCACTGAAGCACAGAGGCCAGAAAAATTATGCCATATAAATGCAGAAAATATGCATTTTTTTGGACGCAGCCACTGAAGCACAGTTGCCAGAAAAAATATGCCATATAAATGCTGAAAATAGTAATTTTTCGCCATACGTTGACCTTGTAGACATTGTTTGCCCCGTTTTTTTGGACGCAGCCACTGAAGCACAGAGGCCAGAAAAAATTAAACCAGTAGGGTTTGCACCCTAGTTTGTAACGGTGGCGGAGGGAGGAGGACGCTAAAGGACAGCTGTGTGTGGAGTCATGAGGCTTGAAGAGAAGGACAGCTGCATAGAAGTCAGAACAAGTCTTCCGGCGTGCAGTAACCCTCCGAGATCCACCCCTCATTCATTTTAATAAAGGTCAGGTAATCGACACTTTTGTGACCTAGGCGAGTTCTCTTCTCAGTTACAATCCCTCCTGCTGCACTGAAGGTCCTTTCTGAGAGCACACTTGAGGCTGGGCAAGACAAGAGGTTCATGGCAAATTGTGACAGCTCTGGCCACAGATCAAGCCTGCGCACCCAGTAGTCCAGGGGTTCATCGCTCCTCAGAGTGTCGATATCTGCAGTTAATGCCAGGTAGTCCGCTACCTGCCGGTCGAGGCGTTCTTTGAGGGTGGATCCAGAAGGGTTGTGGCGCTGCCTTGGACAGAAAAACATTTGCATGTCTGATGTTACAGACCGGCCAAAGGGCTTTGTCCTTGCAGGTGTGCTCGTGGCAGGATTACTGGCACCTCTGCCCCTGGAATGTTGATGAGTTCCTGAAGTGACATCACCCTTAAAAGCATTGTACAACATGTTTTGCAGGCTGGTTTGTAAATGCCGCATCTTTTCGGACTTGTGGTATGTTGGTAACATTTCTGCCACTTTATGCTTGTACCGAGGGTCTAGTAGCGTTGCCACCCAGTACAGGTCCTTCTCCTTAAGCCTCTTGATACGGGGGTCCTTCAACAGGCATGCCAGCATGAAAGACCCCATTCTCACAAGGTTGGATGCAGAGATATCCATCTCCGCTTCCTCATTATCAAGGACTGCATCATCCACGGTCTCCTCCCCCCAGCCACGTACAAGACCAGGGGTCCCCAAAAGGTCACCACTAGCCCCCTGGGAAGCCTGCTCCTGTTGGTCCTCCTCCTCCTCCTCCACAAAGCCACCTTCCTCCTCTGACTCCACTTCTGGCACCTCTCCCTGCGTTGCAGCAGGTGCCTGGGTTCGTTCTGGTGATTGCGACCATAAATCGTGCGCTTCCAGCTCCTCGTCACGCTGGTCTACAGCCTCATCTGTCACTCGTCGCACGGCACGCTCCAGGAAGAAAGCGAAGGGTATTAGGTCGCTGATGGTGCCTTCGGTGCGACTGACCATATTTGTCACCTCTTCAAAAGGTCGCATGAGCCTGCAGGCATCGCGCATAAGCACCCAGTAACGGGGGAAAAAAATCCCCAGCTCTGCAGATCCAGTCCTACCACCCAGTTCAAAAAGGTACTCGTTGACGGCCCTTTGTTGTTGCAGCAGACGTTCCAACATAAGGAGCGTTGAATTCCAGCGAGTCTGGCTGTCAGAAATCAAACGCCTGACTGGCATGTTGTAGCGCTGCTGAATGTCAGCAAGGCGTGCCATGGCTGTGTAGGAACGTCTGAAATGGGCCGACACCTTTCTGGACTGGGTGAGAACGTCCTGGAATCCTGGGTACTTGGAGACAAAACGTTGGACTATTAAATTTAACACATGTGCCATGCAGGGCACATGTGTTAAATTTCCCAGTCTCAACGCTGCCAACAGATTGCTTCCATTGTCACACACCACTTTTCCGATCTGCAGTTGGTGTGGGGTCAGCCACCGATCGGCCTGTGACTGCAGAGATGACAGGAGTACAGATCCGGTATGGTTTTTGCTTTCCAGGCACGTCATCCCCAAGACAGCGTGACAACGGCGTACCTGGCACGTCGAATAGCCTAGGGGGAGCTGGGGGTGCACAGGTGTGGAGGAGGAGAAGGAGGACCCAGCAGCAGAGTAAGAAGAAGAAGAGGAAGAAGACGAGGTAGAGAGCGATGGAGGAGTAGAGGTGGTGGCAGAACCGCGTGCAATCCGTGGCGGTGACACCAACTCCACTGTTGTTGTTGTTGTTGAGCTACCCATTCCCTGCTTCCCATTCCCAGCCATTACCAAGTTCACCCAGTGGGCAGTGTAGGTGACATACCTGCCCTGACCATGCTTGGAGGACCATGCGTCAGTAGTCATATGGACCTTTGGCCCAACACTAAGTGACAGAGATGCGGTAACTTGGCTCTGCACATGTTGGTACAGGTGTGGTATTCCCTTTTTAGAAAAAAAATTGCGGCTGGGTACCTTCCACTGCGGTGTCCCAATTGCTACAAATTTGCGGAAGGCCTCAGAGTCCACCAGCTGGTATGGTAAAAGCTGGCGGGCTAAGAGTGCAGACAAGCCAGCTGTCAGACGCCGGGCAAGGGGGTGACAGTCAGACATTGGCTTCTTACGCTCAAACATGGCCTTCACAGAAACTTGGCTGGTGGCAGATGACTGGGAATGGGAACAGGTGGTCAAGGTGGAAGGCGGAGTGGAGGGTGGTTCAGATGGGTCAAGGAGAGCAGAGGTAGAGCAGTAAGATGCTGGACCAGAAGGAGTGTGGCTTTTAGTTTGCCTGTTGCCTTTGAGGTGTTGCTCCCAAAGTGCTTTGTGCTTGCCGCTCATGTGCCTTCGCATAGAAGTTGTACCTATGTGGCTGTTGGGCTTACCAAGGCTCAGTTTCTGACTGCACTCATTGCAAATTACAATGCTTTTGTCAGAGGCACACACATTAAAAAAATGCCACACTGCTGACTTTTTGGAAGTCTGCGATCTGGCGGTAACAGTAGAAGTTGGCGGCATTGGCGGCAATGGCGGGTGCGTTGGCCGGCTGAACACAGGTGCCGATACATGTTGTTGCCCTACTGATCCCTGCGGGCTGGCCTCCCTGCTTCTTCTAAGTCTTATTCTCCTACTGCCTCTCTGACTCTCCGTCTCTCCATCTGAACTACCCTCCTCTTGCTCTCTTCTACTAGGCACCCACAAAACATCAATCTCCTCATCATCATTCTCCTCAGATGCATCAATTTCTTCTGACACATCACAGAAGGAAGCAGCAGCGGGGACCTCCTCCTCCTCCTCATCACTCATCATTATGTCCATCTCTGTCGTGTTCTCTGCCAGAATTAAATCTGGTGTAACGTCCTCATCTCCTTCATCTTCTTCTGCCAATAATGGTTGCGCATTACTCAGTTCAAGAAACTCATGGGAAAATAACTCCTCTGACTCCAGTGAAGAAGGGGCACCGGTGGTGGAGGAAGTGTTACGTGGGGTGGCCATAGCAGTGGAGGATGAGGAGGATGTTGTGGTAAAGTTAGAAACGGTAGAGGATGGGGTGTGCTGTGTAAGCCAGTCAACTACCTCTTCAGCATTTTGGGAGTTCAGGGTCATTGGCTTTTTAAAACTGGGCAATTTGCTAGGGCCACAGGATTGCATAGCAGCACGGCCCCTAGCACGGCCTCTGCGTGGCGGCCTGCCTTTGCCTGGCATTATTTTTAAAAAAACAACAACAACAAAAACTCAGTTGGTTTTTCTGGAAACGATAATACACACAGCTAGATGGCAGTTTGAAGAAAACAGTGTGCAAATAATGCCTACAAGATCAACGTATACACTACTACAGCGGTGGATACGGATTACGTAAAATATATGAATGCTGCTTGAAAAAAAGTAACTCAAGTGGTTTTTCTAGAGACGATAATATTATCAATATTTAGACAAAATGTGAACAAGCTCACACAGCTAGATGGCGGTTTGAAGAAAACACTGTGCAAATAATGCCTACAAGGTCAACGTATACACAGCGGTGGATACGGATTACGTAAAATATAAGAATGCTGCTTGAAAAAAAGTCACTCCGGTGTTTTTTCTGGAGACGGTAATATTATGGATATTTAGACAGAATGTGAACACGGGCACACAGCTAGATAGCAGTTGGTTGAATAACACACTGGGCAAAAAATGCCTACAGGGCAAATAATGCCTACAAGGTCAACGTATACACAGCGGTGGATACGGATTACGTAAAATATAAGAATGCTGCTTGAAAAAAAGTCACTCCGGTGTTTTTTCTGGAGACGGTAATATTATGGATATTTAGACAGAATGTGAACACGGGCACACAGCTAGATAGCAGTTGGTTGAATAACACACTGGGCAAAAAATGCCTACAGGGCAAATAATGCCTACAAGGTCAACGTATACACAGCGGTGGATACGGATTACGTAAAATATAAGAATGCTGCTTGAAAAAAAGTCACTCCGGTGTTTTTTCTGGAGACGGTAATATTATGGATATTTAGACAGAATGTGAACACGGGCACACAGCTAGATAGCAGTTGGTTGAATAACACACTGGGCAAAAAATGCCTACAGGGCAAATAATGCCTAAAAGGTCAACTTATACACTACTACAGCGATGGATACGGATTACGTAAAATTTATTATGGCTGCTTGAAAAAAGTCACTCCGGTGTTTTTTCTGGAGACGGTAATATTATGGATATTTAGACAGAATGTGAACACGGTCACACAGCTAGATAGCAGTTGGTTGAATAACACACTGGGCAAAAAATGCCTACAGGGCAAATAATGCCTACAAGGTCAACGTATACACAGCGGTGGATACGGATTACGTAAAATATAAGAATGCTGCTTGAAAAAAAGTCACTCCGGTGTTTTTTCTGGAGACGGTAATATTATGGATATTTAGACAGAATGTGAACACGGTCACACAGCTAGATAGCAGTTGGTTGAATAACACACTGGGCAAAAAATGCCTACAGGGCAAATAATGCCTACAAGGTCAACGTATACACAGCGGTGGATACGGATTACGTAAAATATAAGAATGCTGCTTGAAAAAAAGTCACTCCGGTGTTTTTTCTGGAGACGGTAATATTATGGATATTTAGACAGAATGTGAACACGGTCACACAGCTAGATAGCAGTTGGTTGAATAACACACTGGGCAAAAAATGCCTACAGGGCAAATAATGCCTACAAGGTCAACGTATACACAGCGGTGGATACGGATTACGTAAAATATAAGAATGCTGCTTGAAAAAAAGTCACTCCGGTGTTTTTTCTGGAGACGGTAATATTATGGATATTTAGACAGAATGTGAACACGGGCACACAGCTAGATAGCAGTTGGTTGAATAACACACTGGGCAAAAAATGCCTACAGGGCAAATAATGCCTAAAAGGTCAACTTATACACTACTACAGCGATGGATACGGATTACGTAAAATTTATTATGGCTGCTTGAAAAAAGTCACTCCGGTGTTTTTTCTGGAGACGGTAATATTATGGATATTTAGACAGAATGTGAACACGGTCACACAGCTAGATAGCAGTTGGTTGAATAACACACTGGGCAAAAAATGCCTACAGGGCAAATAATGCCTACAAGGTCAACGTATACACAGCGGTGGATACGGATTACGTAAAATATAAGAATGCTGCTTGAAAAAAAGTCACTCCGGTGTTTTTTCTGGAGACGGTAATATTATGGATATTTAGACAGAATGTGAACACGGGCACACAGCTAGATAGCAGTTGGTTGAATAACACACTGGGCAAAAAATGCCTACAGGGCAAATAATGCCTACAAGGTCAACGTATACACAGCGGTGGATACGGATTACGTAAAATATAAGAATGCTGCTTGAAAAAAAGTCACTCCGGTGTTTTTTCTGGAGACGGTAATATTATGGATATTTAGACAGAATGTGAACACGGGCACACAGCTAGATAGCAGTTGGTTGAATAACACACTGGGCAAAAAATGCCTACAGGGCAAATAATGCCTAAAAGGTCAACTTATACACTACTACAGCGATGGATACGGATTACGTAAAATTTATTATGGCTGCTTGAAAAAAGTCACTCCGGTGTTTTTTCTGGAGACGGTAATATTATGGATATTTAGACAGAATGTGAACACGGTCACACAGCTAGATAGCAGTTGGTTGAATAACACACTGGGCAAAAAATGCCTACAGGGCAAATAATGCCTAAAAGGTCAACTTATACACTACTACAGCGGTAGTAAAATAAAAAAAAGTTAAATAAAAAAAGAATGAATATTAAAAAAAAAAAAATTAAAGTTGGTGCTGCTGAACTACTAGGAGCAGCAGATTAGCACACCAGTCCCACTCCCCAACACTGCTAGACTAATAGCACTGGGTTCTTATAGTAGTAGTAGTAGTAGTAGTAGTAGTAGTAGTAAAACAACAAAAAAATAAATAAAAGCAGTCCTTACAAGGACTATTGCTATTGCAGCAGTCAGCAGATGAGATCAGAAGCAGGACAGCTGCCCACTGCAGCTACATACAGAGCACTGCAGTAGAAGGTAGATTACTAGCCAGCAAAGCTACCTAAGCTTAAATGTCCCTCAAACCCCTGCAGACTTCTGTCCCTCCAATAACAGAGCAGTATCAAAACGATTACTAGCCAGCAAACTTTCAACTGTCCCTGAAATCACTAACAGGCAGCAGCTCTCTCCCTACACTATCTCTTCAGCACACACAGGCAGAGTGAAAAAAAGCTGCAGGGCTTCGGTTTTTATAGGGAAGGGGAGTGGTCCAGGGGAGAGCTTCCTGATTGGCTGCCATGTACCTGCTGGTCTGGGGTGAGAGGGCAAAAAAAAGCGCCAACAATGGCGAACCCAAAATGGCGAACGTCGCGCGACGTTCGCGAACTTCCGGCGAGCGCGAACACCCGATGTTCGCGCGAACAAGTTCGCCGGCGAACAGTTCGCGCCATCTCTATTTATCAAGTGTCACACTTGATAAAGGGCCTAGCCCGAAACATGTAGTGTGTTGTTCACTACCCCAATAAAGATACACTTGCAGACTCAGCTTGCTGCCGTGGACTTTCTGCAATTACCTCCTTTTCTATCGCTTTGATCTATTAGGGTATCACCACAGGATACCCTGCAGGAGTGCCACCAACACATCATACAACTTGCCAGAGTTCAGCCCTGCTACATATTGCACGATGACTGTCTATTATAAAGGTACAAAGCTTTTTTGAAACCTTTAGTTTTATTGATTTTCAATCATTAGTGAAGTAAATGTATACTGCAATGTATACTGTCTTTGGATGCCTCTGAAAGATGTATTTATTTTGTTCTTCTAAAGGAACATTATTGCACACAGTGTAGTGGAAGTGATCATTGCATGGCTGAGTTTCTGTGTTTTCCTCAGTCTATTCCATTTTTAGAGGTTGCTGAAAGTTTAATGCTACTTTAAAAGCAGACCAGGAAGTCTGTTTAATATTAATAGGCTTTAAATCAGCATAACTTGTACCTATAGAGGCTAGATTTAATGCAGAAACCAAATGCTATAATCCTGATTTAAATAGCAAATTACTTTTAATGAGGTTAGATAGGGATATTGCACAAAAATTGTCAATAGGGAGGTTATAGATGAAAATCAGCCAACATCCTAACCATGTAAAAGCCCTTTCTCTTAATAAAAATGCTGGTCCAAGCATCCTATGACTGTATTAATTATTTCATAATCAATATATCCACAAACTTGTAAAAACCTTGTGCAATATACTTTACCCTAAATTTCTAGAAAATACTGAATATGGACAAACACATGGAAAACCATGAAAATTAATCCGGATTATCTACTTAATACATCATATTATTAGAACACAAGGCCAAACACAAAATAGGATAGGGTATTAGAAATAATCTTCCAAGTGTTTGCACTAAACAAGAACAAATTATCTGAAGACATCTGTTGAACTAACCACTAACCCCTTTCTACTCTGAGGTTCATTGCTTTCAATGGGGCTTTAAATAATATAATAATAATAAATACTCCTTATGTAGTTCCGAAACATTTTATTTGAAGTATTTTCAAGAAAGAGCATAATTAATAATAATTAGTTGTAATTGATACAAAGAAAAACTTCACTGGGACATTTGGCAATTTGTGGGAATTTTTAAATTGTTTTGGAAAGGTTGGACTTGATGGTATTTTTTTAATCTAATGTACTTTTCAAAATGTTTAAAAATAAGCAACTCAGCATGTGTCATGTAAACATAAGTCACATTTTATATTGTGTCTATTACTTTATGAACCATATTAAGGAGATGATATACTCATTTTCAAATGTCAGACATTTATGTGGAT
Source organism: Xenopus petersii (assembly GCA_038501925.1). Taxonomy (NCBI): domain Eukaryota; kingdom Metazoa; phylum Chordata; class Amphibia; order Anura; family Pipidae; genus Xenopus; species Xenopus petersii. The sequence continues at coordinate 109,697,996 of CM076678.1, read as the reverse complement.
CAGCCCCAGTTTTTAATTGCTTCATGCCGTACAATAAACAAGATATCAACAACAAGATCAGAATTTCTCAAAGATTTTTATTAAAGCTGTCAAATACAGAAGATGGAAAGAGAGACAATAAATAAATCCACTTTACACAAGGATTCCAGCAAGACATTCTGTGCCCCTTAAAGGTATTCTGTCATGGGAAAACATGTTTATTACAAAATGCATCAGTTAATAGCACCCTCCAGAAAAATCGTGCATTGAAATCCATTTTTCAAAACAGCAAACAATTTTTTCTATTTAAGTTTGAAATCTGACATGGGGCTAGGCATGTTGTCAGTTTTCCAGATGCCCTCGGTCATGTGACTTTGTGCTCTGATAAACTTCAGTCACTCTTTACTGCTGAGATGGAGTTATATCCAGGCCCAGATTTGTGGAGAGGTCACCAAGGCCCCAGGGTGGCAGGATTTTAGGGGGTGGCATGCTGCCCAACCACACCCCCATTAGTTCAGAAACATTGGGGATACCCAGGAGATACAATAGTTTTTAAAATTTCCTGTACCCAATCCCCATTGCTCTGGCCCGATGATGAAAATTTGATTGAATAAAAGGGAGGGGACAGGGCAACGAATGACAGCTGGCCTAGGGGCACCTGCTATGTAAATTCGGAACTGGTTATATCACCCTCTCCCTTTCCCCCTAGCAGCCCTTCAGTAGAACAATGGGAAAGTAACCAGATGACCGCTCTCAGACATCTGCAATGCTAAAAATGGTCTCATGCCCAACCTAGTGGTAGATATGAGAACAACACTCAATAGCAGAAATTCAAGCCCGGCTAACCCAAGTTGCGACTCCTTGAGTTACATTGAGTAGGAGAAACAATATGACACATGACTAGGCACAATGACCTGAGATGGGTGCCTACATACCAATATTAAAAAAAAAATACATTTAGGGGCCCATTTACTTAGCTCGAGTAAAGGAATAGAATAAAAAAAACTTTGAATTTCGAATGTTTTTTTGGCTACTTCGACCATCGAATGCACTACTTTGACCTTCGACTACGACTTCGATTTCGAACGATTCGAACTAACAATCTTTCGACTATTCGACCATTCGATAGTTGAAGTACTGTCTCTTTAAAAAAAAAACTTTGACCCCCTAGTTCGCCACCTAAAACCTACCGAAGGTTCCCCATAGGCGTTGCTATCTTTTTTTGGTCGAAGAAAAATCGTTCGATCGATGGATTAAAATCCTTCAAATCGAACGAATTGCGGTAAATCCTTTCGACTTCGATATTCAAAGTCAAAGGATTTCCATTCGGCAGTCGAATATGGAGGGTTAATTAACCCTCGATATTCGACCATAAGTAAATTTGCCCCTTATTGTTTCAAGAATAAAATTTTAAATGGTAGAATGAATTACTTGCAATGTACACAGTGTAATTTAGTATTAAAAACTATACCATAAAAAGAATGACAGAATCCCTTTTAAATACAGTCTCCAGAAATGTGATCTGACTGGTTGAGGCTTGGAGAGGGTACAAAGAAATAGCCTTATAAGTCATAAATAGAGGGTGGGCATGTTCATTTCTACTACCATAATGGAATCTAGCTGCCACCATGCTGAGAAACACTACTAGAAATAAATGTCACCTTTGACCCTAGTAATGGCCTATTAAATGTAAAACTGAGCCATCCTACAATGTCTCATAGGCTCCTAATGGTCTATTTTCTCATGGTGAGAAAGGCACTGACAGCATCATACTGGAAAATCCATAACATTACAATCAGAGTTAATAACAGCTATCAACTATAATGCAAAAATGTAACAAATTACATACAGTACAAGCAAAATCACAATATGCAATTCTACTCTAAAATAAAAGAGCTTAGTCTTAAATGACCTTGCACAATTACAAATTTAGCTAGCTTAACACCTAAATACTTAAAGGAGGTTATTTATTAAAATTCTAATTGATCTCATATTTTTATTAAACCAAGCTGGACCAAACTACCACCCACGATTTTATCTTATTTATCAATTAAATAACTGAAAAAAGTTTGGCTGGCAAAAAAATCGATTAAATCGAAAACACAAATTGTGCGAATGTGTCAAATTTAACGCCCGAATCGCTCAGCTTTTTCAGGTTATTGCCGGAAAACCCTGAATTTTTTGTATTATCGGACAAAACCCAGTGCAGACCACAACATCTTCAAATTGTAAAAGGGACATCTGCCATTGACTTCTACATGACCTCTGCAGGTTTGAGATGGCAGATTTTGGGGGTATAATAAATAAATATATTATATAATAAATATATAGAAATATAATAAATATATTAACCCCACAAACACAAGGCAATTGGTAATGGAAGATGGGGGACTACGAATAAAATAAAAATTAAATGATGTTGGTGATGATGCCTAAATGTTATGTATTAACATATATGGGGGTGCAGAAGTTTTGGATGTTGCATAATGACTGCAAATTTGTAAGGGAATATTCATTAATTTACAGGTTATTGCCTGAAAGCCCACCTAGGTATGTGTAGCATTCTCTGTATTCAGCCCATTTGATTTTTGTTTTCATTTCCTTTTGATACAGTATCTAGTAGAATTAAGTCTGGACATTAGGGGGGTTATGAACTAAAATCTGTTTTTTTTCTAATTATTCTAATAAAAAAGCTCCATCAAACGCCCATCCACAATTTTGCCTTATTTATCATTAAAATAACTTTAACAAATTGGACTGGGGAAAAACTCAAGCAAAACCCCGAATCATATGATTTGTTTAGACTTCTTTCATGAATTGCTCTATTTTTTAGGGTGTTTGCCCAAAACCCCTGAATTTTTCGGGCTATGCCCAGTGCAGACCACGAAATTGAGATAGGTGCCTCTCCCCATGACTTTTATATGACCTCAACAGGTTTGAGATGGCAGATTTTGAGATTCAGGCTTTTTGCAGCATTGGGGTATAATAAATCTCAAAAAAGTTTTATCCCAAAAAAGCCCAACCAGAGTTTTAGTAAATAAGAGTTTTCTTGAAGTGTTTCACCATTCATTCGAGTGACTTCTTCAGTTCAATTGAAGTGGTAGTGAATTTACCAGCATTTAAAGCCTCAGGTTGTAAAGTCACAGAAATCCAATCATAAGGGTTCCATTGAACTTCAATTGCCTCAATGAGAATCATGGTACCATTGTGATTGAATTACACTTTTACACATCTGTAAGTTTCAGAAAACACCTTACTGAAGTTACTTACTGAAGTTCTGCTATCCAGAATGCTTGGGATATGTACACATTAAAGGAAAACTATACCCCCAAACTATGTACTGTGGGTCTCTATAAAAATATATCACATAAAACAGCTCATATGTACAACCCTGCTTCATGTAAATAAACAATTTTCATAATAATATGCTTTTTAAAGGGATACTGTCACAGGAAAACATGTTTGTTTCAAAACACACGAGTGAATAGTGCTGCTCCAGCAGAATTCTGCACTGAAATCTGATTTTTAAAAGAGCAAACAGATTTTTTTATTTTTACTTTTTTAATTTGGCATGGGGCTAGACATGATGTCCATTTTCCAGGTGTCTTCGGTCATGTGCTCTGAAAAACTTCAGTCACTCTTTAATGCTGAGGTGCAAGTTGAAGTGATATCACCCCCTCCCTACCTGAAGTCCAGTGTTATAGCCACAGGTACAATATGTACTGCACGTAAAGACTCACCTCACAGGGGAACTGTCATTATAAGATTTAGGCAAGGGAAGATGTTCATCTTTTTAACAAAAAGATATGTCCCACGCCAAATATATGCTATATATAAAAGTGTGATAGGTAATCTATGGTGAATGGGTGCAGCTGGTGAGGTTTATATATACAGTAATATATACTCTGACTTCTCTTTACATAGTAATAGAGTAACATAGTAAGTTAGATTGAAAAAAGACACATGTCCATCAAGTCCAACTTTTTTAACCTGCCTAACTGCCAGTTGATCCAGAGGAAGGCAAAAAATCCCATCTGAATCCTCTCCAATTTGCCTCAGAGAGGGAAAAATTCCTTCCTGACTCCAAAATGGCAATCGGACTAGTCCCTGGATCAACTTGTACTATGAGCTATCTTCCATAACCCTGTATTACCTCACTTGCTAAAAAGCCATCCAACCCCTTCTTACAGCTATCTAATGTATCAGCCTGTACGACTGATTCAGGGAGAGAATTCAACATCTTCACAGCTCTCACTGTAAAAATCCCCTTAAGTGCCTCTTCTCCAGCGTGAACATCCCTAATTTGGTCAGTCTTTCCTCATAGCTAAGATTTTCAATATCTTTTACCAGCTTAGTTGCCCTTCTCTGTACCCTCTCTAATACAATAATGTCCTGTTTGAGTGATGGAGACCAAAACTGTACGGCATATTCTAGAAGGGGCCTTACAAGTGCTCTATACAGTGGAAGAATGACCCCCTCCTCCCTTGACTCTATGCCCCTTTTAATACAGCTCAAGACCTTATTTGCCCTTGATGCTGCTGACTGGCATTGCTTGCTACAGCCAAGTTTATCATTTACAAGGACTCCAAGGTCCTTTTCCATAATGGATTTGTTAAGGGTATAAGTGGCTTGGATATTTTTACATCCCAGGTGCATGACTTTACATTGATCAACATTGAATCTCATTTGCCACTTAGCTGCCCAGATTGCCAGTTTGTCAAGATCCTATTACAAGGATGCCACATCCTGGATGGAATTAATTGGGCTGGATAGTTTTGTGTCATCTGCAAACACTGATACATTACTTACAATACCATCCCTTAAGTCATTAATGAAAAAGTTAAATAAAAGTGGACCCAATACCGAGCCCTGAGGGGCCCCACTAAGAGCCTTATTCTAAGTACAGAACCACCCTCTGTAGTTTTTTTGTATTTTTTTTTTAGTTTTGGAAAAGAAATCTGTTGTGTACGGATGCCATGGAGTGGATGCTTGTACATTAGGCTGTTGTTCAGTATAGCTGTTTTCTAATAGCCAAGGCAGTTTGTTAAAACTTATTGATCTTTCAGGAATATAGAGCATGCAGTATGGCTTTGTTCTCCATAGCACAGATTCAATAAGTGAATATACCATAAGATTCATATGTCAGGACTCTGTGACTGATGTATGTGAATGTACAACATATGAGCATTCCGCTAGCTTCTGCATAAACAGGCCTAGGTAGGCAGACTTATCAGCTGGCCTAAACTCTATGAGGCAGGTTTACTAAAGGGCAAAGTGGCAAACACTGGCAACATTTCAACAGCGTTACCACCGCAAGGACATCTGCAATTTACTAAAGGGCGCAGGCACCACTTCGCTAGCGAAAGAGATAGGCACTAGCGCTCCTTCGCACTCTATTGGCAGGCAACATTTCGCTGTGGTGAATGGACGTTACTCCCCAAATTCACTAAAATGTGGATTTTACTGAACTTTACCTCTTTTGCCAGACTAGCCTTCACCAGCTCAGACCAGGCGAAGTGCAATGGAGTACATAGATCTTCCTCAATCTTCTGTTACTTACATCATATTCTGTGAGTGGAAAAGGCATCAAAGCTCAAAAAACGGTGGCGTCTTTCCCTTTTTTCAGAGTGCTAGCCTGCAAAAGTCATTAGAATTATTTTTGGGTAACCGGTTTCCCGCCGTATGCAAATTATCCTGAGTGCAAGACCTCTAGCGAATTTGCGATAGGCAGAAATGAACGCTAGTGCATCTTTGCTTTGAATTGCTTGCATTGCCGAAGTAACACTAGTGAAAAGTCGCCAATGTTCATTGCCCACAATGAAACTCCACATTTTAATAAATTAGCGTTGCCTGAACAAATTTTTTCCTTGCGAAGTGTAGCGATGGGTGCAAACAGTCGCTGGCGACTTTTCGCCGGTTAGTGAATCTTCCCTTTTGTCACGTCAATAGCAAATCTGAAACATTTTTGCCAGGTTTTGGCATGAAAAAATGTCCATAGACTCCAATGTATTGTAAATGTCCTTTGACTGCAATGCGTTTTTCAAATTTTCACTGTTTTAAGAGTTTTGGGGCAAAGCAAAACATGACAGATTCACCCATCACTATAAGATATAGGCTTATAATACCCATCACTACAAGCCATAGGCTTGTATATCTGGTCCTTGTAAGACAAACAAGTTGTTGCCAAAAACGTGAAAATTTAATGGAAAAAAAACCTCGAATTTTTCAATTTTATACCTCGATGCTGCAAAAAGCCTGAATCTGAAAATCCGCCATCTGAGACCTGTTGAGGTCCTGTAAAAGTCAAGGGGAGAGGCACCTATCTCAATTTGAAGTTTTTGTGGTCTTTGCTGGGTTTTTAGCCCGAAAATCCAACCTTTTCAGGGTTTTCTTGCAAAATTTAAAAAAAAAACAGAGATATATTAGTACGTTTCGGGTTTTCACACGATTTTATCGAGCTTTTTCCTATTCAATCAAGTTTTTTTATTAATGAATAAGCTAAAATCGGGCATGGGTTTTTTTTTAAATAAAATATGAGATAAATCGGATTTTAGTAAATAACCCCCTCAACGTACACAGCACTTTATTGAAAATACATATTTCACATTAAAGTTGGAATTTCTCCTGTTTACTAAAAAAAGGGCAAATAATTACTGGCATCTTAAAGGAAAACTATACCCCCAAAATGAATACTTAAGCAACAGATAGTTTATATCAAATTGAATGACATATTAAAGAATCTTACCAAACTGGAATATATATTTACATAAATATTGCCCTTTTACATCTCTTGCCTTGAACCACCATTTCGTGACTCTATCTGTGCTGCCTCAGAGATCACCTGACCAGAAATACTACAACACTAAGGGGCCGATTCACCAATGGTCGAATATCGAGGGTTAATTAACCCTCGATATTCGACTAGGAATTAAAATCCTTCAAATTCAAATATCGAATTCGAAGGATTTAGCGCAAGAAATGCGATCGATGGAGCGAAGGATTATTCATTCGATCGAACGATTAAATCCTTTGAATCGAACGATTCGAAGGATTTTAATTCAACGATCGAATGAATATCCTTCGATGAAAAAAACTTAGGCAAGCCTATGGGGACCTTCCCCATAGGCTAACATTGAGTTTGGTAGCTTTTAGCTGCCGAACTAGGGGGTCGAATTTTTTTTTAAAGAGACAGTACTTCGACTATCGAATGGTCGAATAGTCGAACGATTTTTAGTTCGAATCCTTCGATAGTCGTAGTCGAAGGTCGCAGTAGCCCATTCGATGGTCGAAGTAGCCCAAAAACACTTCGAGATTCGAAGTTTTTTAAATTCGAATCCTTCACTCGAATTCACTCGAATTCAGTGAATCGGCCCCTAACTGTAACAGGAAGAAGTGAGGAAGCAAAAGGCAGAACTCTGTCTGTTAATTGGCTCATGTGACCTTACATGTGGTTTGTATGTGTGCACAGTGAATCTTACGATCTCAGGGGGCGGCCCTTATTTTTTAAAATGGCAATTTTCTATTTATGATTACCCAATGGCACATACTACTAAAAAAGTATATTATTATGATAATGGTTCATTTACATGAAGCAGGGTTTTACACATGAGCTGTTTTACTCAGTATCTTTTAATAGAGACCTACATTGTTTGGGGGGTATAGTTTTCCTTTAACCAACCAGTTACTTGCTTAAATTATTCCTGCTACAAACGGCATATAAAAGATAATTGATGTTTGGTTGCAACGAGGTTGCTAACTACCTGCTAGCCTCATTATAACAAACAGGGCTGTAACCACAGAATTCATACAGACAAATACAACAGATCCTCTACACTCAACCCATTATCTATATATTCATAATAAATAATGAAGCAATAGAATTCTTGATGAATCAGAGGAAAGTTGACTGTAGGACTGGCCAGAGCAGGGATGACTTTGACATAGGTGGTCTGGTCAGCTTAAATATATTGCATTTTATGGACAAACAATCCCTGTTTTGTTTAAAGGGTAAGGCATTTTTCAATAGCTTAAGACACAAAATGTCTCAATGTCATAAATATATTGATAATGGGTTGAGTGCAGAGGACCTCTTGTAAATGCATATTTATGTTGATGAATTAAACAAACCTTTGTTATAACAATACAAGGAAAGCATAAGCTTAACTACATGCCTGGTTTCCGCAATACATGCGATGTTTGTCTTTTGCTGCCCCTCTGACTTGTTTCTGCACTAGTTAACATCATTAGTTGCAATGAATTTTTAAAAGACTTTTTCTTCAAGTATCATACTCTTGGGTGTTTTTCTTTTTTTATATTTTCAAAGAGGGGGCTGCAGACCTCATCTGGCAGTGCTCCGATGCTGACAAGGCATTGCTGCTTGGTATTGATAGCCTCATGCGCCTGCAGTAATAGGACCGTTAACCTACACTTGTATGGTTTCCATCACTGCTCTGTACTCAGGAGCCACCATCCATCTCTCTGTCACTCGTCAATAATGCTGATGGACCCTCCAGACACTTATCAATATTTAACTCTCTCTCCCATTGACTCAGCAATTACCCAGTAATTGATTTAAGATTGATTATCGCCGGGATAACATTTTAATGTTGATAGCCATCAGAATGCAAAATTATTTGTCTTTATAGACCCGTTTTCTTTATTGATTGATGTTCTTAGGGTTAATGAGGCATGAAAAAGAAACATATTCTTTAGAATAAGCTGTGATCTATCTTCACTACCAATATTGTTGGGTTTGCATGGGTAATTTGCAAGATCTCTGTTAGAATACACAAACATAGTGTTTATTCATTTTAATAGTTAGACATTTCAAGAACAGTACTGACTTTGCACTTCTGTTTTACTGTTGTAGGGATGTGATAATTTAGACACCCTCACATAATATTGGCAGGCAAATCCTCAGTATTGTAGATGCCTAAATGGGTCCTAATGGGGCTTGTGTCATTGCTCTGCTTATGTAAGCCCCTGTTGTTCTCACAGTGTACTGTAGATGGCACTGTACTATAGTATAAAGGTCTAGGTAACCATGCAGTCTGGGTCCATCGCTTTAGCCCTTACCAAGCAGGCAGGAAGGGAATGGGTAGTGGAACCTAGGCACTTAGGCCCTAGTAAAGTGGATAGCTATACTCTTTCATAGATCACTCTAGGAGTGATAGATAGGTTATATAGTTGAGCAGCTCAAGGCTCCGACAAATGAGTCAGAGGGATTAAGATATTGGGTACTAATAACCCAGAAGTTGGGACTAAGTGCATAGACTTAGGGATGGTAGAATTTCCCCTAGTTTCCACTTAGGGCACAGGCTGAAATCTGGGGTACCTTCTCAATTGCTGCTTAACTACTGCTGTAACTGTTCCCTTGCCTGCAGGGATCCAGCTGTTCTTTGGTGCTGTGAGTATATGTGCTATCCTTTATGCTATATGTCCTCTGTACTCCATCGTGGATTGTTGTGTAAATAAACAAAGTTCCTGGCTAAGCATAAAAGAACCACTGGCGCCCAGTTCTTGTGCATAAGCACTTTCTTACAGTTGCACTACACCCTGCCTCCACACCGTTGCAAGGGCTTGCATCTGAGAAAAAGGTCTCATCCATGGCACAAATATATTAGAAAGTAAGCTCTTAATAGAGACGGTGCCACTCAATTTATTATAGCACTACACAATTTAGGGATATAGTTATTGCAATCTCAGTCAATAGTTTTTACATATCTGTACAAACTGGGAAATAGAAGCCATGAACACCCCAATTGTATTGTAGACATGGGACATGGGGGTAATTTGGATCGACATATCTTAATTCTACTAAAAAAATAATTTAAATATGAATTAAACCTGATAGGATTGTTTTGTCCAATAAGGATTAACTATATCTTGTTTGGATAATGTACAATGTACTGTTTAATAATTACAGAGAAAAGACATTCATTTCTTAAAAAAAATGAATTATTTGATTTAAATGGAGTCTATGGGATACTGTCTTCCCATAATTCAGAGCTTTCTGGATGACGGGATTCTGGATAACAAATCCCATAGCTATACAAATAAGTATAAGGTTATTTTTCTCTGTGATAAGAACCCACTAGCATAATCCATTGCAGTGTATACGGCATACACAAACCTTCCTTGAATTTAGTAGAGACCTTACATTCAATGACTCATGAAATGAGAGGTGGTTTTTGTTAGTTTTAAACACATTTCTTCTTCCCATGAGAACCTCAGGTGATGATTATACTGTCTTTTATGACATTGACACAAAGAAATAAAGTCAACAAAGTACAACGTCTTAAGACGATCCTCAAAGGATCATAAATCAGCCTCTGAGAGTCCAGGATGGATGTGAAAGGTCACAGCTTTATAAACACAGTTTATTATCTGTAAAATATACTGGAAAATGACAGACTAAACAATAATACAATAATCGTAATAACTGGCATCACAGGAGTAATCCAGACATCTGCCATGCTAGCCACTCAGTTTACGGACCTCAGGTGGGTAAGTAATAGAAGGGTAAGCCTCCTCACTCCTTACCCTTACCTCCCAGGACCATTACACAAGGAGACTGAACGGCTGAACTGAACTGAGTTAAGCACATACTTGTCCCTTGCTACTCTATCAAGCATTCCACCACCAGACTATGACTATAACAATGATTCACCATCTGAAAAACCAAACATCCCATCAACAGCTCCAACCCCATAAGATATTTGTTATTGGAATGGACGGAAGGATGTTGCTTCAACCCTACCACACTGGAAATCTTACTGCCTGGTTGCATTGTTTACCAAAGCTTACCTAGCTACGCTTCCCCTCCCTCCATTCTCCGACCCTACTCAAACATATTTTTAATAACGTAGATTCTATATTTCCACAATGCTTTCACAGAACTGTTAAAAATGAGTTGCCAGTGTTGCCAGAGTTTGCTGCGACTGCTGATAATCAAATGGGTCAATGTCTAAATGTGCCAGTTGTTGTGCTATCCTCTGCTCCTACTTTAAAAATAGTCACCCCAGGCTCCAAATCTTGCTTTATTTCTACTGAGTGACCCAAGGAATAATTTCCTTTCACTCAGCAGTTAAGGTGTTAAAGAATATCGTCACCTGCAGTAAATAATTCACATGGGACAAGGTAATGTATATATTAAAAGACATTGCTCCAAATACGAATATTCCACTGGGGTAGACTGAAATATTCCTTTCAGACTAGCTCATGTTTTATTAATTCAATTTCTGTCCAGTTTCCCATTAAACATGACTTTTTAATTGTCCCATGCCCTTGGCACTTTTTTTGTCTCAGATAAAATTGTGCTGCGTGCAGCATTAGACCGAACACATATCTTAAAATTTCTTCTGCCAGACCTTGAGACATTTCAGCCTAATTCCTCCAGAAAAACAGCAGGTAATATTGCTGTGTATGGTACAAATAAAGCTTTTACATACTCTACATTCTAATATTGGGAGTGTGGAAAGGCTTATTTTGATATTATTTCTCATTGCATAGAAATTATCACAGATATACTTTTTATACACAAGAATGCAGATTGGCACATCATGGGGCAAATTTACTAAAGGGCAAAGTGACTAACGATGCGAAAAATCGACAGGGTGACGTCATTTCAGGACTTCGCCAATGGGCGCAGGCGAAAATTCGCTAGCGAAACAGACATACACTAGCACTCATTCGCACTCTATTGCCAGACGAATTTTCTCTCTGGCAAATGGACGTAAGTCCGCTAATTCACATTCACGTTACTTGTTCCTACAGACGTGCCTTTGCCAGCTCAGACCAGGCGAAGTGCAATGGAATGTATTGGACTTCCTCAATTTTTTGTTGAAAATTTTTCTAAGTCCCAAAAACGCTGGTGTCTTTTCTCTTTTTCAGGGTGATAGGCTGCAAAAGTCCATAAATATTTTCTTGGGTAACCGGGCTCCCCCATACATTTCCTACCATATTGCACATAAACTATACACTGGGCACATGTCTAGGGCATTATAACAACTCTATTTCCTTTTAAGTATCCCCGAGCTTGTATAATGTAATGTATGCTAGCGAAAATTCACCAGCGTTCGGCGCACTGGACACAACTTTGCATTTTAGTAAATTTGCGCCTGGCGAAGTGTTGTGATGGCTGCAAAGCCATCAATGGCAAATTTTCGCCGCTTAGTAAATTTGCCCCCATATTTTAATGAAGCCCTTTCTCACCCTAAAAACTAGGAGCTTAGATCCTATATTTTTTTACTGCCTGCCCAGTCCGTCAATTGTCTACAAACTTTTGTAGATTAACTTGCAACCTTGTATTAGCACATTATTCTCTAACACTTAGGAGGTTATTTATCAAAGTTCAATTTTATCTTAACATTTTCTGCTACAAACTCTGATCAAATCTGATCAGGTTCTTTACGCTTATTTATTATTACATTTTCCCGAAAATTTGCTTTGAGGGAAAAAAAATTAGATTTTCACAATTTTTTCCAATTTTTCAACCGAAAACTGAGATTTCTTATGCTTTTTTGCCCAGAAAGATCAGAAAACTTGAATGAGAATTCTCCCATTGACTTTTATGCAACCTCAACAGGTCTTAGATGTCAGATTTTCTAATTCTGACTTTTTCATCCTCAGGGTTTAATAAATTCTGAAAAATTTTTAATTTTTTTTAAAAGTCTGATTTTATAAAAAAAAATCATGGATTTTTCAGGATTTTTGCATTCGGAATTTAGTAAATAACCCCCTTAGGGTCCTATTTATTATGCTGTATAAAACTAAAATTAGTAGAAAAAGCAGTATAAAAAGCTGTGTAAAATAAATGGCGAGTTTATCAAGGTGTGTTTTTTTTTACACCATACAAATGTAGGTTTGCTGCCATTATTTTACCATACTTCAGACCTTTGTAAGTAAGTTCCAGCAGAAGTTGCTCAAAGAAAAAACACATAAAAAATACAAAATTCTTTACAAGGCAATGCCTGGCGAAATATTCAGACATTTTTTACACCACATAACTTAGCTTCTACTGCATACCTATACTTTATTAGTGATCATTTCACTAATTAAAGGGACTTATATAGCCATTATCAGCCAACTATTGTTAACACACCAAGTAAAATACTTGTTTATTGCTTTGAAATCAATGATTTATTTACTAAAAGCTATTATTTAATAAGGGCAAACTGCAAAAAAAGAAACTTTCACCATGGTTTTATACTCACAATGCAACATCCTTTCTCAGAATTCAAGTGTAATCATGGCCACCACAATCAAATTCAAAAATGTTTTCACATTTGGGAGACACAGAATTGCACTGGCTGCAGATGGGCACTGTAGCAGGAACATACTAACAGGACACAAAGCTTTTGCTTTAAATTTTTTGAATTTGAATTTAAATTTTTTGAATTAGAGTTTATTCAAACATTACTAGCGATGGGCGAATTTATTCGGCAGGCGCAAATTTGCGGCGAATTGCTGCGATTTGCCCCCGGCTAATAAATTCAGCAAACCGCCGCAAAGATTCAATGGCATAAAAAAAATGGAAGCCGGCGCAATTTCGCCCAATTTCCCCGTTTTGCAAATTTCATGGGAAATTCGCAAATTTTTCGCAAAGTAAAACGCCCCAAATTCGTCCAACTCTAGACATTACACAAACTCAAAATTTGATAAATAAGCCTATTACGGTATTATTCCTCAGTTACTGAAAAAAAAACATGGTTATGTAACGGATCATATTAAATGTTCCAGTGTCTCAATAAAATTAGGGCCTGTGTTTATACAGAGGAAAACTTGGTTGGACAAGCACTTTTCATCTATTATTAAAATCATCTCTGACATTCTTCTTTGACTTGGAGCAAGAGAAACTTTGGAAGGTCAGTTGTATGTACAGGATTCAAAATACTGACATCATGACACACAAGTGCATAAAATAGTTAAAAGACAAAATCAAAAGCTGTTAAAAGTTGATCAATTTCTGTTTCATTTACATCAAGAGAGAAAAGAAAAAAAAACAAAGATTAATTTCTTCTTATTAAAATTCTGCATTAAGTACCCACTCCCAGCACATTTCTTCCTCTCTGTGTCGAGGGTGGAAGTCCAGGGGTTTTGCGAAATGATTCTGACGTCCACTAATCTGCTAAACTGACCTTGCTGATCAGCCATGACCCAAATGTATTGCAAGGCATAATTACTTTGGAATAAAAATCTTTAGCAAGGGGCCAAGAGCCACAAAAGGTGTAAAATATTAATTGTGTACTATGTTTAAATAAATTCCTCAATTAAAAGGAATGAGCAAAAGGATTAACTCTGTTGCAACTGTGGAAGAAAGTAGCTATCGCCACCAGTTTGTATTTATTTTGATAAACAGTTCTGGTGTGTAGGAATTGTGGTATAGGATCTATTATCTAGAATGCTTGGGACCTTTACTAGATAAGTAATCTTTCTGTAATCTCCACCATATATTAAGTGAATTACACATTAAACCCAATAGGATTGTTTTGCCACCAATATGGATAAATACACATTAGTTACCATCAACTACAAGATACTGTTTTATTATTACTGAGAAAAGGGAAATCATTATAATAATTTTCTTAAAATAGACTCTATAGGGTATATTTATCAAAGAGTGAAGTAAGTGGTTGTCACAGTCCTCTAGAGTGAAATTCTGCCACTCTCCATTCATTTCTATGGGATTTTGAAAGGCGTATTTATCAAAGGATGAACTTTCACCCATTGATATACTCTTTTTAAAAAATCCTCTACAAATGAATGGAGAGTGGCGGGATTTCACTCTAGAGGACTGTGGCGACCTCTAACTTTTTAACAATTTGAAAAATCTACCCCTATGGGAGATGGTCTTCTTGAATCTTTCTGGATAACATGTTTTTTGGATAAGGGATCTCATACATGTCTAAAAAAATCATATAGAAGGCTAGATATGTAGGCTATCCTTGATTACTAAAATTCAGTTAAATTATCAAGCACAGCAGGCAAGGACTCTGTGGTTTCACCCATAGTTTCCAGATTTTGCTAGATTTTAAGGGAGTTATTTGTTTACATACTGTGCAAAAAAGGCCAATGTGCAATTACCCATAGTAACCAGACATTTACTTATTCATTTTTTTATTGTGGCCACTGCATTCCTCCCATATATTCAGTGAAGAAGCTGCAGTAACGTTGACTGTGCTATTTCCTCTCTGCATTATGAAGTCCTTCTGTGCCAGGTTTTTCTACATTCTACCTCCAGACGCTTGAGTAAATGGCTTGACCCATGCATAATGGGGAGTACAATGTTCTGTAGTGGCATCAGAAAAAACCCAAAATTATAATTCTGAAATTCTGCATCAATGCCAATAGGTATCTAATAATGCGTGATTAATATTTGATCAGTCAGTTCATTTGTTAATTTAAAAAAATTCTACTAATTTCCAAAAACTTTAACTGAAGCGGAATCCCAACAGAAATGGGATGGGGTGCACAAGATATTAAAATGTTCTTCTATTTTAATGCTATTATTCTGCATCAGTGCCGATAGGTATCTAATAATGAGTGTTTAATATTAGTCCTGTCAGTTCATTTATTAATGTTAAAATGTCTAAAAACTTGAACTGAAACTGAATCCCAACAATTTTGGGAAGGGGTGCATAAGACATTGAAATGGTCCCTGTGAATGCTCTTTTAAAGTTTTAGAAAGAAAAGATGATTTTTTTCACTGCCACGACATGAGCATAATCTATGACATGCTCATAATCTATGAGCAGAACAAGCTGGTGTACTAGTCATCCTGTCTAGTAGATGTCTGAATTGTGTGACTACCTGAAATCAGAGCCAGTCCAAGTAATATTGTTACCTAAGGCAATACTAAATCGCTCATTTATCTTCCATACATTATCCCTACTGCTCACTCATCTACCCCCATGCCATTATCAGCCTCCAGGTCCTCTTGTTTGCCCCTGCCACACATCTACATCTCCTATTATGCAAGTGCATCTGCCTACTCCTAATTCCAGCCCTGCCTGAAACTACCAACACAAACTTATAAACTAGAAAAATCCTCAGTTAATCAAGGTAATCAAGTGGCTTATTTTTGTATTCAGTTTGGGTGTGGTTCCCACTCATCTGAAACAGGTTTATCATGCCTAGGAAATAACTGCTGTAACATTAGACCATGTTTTTCACATATAATTCCTGTTAAGTTCCTGGTAATACATTTTTAGGATCAAAGACGTGTAAAGCTTCTCTGTGTGCTGTAGGTTATGCATTTTTAATTTCTTTTATATTGGATGGCAGATGTCACCATACTGTACACTACTATTCTGGCTCCTCATTATACATGCTTGCATTGAATATTCTGCCTGGATATTGAGAATATTATGAGTTCCAGGGAACCATTTTTCATTTTGTATTAGGGGAATTAATCTAATTTTATTTTAGCCCAATTTTATGAGTGGCTGTTAATATTACATTGTCCTCACATTGATTAAATTTACAAATTTACAATTGCCTTGCTTTTCTAACATCTGTTTTTCAGACATTAGGAACAAGTCTTTAATTGAGTTTTCGTTCGTATCTCTACCTGTGCCATGCAAATAGATGTGAAAGGGTAAAGAAATGCAAATAAATCCACCACAGCAATAGCATGCATTAAAATAAATCTGCATGTGCACTGAGGTGTGCCTTACATGGAAACATACCCCAACTATATACAGCAATATCAGTTTCTACTGTAGATGCAAATCCTTCCAAACTACTGGTCTGTCTCATTGACACAACTATCATTCCGAATACAAGTTAAGGGCAGGTATGTCTCTTTCTCAATAGTTTTATAAACTAGAGGTAAATGAAGGTCTTAAAAAGGGTTCCCCAAGCACCATGAATTTCTGTTTTTTTTGCAGAAAAACAGCAAAAGGTTATGAGACTTCTGCTTTTGTTATGTATTGCAGCAGATACAATTATTTTGCTAGGTTAGAGTTGCCACATGATATCCAGTTGATAGGATATAAAGAAAATCATCTGCTGTTACAAAAAAACCCAAAAAAAGGCTTTCCTCCAAAGAGATGGTCAGACATAAATCCGAGAGCCCTGCACTGTAAGGCAACTCCATCATGCTGCTACTTCCTTCTTTGCTAGGGTTTCCTCACTCTCAATTAGGAATGCACCGAATCCTCATTTTTATTTTATATATTTAGTTATATTTCTTCCTGTTTTGATCTGTAACTGGGATAATGAGTGCTAGCAAGATTGAAGGTCTGACTCAGTGCACAGTCTGCCATATGTATGCAGATTTGGAACAAGAGATCCAAAATGCTTACCTCTGTGGTGGTTGTGAGCAAATTGCCACTTTGGAGGCTCAAGTTAGAGCACTAGAGCAACAAATTGCAACACTGCGGTCGATTGACAATCTTGAAAGGAGTCTTTTGCTCACTGAGCAGGACCTAGCGGGGTCAGATAGTTTGGGGGGAACAGAACAGCAGCAGGATGTTGAGGCAGCTAGCTGGGTGACAGTTAGAAAATCTAAGGTGGGCAAAAGGAAAATGGAGGCTGATCCGGAGATTATACATCACAACAAATTTGCCAGATTGTGTGAAGATGATGGGAGTATGAATTCTGGATTGGCAATTCTAGATGAGGCTGATCTCTCTAACAGCCGGGAGACCAGTTTCTCTAGTAGTGGTGGGGAGGAGAGTAGAGTCAGGCCTAAGCAGATTGTGGTTGTAGGGGACTCAATTATTAGGAAAGTGGATAGGGTAATTTGTCGTCCGGATCGCTACAACCGAACAGTTTGCTGTCTACCTGGTGCCAGGGTTCGGCATGTGGTTAATCGGATAGACAAATTATTGGGTGGGGCTGGGCACGACCCAGCTGTCTTAGTGCATATCGGTACTAATGACAAAATAAATGGTAGATGGAAGACCTTAAAGAATGATTTCAGGGATCTAGGCTCTAAGATCAAGGAAAGGTCTTCCAATGTCATCTTTTCTGAAATTTTGCCTGTGCCACGTGCAAGTTTAGGAAAACAGCGGGAGTTTAGGGAGCTTAATGCGTGGCTCAAGTCTTGGTGCAGGAAGGAAGGGTTTGGGTTCCTAGAGCACTGGGCTGACTTTTCGTTGGGGTACAACCTATACAGCCGTGACGGTTTGCACCTCAATGGAAGGGGGTCCGCGGTGCTAGGGGAAAGAATGGCTAAGAGGTTGGAGGAGTGTTTAAACTAGGCAAGGGGGGGGTGGGTGAGATAAAGGATTATGGGGAAGCTAGTGTAGACGGGGCAGTGGGGTTAGTAAGGGGTCATGGGGGAGGAGTGAGGGGGGCATACAGTTTACCAGCTAAGGAGGTCCCTCTGTTACAAGGAAAACAGAATAATACTAACTTAACGTATAATTCTTCACTAAGTAATGCACATTTCAAAAGTAAAAGTAGTAACCTCCGCTGTATGCTGGCAAATGCACGGAGTTTGTCAGGTAAAATGGGAGACCTAGAATTAATTGCATGCTCTAAAAATTATGATATAATTGGTATCACTGAGACCTGGTGGGATGGAACATGTGACTGGATTGTGAATTTAAATGGTTACACCCTTTTTAGGAGGGACCGAGGGATTAAAAAGGGTGGAGGAGTGGGTTTGTATGTAAAGCCTGAATTAAAGCCATGCGCTAAAGAAATAAAAATAGCTGGCACTGGTGAGGGTGTAGAATCACTCTGGGTAGAGATTTCGACTGGGCAAAAGGTATCAAAAAGAATTATCATTGGTGTATGCTATAAACCACCTCGTATAAGTGTCGAGTATGAAGCCCAGCTACTCTTGCAGATACATGCGGCTTCACAGCTGGGTCAAGTTGTTGCTATGGGTGACTTCAATTATCCAGACATTGACTGGGGTAATGGGGTTGCTAAGACAGAAAAAGCTAGTAGGTTTGTAAATATGCTGAATGACAACTTTTTATTCCAGCTCGTTCAAGAACCTACTAGGAATAACTCTCTTTTGGACCTTGTAATAACTAACAATACTGAACTCATCTCTAACATTTGTGTGGGTGAGCATTTAGGGAATAGTGATCATAACATGGTCTCCTTTGAGATTCTGTTGCAGAAGCAATTCTATAAGGGAGTAACTAAAACACTAAATTTCAGACGTGCAAACTTTGACAGTATAAGGGCATCTCTGCAACATATTAAGTGGGAAATGCTTTTCACAGGGTTAAACACAGAACAAAAATGGGAAGTCTTTAAAATGCTGCTTAATAAATATACTTGTCAGTATATTCCACTTGTAAGCAAGGAACGTCGTTGCAAAGCAAAACCTTTTTGGTTCAATAGAAGCGTTGGTGTTGAGGTGGGTAAGAAAAGACATGCTTTTAAGGCTTTCAAGTTAGCTGGTACAGCCGAAACATTTATTAGGTACAAGGAGGCCAATAAATCATGCAAAGAAGCTATAAGGCAAGCTAAAATTGCTATAGAAAAGGATATTGCAGCAAGCAGTAAAAAAAATCCAAAATTATTTTTTAAATATGTCAATAGTAAAAAAATGAAGCAGGAAGGGGTGGGACCCTTACTATCAGAGGGGGGTCAGCTGGTTGATGAAAACAAAATAAAAGCGCAGATTCTGAACTCGTATTTTTCATCTGTCTACACAAATGAAGAACCAGTAAGTGAAGGTTTCCTTCTTAACACTCCCAATTCTAGTAATACAACTAATGATGCATGGTTCACACATGAAGAAATTCAAAAGAGACTTGAACATGTTAAGATTAACAAAGGTCCAGGGCCAGATGGTATTCATCCCAGGGTAATTAGCGAGCTTAGCTCTGTGATTGCCAAACCTCTTTACTTAATTTTTCAGGATTCATTGGGATCTGGCATTGTGCCGAGAGACTGGCGAATTGCTAATGTGGTGCTTCTATTCAAAAAAGGATCCCGTTCTCAGCCTCAAAACTATAGGCCAGTTAGTCTGACTTCAGTATTAGGAAAGCTTTTCGAAGGGTTAATAAAGGATAAGATATTGGACTTCATAGCAAATCATAATACTATGAGTTTGTGCCAGCATGGTTTTATGCGTAATAGATCTTGCCAGACTAACTTAATTTCTTTTTACGAGAATGTAAGTAGAGACCTCGATTCTGGGATGGCAGTGGATGTGATTTACTTAGACTTTGCTAAAGCATTTGATACAGTGCCACACAAAAGGTTACTGGTTAAATTAAGGAATGTTGGCCTGGAACATAGTATTTGTACCTGGATAGAGAACTGGCTAAAAGATAGACTACAAAGAGTGGTGGTAAATGGAACATTTTCTAATTGGACAAGTGTTGTTAGTGGAGTACCGCAGGGCTCTGTATTAGGTCCCTTGCATTTCAACTTGTTTATTAATGACCTGGAGGTGGGCATTGAAAGTACTGTTTCTATTTTTGCAGATGATACTAAATTGTGCAGAACTATTGGTTCCATGCAGGATGCTGCCACTTTGCAAAGTGATCTGTCTAAACTGGAAAACTGGGCAGCAAACTGGAAAATGAGGTTCAATGTTGATAAATGCAAGGTTATGCACTTTGGCAAAAATAATATAAAAGCAAGTTATACACTAAATGGCAATGTGTTGGGAGTTTCCTTAAATGAAAAGGATCTTGGGGTCTTTGTAGATAACACGTTGTCTAATTCTGGGCAGTGTCATTCTGTGGCTACTAAAGCAAATAGAGTTCTGTCTTGCATAAAAAAGGGCATTAACTCAAGGGATGAAAACATAATTATGCCTCTTTATAGGTCCCTGGTAAGGCCTCATCTGGAGTATGCAGTTCAGTTTTGGACTCCAGTCCTTAAGAGGGATATAAATGAGCTGGAGAGAGTACAGAGACGTGCAACTAAATTGGTTAGAGGGGCGGAAGACTTAAATTATGAGGGTAGACTGTCAAGGTTGGGGTTGTTTTCTCTGGAAAAAAGGCGCTTGCGAGGGGACATGATTACACTTTACAAGTACATTAGAGGACATTATAGACAAATGGCAGGGGACCTTTTTACCCATAAAGTGGATCACCGTACCAGAGGCCACCCCTTTAGACTAGAAGAAAAGAACTTTCATTTGAAGCAACGTAGGGGGTTCTTCACAGTCAGGACAGTGAGGTTGTGGAATGCACTGCTGGGTGATGTTGTGATGGCTGATTCAGTTAATGCCTTTAAGAATGGCTTGGATGATTTTTTGGGCAGACATAATATTAAAAGCTATTGTGATACTAAACTCTATAGTTAGTATAGATATGGGTATATAGAATTTAATTAAAAGTAGAGAGTGGTGTATGTATGGTTGCTGGGTTTTCTTTTGGAGGGGTTGAACTTGATGGACTTTGTCTTTTTTCAACCCAATTTAACTATGTAACTATGTAACTATGGATTAGTTTCGGAATTCAGCCAGGATTCTGCCTTTATCAGCAGGATTCGGATTCGGCCGAATCCTTCTACCCGGCCAAACCGAATCCTAATTTGCATTTGCAATTTAGGGGTGGGGAGGGAAATTGCGTGACTTTTTGTCACAAAACAAGGAAGTAGAATGTTTTTCCCCCTTCTCACCCCTAATTTGCATATGCAAATTAGGATTCAGATTTGGTTTTGCGGAGGATTCAGGGGGTTCGGCTGAATCCAAAATAGTGGATTCGGGGCTCTCAATTGAAAAGCTGAATTATGCAAAGATAAATAGCAGTAGAGGATGAGAGGACCCAAGTCCTTTACCCCATAACAACTAGTCATCTCATCAGCTGATACAGCTAACTGGTTTGTAGTGATGGGCGAATTTATTCGGCAGGCGTGAATTCCCGTGTTTGCCGGCAACAAATTAATTTCCGAAACCGCTGCGAAAGAATGGATGGCCTGCGGCAAAAACGAGATGCCAGTGGCGTTTCGTGAACTTTTAGCCATTTCGCGAATTTCATGGGAAATTAGCAATTTTTTGGCGAAGTGAAACAGGACAAATTCACCCATCACTGCTGATTTGCTATTAGGCTAATGTTTGTGCCTAATACTAAATACTGTAACTCATATTCTTTATGTATGTGTGTGTTTTGTTAGGAGGGGATACAATTTCAAAATGGTTTTAGGGGATCATTACAAATCCATAAATGAGTGCTAAACCACTCATTACATAGGTTTATGCTAAGAAATAATGTTGGAGTATTAAACTCAAATTTGGCGAAAAATTATGAATAGTGATGGGTGAATTTATTCGCCAGGCGCAAATTTGCGACGAATTCCCGTGATTAGCCGGCAGCAAATAAATTTGCAAAACCACCTTGAAAATTTCCTGTAAAAAAAAATGGAAAAAATTTGCAAATTTTTCAGCGAAGCGAATCGCCTCAAATTTGCCCATCACTAATTATGAAATCATTTACCTTTTACCCCAAACTATGTGGGGGTTATTTCTTGTAAATATGTACAAAAATCTATAATCTTGGAGCATGGAAGTAAACCTAGGTAGCACTTTCTTTTTTTAATGTTCCCGTTATTGCTATACACTGTAGAATTAGGCACTGACATGCGTAGTTGCATTTTCAAGTGACCAGATACATTACATTGTTTCCCACAAGAGATGCAACATTTCAAGATGGTAACACCTCTACATTTCAGTTATGTGGGCTCACCTTTGGTTTGAAGTGCATTAGATAGTGCTATGACAAACATTATACTCTGTAATTCCAACTAATTCATTAAGGAAGACTTGGGGACCACAAGAAATTCACCACAACAACCTCAATTAAAATTTGAAGAACTGGAACTGGTATAAGAATAGAACACAATTGTAACAGTTTAGGACTTTAGTCTAGTCTAGTGCACAGGCAATATTTGTGAGGACTTACCCTGGTGGGATAGTGGTGGTGCAACGGGGACGCCCACCGCTTCCTTCCCCTGCGCGCCAATGTGAGTTCTAAAGGGAATATCCGCACCGTTTGCTTCCGGGTTTGAATCGAGTGGTGCGTCATCGTGGTTGGCGCGAGTTTAAATATTTAAAGGCACAGGCGCCTTTTACTCATTGCCCAACGTTAGGTCTATTCTATAGTTCCTGGGTGTGTTTTGCTGTATTACTGATCCATCACTGATCCTGTCTGCCCCTGATTATGTCTAGTTTGCTGCCTGTCCTGATCTTTGCTGTGTTTTCAACTATTCTCTTGGATTCTGTTTTTGTACTACGCTCTTGGTGTGTTTTGACCTGGCCTGTGACCCCAACTACTTTCCCCTCTCCAGAATTTGTACCGCTTTGTCTGACTGTTTATGACACAGTCTGGCTTTTGACTACATTCCTTGTTTCCCGTTCTACAACACCATGTTTGGTTCCCCTGTTTGCTAAGAACTTTCTTTTTGGTTCTCACACAATAAGACCTGGTGGCGTCTGAGTAGTGGAGGGCTCCACCGAAGCCAAAGGTAGAAGAGTGGGCCAAGACTAGAGTTGCCACCTTTTCATAAAGTTTTTACTGGGTGGTGGTGGGGGCGGAAACAAAAGGGGCTGGTACAAAAGGGGCGGATCATGATGGATAATGGGGTGGGCCACATCACAGTGATGGCCAGAAGGAGGAAAAAAGTTAAATTTCCAGCGGATTGGGGGCGGGCCAAGGGGTTTTGTTAAAGGTATTACAAATTTACTGGCAACTACATTGTCAGTAAATTTGTAATACCAGCCTTGGCAGGTGTTTTACCGCCTAGCTGAGACTGGAACCATGGGGTTAGTTCTGGGTTTAGGATACCCTGCATTACAATATTGAATGGAGATAACCAAAAATGTCACTGTATTGACACTCAACTATTTATCTCTATCATGAATTGCTGCCCTCCCCATTAAGAGGCTCTTGATTCTTACCTTTTTGGCAGGTATGCTTGGGCCTAGTCCTTCTCTAGTCCTCCATCAGTGGAATCTCATATATTTCCTAAAGTGGGTAATTGCCATCAACACTAGACTACATCAACTTAGCAAAATGTCTTCATATTGTACACAATTCTGTTTTGCACTTGTTTTTCGGATCCGACTGAACCTTTTAGTGCTTTGGCATGATTTACAGATTCAATAGAAAAAAAATCTATAAAACCATGAATTTGTGACACTATATTTTGTGCTTTATGCTCTGTTTATGTCATACTTTTCTATTGTGTTGATTTTAATCCTTTATTAAATCACTCCACAATAATACTTTACAAAAAGCCACAGAAACCCATAACAGAGGCTGCTAATTAGCTCATCATCACAATATAATCACTTTCAGAATACATTATCCTAAGGGAAGCATGGAAGAGAAATGGGAAACATATGCCATTTATATCTGTCTATATATCTATGTGGCTAGGCAGTGCATTTCAATCACTGTTTCCTGCTGAGGTGGGGAAATTTCTCACTATAAAAATGATTGTGCTGCTGTTTGATGATAATTAGCTTATCTGTACACTTATATCCCTTTATAATGAATGTGCAGTTTGATATAGCAACACTGAACAGAAATTGTATAGATATATCAATATGCTGTGTACAAACTTAGAAACTGCACAGTAGCTGGCATAATTTTGCAATTCCATTTTAAGCCAAATGTCTTATAAACGAGGCTCCCAAAATGTGCCATTTTGTTACCATTTTAAAGGGCACCTACCATAGGAAAATTGATTCCCCCATCGGAGGTGAGGGTAATAGAGGTTTCTTTACAACACCCCCCACAAGTATGGGTTCTCTGAAATGGACATAATTGACAACACATACAATGTATGAAGTACTAGCGCTCAAACATATTCTTGCACTTTAAAATGGCTGCCAAGAGTCCAACTTGCCTCTTCAAATAAATTGTGTATTTCTGAAATTGCAACTATGGATCCTTGGAGCTGCCTCTATGACACTTCTGCCCAATAAATTAAATGTAAACATCGTTTTGAACACACCCTCCTGAAGTGACACCACCCCCACTAGCGATTTGATGTATCATGCTTGTAGCAGATGCAACTTGGAGTGTGGCCTCAATTTCCCTGAATTTATGGGAGAAAAACCACTGTATAATGAGTAAGAAAATATTCATTTGCTCCTGAAATTTCACTTGCACATTGCACCTGCATTTATAATTGAATCCTTTAGTATCAACCCAGAATGAATAGCTAGGACCAAACATTTCCCATCATTTCCCATCATTTTACACAATGTTTTTCATCCCCTCATGACTTTTTGCAACTTTTTCTGTTAATGCAGGTTTTACTCTTTTAATTTATTTAAATTTGGCACTTGATGATCCAAGGAAAGATGTTACTTTATTCACGCACTTTAATTTAATTATTATTGTTGTTTGTAAGAGGGTTTAACAGAATATGTTGACACTTTACAAATACATTTAAATATTAATAATAACAGTATGTGTGATACATTTTTGATAAATTACTTATTTCAGTCACTAGATGGCAGGAAAACCAGTTAGTGCAGAAGGTGCCAGAAGGAGTAGGATCACCAGCATTAGACAGAAAGGATAATTAGCTTCTCTATCATCTTATTAGTTAGGCAAGCTAGAGTAAAAGTGGTTCTTTGGTGCTTAACGTAGCTGGTCTGAGAGTTAGGAATAGACCAGCTAGCTGAACAGCTTAGGCTTCACTGATAACATGGTCACCACAGTCATAGGATTAGGGTTGAGAGAAGGTCCTATAAACTGAGGCCAGCAGAACGCATTGTGATTGCCAACTTTGCGCGATTCGCGTTTCTCGTTTTTTGGGCGCCAACGCATTTTTGCCAAAAAAAGGACGCCGGCGTCAAAAATGAGACGCCATTTCACAAATTCGCCCATCACTAATCATGTGTTGTGATACCTTATAAAGGGATCCCCAACCTTCCTAACCCGTGAGCCACATTCAAATGTAAACAGAGTTGGGGAGCAACACAAGCATGAAAAATGTTCCTGGGGGTTACCAAATATGGGCTGTGATTGGCTATTAGGTAGCCCCTTATGTTTACTGGCAGCCTACAGGAGGTTCTGTTTGACAGTGCACCTGGTTTTTATGCAACCAAAACTTGCCTTCAAGCCTGGAATTCAAACATAAGCACCTGCTCTGAGGTCACTGAGAACAACATCAAATGGGTTGGTATGAGCGATTGTGTAGTCTGGTGAAACTATAAAGAACTGGTTGTAAATAAAAGTTTAGTCCCAGGAACCACATGGACTTCATGTTTGTTATTTGCTAAAGCATTAGATATAGCATGAAGATAAATACATTTAGAATCCTTGGGCAATTTTTTTAATAAAAGCAGGGACAGTGGGGCTCATTGAGCAACACTAAGCAAGTTTGCTCCTAGGTAGTAACTCATAGCAACCAACTGGTGATTAGTATTTTTTAGCCACCTACGGGTAGAACAACAAACTATGAATTTGATTGGTTTGCCATGGTTTACTGCCCAGGTGAAAATTTGTCCAGTGTCTGCATTAACGTTAGTTCTTGGAGTGCTTGTATTATGCCTAGCACAGATACACATTTGTGCTTATTATATGTGCAGCATGGAGTGCTAAGAGCGCATGGGAACCTTGTACTGAACATTTCCCTTTCCCCAGATGTTTAAGATAAAGTCTTCTATTTATGGTCTCCACCTATGTATGTCAATGGAAGGCATGCATATATGTATATTAAGGGCATTAATATATTCCCATACCTATTTATGTATATACGTAACAAAAACTTACCGTATATACTCGAGTATAAACCGAGTTTTTCAGCCCCCAAATTATGCTTATACTCGGGTCAAGCGCAAAAACGGTCGCGTCCAAGAATAGTCTCCAAGAATAGTCGCCGGCATCCAAGAATGGTCGTCAGCGCCAAAAAATGAGACGTTGGCACCTCCAATGGGAGCAGAAACCCTCAATTTTTTGATTGAAACTTACCAGAAGCTGCTGCATTTCTCACCCTAGGCTTATACTCGGCTTATACTCGAGCCAATAAGCTTTCCCAATTTTTGGAGGTAACGGGACGGTATAAGGGACGGCTTATACGGTAAGTAGAGTTCCACTTTCGATGGATTGCTTAGGTACTGTTTGACGAGTTGGATACTTTGGTGGCCCATTACATCTTGCATTCAGCCTACAGTATTTACAGCAAGAAGTAGCCTTTATGGTTAAATGGTGAAATGTCTTTAGACTTAAGGATCTGAAGCTCCAGGAGTATCAGTTGCTAAACCTTCATGTTGCATGTTGGAATATAGGTTTATAAAACGTTTTGTAAAAAATATGGGTCAGTAGAAAAATGCTCAGCTTATCTTGCCATGGGGTCAGACTTTATCTTCTTAGTGAGTACAGGTACATTAACAATTTTAGTTATTTCCTTCTCTGCTTCTGATCTACTTGCCCTTACTTTCTGAACATTACACCTTCTCCTTTGAATATTTAGAGATAAGCTCCTTTCTGTCTTCTAGAAATAGATTTTGGATCGGAAGCTAATCTTAAAGCATTTTGTGACTATAATAAAAAAAAAACCTGACATTTACATCTGTAGGTCAGCAAGCATTTTCAATAGAAAGTTTGCTTGGAAATATATCTGTACATCAGTAAGAGGGCATTTGTGCCTATATGCAAGTTGATGCTTCTCCTGCTGATATGCAAGCAGTTTCCTAACAAAAAATATTTTCATATGCATAAAAGCCGATAAACATACTTTGCTGGGGAAAGTAGATTATTCTCCATGTCACCAAGGCTCTTCCTTATTCTCTTGTTGCATCTGCAGGAATATATTCACTGCATGTTTTCATGATAGACATGGCTGACACTTCCCCACCCAACACATACATACACCTTAAATTAGTTTGTCTTTTTACCATAGAATGCTGACTTTTCATTGTAACGAAAAAAATGGATCAAGACATCCCCACAGATAAAAAAAGTTAAATTTCACATATAGTTTGTGTCGGCTCTCTTTTGGGTTTTCCAGCAAGAAGTAGCCTTTATGGTTAAATGAATTAACGTCATAGTCTTAAAGAAACAGTTCAGTGTAAAAATAAAAAACTGGGTAAATAGATAGGCTGTGCAAAATAAAAAATGTTTCTAATATAGTTAGCCAAAAATGTGATCTATAAAGGCTGAAGTGAGCGGATATCTAACAGAGCAGAACACAATTTCCTGCTTTTCAGTTCTCTAACTCTGAGTTAGTCAGCGACTTTAAAGGAGCAACATAGGGCATAACCGTTCAGTGACTTTGCAATTGATCCTCAGCATTCAGCTCAGATTCAAAAGCAACAGTTATGACCCATGTGGCCCCCCTCAAGTCATTGATAATAACTGGTAACCAATTAGTGGAAACCAACAGCACTGAAAAGCAGGAAGTAGTGTTCTGGCTATTATGTTACACATCCACTCACTCCAGCCTTTATACATTACATTTTTGGCGAACTATCTATATTAGAAATATTTTTATTTTTCACAGCCTATCCATTTACCTAGTTTTTATTTTTACACTAAAGAATTCTATCTTAAGCTCTGGTAGTGTTTGTTTTATATGTGCATGTATGTATGTATGTAAATGTGTTTGCGTGTGGCTACTATAAGAGTTTTGCATATTGCAGAATTCTTATAGTCAACAGAGTAAAGTTTAGCCTTTAATCATTCACCTTGCCAAATAAGCCCTTGCAGCAATGTAGCTACCACTTTCATCTCATGGCAGAGAAAATGTTCATTCCTCCATTGTCAATTAATGTATTCATCACACTTGTTCTGTCCTAGTAATGGAACATTAATTAGTAAAATCTTTATATTGACCTTGCATGAGAGAGAATATCACCCACTGGACCATTCCACTTCAAAAATATATTTTACCTACAGTATTAAACTTTGGTTGGAATCCCAACCTTTCTCAAAGCAATTACATCATCATACCTGAACATTAAAAAGTCCCATGTACCAGCCTGATCACCACCCCATCTTAAATTGACAGTGCTTTTCTAGACAATAAATATATTAAAATGATAGATAAATAGGTAAAATTCAGCATCTGTCATATCATAACGTATAATATCATTCAGTATGAATTTACCAATGAATATTTAGCACCACCCTCCAAACAGTGTTTTACCAAAGGAAATTAGCATTAGAAAGAGTGATGTTGATAATGGGATTTAAAAGTCGCTGCTCTATCTTTATAATGGTCCCGAGCATTCTGGATAACAAGTCCCATACCTGTATAGGAAATGACACAGGAAGTAGTTAAAATCGGACACAATAAGGTAGGTACAGACAGGGTTCCGTGGTAGCAGTGGCAACATATGCCACTTGTCTAGTTAGAGTTGTGTATATCATAAGATATTTATTACTTTCATTAATTTGGTTCAAACCTATGTATATAAATCAACAGAAATATGCTAACAGGCATATTTCTGCTCTACAAGTTTTTAAGCTCTACAAGTGGATGCAACAATTAAAGTAATTAGAACTGGAAAGTGACTCCTGTCCAATAGGCTCCTTCTTAGTCTAACAGGGGAATGTAATAAAAGTCGCAAAGAGCAAAACAATTCGCACCAATAAGACTAAAAATCCACATCTCGCAATGTAATATTGTTCCTTAAACTGTTATTGCATTGCAAATTTTAATTGCGCATTGCGAATTTTAATTGCGCACTCATAAGAAGTGCTTGAAGGTGTCGTAATCTTTTGGAGCAAACATAACAACTTTTTCAGTAAGAAGTTTTATGACATTGACTGCGCATTGGCGCAAACAATAACATTTGCAAAAGGTCTTTCACTGTCGGAAGTGGTCGCTAAACAGTTTCCGGGCTCGCAATAGCTATATTAAATTCGCACAAAGCAAAATTTGTTCGCACAAAAGCATAACTTTTCGCATTGCGAATAGTTTTTCCATTAGCGATTTTTATTACATTCCCCTGTAAGAGTCTAAGATCCTCTATAAATTGAATAGCAGATTCCACACTTATTTGCTTGCAGAGGAGATGCCCACAGACATATTAGGACTATTGGCACTCCATTTTCTCTGTATTCTAATTGCTTCCAGGAAAGGACCCAATAGATAGATATGCTGTAGTGCTATGATTTGCAAGCTGTACAGTTTTGTAAATATTTAGCAAAGCATGTCATTTATTGAACAGATACAGTGTAATTAAAGCTTGTCGCTTACACACACTTGATTGAATTGATTAGCGCATGTCCAATTATGGTGATGAATGAATGAGGAAATTAACATCTACTGAAGCATTAATTGTCAGGTACAAACTAGTTACAGTCTGGAGACAAGCTAAGAACCTAGCCTGGTTAGGGTGAGATGGGCTAAAATGAGTCAAAAAAGGCCTTCACGTGCAAGACATGCAGCATAAAGCCTTCTGAAAATAGAAGGTATTTACTTATGTGAGAGTTAAACTTTAATTTTTGGCATTAATGCAGTCTGAAAACAGGATGTTTATCCTTCACTAAACATTTGTAGGACTGAAGCTAAGCATTAAGGGCAGATCTATTAACTTTAGTCCTTCTACAAATCTTTTGGGATCATTTATCATGGACAATGTTGTGTTATAACTGGACATGTCATGGCTTTCCCTGCATAATAAGGAGGGTTGATCCTCTAAAGTTACAAGGTTCAGAATAATTGTGCCATTGGTAGAAGGCAGGTTGATATGATTTCCTTTCTTTCACAACAGTCACTGACTGGTAGAACTCTGTTTTGTTGTGATCCTCTTTCTCAGCTGAATTTTGTAAGGTGGTGGAGAAAAGGAAGGTGCTGAAAGGTAACTCAACATGTACCTTATATCAGTGATCTCCAACCAGTGGCTCATGAGCAACATGTTGCTCACCAACCCCTTGGCGGTTGCTCCCAGTGGTCTCCCATGTGCTTATTTTTGAACTGGAGGCAAGTTGTGGTTGCATATAACCAGATGTACTACCAAATAGCAAAACTACCAAATCATCCTGTAGACTGCCTATCCACATTGGGGCTCAGAGCCAATCACAGTTCTTATATGGCTAACCAGAATTTTCCATGCTTGTGTTCTTTCCCACCTTTTTTTTTTATAATTGAATTTGGCTCATGGATAAAAAAAAGTTGGTGACCCCTTCCTTATACAGGTATGGGAACTGTTAACCTGAAACCCATTATGCATAAATTATGGAAAGGCCATAGACTCCATTTTATCCAAATAATTCAAATTTAAAAAAAAAAACTATTTCTCTGTAATAATAAAACAGTAGCTTGTACTTGATTCCAGCTAATATAATATTAATCCTTAATGGAAGCATTGGGTTTATTTAATATTTACATGATTTTATAGTAGCTTAAGATATAAAAATCCAAATTATGGAAAAATCTTATATTTGGCAAACCCCAGGTCCCAAGCATTCTGGATAACAGGTCTCATACCTGTATAATTCTTTTTATATAAGGTTATTTGCTGAACAGTAACAGAGATACTTCCTCAGAACAGCAAACAGTGAGGCAATATGAGAGAGTAGTATAGCAAAGGCTAAGCAAGTACAGAGGATAATGTACCATTAGCGTAGGAGTCAAATATTGTAAAGGACTACACCTAGTTCCCATGATCCCTGCTTTCTGACTTCCCTAAAATTGCTGGTCTCCTTAGGGTCCAGCATAATTATGCCTGGCATAAGGTAGAAACCAAAGAGGCGGAACCATGTGCTGTCTCTTTTTATGTGCAGGAATTAATCTCTATATGCATAGGCCAATTAGGGAAACCTCCCATGGGGCATAGATTAGAGAAGTGGGAGTTGTTAAAGGGGAATTAACACTTTGGGTTCACTAAATTGTCTTAAAAAGTTTTAATCTGTTTGTTAGTTTTGTCACAGGAGTAAAAAGACAATTTAATTTACAGTTAAGGTAGTAAGTTCAATAGGCTGGTAATCATTTAGGAGTGATTGTTCCCCTGCAACCTCTGGTCAGGGTCATGATTATCAAGTAGAAAAGTTTTACATGTCCCTTTTTGAGCGCAACTTTCCTTCAGCAAAACAATATTCCCTGCTGTACAGGACACCTATGCCAGTATACCTTTTAGAACTATAGCAATCCTCATGCTTGGGTTTTACAACGGAACGGCTGTTTTGCATGTAAATGAATAAATATAGCAAAGTGATCGAAAATGTTCTATTCGGGACTTTAGAAGCCGCGAGCTAGCTGAGTGCTTTTAACCTTACAATGAATCGTGCCGTTTTCTAGCCCACTGAACTAACAAATCCTAGAAAGCTGGAAGAAGATTTCTGCAGTCTGACTTTATCCACCTCTGGTTTATGAAATATGTCTGAGCCAACTGCCCTGTGCCTCCAAGAAACTTTCTTGCTTCTTAATTGGAAAGTCTAACTCCACAGAGGCTGTATATCAAGGCGAAGAGAATGTTGGCTTTGACGCACTGCACCATTCTTTTTTTGTTTGTGGCTGCATTAAATGTCAGTAGTTTGTTAATAACATATTGCCCAGCTTGTGTAATTGAAAAGGGTAGAGATAAAGGAAGGGAAAGAAGAAAGAAAAGTGGGATACATATACTTATATCATTGTGCTGTACTATAGTAAATAAAAATCTGTGCTGCTCACTATACCTGATAAAATTATATATACAATGACTTCTGTACATTTTCTTAAAGAGCAACTATCATGGAATTGAAAATGTAATCTGTACAAGGTTTTACTTAAAAATGATATATCTAGTATAGGTAAATCTAAAAACAACTGGACTTGCTGAGTCATCAATGAAGACGTTTCACTACTCATCCGAGCAGCTTCTTCAGTTCAACTGACTGGTGTGGGAAGTACTCGGCATATAAACTCTTCCTCTAATCCAACCACAATGGCACATTGTAACTCTTCAGAGAGGTGACATCTGAAGAAATTCACAGAGGTGTTGATTCTGTGTAGTTACTGTGATAGGATTATCCAATGTGTCATGCAACTCCTAGAAACAGGTGTTGAAGAGTTTATACAGTCCCACACCAGTCAGTTGAACTGAAGAAGCTGCTCGGATGAGTAGTGAAACGTCTTCATTCATTACTCAGCAAGTCCAGTTGTTTTTAGATTTACCTAAACTAGATATACCATTGACCTGGATGAATGAAAATCTTCATAGTGTTAAAATTTATATATTGTTCCTGAAATAATCAATTTGCTGTAACCTATTTCTCTCTCTGAGCAGCAGTCTGTATCTGCATGCAGGCTTTGTGTTGGACTGTTTTATTCTGAATTGTATATAACTGCTGTTTATGCAATGATAAAAACTCCTGAGTGGCAAAGACACTGTTGGCAGCTATGTGAGTCCTTTAACTTCTAATATCAGATTTCTAGATCCCAACAATCAACATGTAATAAATATGCCCTTTAATGTTGCACTGGTTTTAGATACCTCTTCCAGCCCTGGGGATATCAGATAAACCTACTTCACTTGTCCCAACCTCCCTAGAGCATATGGGCATCATATACAACTAGAGATCGACTGCTGATTTGAGGACAGTCAACTATTTCAATGAAGGCAATTCTGTAACTCAGTTTAAATCTGTTACAAAATTCCCTGAAATTGCATCATTTCAAGTAGAATTGTAAATGAAAAACATTTACAAAACAGATTCACTCTTCTCTACATGCAGCCTTTAGGTTAAAGGAATAGTTCAGTGTGAAAATAAAAACTGTGTAAATAGATAGGCTGTGCAAAATAAAAACTGTTTCTAATATAGTTAGTTAGCCAAAAATGTAATATATAAAGGCTGGAGTGAACAGATGTCTAATAAAACAGCCAGAATCCAACTTCCTGCTTTTCAGCTCTATAACTCTGAGTTAGTCAGCGACTTGAAGGGGGGCCACATGGTACATTTCTGTTCAGTGAGTTTGTAATTGATCCTCAGCATTCAGCTCAGATTCAAAAGCAACAGATATGAACCATGTGGCCCCCCTCAAGTCTCTGATTGGTTACTGCCTGGTAACCAGGGTAACCAGTCAGTGTAAACCAAGAGAGCTGAAAAGCAGGAAGTAGTGATCTGACTGACTTGTTATACATCAAATCACTCCAGCCTTTATACATTACATTTTTGGCTAACTAACTATATTAGAAACATTTTTTATTTTGCACAGTCTATCTATTTACCCAGTTTTTATTTTTACACTGAACAATTCCTTTAAGCTAAGAACAGACTTAGGGAGAAGGTGGTTATGGTTTTTAGCAATGTGTCTTGTCATCATAGTCCAATCATTCTAATACAGGTTTCTACTGATTTCCACTTGACATCTTTTGATGACTGGATGGCCACAAAAATCCATAGAATAGAAAAACAATAGGAAGGGGTAGAAAAAAATGTCTTCAAACAAATAGAAATATAAAAGCTAGCATAGTGCAAACTTATTTGGCTGTAGGATTAGAACAGAAATAAGTGTGAACACTGTGTATGAGTTCTGCTGTAGGGATGTAGCGAACGTCGGAAAAAAAGTTCGCGAACATATTCGCGAACTTGCGTCAAAAATGCGAACGGTTCGCGAACGTCGCGAACCCCATAGACTTCAATGGGAAGGCGAATTTTAAAAGCTAAAAAAGACGTTTCTGGCCAGAAAAATGATTTTAAAGTTGTTTAAAGGGTGCAACAACCTGGACAGTGGCATGCCAGAGGGGAATCAAGGGCAAAAATGTATCTGAAAAATACATTGTTGACACAGCACTGCGTTTTGTGCTGTAAAGGGCAGAAATCACACTACATTTCTAAACCTGTGTAATAAAATGCTTTAAAACGTCCGGCGTCTACATGCCAATCAAGTCGTGTAAAGGTTACAGCCTGTTCACACGCAAAGACGAAACGAGGCGCTTACTGCAACGCAAAAGAACACAAAGAGCTTTAATGAATGATACCGTCAAGTGAGCAAATAATAGTTGTTAATTACTAGTTGAGCTTGTCACCTCCAGGATGTTCGTCCTGTTGGTGGCAATATTTCTGTAGTGGTGTGTTTAGCAGTCACCGTGCTTGTGCGCACGTGCACGGTCAGGCAGAGGTAATTCAATGTACAGTGAAGCGAACCAAAAAACACAGATTCTGCAGTGTGGGCCCAGTTTTGGTCTACTTTATTGATCACCTGCAGTTTCCATAAAAGATGCGATTTTGCCACGGTTGCAGAACCCTGAAAAATTAGGCATGTGTACTTTCCTGAAAAATTATGGTTTTTTTTGTCGCAGCCACTGAAGCACAGAGGCCAGAAACAATATGCCATATAAATGCTGAAAATATTCATTTTTTTTTGTCGTAGCCACTGCAGCACAGAGGCCAGAAAAAATATGCCATATAAATGCTAATAATATAAAAAATTTTTGTCGCAGCCACTGAAGCACAGAGGCCAGAAAAAATATGCCATATAAATGCAAACAATATAAATTTTTTTTGTCGCAGCCACTGAAGCACAGAGGCCAGAAAAAATATGCCATATAAATGCTAACAATATAAATTTTTTTTGTCGCAGCCACTGAAGCACAGAGGCCAGAAAAAATATGCCATATAAATGCAAACAATATAAATTTTTTTGGTCGCAGCCACTGAAGCACAGAGGCCAGAAAAAATATGCCATATAAATGCTGAAAATATTAATTTTTTTTTGTCGCAGCCACTGCAGCACAGAGGCCAGAAAAAAATATGCCATATAAATGCTAACAATATAAATTTTTTTTGTCGCAGCCACTGAAGCACAGAGGCCAGAAACAATATGCCATATAAATGCTGAAAATATTCTTTTTTTTTTTTGTCGCAGCCACTGCAGCACAGAGGCCAGAAACAATATGCCATATAAATGCTGAAAATATTCATTTTTTTTGTCACAGCCAATGAAGCACAGAGGCCAGAAACAATATGCCATACAAATGCTGAAAATATTCCTTTTTTTTTGTCACAGCCACTGAAGCACAGAGGCCAGAAACAATATGCCATATAAATGCTGAAAATATTCCTTTTTTTTGTCACAGCCACTGAAGCACAGAGGCCAGAAAAAATATGCCATATAAATGCTGAAAATATTCCTTTTTTTTGTCACAGCCACTGAAGCACAGAGGCCAGAAAAAATATGCCATATAAATGCTGAAAAAATTCATTTTTTTTGTCACAGCCACTGAAGCACAGAGGCCAGAAACAATATGCCATATAAATGCTGAAAATATTCATTTTTTTTTGTCACAGCCACTGAAGCACAGAGGCCAGAAAAACTCAGGATTTACCTGGATTCAAATTAAACCAGTAGGGTTTGCACCCTAGTTTGTAACGGTGGTGGAGGGAGGAGGATGCTAAAGGACAGCTGTGTGTGGAGTCATGAGGCGTGCAGAGAAGGACAGCTGCATGGGGAGTCAGAATCAGAAACTCAGAACAAGTCTTCCGGCGTGCAGTAACCCTCCGAGATCCACCCCTCATTCATTTTAATAAAGGTCAGGTAATCCACACTTTTGTGACCTAGGCGAGTTCTCTTCTCAGTTACAATCCCTCCTGCTGCACTGAAGGTCCTTTCTGAGAGGACACTTGAGGCGGGGCAAGACAAGAGGTTCATGGCAAATTGTGACAGCTCTGGCCACAGATCAAGCCTGCGCACCCAGTAGTCCAGGGGTTCATCGCTCCTAAGAGTGTCGATATCTGCAGTTAATGCCAGGTAGTCCGCTACCTGCCGGTCGAGGCGTTCTTTGAGGGTGGATCCAGAAGGGTTCTGGTGCTGCCTTGGACTGAAAAAGATTTGCATGTCTGATGTTACAGAGTGGCCAAAGTGCTTTGTCCTTGCAGGTGCGCTCGTGGCAGGATTACTGGCACCTCTGCCCCTGGAATGTTGATGAGTTCCTGAAGTGACATCACCCTTAAAAGCATTGT
Organism: Xenopus petersii; assembly: GCA_038501925.1. NCBI lineage: Eukaryota > Metazoa > Chordata > Amphibia > Anura > Pipidae > Xenopus > Xenopus petersii. The sequence continues at coordinate 109,661,244 of CM076678.1, read as the reverse complement.
ACAACATGTTTTGCAGGCTGGTTTGTAAATGCAGCATCCTTTCGGACTTGTGGTACGTTGGTAACATTTCTGCCACTTTATGCTTGTACTGAGGGTCTAGTAGCGTTGCCACCCAGTACAGGTCCTTCTCCTTAAGCCTCTTGATACGGGGGTCCTTCAACAGGCATGACAGCATGAAAGACCCCATTCTCACAAGGTTGGATGCAGAGGTATCCATCTCCGCTTCCTCGTTATCAAGGACTGCATCATCCACGGTCTCCTCCCCCCAGCCACGTACAAGACCAGGGGTCCCCAAAAGGTCACCACTAGCCCCCTGGGAAGCCTGCTCCTGTTGGTCCTCCTCCTCCACAAAGCCACCTTCCTCCTCTGACTCCACTTCTGACACCTCTCCCTGCGTTGCAGCAGGTGCCTGGGTTCGTTCTGGTGATTCCGACCAGAAATCGTGCGCTTCCTGCTCCTCGTCACGCTGGTCTACAGCCTCATCTGTCACTCGTCGCACGGCACGCTCCAGGAAGAAAGCAAAGAGTATTAGGTCGCTGATGGTGCCTTCGGTGCGACTGACCATATTTGTAACCTCTTCAAAAGGGCGCATGAGCCTGCAGGCATCGCGCATAAGCACCCAGTAACGGGGTAAAAAAATCCCCAGCTCTGCAGATCCAGTCCTACCACCCAGTTCAAACAGGTATTCGTTGACGGCTCTTTGTTGTTGCAGCAGACGTTCCAACATGAGGAACACCGAGTCTGGCTGTCGCAAATCAAACGCCTGACTGGCATGTTGTACCGCTGCTGAATGTCAGCAAGGCGTGCCATGGCTGTGTAGGACCGTCTGAAATGGGCCGACACCTTCCTGGACTGCCTGAGAACGTCCTGGAATCCTGGGTACTTCGAGACAAAACGTTGTACTATTAAATTGAGAACATGTGCCATGCAGGGCACATGTGTTAAATTGCCCAGTCTCAGTGCTGCCAACAGATTGCTTCCGTTGTCACACACCACTTTTCCGATCTTCAGTTGGTGTGGGGTCAGCCACCGATCGGCCTGTGACTGCAGAGATGACAGGAGTACAGATCCGGTATGGTTTCTGCTTTCCAGGCACGTCATCCCCAAGACAGCATGACAACGGCGTACCTGGCACGTCGAATAGCCTAGGGGGAGCTGGGGGTGCACAGGTGTGGAGGAGGAGGACCCAGCAGCAGAGGACGAAGAAGAGGAAGAAGACGAGGTAGAGAGCGAAGGAGGAGTAGAGGTGGTGGCAGAACCGCGTGCAATCCGTGGCGGTGACACCAACTCCACTGTTGTTGTTGAGCCACACATTCCCTGCTTCCCAGCCATTACCAAGTTCACCCAGTGGGCAGTGTAGGTGACATACCTGCCCTGACCATGCTTGGAGGACCATGCGTCAGTAGTCATATGGACCTTTGGCCCAACACTAAGTGACAGAGATGCGGTGACTTGGCTCTGCACATGGTGGTACAGGTGTGGTATTCCCTTTTTTGAAAAAAAATTGCGGCTGGGTACCTTCCACTGCGGTGTCCCAATTGCTACAAATTTGCGGAAGGCCTCAGAGTCCACCAGCTGGTATGGTAAAAGCTGGCGGGCTAAGAGTGCGGACAAGCCAGCTGTCAGACGCCGGGCAAGGGGGTGACTCGCAGACATTGGCTTCTTACGCTCAAACATGGCCCTCACAGAAACTTGGCTGGGGGCAGATGACTGGGAATGGGAACTGGAGGTCAAGGTGGAAGGCGGAGTGGAGGGAGGTTCAGACGGGTCAAGGACAGCAGAGGTAGAGCAGTAAGATGCTGGACCAGAAGGAGGGTGGCTTTTAGTTTGCCTGTTGCCTTTGAGGTGTTGCTCCCAAAGTGCTTTGTGCTTGCCGTTCATGTGCCTTCGCATAGAAGTTGTACCTATGTGGCTGTTGGGCTTCCCAAGACTCAGTTTCTGACTGCACTCATTGCAAATTACAACGCTTTTGTCAGAGGCACACACATTAAAAAAATCCCACACTGCTGACCTTTTTGAAGCTGGCAATCTGGCGGTAACAGTAGAAGTTGGCGGCGTTGGCGGCAATGGCGGGTGCGTTGGCCGGCTGACCACAGGTGCCGATACATGTTGTTGCCCTACTGTTCCCTGCGAGCTGTCCTTCCTGCTTCTTCTAAGTCTTATTCTCCTCCTGCCTCTCTGACTCTCCGTCTCTCCATCTGAACTATCCTCCTCTTGCTCTCTTCTACTGGTGTTATTATAAAATATATCGGGAACGGTCCAATTCCTATGACGGACGAATGGCTAGTGTCAGAGGGTTGATATTTGTCACCCCCGCCCTCTACGACGCCATAACGCTATAAGGCCTAAGGCAGGATGGACTAGAAGGACATATGGTCTACTGGGGACAATGGTCAATCATATAGCTTATACTAGGCCATACAATCAAAAGATCATCACTCTGTTTCTTAAATTCCAGAGTATCAGCATAATGCCAGTCTGTCTGGTGTGGCCCCCTCCTGCAGACGTGCGGCTCGAATTACTTGAAATACCAAACAATGGCCTTGGTTAGCCATAGCTGATTGCGAGGCTGTGGACCGTTGGAGCTAGACACAGTGTGTTACCACATTCCTTTGCTAACATGTAAGACTAAGTAAATCATTTAGACATTAATTGTACAAAGAGGAGTCAGACTATGTATGGTATTGGCGTACTCTCATTTGTTATCACCACCATCTATGACATCAAAATGGGTATATAAACTTATGTTATATGGGAGTATCCTTGGAAAGCATTCGGGTACCACCTAGGTGACACACGACTACTTCCCCAAGCAAAACCTATTGTCTTGTATTTTGGACACAATAAACTACCTCATTGTATTTGAACTTGCACTATTTCGTGGTTTTGCTTTACGTACGAGGTCATAGAGGTACAAATATAACAACATATGGTGACCCGCCGACGTGATATTCCCGGACGCTGGACGCCCAAGTTTGTCAGTCGGATCTTCAGGCAAGTTGAGAAGAGAGCTCCTGCTTCTACAGGAGACTACCGTGGAGATTTCTGCTCCAGGACGGATTTCCCGTGACGCTTTACGCACGGATGAATGATACCCGCGCGGAAGGCTCTGATATAAGGTGAGCATCAATGTAATTTTCTAGTCTATTTTTACTGCTTATTATTGTGTTAAGTGTTGTACTAACCAGTTCTGATATACTGCCGTTCATGATAGGAATACGCTTTTTTCCTTACTGTTTTTGTAATTTGTATGTACCTAGTTCCTTATCATGAGCAGTTAGATTAAGAAGAAAAAAATTCTGTCATAGAAATTGCACATGCATGTTGATGTATGAATGACAAAGGATCCCTGACTGTTGTGATTGAATGATTGTGGTTGAAACTGGAACCCACACCCTCCGGAATCAACCGAGTGCGTGAATAACTTTAGTTTAATTGTAAACTGTGTGATAGTGTCCATAAGGGAATCCGTGACTCTATTTCAGAGTCTGTTTGTTGTTTAGGAGTTTTTCTGCGGTTCCTGTTTATAGGGCGACCTCACAGGCCAGAAAATGGAAAACTAGGTTTTCTGAAGGAAATTCTTTAGTGTGTGGTGTGTGAATCACTTTCCTGTCTGCTTGAATCTGCATATGTCAAAAGAGAGCCCTAGAAGCATCTAGGTGTCAAACATCTGCAGCTTCAAATCTATTTTCTCCCCTTACACTCAGTTTGTAAGTCCCACACTGTAAAAACACTACAGATACACTCCCACTTTCTTTGTTAGGAAGATTTCTTATGCTTTCAAAAGACGAAGATAGAAATTCTTCCAAATACTACCTAGCATTTGAAACAATCTTATTTTTTTTTCGCCTTGTTAAATTTGGTTCTTCTTATTTACTATTGGAGGCGATATGTTTCATATGCTTAAACCTAAACCTCCCCCAGAACTTCTGGCTAAGGTGTGTGCCCAAAACCCCTTATGTCGTAAGGCTCTTGTAACATGTCACAAAGCATGGGTTAAGTGGGGTACAAGTAAGGATGCCACGTTTTCCTGGCCAGAAAACTGCAGCATTCTCCCTACAGATCTAGCTAGCCTGTTAGAACAGATCAATGTTAAATGTAAGGGCAAAGAATTAATAGCACATACCGCATGCCATGATGTCTGGCAAGCATATGCTCAGCAATACCCAGAAAAACCACCTGCATATGCCCCAGCTGAACAAGCCAACATAGACACTGCTCCGAGTTCAGCCAAATTATATCCCGTCCTTAACATGGACGCACAGGAGCAATTACAGACTGCCCTAAACACGCCTATTGGCAATCCTAGGGTAGCACAGGGCTATACTGCCCCGGCACTTCCCCCACCAACAAACTTGCAGACAGTGCCACATGCCAGTAATGAGGACTCATACTGGGCAGACGTCTCAGGGCGTCTTAAACTTAGCAAAACCAACCCCTTTTGTCCTATTGAGGATGCTGCACACCAAACCCCCGTTAACACAGCACCTCCTTGTCAGGGTTTTCAGACTCCTACGAGAAATTGCCCTGAAGTCAGGACACCTACACCTCTCGCTAACATGTCTTTTGACGAGGAAGAGGATGAAATGCCCATATTAGAAGATGCAGAAATCCCGACAACTAGAGTCTTGGCAACTATTGTTACAAGACCAAAAAACACCACTCCAAAACAAAATTCCTTCTCCCCAAAGGATGTAGTAATCCGAGGAGAAGGGGGGGATAGCACTTTTGTAGATCCATGGGTTGACAATCTGGCCGGCTGGTCAGAATCTTTAAAACCTAATGTTACCCCATTTCCTAGAGAGGGAGCTCTAGACACCCGCAACTTGAATACAGCACGCCTCTGTATCAGAGGAGGCATGGGAGATCCAAATTGGGATAGACAATAAATGTTAATGGTCTTAGCATTTGGGAGAAATATGAAAATCTGAGCGCACTTGCTAACATTGTCTCACCCTCACCCAAACAGATGTATCCTCTTATGCATACTACCAAAGGACTTAAATATGTCCCTTGGAACTTTGCCGATGTGGAAGGGATAATCAGGGCTCTGCCGCCTCTGTTAAGGGGGGCAGACCCCTGGATATCTAAATTTGAAAGACTAACTGCCGGCATGTCTCTATGCTTAGGCGATCTAAAAGCATTACTAGCTCAAATTCTTGGACGCTCAGCGCAGTCCATATGGAACGAGGCAGGTCTTCCTCATATTGTTCTGTCCTCAGATTCTCACGACGGAGCTGAATTTAACCCTTACAGACCTAGAATTTTTGCAGCTCTCAGAGTTTGTTATCCCACTCACAAGGATTTCGGGAAACTAATGAATACTTCTCTCCCTGAAAGTGCAGACATAACTAAACACATTTCAGAATTCTTAGATCAATGGGCACAAGAAACAGGAATGGATCCTTACGAACCAAATGTAGTGCCACTTGTTTATCAGGCCCTCCGTAAAGGTTTCCCAGCCGCCTTACAGAAAAAATTAGATGCTATAGTCGGCTTAGATGCCAAATCATGGAAGGAGATTTATACTCATATCCTTCACTACCATAAAATCTATGAGGAAGACAGTAAAAAGGCAGAGAAGGATTTCAAAAACACCCAGCATAAACTCATGTCCTTGCAAATTAAGGAACTCCAAGAGGGAGAAACCAAGCCTGAAAGCAAGCCCGCAGACCAAACACCAGAACCAACACCCACCACTGAGTCCTATTCTTTCAGGGAATTTTTAAAAGATTTCCCTACCTTTTTTGCAAATGTTCAGTCCGGTGGTCAATTTAACAACCCTAATAGAGGGACATCTGGTGATTTTAAAGCTAATAACACACCCAAGGGTGTCTGTTTCAACTGTCACAAGCCAGGACATTATGCCCGTGTATGCCGTAGTCCAAAACGATTTGGCAATCGGTATAACACTCCTAACTTTCAATCTAACTTTCAATCTCGCAACAATCCCAATGTTCAATCTTTTCCTAATTGGTCTCCACCCAGGAACCAATCGCAATGACTGTCTATGCTTTTACGGGTTCCCATGTCCACGGAAGAACCTTTTCTCACTGTTTCTATAGCAGAGATGCCTACATGTTTTTTGCTTGACTCAGGCGCTACAGTATCTGTTCTCTCTGTACTTCCTGCTAGTTTAACCCTTTCTTCCCACACGGTCTCCACTACAGGATTTGATGGTAAGCCTCAGCTAAACCAATTAACCTCTGAAGTTCCAGTGACAATTGGGACTATCACTTGTCTACATGCTTTTGTCTATGCACCTGCATGTCCTGTCAATTTGCTAGGCAGAGACCTGTTAACCAAAGCTAACATCATTCTTGATTTTGCTGTCTCACGTCCAACTGTATTATTTGCAACTACTGTCCCTTCTCCTGCAGATTCAGTTGATCCATTTGAAGATATACCTAAAGCAGTCTGGGCCACACCCGAGTCACCTTTTGGTAAGGCCGTTTCAGTTGAAGAGGTGCAAATTAATTTACGTCCAGGGTGTGATGGCCCCAAGGTACCACAGTACCCACTTAAAGCCCAGTCCATTCAGGGTGTGGCAGATGAAATTAACCTACTTTTGCAACACGGCATAATTGAACCAAGCGACTCTCCTTATAACACTCCTTTGTACCCAGTACAGAAGCCAAATGGCTCCTACCGTATAGTCCATGACTTACGGAAGTTAAATGAAGTAGTCGCAGCAGAGTTCCCCGTTGTTGCCAACCCTGCCACTCTCTTACAAGACAACCCCTTAAAGGAATATAATTCAGTTTTGGATTTATCCCAAGCATTTTATTGCATTCCTTTATCTCAACAATCCAGACCACTTTTTGCATTCACCTACAACAATAACCGTTACCAGTGGACCCGCCTCGTAATGGGCGGAGCTGACAGTCCCTCGATCTTCAGCCGTGTACTCGCCACTGATCTGCAAACTTTCACTGACCTTTTACCTACTTCTGTTTTTCTAATACAGTATGTTGACGACCTTCTGCTTTCTGCAGACACTGCTGAACTGTGCCAACACTACACTCGTGTCTTACTTTTGCATTTGCATACATGTGGTTACAAGGTCAATCGTTCAAAGCTGCAATTTTGTCAAACCTCAGTTACTTTTCTAGGCATGACACTCAGCAAGGGAGCCAAACTCATGGGTCCCCAGGTGCTCACTGATGTCCAACGTATGCATTTACCTACCTCAGTCAAAGAATTACGCAGTGTTTTGGGTTTGTTTAACTTCTGTCGCTTATGGATTCCTGCTTACAGTTCTCGCATACTTCCTTTCAGAAAATACCTCAAAGGCAATCCTCCTGGCTATACTTCTGTCTCTTTGTCTCAATCTGACTCTACAGCTCTTGAATGTCTAATGTCTGATATTTTGCAGGCCCCACAACTCCATTTGCCGAACAGCTGTGAGCCTATCTACATGTACGTTTTTGCAAATGCAATCTGTTGGGCGGCAGTAGCCACCCAACAAGAGGGATGTATTATAGGACACTTTTCAGGAATTTTTACACCCATAGAACAAGCTTTCACTTCCTGTGAACGTAACGTATGCGCTTGTGCAGCATCTGTAGAAAAACTCTATTCACATGTGATTGTTCCCAGTGTTATCATATACACCTCACATGACGTGCCAGCACTACTCAAAAGTAATACATTACACTTTGTGCCTGCACGCGTAGGACAATGCACGGCTGTGCTCCTACGAAGTCACATTTCTTTCAAAGGAATGCCTCCAACTAATCCTTTCAATAATCTTAAAGATTTATTGTTGTTCTCGGCAGAGAACCATGATTGTACCTCTGAGGAAATTCCAGAGGAACGTCCCTTTATGGGTATTGTCCCAGTAACAGATTTACCACCGTCACATGTTGTAATTTTCTCTGACGGTTCACAGACAGAAACACATACGGGCTTTGCCGTGTGTCAGATAGATCCTGACACCAAAGAAATTATACAGAAAAAACAATATGCATTACCACCAGATACATCAGCCCAATTAGCAGAGATAGCCGCCGCCTTAGAAGGTTTCCGGCTCATGAATGACAAAAACGGAGTTCTGTATACAGACTCAGCTTACGTCACTACCACCATACATACAAATGTGTCTAAATGGCACAAGAGAGGTTTTGTTACAGGAAAAGGAACCCCACTACAACATCATGACACGATTCTTGCTATAATGGAAGAACTACAGGAAAGACACAACAAAGGTTTAAAAACATCCTGTGAATGGGTAAAAGCACATCAACATAATGTCACAGATATTGTCGCATACGGCAATCAGATAGTTGACGAACTAGCAAAACAAACCACAAACCCACTAACCATTTTTGTACAAACACGAGCTAAAAAATATCTTTCCACTTCTAATCCCTTTGCACCCATCAGAGTACTGCAAGAAAGCGCCACTAGTGCAGAAACAGACAAATGGGTGGCTAATGAGTGCTCTCATTACTATCACAATAATGAGCCTCCATATATTTGGATGCACCCTTCAGGTGTACCAGCATTACCCATAGGTGAGTGCCACCTATTGGCCCACCAGTTACACTACGGGTCACATATGCCAACAAATGACTTGATCAATACTATAAGGGAAATGTACTGGTGCCCAGATTTAAAAGACATTTGTAAAGCTGTGGTCAATACTTGTAATGTTTGTTTTACCAACACCAGTCATCAAACTCCAAGGATTCCTCCTGGAGCGATTCCAAGGCCTGCTGGCCCCTTCAGAGAATGGCATATCGATTTCACGGACATGGTAACTCCTTGCAAAGGATACAGGTATCTTTTGGTCATGATTGACCCATACTCCCAATGGTTAGAAGCTTTTCCATGTAGGAAGGAAATAGCTCTGGTTGTATTTGATAATCTATACAATGAAATCTTTCCCAGACATGGGATTCCTAAATCTATTGTTTCGGACAATGGAAGCCATTTCAAAAATCAACTCTGTGAGACATTTGCAAATTGTACTGATATCAAGTGGAGGTACGTGTCTGTGTACAAACCAACCTCCAATGGCATTGTAGAAAGAGCTAATGGTCTCTTAAAGACACAACTCAGAAAATTGACAGCTGCTACAAATGGCTCGTGGCTGGAATGTCTCCCAGCTGCATTGTTCATACTCCGCAACCATCCTATTAGGCGTTGTGGACTTACCCCATTCGAAATCACCACTGGTAGACGTATGTCTCTTATCCACACCATCAGTACACGTCCACTTCCCAATGCTGACAGCCCATACAATCTCATACGGTGCCTCCAGTTAGCACATCAAATGTCTGAAGTGAATATTTCCAAGGCACCTGTTGTTGTCACTCCTTCTTTTCTTTTTCAGGTCGGAGATCTAGTCTACAAGAGAAATTTTACTCGTAGCCGTTGGGACCAACCTATATATTCCGGTCCTTTTAAAATACAACAGCTCTCCCCCACTGCCGTATTACTTGAAAACCACGGGACATGGATTCATCTTCGAGACTGCTTGCCTTGTCCTTCTGTGTTTCTTACTTCCTCTCCACCCCCATAACAGCATTATGGGCTGACAATGAACTTTTAAAACTGCACAGTACTGCTGCCATGATTGAAAATAAGACTGACTGTTGGGTTTGCTCACATATTCCTACTCACAGCCTCGGTACCCCTATCCTTGGGGTTCCCTTTACATGGACTGATTTTGAAGATAGATATGTGATGGACTTTTCAACTCTTGATCCAGAATTGTCTAAATATAGGGAAATTTCTGGTAAAGGTGATGAAATAATGAAAGCACCCCCAGCTCTTATTTTGGCAGGAATAGTACGACATCCTTCAGTATGTTTCACTGTTTTTAGTAGGACAACACGGGTGACCATTAATGGTACACAAATAAGGATTCCTAAAATCCTTATAGGAGAAACTACATGTAACTCAACCGATTTAAATATTACTCAGGTCCCCACACATTATGAAGCAGCCACCACATATGCACATTGTGTTGATGAAACAACAGTATCTTCTACTATTGAGCCCTGCCTTTCTTGGGCCAATAAGAGTTTAGAATGGGATTTAGATTATATAGATGGTCCTGCTCACTATAACATAAAATTTTTAACACTTCAGATTAGAAATCAGGGTTTTCACCGCCCCATGGTGCTTCCTTCAGGGACTTATTACATCTGTGGTAAGAGAGCCTATGCTTGGTTGCCCATGGGAGCCGAAGGTAGATGTACTATAGGAAATGTAGTCCCAGCTGTTAGAACTAGAACAGAATTATCTGCTACCTCACTTATTGATACCCACTCATCCGCTGTTTTAAACCTTAAGATACAGAAAAGGGAACTCTTTAATGATAAAGATAAGGCTTGGGCTTTCTTCCCTGCCTGGACAGGTTGGGGAATAGAAATGATGGCTCGCCTTAATGAATATGCTTCCCTTCTTGACCGCATGATTAACAACACTGTAATATCGGTCCTTGCAATTAATGTAGAACTAGCTCAGATTCGTAAAGTAGCCCTTCAGAATAGAATGGCCCTAGATTTTTTGTTAGCAGAACAAGGTGGAGTCTGTGTTTTAGTAGGAGAAGAATGTTGCACCTACATTAATGACTCTAAATCGCTGGTTGAATCTCATATGGCCAAGGTTTTCGAATTGCAAAAACAAGCCAGGGATATTTCTAAATATGGTTTTAATCCCTTTACATGGTTAGGTAATATTGGTGGATGGTTAAATGATTTCCTTGGAAGTTTCTTTAAACCCATCCTAGTTATTTTAGCTTTGGCCCTTGGCCTGTATCTTGTTGTTAAAGTAATGATATGTGCCATAAGCCGCTGTACCTCCTCCCCAGCTTCTGCTCTACTTTGATTTACATTTATACGATATAACTTTTCTCAGTCTTATAGGGGAGGTTTGACCAAAAAAAAAAAAAAAAAAAAACTGTTATCTTACATTTTTTAACATTTTTAACTTTTATCTTAAAAACTTTTAAAACATTTTTTAATATTTTCATTTTTGATTTTTATTTCCATTTTTTACCTTAATTTCAAGGTATTTTTGAATCTAACTTAAATTTTTACCTTAATGTAATCAGTATTATTTTACAATATCAGTATTATCTTACTCAGGATGATTATTACTATGTTTCATTATCTCTATGCAATGATTTCCTTTTATTATCTCTCTGTAATGCTTTATTTTGCTTTATTTTGAAACCTAAGTTCACTTTAATCATATATTTGCTTAAATCTTAGGCTACATGTTATATTCAGACAGCTCTTGTTTCATTGTGCGATTCCAGCGGTTCCTAGTCCAGTTAGTTCCTCAAAAACAGGAAATACCTGTAGCTCCTTAGCTTCCTGTTTTCTTTGTTTTTATTCATTTCAGCTTTTCAGCTGCACTTCTGTATTGGTGCTGCCACAACAGTTGAACCGTAACTCACAACAGCATACGCCACTGTCCCATTTATAATAGACCTCCCTTGTTCCTGGGGGTCCTCTCAGCACTCTCACTGTGCCTGTAATTACTAATATGAAACGTCTTTCAACGTTTCAAGAGAGGAATGTTATTATAAAATATATCGGGAACGGTCCAATTCCTATGACGGACGAATGGCTAGTGTCAGAGGGTTGATATTTGTCACCCCCGCCCTCTACGACGCCATAACGCTATAAGGCCTAAGGCAGGATGGACTAGAAGGACATATGGTCTACTGGGGACAATGGTCAATCATATAGCTTATACTAGGCCATACAATCAAAAGATCATCACTCTGTTTCTTAAATTCCAGAGTATCAGCATAATGCCAGTCTGTCTGGTGTGGCCCCCTCCTGCAGACGTGCGGCTCGAATTACTTGAAATACCAAACAATGGCCTTGGTTAGCCATAGCTGATTGCGAGGCTGTGGACCGTTGGAGCTAGACACAGTGTGTTACCACATTCCTTTGCTAACATGTAAGACTAAGTAAATCATTTAGACATTAATTGTACAAAGAGGAGTCAGACTATGTATGGTATTGGCGTACTCTCATTTGTTATCACCACCATCTATGACATCAAAATGGGTATATAAACTTATGTTATATGGGAGTATCCTTGGAAAGCATTCGGGTACCACCTAGGTGACACACGACTACTTCCCCAAGCAAAACCTATTGTCTTGTATTTTGGACACAATAAACTACCTCATTGTATTTGAACTTGCACTATTTCGTGGTTTTGCTTTACGTACGAGGTCATAGAGGTACAAATATAACAACACTGGGCACCCACAAAACATCAATCTCCTCATCCTCATTCTCCTCAGATGCATCAATTTCTTCTGACAGCTCACAGAAGGAAGCAGCAGCGGGGACCTCCTCATCACTCATTATGTCCATCTCTGTTGTGTTCTCTGCCAGAATTAAATCTGGTGTAACGTCCTCATCTCCTTCATCTTCTTCTGCCAATAATGGTTGCGCATCACTCAGTTCAAGAAACTCATGTGAAAATAACTCCTCTGACTCCAGTGAAGAAGGGGCGCCGGTGGTGGAGGAAGTGTTACGTGGGGTGCCCATAGCAGTGGAGGATGAGGATGTTGTGGTAAAGTTAGAAACGGTAGAGGATGGGGTGTGCTGTGTAAGCCAGTCAACTACCTCTTCAGCATTTTGGGAGTTCAGGGTCATTGCCTTTTTAAAACTGGGCAATTTCCTAGGGCCACAGGATAGCATAGCAGCACGGCCCCTAGTGCCTCTGCGTGGCGGCCTGCCTTTGCCTGGCATTATTTTTAAAACAACAACAACAACTCAGGTGGTGTTTCTGGAGACGGTATTATTATTGATATTTAGACAGAATGTGAACAAGCTCACACAGCTATATGGCAGTTGTTTGAAAATGAAGAACACACTGGGCAAATAATGCCTACAAGGTTAACGTATACACTACTACAGCAGTGGATACGGAATATATTATTGCTGCCTGAAAAACGTCACTCGGGTGGTGTTTCTAGAGACGGTATTATTATTGATATTTAGACAGAATGTGAACAAGCTCACACAGCTAGATGGGAGTTGTTTGAAAATGAAGAACACACTGGGCAAACAAGGCCTACAAGGTCAACGTATACACTACTACAGCAGTGGATACGGAATATATTATTGCTGCCTGAAAAACATCACTCGGGTGGTGTTTCTAGAGACGGTATTATTATTGATATTTAGACAGAATGTGAACAAGCTCACACAGCTAGATGGGAGTTGTTTGAAAATGAAGAACACACTGGGCAAATAATGCCTACAAGGTTAACGTATACACTACTACAGCAGTGGATACGGAATATATTATTGATGCCTGAAAAACGTCACTCGGGTGGTGTTTCTAGAGACGGTATTATTATTGATATTTAGACAGAATGCGAACAAGCTCACACAGCTAGATGGGAGTTGTTTGAAAATGAAGAACACACTGAGCAAACAAGGCCTACAAGGTCAACGTATACACTACTACAGCAGTGGATACGGAATATATTATTGCTGCTTGAAAAACGTCACTCGGGTGGTGTTTCTGGAGACAGTATTATTATTGATATTTAGACAGAATGTGAACAAGCTCACACAGCTAGATGGCAGTTGTTTGAAAATGAAGAACACACTGGGCAAATAATGCCTACAAGGTTAACGTATACACTACTACAGCAGTGGATACGGAATATATTATTGCTGCCTGAAAAACGTCACTCGGGTGGTGTTTCTAGAGACGGTATTATTATTGATATTTAGACAGAATGTGAACAAGCTCACACAGCTAGATGGGAGTTGTTTGAAAATGAAGAACACACTGGGCAAATAATGCCTACAAGGTTAACGTATACACTAGTACAGCAGTGGATACGGAATATATTATTGCTGCCTGAAAAACGTCACTCGGGTGGTGTTTCTAGAGACGGTATTATTATTGATATTTAGACAGAATGTGAACAAGCTCACACAGCTAGATGGGAGTTGTTTGAAAATGAAGAACACATTGGGCAAACAAGGCCTACAAGGTCAACGTATACACTACTACAGCAGTGGATACGGAATATATTATTGCTGCCTGAAAAACGTCACTCGGGTGGTGTTTCTAGAGACGGTACTATTATTGATATTTAGACAGAATGTGAACAAGCTCACACAGCTAGATGGGAGTTGTTTGAAAATGAAGAACACACTGGGCAAATAATGCCTACAAGGTTAACGTATACACTACTACAGCAGTGGATACGGAATATATTATTGCTGCCTGAAAAACGTCACTCGGGTGGTGTTTCTAGAGACGGTATTATTATTGATATTTAGACAGAATGCGAACAAGCTCACACAGCTAGATGGGAGTTGTTTGAAAATGAAGAACACACTGGGCAAATAATGCCTACAAGGTTAACGTATACACTACTACAGCAGTGGATACGGAATATATTATTGCTGCCTGAAAAACGTCACTCGGGTGGTGTTTCTAGAGACGGTATTATTATTGATATTTAGACAGAATGTGAACAAGCTCACACAGCTAGATGGTTGTTGTTTGAAGAACACACTGGGCAAATAATGCCTGCAAGTGCACTACTATTGGTGCACTACTATGAAGAACAGCAACAGCACTGTACACGTTAAAGAACAGTAAGATAAGTAAAAGAAAAAAAAATATATGTATATTAAAAAAAAAAAATTCTCGGGTTGCTGCTGCTGAACTACTAGGAGCAGCACAGCAGCACACCAGTCCCACTCCCCAACACAGCTAGACTAATAGCACTGGGCTGTTATAGTAGCAAAGTAAAACAACAAAAAAGAAAATAAAAGCAGTCCTTACAAGGACTATTGGGTTATTACAGCAGTCAGCAGATGAGATCAGAAGAGATCAGTGCCCACAGCAGGCAGCTACATACAGAGCACTGCAGTAGAAGGTAGATTACTAGCCAGCAAAGCTACCTAACCTAAAATGTCCCTCAAATCCCTGCAGACTTCTGTCCCTCCAATACAGAGCAGTATCAAGTAGATTACTAGCCAGCAAACTTACTATCAACTGTCCCTCAAAGAAATCAGTGAAATCAGTAACAGCTCTCTCCCTACACTAGCTCTTGCAAGCACACACAGGCAGAATGAAAAAACGCTGCAGGGCTTCAGTTTATATATGGAAGGGGAGTGGTCCAGGGGGTGTGGGGGTGGTCCAGGAGGGAGAGCTTCCTGATTGGCTGCCATGTATCTGCTGGTCTGGGGTGAGAGGTAAAAAAAAAGCGCAACGTTTGCGAACATTCGGCGAGCGCGAACAGTCGATGTTCGCGCAAACAAGTTCGCCGGCGAACAGTCCGCGACATCCCTATTCTGCTGTAGCTGAATAAAAATCTTGTAATTGATTACTATGCAAAAAATAATAATAATTAGGCCATAATGGCTGGATAATGAATGAAGAATGGTCTCACTCCATAAACCCCAATCTATGGGGTAGCAGCAATAACCAATAAGAAAAAGGAAACAGCCTAATGCGTTTCGTGCCTAACAGGGTTTGAATAAGTACACTGTTAGACATGAAAAACGTCAGGCTGTTTCCTTTTTTTGTCATAATAAATTGTTTTTTTTAACTTTTGATTTATGTTCACTACTGACCAATTGTTTGATGGTTCACAGTGTAGCATTAGAATATACAATAAGTCATCAGCATCACTTTAGACATTTAGCATTGTGTGTTCATATCTCTAGATGGGAACTGGAGACTGCCTTGTTCCTAGTCTCAGCATAAGTATGATTATCCACAGAGAAGCCGTTTATGGCAAGTACAGGTCTGTGTGATACCCTTTAAAGGAAAACTATACCCCCAAAATGAATAGTTAAGCAACAGATAGATTATATCAAATTGAATGACATATTAAAGAATCTTACCACACTGGAATATATATTTACATAAATATTGACCTTTTACATCTCTTGCCTTGATCCACCATTTCGTGACTGTATCTGTGCTGCCTCAGAGATCACCTGACCAGAAATACTACAACACTAACTGTAACAGGAAGAAGTGCGGAAGCAAAAGGCAGAACTCTGTCTGTTAATTGGCTCATGTGACCTTACATGTGGTTTGTATGTGTGCACAGTGAATCTTACGATCTCAGGGGGCGGCCCTTATTTTTTAAAATGGCAATTTTCTATTTATGATTACCCAATGGCACATACTACTAAAAAAGTATATTATTATGATAATGGTTCATTTACATGAAGCAGGGTTTTACACATGAGCTGTTTTACTCAGTATCTTTTAATAGAGACCTACATTGTTTGGGGGGTATAGTTTTCCTTTAAGAAGAAGGGAAAAGTAAAGAAAATACAGTACACACATTATGGAATAAAAGAGCAGTGTGAGGTGCGAGCCTGGGGTGAGGCCACGTTACATACGGTAAAGGGTAAATAATGGAGGATGTTATAATCTTGTACATTGAAGGGGTTAAAATACAGCCAGGAGAGAAAGAAAACATTGCTTAAGCCCAGAAAGAAGGAATTGCTATTTAAACCCTATTTCCTACCAGAGCTTATTGTATATGTGGCCCCATCTCTCGCAGTTAATCATAGGTTTTCTTTGCAAGGATTATATTTAAGCTTTGAATAGATTCTTTTGAAATATGTTTCTGAACATTACTATGAGCTATATCTTATCAGATCTACATATTACTTACCTTTAACCCAAGCAGGAATCCATGTTTCTTCATGTTTCTTTTGATTTTTCACACTTCTCACATATTGATTTCATTGACAAACCTAAACACATCTCTCTTGTCTAATGCCTTAGAGAAGCATATGCTGACTCACATGGTTGTTTTACTGGAACATGGACAGTGTTGTTTTTTTTTTATTTACAATAAATGGAGAGATTTGTATTACCTTTATTTTCTGCCATTACGTTTTTCCTCATTGCCACTTTTTATTAGGAACAGGCAATGACAATGAGAGTCTCTTTTAGTGACCTTCAAGAGAAACGTTTCAGACTGATGGTGTAATTTGTTAACATTTGGCTAAGATTTGTGCAGAACTACTACATATTGATTATTTTCTTTAAACAAAGTCAGAAAAATCTTAAGAAAACCCACAATGTCTCTGGAATTCTGTTAAAAAATACTGAATTGTGAGGAAAAAAATATGGCATTGAATCTGAAAACTCTCCTTTGTACAAAGTGCTGTTGGCACTCTAAAAATACTTGATAATAATAATAATAATGATCCTTTATATCTTTTACAGTAATGCCAATTTTTGCCCACCTCAGTTTTAGACTGTTAGACTGAAATAAGGGCTATTACTGGGCTATTGAATAGCATTCCCCTTATTATTATTGGGTCAAAACTATTTTACTTTGTCCTTATATTTGGGATCATTGCCATTTTGTCTCCCTCTCCAACACATGAACATTTTTTTGTTTTATTTTTACCAGTTTTAATTGGTAAACATTATGGGGCAGAATGTTTGAGAGCTAGGGGCTGATTCATTAAGGGTCAAATATCGAGGGTTAATTAACCCTCAATATTCGACTAGGAATTGAAATCCTTCGACTTCGAATATCGAAGTCGAAGGATTTAGTGAAAATTCTGCGATCGTACGATCGAAGGATTATTCCTTCGATCGAACGATTAAATCCTTCGAATCGAACTATTCGAAGGATTTTAATCCAACGATCGAAGGAATATCCTTCGATCAAAAAAACTTAGGAAAGCCTATGGGGACCTTCCCCATAGGCTAACATTGACTTCGGTAGCTTTTAGCTGCCGAACTAGGGGGTCGAAGTTTTTTTTAAAGAGACAGTACTTCGACTATCGAATGGTCGACTAGTCGAACGATTTTTACTGCGAATCCTTTGATTCGAAGTCGTAGTCGAAGGTCGAAGTAGCCCATTCGATGGTCGAAGTAGCCCAAAAAATACTTCGAAATTCGAAGTTTTTTTACTTTAAATCCTTCACTCGAATTTAGTGAATCGGCCCCCTAGTGTCTTCCAGATAAGGGGTCTCTCCATAATTTGGATCCTCACACTTTGTCTTCTAAAAAATCATTAAACCGTTAAATAAACCCAATATTATTGTTTTGCCTCTTAGTTGGGATCAAATACAAGTTATTGCTTTATTATTTATGAAATATGTTTTAACACTTTGAATTTAATTAAAATGGAGTCCATGGCATTCCCATAATTTTGAGCTTTCTAGATAATGGGTGAAATTGCATTTTTAGATCTGTTTTCCACTTAATCACGATACTTGATTTCCAGACATTTGCCTTATCATTTAGTAACTGGTAACAGAGGGGAAATATCCTTAGTATATTGGTCTGGGTTATTAAGAAAGTTATTAAAAAGTGGTTAGACAGCTCAGGGCTTCTCATTATTGGTTAAATGGCACATCTTAATTGTAAATAAAGATATAAATCTTATTTAGGGATACCAAATTCTGTCTTATTTGCTCCAAGGGCATGAGGTTACCTTCCTTCAGAATACCATCTTGTTTTACTATACAAACTACTGCCCACATGAGTTATCATGGGTTAAATTTTTGTAATAGCAAAGTCTTTGATACTAGTCCGCCTCTTTTTTTTCATGGTTTCATTAATGTCTATATTGCAGTGCTGATTGTTTTGCATGGTAACATTTTATTTTCAATATGTAACCATAATGTATGAGGCTCATTTACCCAACGAGATTGTAAAAGGGAATACTAATGCTGGCATAGGGAACAGTTTCTGGTCTATATATTCCATTTAAAGGCATGTTTGGCTGGTCATAATGTTGGTACTGTCAGTTGCACCCCTGGAGTTCACGTGTGGTTAGATAATAGTTAAAATGTTATCAATTGTAGAACTTGAATTTAGGAAGAAGGTTGAGGCCAGCTAGCCTAACACAATGGCAGCTTAGGCAAAATGTGCAATCTGAGTTAATAATATATTCATAGAAGCTATGTGGGAAGGGGCAAAGGGGAAAATACACGAAGATTCACTGGAACTTTAAAGGGCAATTGATCTGTCCAGTTGAATTATATTTCCATGATTTCTAATGCATAGCATGGCCTTTAGATCAGGGAATGAAACAAAGACAATACCTGCTTCCACTGGGTAGTGTATTATTTCTTTAGACTTAAATCTGTAGATATGAATGGAAAGAAACAGGCAACAAGGAACGGAATCAATATGCCTGATATTCCGTGCTTTGCTGTCTGCAGGAATTACCTTAAACCTTATCCTGGCAAGTTCATTATTTATAATCCACAGAGACACCATGATTCAGATAACCACTTTATCCAGTACTGGATAACAAAGAGATGGAACCCATAACAGGCAGTTAAACACAGCTCCTGATAAGAGCAGTCAGCGAGGTATTTCTACAATCTTTGTGCAAGACTAGTAATCCTCTAATCTGTAATGTGTGCCTCTTAGCTCTCTTTTCATGGTCTGTTAGTCTCTTGCTAACTTGTCTTTCTTTTCCAGCCTTACTGGAGATAAACCTGCCTGCTTATGTTACCAAAAGAAATATGTTTCTATAACCTGTCTGCCATTGTTTTTATGTATATGTGTATGATTGTGTGTGTAAAGAGGAATTAGGAATTCAATACACTTTAGCCCTCTGCAACCTGGCCACCCTTTTTTTTTTTTTGTAACTTAGATTTTTATTGGTTTCACAAAAATCATATTAAACATTACAGCTTAACATTTCTGTGGTGCAGCAGAAACAACGGAGACAGATACAGGTACAAGCAAACAAATAAATGAAAGAGTACCAGGGGAGAAACTTAGTACAGCACAGCAATCGTCAGAGTAGGCAGATATGAGACAAGCAGCGAGAAAAGCGGATGTCCTAAATCTGGGGTAGATCGTATCAGGATAAGAAAACATCTACTCTAGGGAAAATCAAATCAAATAACGATCCACCAGGCCTCTCATGGCTAGGTGACGGATGGGGGGTGGATTCCTTGCGACCCATTGGCAGTTAAATCTCTCAAATCCCATATGTCCCAGACACTAATAAACCGATCCATGGTGTTAGACAACATTGCAATACCTGCTTCAAAGGTTCTGTTAGCATTAATTCTTGTGACTATCTCAGATAAAGTAGGTGGCATAGAGTCTTTCCAGTGTGAGGAAATGGCCAGACGGGTTGCGGTCAGTATTTGGTTTACCAAGGCTTGACCACATTTGCGAAGCCGTGGTATAGGTTTGCCTAGTAATAAGACAATGGGATCCATCGGAAATGGGCTATGGAAAATACGGCTCAAGAGTTGAGAGATTTCAGTCCACAGTGGCTGTAATACTGGGCAATCCCAAAAGATATGAAGCATAGTGCCCCGAGACCCACAGTTTCTCCAGCATAGGGGCGAATGATGTGGAAACAATTTGTGTAACCTGTCAGGGGTGTAGTACCAATAGGTCAAAATCTTATAAATGTGTTCTTTCTGTCGCACACAAGTGACCATACGTTTCGCGTTGTCCCAAATCAATGGCCAATCTTTTGTCAGAACTGGGTGTGGGAGATCTCGGTCCCATTTATCCATATACTTATGTCTGGGTGGATCCAAGTCCGGAGGAGCAGTCAATATATGGTATATCCTGGAGATGAGGCCTTTCTGTGGTAGGCCCTGAAGGGCCAAAGTCTCAAACATTGTGGGGGGATGCGATTTGAGGTATGTCACAAAGGGAGCCAAAAAATGCCGTACTTGAAAGTATTCAAATAGTTTTATATCTGCTAGGGGTTGTTTCTCCTTAATCACTTGGTAAGACATCATCCCAGGAGTGAGCGGAGTGAGCAGGTCTTTGACCGTAAAGAATTGTAACTTCAGCCAGATAGAGTAGGAAAGCCTGGTGGCTGAGAGGGTAGATGATGGAATCCGCGGAGAGAAGGTAAGGTCCCAAATGAGAACATTTAAATGATAGTCTGTCACCATACAATTTTCAATGTGACCCCAGGTGGTGGATGGAAAATGGTGAGACCATGCTAGAAGTTGCCGCAACTGTGAGGCCTCATAGTATCGTTGAAGATTGGGGACCCCCAGTCCTCCCAAGCTTGTATGAGTCATCATCACTGATTTAGCCACTCTGTGGCTCCGATGGGCCCAAATAAAATCATGAAACAAGGCCTGTAGGTCCCGAAAGACTTTGGGAGGTATTGGAATCGGCAGAGTCTCAAACAAGTAGAGGTATTTGGGTAAAACCGACATTTTGAGAGCGGCTATCCTCCCGAGCCAAGAAATAGGGTAATTAGTCCATCGCATGAGAGAGGTCTTCGTTTGCTGAATGAGCGGTTTAAAGTTCAGATTATATAACTGATCATGAGTCGCTGCCATCTGGGTCCCCAGATAGGTCAAGGAATCCACCCTCCATTTGTAATTGAATTTAAGTTGTAATGCTGCAAGTTCTTGGGGCGGAATGTTGAGTGGGAGAGCTTCTGTTTTATTAATATTAAGTTTATAACCCGAAATCTTACTATATCTGTCCAGGACATGATGGAGGTTCGGAAGGGAAACATGAGGGTTAGTCATTGTGAGTAGGACGTCGTCTGCAAATAGGGCTATCTTATAATGTACGGAGTCCACTAGAACCCCTCCTATATCAGGATGTAACCGAATGGCTGCCGCTAGAGGTTCAATGCTGAGGGCATAAAGAAGGGGAGATAAAGGACATCCCTGCCTAGTGCCATTCCTTATTGGGATCGCTTTACATGACTGTCCCGAAAGTTTTAGGTGGGTGGATGGGGTGCTATAGAGATTGCGAAGAGCATGCAAGTAGGGGCCTGAGAAATTCAAGTGTTCCAAAAGTTTAAAAAGGTAAGTCCAGTCCAATCTATCGAACGCCTTTTCGGCGTCTAGGCTAAGGACTAACGAGCTAGCTTTACGTCTCTGAAGTATTTCAATTAGGTCTACAGTACGTCTAGTGTTGTCACCAGCTTGGCGCCCCAAAATGAAACCCACCTGATCCCTATGTATAAGCCGAGGTAGTAGTGGGGCCAAACGGTTTGCAAGAATTTTAGTGAACAACTTCAAGTCCGAGTTCAGGAGGGCTATTGGCCTGTAATTGGAACATAATGTAGGGTCTTTACCGTCCTTAGGTAGCAGTGTCAAATAAGAGGATAGCACAGAGGAAGGGATGGGTTCGCCGTGTAAGTATAGATTAAACAGCTTTAACAGGTAAGGCTGCAGAATGTGTTGGTATAGTTGATAATATTTATACGGCAACCCATCTGGACCCGGAGTTTTGCCACTCGGCATAGTCTTAAGGGCGGAGGATAATTCCTCCCTCGTAACATCTTTATTTAGAATCCCCAAGTCGTCCTCTGTAAGACCCGGGAGCGCTAAATTCTCTAAAAAACCAATAATAGACTCAGAATGTAGCCTGGTGTCAGTTAAGGTCGGGGACAAATTGTAGAGTTTGTGATAGTAATCGTAAAACAGGGAACCAATCTGATTGGGGTCATAGGTTAAATGGCCAGCAGGTGTCATCAGAGAGGTTATTCTAGATTGGACTTGTTGGTCTTTTAGCTTTTTGGCAAGTAAAGTATGCTGTCTATCAGCCTTTTCATAAAATCGCTGTCGTGTCCAAAGTATGGCCTTCTCGGCCTGTTTTTGCCGTAAGGTGGCCAGCTCTGTACGTATGTGTCTAATCCGGGCCAGTAAAGAGTCATTCTGAGTCAGGTTGTATTGTGTTTCCAAGTCCCTAAGTTGTCTATGGAGTGTAAGATAGGTAACGTTAGCAGTTCTTTTTTTGTGGGCTGTCAGTGCTATCAGTTGGCCCCTCAAAGTGGCTTTATGGGCTTCCCATAGCGTGGTTAAGGAGGCCACTGAGCCCTCATTTATAGCAAAATAATCCTTCAGATTTCCCTCAATCTTAGCAAATATGTCTTTGTCATGTAAGAGAGCTTCATTGAGACGCCAATGAGGTTCTCGGGGAGGGGATTTAAACAGTTCTATGGTCAGTGTGATCGGAGCGTGATCCGACCAAGTGATTGGCAGAATGTCCGAATCATAAGGTAAGTGTAGGCAAGAGTAGGATATAAAAAAGTAGTCAATGCGCGAGTGCGTTTTATGGGTGGGTGAATAGAATGTAAACTGCTTATCACGAGGGTGTTTAGTTCGCCAAGCATCAAATAACTGAGATTGGCGCAGAATCTGCCTAAAAGATGTAGAGAGGGCATGGGCCATCTGGTTTGGTGAGGGTTCCGATCTATCAGCCCCCTGAGAATATGTCAAATTAAAATCGCCCCCTATTATCACATATGGGGAGTGTAATTGTTGGGACTTGGCGATGAGTTTTCGCAGAAAGCTGATCTGCCGTTTGTTAGGTGAGTATACATTAACCAACAATAGCTGCACATTAGCATACATTCCTTTGAGCATCAAAAAATGGCCATTGGGGTCTGTGAGAGTCTGGTCTACTCGAAAGGGACAATCCTTATGAATAAGTATGGCAACCCCTGCCTTTTTATAGGGACCAGAGGAGTAGTAAGCATTTGGGTAGATTTTGGAAGTAAGCTTGCTATGATTGTCTTTATGAAAATGAGTTTCCTGAATAAGGGCTATGTCCGCCCGAGAGTGTTTGAGCTCTTTTAAGGCGAGATACCTCTTATGTATACTATTAAGGCCCTTGACGTTCATAGATATAAATTTAGCCATAGTATTGTAAGGATAAGCTAAGCTCATCTGAATGGTGACCCTGAAGAGGGAAGGAAAGGACAAATAAACGACCAGACTCCCACATCCCCGCACAACATGTCATAGACCCTTGAAGCACATTATAAATACCCTGACATTCGAGAATGAAAAGAGCATGAACTTTGTAAATATAAAATAAGCTCCCAAACCAAAAGTGCAAGTACCAGTATCTGAACCAAAATAGCATTATAATCCACGAACAAAAAGGAAAAAAGAGAAAAAAGGAAAAAAGGAAAAATGGAGAAAAAATGTCAGTCTTCTCTGCCTTGAGTAGAACCGAATCTGATGGTTACCTTGTAGAGAAAAATTGAGAACAAAGCTCTGACAAGATGTCAAGAGCTTATGAGGAGCAAAACAGGCCCCTCTGGTGGGGGGTGAGGATCAATATCCACGTAGGGGTCGTGCAGACCAAAAAGAGAAAAGGCGTTATGGTAAAGAGGCCTATCCATCCCAGGATCCAATATGTGGCTGCTGGCAATAAAGTAGAAAAATAGGGTAGACACCCAGCTTGGAAACAATGAGGCTAGTGTGAGTCGCCACTCACCCATCACGAGGAGGCGAAGGGCTGAGGGCCAGCCGTGGCGGTGAAGCTTTCTGCCGAATGGTGGACCATTGAGGCGCTAACGGTTGTGAGGGCCCTCTTTGTGGGGGATCTTTAGTTGGGTCTCGAGCAGATAGTCCAAGTGCCTTGAGAAATCTGTCCCCATTCCGGGGGTTGTGTAGGGTGTAGGTCTGGCCCGCGCGTACAACAATCAGCTTGAAAGGGAATCCCCAACGATAGGGTACGCCGTGGTCTCTGAGTGCTTGTGTAACAGGCCGCAAATCCCTCCGTTTGGATAGAGTAATCGGAGAGAGATCTTGGAATATCTGGATCTTGTGGGAGCGGAAGGCCCATTCACGAGTAGCTCTCGTTTTCGCCAAAATAGCTTCCTTCCCTTGATAGTAATGAAAGCAGGCAACGATATCACGTGGAGGTTTCGTTGCAGCAGGTTTTGGGCCTAAAGAGCGATGTGCCCTATCAAATCTCCACAGTTCACTTGGGGTTGTCGCGCATATGAACGCACACAGATCAGAAAGATAGCTCGGTATCTCGGAAGGGGTTACTTCCTCAGGAATCCCCCTAAATCGCAGGTTCTGACGCCGCGACCTATTCTCCAAGTCCTCACACATGTCGCGCAAATCACAGACTTCCCCTCGAAGAGTCTCGTTATCTTCCTCAACATACATCAGGCGTTGAGCAATATCATCAGTATAAGATTCCAACTTATCTGTGCGGTCCCCGAGATCATTAACATCCTTTTGAATCTCTTTGATTGCTGCATTCACGGCCGCCGACACAGACTGCGTGATAGTGGAAGTCAGCGCGTCCTGCAGTGTCGCTAACTGGGCCGCTAAAATCTGTGGCGTTACTGGCTGATCTTCTGGCGGTTGCGAGGGATCAGGTGGGGACCTTTGCGGGGAAGTCTGAGTAGGGGTGAGTGCCGGAGACATACTCACTGATCGCGTGGGTGAGGTAGGTATGCGCGGGGGAGTACGAGATGCGTCATCTTCCTCGCCGCCATCTTGGAACTTCGCGTGTTTGCCTCTGCCAGGAGTTTTGTGCAGGAAAGGCGACATAGTTGTACGTTGTGCCCGGGTTCCACGTTTACCCATGCCTCGGCATTAATCAGAAGTGACCCGGAGAAATGTGATTTGCTCTGCAAGTAGCTTAATGTCGGGTTATCGGGGATCCAGTGGAGGAGCTCTTAAAGTCTGCGTCTGGACTCCACCATGGCTAAGGACCGCCCTGGCCACCCTTTTTATCCAATATATTAAAAGTCATTGGAGATCAAAACGTATATTTAAAATTGCCCTAATGCAGACTGACGCTGTTGAGGGAACAGAAGTATGTACATGTTACTAATACATAATTTGAACAATTTGATTGAGGTTTGATTGGCTTGAACTGTTTGAGTGAGCCTGTCAGAGTTTCAGGTCCTTGGAAGACAATTAAATCTAGCTAGTTGGTATAACCCACCTTTGACTGAGATAGTTGATTGCTAATAAATATGTTTATACAAATGAACAAATGGTTTCAACTTCAGTGGCAGTCTACCAGCTATATAATTCATCAGTATCATGGGTAAAAACTTTCATTTTATGGAATGATTGCATGGGGCATTTTTATAAAGCACCCATTTATAACAAATACATTACAGCTAAATTGACTATCTTCAACAACTATATAATGGCTTGCATCTGTTATCTAATGTCCCTGCTATTTATAAACACCATAAACTTCGGCTCAACCAAAATATCACTGAAATTACATTGGCATTGGCAAATCCCATTTTCCTGCAGCAGGAGAAAGAATTTCTGTTTGGCACAGTGCTATAAGATATTTTAATTCCAATTAAAAATATGTTGGTGCCATTAAGAGGCACCAATTAGGGGGGTCCAATTACATTTCACTATGTTAACAAAATTTTCATTCCTCTAATTCATGAAGGCTCCCACTCCTGTACACAAAAATGGAGGCTAATTTGCACCTGTCAAAGTCCCTGTCTATCATCAGTACTGTTTTTTATGTCTATTAGTGCAAAGTGCTATAGGTGCAAGAGAACTGTCCAGTTGCTAAAAATCCTCTTTTTTTCAATGTGGCCGCTCATTAATTTTTTTGGAAGCAACTGACTTGTGCATGGATGTGAATCCTGAAGAGAATGTCCATGCCTTGACAACATGATGCGCAAGAAAACCCAAATGTTGCAATTTTTTTGCAAATTGCTTTGACCATATCTCCATAATTCTGTTGAAAACATATGGTAAATCTTACTGTTCCTTGCACTTTGCCTGCAGTTTACTAAATATGTCTCAATATTGATTGAATGACAATAATATATAAGGAGAGGTTGAAATATAGGGAAAAGGTAAGGGTGAGAACAGTACAGACTAAAATCTATTAAGTTGACTGCTCATCTTTAAGAAATAAATGCTGGTGCACAACAATCTTCAACATTCTTGTTTATTATAGGTTTACCAGATCATCTGATGGTTGAAGTACACAAAAAGTACACAAAAAAATGCACTGATTGCAAATTGATTGCATTTAAATGATACAAATTTTCATTCAGTTCTGCTAAATATATTTGCATTTTCTGATTTTTCAGTGATCAGCTACCATTACTTACCAAACTGATCATTTGAGGTAAATGTTTATATTTTTAAAAAGGATGAAGAGAAGAGGGTGATTACATGGCTCTTTGTTTTCTAAAAATATCATTGATCCCTTTGTAATGCAATTTCCTTACAACACAAAATACATAACGTGATGCTTTTGTCATCATTTAATTGTTTATATAGTGCCAGCAAGTTACAGAGCTTTACATTAATTTATAAGAAACAGAGTATTACAATAATTTAACTAACAAGGGTTATGGTGTAAAAATAGAAGCAGAGGGCCCTGCTCACAAGAGTTTAAAATCGAAATGGTAAATATGCTTTTGTCCATGTCTCCTCGTGGTAGACTAGCCTTTATTACTAATTAGCCTTTTTAGAACTTAATAGAGAAATGCTGCCATAACACAACATTATATGGATTATAAAACATCAGTACAAGATTTCCAGTAGAATTACCAAGATTTGTCTATATGTGTGATTGTGGCATGGCAATGGGGGCAAAGGAGAGGGAGCACAGAAGAAGTGAACCAGCATTAGTTGTGTGTATTTGTGGAGTAGTCCAGAGAAGGGGGTCAGACAGTGCTTGTCTATACCATCATAGGATTACAGGAATATTACTTTGGGGAAGTGGTCTTGTATCAACAGGGAACACATTTTCTCAAACTTTAAGGAGCATTCCCTATGGATGTATGTGAGTCTGTATAGTGGAACATTTGTGAAGTAGAGGGAGGGAGGAAAGACTTCCAATTAATGGCAACAATGATTGCTCTGCCTTCCAGGGAGCTGTCTCTGAAACCTGATTTAGTAGGGTAGAGTACAAGTGGGTGGGTCCATAGGGATGATGATAGTAGGTAGCTTATGCTACCTACTACCCCTATCACACCCTCACTTGTCTAAGCTGTGCTCTGGGTCATTTCTTATTAACAGTGCAAGTATACCTCAAGAACCACTACTAATTTTATTTGATTATGCTGATGGCACTATCTGCTTGTTCAAAGCAGCAGTATGTCATCTCCCTAGCATGTTAAATGCAGAAAAATATATGCAGATATTTTTTGTAAAATAACCTTTGCTTGTGGTTTTTATTAGTGAATGGAAACTGAAAACAAAGAAAATAATCTACTTAAAAATTAGACTTATTTTGAAAACAATACCTGTGTTTGGTGCCCCTGCTGCAGACCTGCTGTACACCATCCCTCAGCTCCCTTCCTACAAATCCCATTACATAGAAGCACCCCTGGGTGCAATCTTGTCAAAAGTCATCAAGCAAAAAGGCAATTGCAATGTTCCTGACCCTTCACTCTGACACTGCAGATCTTAATCTGCGGCTACAGCTTTTACTTTGAATCTAGACATCAAGCAGTGAATGCCATGCATAATTCAGCAGTTACAATATGTCCTAACATTGCATCTTGGGAAAAAAGCCCTCTTCTCAGTGGTCCCCTTTTTTTACCCTAGTCAAAAAGTGGTCCAGATGTCAGCATCCTCCTAAGAGTCCATTTACTTTTGATTCCCAGAGCAGGGAACTGATTCCCCTCCTAATGCTATATGCTCCTTTCTGATTTACGTGTCCCTCTTCCCCATAATATGCTTTTCTATCAGGGCTGGGGGTTGCCATAGAGACAGAGTGAGTTGTCCTGCTGTTTTCACCTTTGCTGTCTTGTTTGGTACAGATCTCTGTCCTCAGACCAAACGTCGTGGATGAGATGCACATACAGATGTCTGATTTCCTGGCAGTTGGTCTCCAGGGTTTCCTATAACACAGCACTTCACAATCTGGCATTCATCCTCTCTCGGTCTTTCTCTCTAATGGCCCCATCACATGTCTCTCTGCTTTTCTGATCTCTCTTTTAAGCGGGACAAAGCATTTCATGAAAGTATATTTCTGAAAGCTTTCAAGTCCGACCCCTTCAAATAAACTGTTGAAATAACACTCTGCCTATCCGCTAATGCAGTCCTGGGCTTTGACGGGTCAGCTGCTGTAGGGACAAATTAATCATCTATATAACACTTAGAGTCTATGTGGTTAAAGCTTTATTGGAAATCAAACGTATAATTATTTTTCTGGGGTTAAGTGTAAGGACAGTAGAAACCAGCTGGTATTGAGTATATCTGACCACTAGGCACTGAGTAAGAACTAAATAAAACCAGAACACAGAAAGTCAATAAAATAAATCTCTTAATTGAGGTTTTAATGTGTTGCTCGCAAAATCCAGTTGGCAGACTAAAATCTATATGTCACTGCTTGTCAAAGATAAAAACCACATTTGTGTGCATTTTCTAGCTCTTACTGGTGGGCAACATGTGGATGGTTGAGACCATGGTGGCTATATGACGCTTTCTTCTTTCCACAATAACACACGTGTCATTTTTTTAAATACATAACTCTCTTATGGCTAAAAGCACTTATTTGGGAGGAATATCTATCATTTTAACATGTTATGTTGTTTGAATACAGAGTCTACCATATGGTTAAACTACTCAATTTGGTTTTTCTTAAAAGCAATCTTGATTTCCATAAGTATCAAAGTTCTATAGAATAGGAGTGGTATAAAAGCAACTCAGTCTAATTTTTGATACAGAACTGATTTTATCAGACGAGAGTGTAATAGTAGTGTAGTCTGTTCCAGAGAATTTATATTAATGAACGTTAATACAGACACATTTTCGTAGTACAGGTATTGGACCTGTTAGACAGAATGCTCGAGACCTGGGTCTTTCCGTAATTTGAATCTTCATAAGTCTACTAGAAAATCATTTAATTAAATAAACCCAATATACTTTTTTGCCTCCAATAAAGATTAATAATTTCTTAGTTTGGATCCGGTACAAGGTTTGCAGGTTGAGCTGTCAAAAGAGGGACTGTCCCTCTAAAAACGGGACAGTTGGGAGGTATGTAATTTTTTATTGTGGGCACCAATCAGAAATGAGACTAAGTACCTGGAGCTAGAGAATGTATAGTGCTTGTATAGGATATAGGATATTTAATATTTGGCTTATTCTATACTTATATTCAAGAAAACCCGCTACGAGCAGCTTGCTCCCATTCTCCTCCCGTTTTTTTTTTTTATTATTATTACACATGTTTTGCTGCAAGGTCCTATAATGCCTCATCCATACTGTGTCAGTCTCATTCTGTCATCCAGTGGGAGTTTTTTTCTGAAACAAAACACCTAGTTATTTCGAGGTGAGGGGGTCAGAAACAAAACTGCAAATGATGATTCGTCAGTAGCAGAATCTTTCAGGGCTTGAAAGATATTTAAATTGAGCAAGACGCTTTGCCAGAGGTCTTATTTGAGAATTCAGAAGGAGGTTCCCCCAGGACATTTCAGAGTGAGAGATGGCTGCTTGCTTTCCTGGCAGGTCATTACGGCGGATCACGCTGAGGCACTGCGCAGTGTGACACCGGCTCTTTCTTTTACTGGATACTGATGTCTGAAGAATCCCAAAAAGATGAATTAAAGTATGTCTTTAACTAATACTTGACAAAGCAAGGAAGATCCCTGGGTAAAGCTTTAGTATATACTGTTTTTAACCCACATTACAGTTTAGTGTAGAATACCAGCAAGAAACACTAATACTTCTTCTGGATCTTTTCTTTATAATCAGTTTAGATTATAAACTGGCAAACTATAGAGATTATGGCCAAGGTCAGGGCAGTCAAATAATATCTAATATTGTGGTGCCTAAGAAAACAAATCATACACATTTCAACAATGTGTCTGTTCTGTCTTCTATTCTATTTTTAGATAGGCAGTCTGATTAAAAATATATAATGCACTGCTGTGCCGGAACCTCTGGTACCCATATATTCCACTTTAAATAGATAATGTATTGTGCAGTGCTGTGCTGAATTCTCTGAAGCCCCATATTAAGGCTCTCTTTTAAAGGGGACCTGTCCTCTCTACACCAATAAGTAACTAATGCAGTAATGTCATTGAAATTCTATACGTAATGCAATATGGTGTTGTACACTTTATATAGGAAAAATAGAAAAATAAAGGATATATAAAAAATATATTCCAAATAATTTTTATAAATAAACTTTACTTATACTATATATATTATTGACATTTTGTTTCCTTCAGTCTTTGGATTACAAAATCACAGTAGCATGCAGGTGCCATATTGTGGACACCATTTTAAAGGCAAGATGTGTGTCACCACAAAATCTTGTGAATGCGCCAAAATCGGGGGCCTAATGCCCATGTGGAGTGACCTACACAATTATAGAGCATGAGGATGGAGGGGAGAATGATAGGAATGTGGTGACATATAGGAAGTGCTGAATAGAAAGTTACTGACTGCCCGCCTACAGTATATGATTAACAACTCCGATATTTAAACACATTTATAACAGGTATGGATGTATAAATGAAAAAAAAAAGAATCTGGATTTCATGTTTAAAGGGCATGTAAAGGCAAAAAAAATAAAATCCCATTTTTACTTTCTTTAATGAAAAAGAAACCTATCTCCAATATACTTTACTTAAAAAATGTGTACCGTTTTTATAAGAAACCTGACTGTATGCAGTGAAATTCTTCCTTTATTTACTGCTGTGGATAGGAATTAGCAGATGGTCCCTAACTGCTGAGCAGGGAAACAATCATACTTATGAACAGCAGGGGGAGCCCCCACCTTACTTCCCAGCCATGCAGAACTCAAGCAGCTTTGTTTATGACGATCCCTAAGCAGCCCAGACCACACTGAGCATGGGCACAGTCTTGGTCTTGCAAAGATGTTTAACAAAGTTACAAGATGGTGACCCCCTGTAGCCGACTTTGAAAGCATAAATTATTTGTTTGATTAGGCTTGTGGTGCAGTAAGTTCATGTTTATATTTAGTATACAAAATACAGCATTTCTAGCCTTATTCTATTTTAGACTTTACATGCCTTTTAACTTGCAAAGGGCTTTCATTATACAGCTTTTTAAATCTGGGTGACAGGTCTGCTTTAAAGGAGAAGAAAAGTATTTACTTGGGGT
The DNA here is from genome assembly GCA_038501925.1 of Xenopus petersii. NCBI lineage: Eukaryota > Metazoa > Chordata > Amphibia > Anura > Pipidae > Xenopus > Xenopus petersii. The sequence goes on along the minus strand of CM076678.1, from coordinate 109,629,457 downwards.
GCCAAAAAGTTAGTCACCCCAAGTGATTGTATTTACTTACCTGAAACCTTGGCCCGTTGGTCCTATCTGCAAAAATTTCTCTGGCCCAGGGTTCTTCCAGCGAGCACTACGGACCGATCGCCTTCTGTCTTCTTTCTTCGCACGGGTGCACATGCGCAGTATTGCAAAAAGACGAATTTTAACAAAGAAGTTGGCTATTTCATTGTGCTGCCCTGGGAAATTAGAAGAAAGCAGATCGCTCCATGGTGCTCACTGGAAGAACCCCAGGACTGGTGTCGTTTTCTGCTGATAGGAGCACTGGCCCAGGGTGTCAAGTAATTATATACAATCACTTAAAGGTGCCTAACTTTGGCACCCCCAATTAAATATGCCTTTCCTTCTCCTTTAAGGCAGCATTATAGAATAATATGCACCTAACTGTGATTTCAGCCTAGATCTTTATCAGGAAAGGGGTATGCATGTTAAATCAGAAGCATCTTACAGGTAGATTGTAGGCCAAACATGTTGCAATATTTAAACCAGGGGTGTTGGCATGATATACACAATGCAATTTGGTCATGCTGTAGGTCTACTTATTAATGGGAGAATGCAGAAGAATATGCATAATTGCCAGATACAAATATAAATATATAAATAACAATAGGCATTCTCCATGTTGTAGAAGAGAGTCCACCTTTGAAGTAGACAAGCATTGCCTTGTACAATATACAAGCCAATCAACTTATTTTCCAGACCATATTCTCTGTTAGTCCTAGAATTAGCCATGTAACAAGTTTATTCTCATACTTAACGTAAATCCTGAGATACAGATCAAGGTTTTCAAAATGTGTTCTGTGGAAAAGGTCAAATTGTTTTTTCCACAAAAAAATTTGAATTTTCAAGGGTAAGTTTTTTTTAAAAACCCTCAAAACCTGGTAAAGAAAAAGAGCAGGCACTTCCATAGACCAATCTTCCAGGCAGGTTTGTCAAATCAAAAGTAGTTTTATTCCAGTACACAAGCCTTACGCGTTTCATATCACGCAGATACTTAATCTTTGGCTTAATCACAGCTTTTGGAAGTGCCTGCTCTTTTTCTTTAGAAGGTGGTCCACTCCCTTTGCTGAGGGTTCAGGGTGGTGCACCTGGACCTCTTCACACAACTGGTGAGTTTTACTGAAACCTGAGAATTTTGACACAAGAAATTTGAATTTTGATGCAAGACACTTTTGACGCCCGCGTCAATTTACATAAATTTTGACACTCGCCTCAATTTTGAGACCGGCGTTAAAGTCAATGGGCATCAGAAAAATGTTGACGCGCAACGGTTTTGACGTGAGCGACTTCTCTGCCGTGCGTCCAAATTTTTTTGGCGCAGGAACATTTTAGCCACAGTTTCACAAGTGTATTCACCGGCGGTGAAACACGCAAATTTGCTGCGAATTCACTTCTGCCAAATTTATTCGTCCATCACTAGAATCTATATGTGTTAAATAGTGCAAGAATATAATACTGTTAATTAGCACTAACCAATATTAACTGTGTGTGTGTGTGTATTTATTTAATGTGCATCTTATTTTAGTCTTTTTAACTTCAGAAACCCCAAGCTAAATGAAAACAAGACCTACAGATTCCCTTTTAAACTTTAGATATTCCTCTGTAAGGCTGAATGTTCTTCATTCAGAGCAGATCCTCCTCTGACCTCATGTTTAACAAATTCTTCCAGTAAAATATTTATCTTTTTCCTTTTAAATTAAAAGTGTCTTTTTCATATATGATTTGATTTTAGGCAATATACAAGCCTGATCCCTGTAGCTACGTGCATATGCTTACAGATTTTTAAACGCTGCCGGTGTTGCTGTAGGAAATTGGAGTTTTGTTGACTTTGATGTTATTCTCCTCCACATTACTTGTCAACCAGCAGTAGAGAGAACAAACCTGCAATTTAACAGCTCATGCTGTACAACTCCAAGCATCCATAGTTCACTGCTGAGTTCCAGATTGTCTCCAGAAGCAATATCAGCACAAGAACTATTCATAGAAAGTGTGGTTTTTTTTTTATAGGTGACTAGAAGCAAACAAATATCCTCTAACATCACCATCACAATGCTAGAGTGGTGTAAAATGTCACCACTCTGCAAACTGATGGAAATGGTAGAAATGGGTTTTATTGTATTTTATCATCTGGTAGTGAAATGCTAGGGGTACACTACCTGCCTGGGTGCACAATGCTAAAGTTTGCTGGAGGAGGAATAATGATCTAAGGCTGGTTTGGCCTAGGGCCCCTGGTTTCATTGAAAGCAAACCTACAGTATAAAATTAATTAGGGATGCACCAAATCCACTTTTTGGGATTCGGCCAATCCCGAATCCTTCATAAAAGATTAGGGCGAATACCGAACTGGAAAGGAAAAAATGGAAACATTTTTTTTACTTCTTTGTTGTGTGATAAAAAGTCAAGTGATGTCCCATCCCCCGCTAATTTGCATATGCAAATTAGGATTCGGTTCGGACAGGCGCAAGGATTCGGCCAAATCCAAATCCTGCTGACAGGTGAATCCAAAACCTAATCCTGGATATGGTGAATCCCTAAAATGAATACAATTATATGCTTTACAACTCCATATCCTACTTTGTGACAAACATTTAAAGACTATTTTGTTTCCCTTTTCAGCCTAATAATGCACAAATCAAGCAACATACTGAATGGGTTTGTTGAGAAGGGAGTAGCTCTGATTGGCTCACACAGAGCATTAACCTAACAACTGTAGGATGAATTGGAACACCAACTGTGAGCCAGACCTGATCTACATCACATCACTAATACTTGACTGAATGGAAGCAAATTCCACCAACAGTGTTCTAAGATCTTGTAGATAGTATAGGCTGATACAGCAACAAAGGGAAGACTAACTTCATATTAATGCTTTTGGCCATGTAGTGTATGTTATGATTACCATTACTGCCTTTCCATCTCAATATTGTACTAAGTGAACGAGGGAGGACCTTAAATATTTATATTTTCTATATATAAGTGCATATCCATCTAACATCATGGAGTGAAATTCCTGCAGTAACTATTTCAGGATAAGATGTGCCACCATGATCTGTCCAGAATATTCAACCAGCAGCAACTGTGGTTGGATAAAAGGGGGTTAACATAGTAAGCGCCCAGGTCTGAAATGTCGCAAATGAATGACAAAGGTGGCAAACAAAATGCCACAAAAGTATAACAAGATTAACTGGTGTGCAGTCTTAAAATTACAGAATAACAATTTGGCCTTTTGCTTTGTAGATTTGCAGAGAGAAAGTCACCTGTGGTACCCTAAAGATACCTTGTCCCTTCTATTTGGAAAGCTCTATTTCCTTCCAGACTTTCTGTCGCTAAATATGTATTTTCACAAGCAAACAAATGAAATAGAAACAAATGTACAACTGTTTGAGCAATTTCTGTCTGTTGTTGCAGATATTTTGGGAGCAAGTCCAAAGGTGCACCAAAGGAAACTGGGAAAGAAACTTGTAACTTGCTACAGAAAATATGATTATCTTACATTTTAACTCTTCACTTCCTTAGTATTTTGACTCAAGGGGTTGACAGAAAGATGTTTTACATTCTTTTAGAGTACATTTTGATTATTTGCACCTAAACTGATAACCATAGGAATTGACAGTTCAACCACATAAAATAACTTAACCAACACTGCCACCTAGTACTCAGTTCCCAGAATTACAACATTATGTGACAATGTTTTTAAGAAGCCCTTTTTCACTCCAATTGGGTGCATGTGGAACTCAACACTGCAATACTTAATTTACATAATTCAGAAGTAAGCTACAAATAGTCAGAGTTACTCTGCATCCAAGTTATAGACAACAGAATCAATCGTTTTTGTAATAGATGGAACAAATTGCAATATTTTTAAACATTTATCAACTTGCTTTGGATGCTTTGTAAAGAGTATCTTTAATCATAATGCAATTGGGTCCAAATCATATCTGTTTATTTTGCAACCAACCATTCCTGCTTAGCTAACATCATTAAAAACTTCAAACAGAGAAGAGCAGTTTTATTAAATTGAGACAAATAAAGGATGAAAAAATATAGTAAATGGAAAGTACAAGTACAATTATGCTCTGGAATCTGGGGCTTATACAGAGAAAACTGAAGCTGTTTAAAGGGTGTGTAAAGGCAAAAAAATAAAATACCATTTTTACTTTCTTTGATGTAAAAGAAACCTATCTCCAATATACTTTAATTAAAAAATGTGTACCGTTTTAAGAAACCTAACTGTATGCAGTGAAATTCTCCAGCCCCTCTGAAGATTTATTTGCAGGGGGGCCCAGTCCAGTCTAGGGATGCCACTGGCTCCAACCTACTCTGTTCAGAGGAGGGGCCTGAGTAATGAGCCTTCTGGTTCTTATGGAACAATTCCCTTAGGGGCATGTTTACTAACATTGGAGATAAATATCTGGAGAGATTTCTGGAGATGTTGCCCATGGCAACCAATCAGCAATTAGATTTAAACAGCCACAGCCAAGTTAGAAAACAAAAGCAAAGATCTGATTGGTTGCTATGGGCAACATCTCCAGAAATCTCTCCAGATATTTATCTCCAATGTTAGTAAACATGCCCCTTAGTCTCTAATTGGGCCCTACAGCATACTTTCCAACATTTGAAAAACAGAAAGCGGGACAAAAGATTAGCGTGTGATTATGTAAAAGATTATGTGTAGCGTGGGGGAAATTTTTGGCCACACCCATTTTATGGCAACACCCCCCTAAATACCAGATCCATTTACTGTAATAGTCTATCAAGGTTATAGCAAATCTGCAGTCTATAGGAGCATCTGTAAAAGGACCCACAATATCAATAGCAAGTTTTTCCCATGCTGAAATGAAAATTCCTGAAAAAAAATTGAAATTTGTAAAATTAAGTGTGGATTTGCAGATTTGATCTGAGTTTTTAGCAGAAAATATTGAGATAAATTCGGACTTTGATAAATAACCCCCTATGTAATTGAAACAGCATTGTTGGGACTTCCGGTGGGGGGATCATTTTTAAAAAATGACACCTTTTAAAAATATTTGTTCCTTTAAAATCTTTAATTTATTTGAAGGGCCTAACTGGCAATCTTTGCAAATAAAGTGAATTAATCTTGATAACCTAATTGCAGACAGTGTTAATGAAAAGTTTGCCTTCACTGGAAATGTGTGCATGTATCTAATGAGTGTGACATTAAGTCTAACATTGTGTAACGATTCCCCCTGGGTTTCATACTAGTCCCAGAGAAAGTCATGCCAATGCTTCTGCAGACACAGCAACATCTTGGCAGTGTTGTGCCAGACTGCTTGAGCAATATTATGAAACAAATTAATATTTAAAAAAAGCTGTAAAGGTGTATGGTCATATTATGGGCAGTGGTGTGCATCCTCCATCTATAATTCTGCATTTTATAAGTATTGGGCAGGGTTAAATATAGACCTAGCATTGTCAGAAGGGGTAGATGAGGAGACACAGACCATGTTTACATTCTGTGCAGTATTTCCAACATTAGGATTTACTGTACGTCCTTGCGCGTCTGCCCTGATTTCTTGCTCCGTGTCCCTACATACATATTTAACTAGTCTGCACTCTGCTATTATTATGTGCATGATTATATTTAGCTTGTATGGCTGTGACTTTGGATAAGTGAGAGCCTGTGTTTCTGCACAGCAATATGCTGATAAGACATTGGCTCTTGCAATAGCAGGGTCTCAGCAAACCGCCTTCATGGATGAGTAGTTCAGTGATGATAAGAACCTTAGCTGCTCTCTTAGCCCTTAGGTACAAGGATCTCTCTATTCTAGTTGATGTGCTCATCTTTTTCACTTTTCCCTTTCCTCTGGAGTCTTTCCTTTGAATATGCCCAAGCTCTTGTCATGATGTTGATAATACTCCTTTATTTATAATCACCAATATATCACACAGAGCTGTTCAATGAGGGAAATCATGTATCTGACAGATTACATTCATTACAAACGCCAACATAAGAAACTGCCGGCTGTGCTACAATAAACCTACAATCAAGAAAAATAGAGATTACATGAAGGTAACTATTGTGAGTAATACTGGAATTTTTCAGCCTTCAAAGAGAGTTTGAGTCCGCTATCAACTCTTTAATAGGGAAAAAGGTCAGTATCTTTACTGCACAGCATTTATTTCTTTGAAAGGCTTGTATGGTTCTGGCTCCCATGTTACGGGTTGTTTAGAAAACTCTTCATGATGATTATAATGGTGGTACCAGGTTTGGACTAAGGGGGGTGAAGCAGATAGGTGTTTTGCTAGTCAGGCTAGGCACGCTAACACAAGAAGAACAGGCTTTTTAAAAGAAGTAATACATAAAATGGGTACAATAAAAACTCAATATTATTCAACTAATACCCTTTATTCTGGATTCAAGACTTGGAGACATACAAGATAGCAAAAAAATCCCAATCTTGTATGCAATTATGAATAATGTGTGGTGCTGGTATCACATTGTACTATAAATTAATATTAACTTTAATAACAGCCCCTTTATTGGAGCTCCCCATATGTCTGATATGGCCCCTGTTTCAAATTAGGGGTGGGCATGTATTAAAGGACCCTGCCAGAAGCACAGTTGGAGGAGGGTAGCCAATCACAGCCCTGCAGACACACAAGCAAAGACAAGCTTCAGTTTCCTATCAGGTCAGCCAGTTTGCTGATTGGTTCCCATCCTACAGTGCAGTGTGCTGAGTGCACAGGACAGTAAAAACTCTACTTTTTTCAGCACATTTCTTATATATTTAAAATAATATAATGCTGTAGGGGTCCATAGGGGGTTAATCTGTCCTTATGGCTTTAAGACCCCACCCTTTGCTCAGTGTTATTGGCTAAGAGGTGATATGACAACTTCCTGCCACACTGCACTATAGTGTGTGTAAGGAGTGGTCTCTTCCTCTTTGGCTGCTGGATGCTGATCCAGCTGTCTGTGCCCAGGGGAGCCTGGGTACAGCAAGGCCCAGAAAATCATGTGTCCAAGTCGGGGACCAGGCAACCCCGTGAATGAGGAATAGAAAGTGGTAGGTGAGCTCCCAGTACTAGTACACTCTAGGAGTGTAAGATAGCCAGGGTTGAGCTAAAGAGCAGTTCTGAGCTCCAACGCAGGAGTGATAGATTAGAAGTATCTCTCCCAGGCCATATTCCCTGTAGTATAGGGATCCCAGCAGAGAGGGAATCAGGAGAAATGATTGCCCTGAGGTTGATCCAGAGACCACTACCGGAATATGTTGCAGAGGTGAAGTGGGATGCCTGCCAAGTCTGTCCTAAGGGAGTGTCAGCATGTGTAAAGCTGCATGTGATGTGCCTGTGCCTTTTTCCTCTAACCACTGGATGTGAATAAACCTGGGGACATTGTCTATGACTAATAAACAGTTCTTTGTTTGCATTGTAAGAACCTCCTGGCGCCCAATCATTTTTGTATGCACAGTAGTCTGGGTGTTGTAGTTGCACTACACCTTAGAGGGATAGCTTCCAATTAGCGAAGGCCTGGATCCTCCATAGAGAGTCCAAATGTAACCCATGCTCCTATCTTAGCTGGACATTAACTGTGGACTAGATAGCCCAGATTAGCTTTACAATGCACTGGTACATTCTTGTTTTTAACATAATATTGGCATATGTATTTGCTATTTTTTAATTTGTTAACACTTTCCATACAGTGAAGAGAGTGTTTAATTAAACCCTCTAAGCAAATGAATGTAAAATTGCTCAGAGTGCTCTTTACACAAATTACTTTTTTTTCTTTAAATATTAGTGATGCTTCACCCACTCTTAATTTTGGCTAACTGGATACAGTTGGTAGAGAATTAATAAAAAGGAAAGTCGTGCGATGTTGCGCTGCTTATGACTGACCAAATAATGTCAGATGACTCTTCTCTGCTCAATATTTTTTTTTTTTTATTTTGTCAAACATTCAACTTGCCCCCATGGGGACACAGATGTCATGTACACTATGAAATGTATATGTGTGACATTTAAATGATTTTGTTAGGAATCAAACACATTTATTCAAATTCCCACATTTCCATCCTCAACTCTTGTTTCCCAATGCTTTCCTTGGCCTAGTACCATCTTTATTATCCACAGACTATTGGTTGCTCTTAATTCCCCTCAGATTCTGTGGTACCCTAATTATAGTTCAATTACGTCCCAGTTATACTCTACTGTGTCATGTTTTAGCACCATCAGATAATCCATCCTATGTATAAATCTTATTCTATATAGAAATTCCTTTTCTGTGGAAGGTCCAGTAGTTTTCCAATGTTTTGTAATGAGGCCCTTTGCTGTCTAAATGTGATTAGCCATTCTTTGAGATGGATTCTTTAATCTCGGAATTCTATCTCCTAAAATAAATACCAGTGGATCAAGTTTTATTGTTACCTTGATCACCCTCTCTAAATATCACCATCTCCCAAAATCTGTTTAGTTTGCAGCACCCCCAAAACATGTGTAGTAGAGAACCCTCCTGTTACTGTTACTAATTTAATTTTCTCAGCAGAGCAACAGCACAAAAATTTCCACTAACCTAATTTTCAATCAGCTGAAAAACTGTTGTTTTCCTATTCATTATAGACATTGTGTAAAAAACTGCTAATATCTCGAAAAAAAGTATGTAAATTGCAAAGGTTCTCATAAGAACACGCTAAACAATTGTAGATTCATTTTTTTGAGGGTTTACAATTCCTTCAAAAAAGAAACAGGATCAAACTGCTGGGAAATCGTTTGAACCCCCTAGTTTGACATTTAAAGGAAAAGGAAATGCTTGGGAGTGCCAAATGTTAGGCACCCCCAAGAGATTGTTTATACTTCTTTTTCTATGCGTCTACACCGGGACATTTCAAGAAAGAAGAAGAAGGAAGCCAGTTGCTCCGTGGTGCTCACTGGTGAGGCCTCATCTGGAGTATGCAGTGCAGTTTTGGGCTCCAGTCCTTAAGAGGGATATAAATGAGCTGGAGAGAGTGCAGAGACGTGCAACTAAACTGGTTAGGGTGATGAAAAATTTAAATTATGAGGGTAGACTGCCAAGGTTGTCAAACGGTGCTTGCGAGGGGACATGATTACATTTTACAAGTACATTAGAGGACATTATAGACAAATAGCAGGGGACATTTTTTTTTTTTAAAGTTTTTATTTAACAATTTTCAGTTTAACAAGACAAACAGTTGCAATGTCTCACATCAGTACATTCACATTGGGTCCGTAAGTACACCATTCTAGACAAATAGCTTACTACACATATTTCATAGCTGCAGAGAGGGAGAATCAAGTACCACCCACAGTTACCCTTGAGGAACTACCGTATCCCGCAAGTCAATCCAGTCACCCCATATTGCCCGAAACTTACCAGGGCAACCCCTAGCTAGATAGACTGTTTTATAATAATAATATCAAAGGCTATTGTGATACTAAGCTCTATAGTTAGTATAGGTATGGGTATATAGAATTTAATTAAAAGTAGGGATGGGTGTATGTATGGATGCTGGGTTTTCATTTGGAGGGGTTGAACTTGATGGACTTTGTCCTTTTTCAACCTGATTCAACTATGTAATTATGTAACTATGTAACCTAGTGCCTGCTGCACTTTCTGCTTACCTGTTCTAGCCTGTCCTACACCATACCATCTGGTCTTCTTTTCATTCTCCACTGATCCTAACAATGCAAAGGGGACCCTGGAATTACCACCAGATTGAAGGTGGTGTAGCCCCAGGTTTCATCAATAGGCACACTTGTGTGTTATATGAAACACTAGGTGGGACAGATGCACCAGCACCAAGTGCAACTATAGCTCAATAAGCGTCTTTGCATTATGTACCTTTAAGGAAAGGTGTCAAGTCACACGACTACTGCACTACTTAGATTCAGCAGGCAACCTATAAGGATTCGACATAAAGTCTGCTGTGTCTTGTGTAGAGGTGGATTTCCTTTGGGTACAGCTTGGAAAGTTTACCTCAGCTAATAAAGAGCACACGGCATTCACTTTATCTGTAAAAGGACTAAGTGCTCTAGGGAAGTGGTCAAGAGAAACAAAGCTCTTATATATTCTATACACACGCTATTATGATTTATGAATGTATATATAAATATATATATATATATATATATATATATATATATATATAAAAATATATATATATTAACCAGCTACATGAGAGCAAAGCCACTCTCCTCTGCAAATAGGTGATTTGAAAGGTTAATTTTGTATAATTAAATGTATTCTCTGCAGAACTGCAAATCTATCTACAGTAAGTTGTTAGAAACCAAGAAAAGCTACTACTCCGCTGACAAGTGGCTGAGCATACAAATGGAGTCTCAGTAATGGCTATCTATTTCAATTTTTAGGCTGCAGAGGCACAAAAGAGACCTGCCACAAAAACAGAGATTAATTGATGCAATGGGCTCATGGGTCAAGAACTGGTGTAGAACGAGATAAGAGACAATTGCATATTAGGAATCCCAAGCAAAACAGAGTACCTCTGTCTTAAAGCTGTCATGAAACAAGTATCACTTCATCCAATCTCACTCAATAAAAATGATGGTTTCACCGGGAGGAGGATAAGATTTATAATGCCTTTTGATTCCACTGTTAGCATCCCGAGGTGAGACACAGTCATTTGATTATTATTATGCATTTAATACTCCTTGCTAAAAATAAATACACTGTATATATGGAACATTTTATGCAAGAACAATTGTCCTTGATAAAGGCAACCTCACTCTGGAAACAGGAAAAGCATTTAGTTATTAAATAAAAGCAGACAATTAAAAAGCAGCATGATTATGATAAATACAATTTATCATAATCATAATAACAGTGATGGAGTGGGCAGAATCAAAGACAACCACAAGTCATCAGGCAAGTGGGGTGGGGGGGGGTTGATATTAGAGTATGTAGTGGTATTAGAGATTTTTGAGATTTTATGGATGATATGGTTGTTGGTGGGAGAAAGTAGGACCATTTCTGTCCTAGACTGGTTAGTGTAGTGCTGGGACATCCAAGAAGAGATTACCAACATAAAAGAAGAAACCCTAGTTAAGAGATCTGGATTTTATATTGGAAGAGGAGAGATACACGTGTGTTATTAGTCTAAAAGTGGTTTTCAAAATCATATGAGTTAATTGGCCAAAGGAGAGTATACAAAGAAAGAAAATAATAAGATGACATAAGATGTGTGACACATTCACAGTTCTCATTATGCTTGGAATTAATCAATTTCAATTCAATCCATTGCAATCAAATGCTTTTCCATAAATCTGATAGCTATCCCCTTACATATTTTGAGTGCGTGGGAACTTTTAGTTTGTTAATGTATTTCCTTTTCAATCATTTATCTGGACTTCTCCTGTTAGTTATTGTGCTTGCCTATAACAACTAAGAACACATCTCCTAAAACACTTGTTTAAAAAAAATTCTTCCAAGGTGATGTACCCAAACAACCTCAATTGTTTAAAAGGAAAATTAACAGAACTTTGCTTTTAGGTTCAAAATAAACATAAGATCATGTACAGTTTACTCTAACCTTGTGGTTTATTAACTATAAATTGTACAATGCGATAGACCCAAGGACACATAATTGCAATATGTTGTATTTCCCACCAAAACTTCTCTACAACTGAATATTGAGTTTATAATGAAAACCTGGCTCCTTTTAATCAGGATTAAGCAACATTTAAACTTATACTACATATACAATATACCCATTATGTCCAAGGTTAAAAATTAACCCTTTCACAGGACAACCAGGATTCTGCTTTGAGTAAGAGTTAATGTGTCCATAGTGAGTGAAAAAAACTGCGGGCTTAGGTCTTTGTGGGCTCCACTCCCCCTGCTGACCCAGCCCTATTCACCCCACTGGGAAATTCAAGCACCTTCACTTTCCACCACCTTGATCGATGCCACAAGGAGTAAATGCGGTACATGGTGTGTGGTACATGGCCACCCCCAGGTGACAGGCCTAGTGGGCTTTAGACACCCAAGTCTGACAGTGTTTAAATACGTAACAAGTGTTTCCTCAGCCTATATGTGCCCAAGGTATTTACCATTTTAAGAGTTTTTTTAAATTGTTTTTGTATCTTTGCTTCCTTAAGGAACACAGTAGTGCATGTCAGATTTAAAAGTCAATTAAGGAATGATCTAAAACTACTTTGACACCTTGATTACCTTGACAGGTAACTAGCTCATACAATATTTGAAACAAATGCTGCAATTTGCTAGGGTCTACCAGGTACAGTCAGGTGCTCCAAATCAGTTGATGTGGACAAATGTTGCAGACAATAGTCAGATTGAAGTCTGGGCTGCACATATCCCAAGTTTTATATATAGATTTACAGAAGTACTAATAGGCAACATAGGGGAAACAATTATGACCATTTCTTGGCCTAAAACTGCACTTCACCATGACCCTCTCTCTCAGCTGGGCACATTGTTATAGTATTGTGGAAATGTGATGCATTTTGGAAGCACAGTCACTATCATGATGTATTTTTGGATGAACTGGAAACTCTTATGTAGCATGTTTGGAGGCGCTTTAGGTTATCATAGTGAAATTTAGGCATACCTTGTGCTTTGATACATTGAGGCACTATAGTGTTTGCAACCCTCTCCTAATCATTTTAGGTTATGGCTGTAATTTGAAGGCATGCAATTTCTATGCTGTTGAGGCCCTGGGAGGAATAAGCAGATGGAGACATGGCAACAAAGTGAGTTCAACCACTGGTTTAGGAGGTAGTTGGAATTTCCTTGGTTACATGGGGTGGCTTGGGTAGAGAGGACAGTGAAAATTCACAGGAGCCACTGAGCAGTAGGGATGGGCGATTTTTTTCGCCTTGTTTCGCCGGGGAAAATGACGCCCATAGACTTGTATGGCGTTATGTGTAAAAAAAAAAAGATGCGCGTCAAACATTTTTTGACGAACATAGACTGCAATCATTGCATTAATAGTAACACAATACAAATCAAAGGAAACTTCATTTGGATCGTTTACTAACTGTATGACAGAATGCAAAGTGCTAAAAAGGGGTGCAATCCGCCATGTTTTTTGCATTTTTTGCTATGTCCTGTAGGTAGAATGATTGCTTCAGGTTTCTTCACCCTTTATGCTCTTCCACTTGTATGTCAGTAAATGACCTCCCCCTGAAGCAGTGAACTCCTTACATAGTCATTCCATTGATGTCACAATGGTGGGTCAATTTTTAAAATTCTTTTAAAAGATAGTAGTAGTGTGATAAACCTGCCTAAAGGGTAGGGTAGAATCTTAAAAATGATGTGTGTTGCCAGAGCATACATATGCAACCCTACTGACATATGCAGTTGATACATTGTCTTCACAAATCAAGTAAAAAACTATTTTAAAGGAAAACTATACCCATCAAACAATGTAGGTCTCTATAAAAATAAACTGCATAAAACAGCTCGGGGCCAATTCACCAAGCTCGAGTGAAGGATTCGAAGTAAAAAAACTTCGAATTTCGAAGTGTTTTTTGGGCTACTTCGACCATCGAATGGGCTACTTCGACCTTCGACTACGACTTTGAATCGAAGGATTCGAACTAAAAATCGTTCGACTATTCGATAGTCGAAGTACTGTCTCTTTAAGAATAAACTTTGACCCCCTAGTTCGCCATCTAAAACCTACCGAACTCAATGTTAGCCTATGGGGACCTTCCCCATAGGCTTTTCTAAGTTTTTTTGGTCGAAGGATAATCCTTTGATCGTTGGATTAAAATCCTCGATTCAAAAGATTTAATCGTTTGATCGAAGGATTATTCCTCCGATCGTTCGATCCAACTATTTGCTCTGAAATCCTTCGACTTCGAAGGATTTTAATTCCCAGTCGAATATCGAGGGTTAATTAACCCTCGATATTCGACCCTTGATGAATTTGCCCCCTCATGTGTAAAACCCTGCTTCGTGTGAATAAACCAGTTTCATAATAATATACTTGTATAGTAGTATGTGTTATTGGTAATCATAAAAAGAAAATTGCCATTTTAAAAAATAAGGGCTGCCCCCTGGGATCATATGATTTACAGTGCACACAAACATACCACATGAGCCAATTAACAGACAGAGTTCTGTCTTGTGCTTCCACACTTCTCCCTGTTACAGTTAGAGTTGTAGTATTTCTGGTCAGGTGATCTCTGAGGCAGCACACAGACCATCAGGAAATGGTGGTTCAAGGCAAGAGATGTAATAGGACAATACTTGATAAGATTCGTTAATATGTCACTTTATTTGATATAAACTATCTGTTGCTCATGTATTCATCGTTTTCCTTTAAATATAATTCCACACATCAGTTTATGTGGTAATCGTATTTCAATTATAATCCAATGGCAAAAACACAAAGACATTTTAGTACATTCGTAAATAGATTTTTTCTTTAATTTCCGTAAGCCGTGTTCAGAACATCATCTATTTGGGCTTGTTACTGCACTTCAGTGCAGGAGTATGTGACATTATGTTTTTGGAATTTATAATTTGGCATTCACATGAATAGCAGCAAATGGGTCTTCATCATTGTTGCTTATCTGGAAACGAGCATAACCATATCCGTCCACACTGATCTGCCTGCCTGTACAGCGAGATCCCTCCTTCTGTCCTGAGATTACGTCACAGTAGGTTCCACTTGGAAGGCCAGTATTCAGAGTGACATCCATGTACCTAAATAATGAATATGAGAAATATTACAGATTTGCCATTAACAGATATGAGTTATTGCTTAGTCTTTCAACATTTAGGGGCATATTTAGCAAGGATTGAATTTCAAATTTCAAATTTTGGCAAACAGGTCAGTTTTTTTTATAGAATAGGTCCGTATTCTGGCGAATTCGAATCATGCGAATCGAAGTAATAGTGTATTGATTCGAAGTTTTTCCCCAAAAAAAGTCCACCAATTGACTCCAAATAGGTTCTAGGAGGTCCCACATAGGCTAAAACTGGTTTTAGATGGAGAATGGTCGAAGTCCATGATAAATTTTGATATTCGTATTTTCTAATTTTTTTCAGATTCAAATCAAATTTGGACTATTCCCTAGTCGAAGTACACCCAAAATGGCTTGAAATTTTAATTTTTTGAATTAGAAATTTCACTTCGACCTTTGATAAATCTGGCTCTTAAATTAAACAGAGAATGAAGTCTCCTAACATGTAACAACGAGGATGGTGTACAATAGGAAAATGAAGTGTTTGTGTGTGCACCTGTATGAATTCATTAATTGGGATATTTAGGTTGCCCCTAGGTTACAGGAAAATGCAAATAGGAGCATAACGTCACATGACATGTAGAAACTGGTTGGGACTTACCAAAGAGCTATTATTTGATGGGGCTGATAAGCCTAAATTCTCTATGGCCATATAGTATATATATATATATGGGGCTCACCAATCATCGTTATTAAAGACTATGAATCCTTTATTGCCACGTCCAAATGCCACTTGGTTGCTTCCATTATCCCACCAGTTTGAGAAGGGTTGACCATTCACCACATTACGGAAGATAACCATGTTCCTGAAAAGAGAGTCAGAAGCATTGTTGAGACATTATTGAAACATATTATTGAAGGTTACACACAACTGTTCCCATTTTTACAATGTTTAATCATTTATGTAAGTTTTAATAATTCTGCAACTAAACATATATTGTTTTCATGTATATGTTTTAAGGTATTTTCTTTTGGTTTCCTAGTAAAAATTACACCATCCTGTATGAGGATGTTTATCTTCCAATTATGTTAGTTAAAGATTATTGTGCGAGGATATAGTTTTTCTGCACACAGGGAATTTGATACTTTTTGTATTTACATGTAGGCATATGGGTGGGAGGCCACTGCCCTTTTTTTTAGTGTCTTTCAGGCACTGGTTCATACCAGGTTTTATCATTTTTGTTAGTATTGTCAGCTTGGCATTGGATCAGTTTTGAATGTCCTTTTCTATCAGAGGCAGAAACTCTATATGACCTGTGAAAACTATACCCTCTGTACCAACCAGTCAAGAAAAATTTTGGAAAGTTTCACAAGACTAACACAGAGTTCGATATTTAGATCTATAAATTAGTAATCTGCTGTGGTTCTTTACTCACTTAATCTGACGCCATCTATGCTCACAAACCCAGTTGTCACCACATGTTGTATCAGGGTTTATAGGAACTGATTTGATAGATCCATCAGAATTAGTAGGAGGGCCAATCCAATCATTCTGATCCTGTATACAAAAATCTTTACTTTGGTATAAAAACATTTATAAAAAAAAAAAAGTGATGTAAATGTAATACCTGTTGGATGTCTGAATTGATAATTACAGAAATGGAAGGCATGGTATAACTGGATTCCTATTTTAAATTGAAAGCAAAGACATTACCTTTCCATTGACTATGTTCCTAGACCATCTGAAGCTAGACATGACACGAGTGAAACCATAAGGATGTGCCAGCATGAAGCCAACCCCCATTTTGTACAGACTGCCGAGAAATGCAATGAAAAATAAGTACATTACATTTAATGAACATTCCTATACACATCCATTATTTTTTCACTTATAAAAGAAGCTGAAAAAAATTTAAATAAAATCAAATAAACTAAGCTTGTTCACGGTGTTTATATTTTCTAAAACATATTTCTCTGAGCCATATCAGTTTAGAAAGACTCTATAATACCGTGAATCCCAGAAGGTGAGTATGGAAGCTCCTCCAGCACCGTGTCCTCTCTGATTATCATGATTGTCAACAAACACCAAAGCTCGGTCATTGGGCATGAATCCCCAGCCTTCTCCCCAGCTCCTAGAGAGAGTAAAGCACCATCATTCATGTATTTAAACTTTAGTTTTAAACAATGGAGAGTTTGCAATCCATTATTAATTTCATATATTAGGAGTAAATATTATGAGATAGCAAAAGGAATGATCCCATTTTCTCAGATGGTATGGTAGATGCCACCTCTCCACAACAAGCACCTTAGATAGGACAACTTTTCTCCATTCCATTTGCGGATGACTGTCCCAAGCTTGGCACCATATTTGAATTCCGTAACCCGTCCAGTTCCAAAGTATTCATTCACAGAAATGCCTTCACCTCCAAGATCAATTACCTTGTAAAAATACAGTGACATGGTATGAATATATGTGACAAGTTTTCAACAAACAGAAAACTAACAAACCAATAAGAAATACTATTCAGAATATATAAATGTAAAATGGTACTGGTGGGTATAAAAATGGCTTTAGAACATGCAATGTGCAAGTCACATGTTTAACAGCTTCATTTCTTCATATTGTAATATGTGTGGATGAGCTATACATGAACCATTTGGGGAGACAAATGCCGTTTTCAAAAAACATTAACTAAGTATGGGATAGTTGTTTAATTATTAATAGGATGTTCAAACTCTGTCAATGTGGGCATTTCCATCTTAAAGATCTCTTCCTTCTAAAAGGGAACATAATTGTTCCCCTTTACATAAACCAAACATCATGAAAGACACTTTGCTATAAATAAACCTCCTGCAAAAGTATCTTACATTAGTAAATACATATGTGATGCTAATTTTTAAGTTTTCTTATACTTCAAATGAACTCGAATTAACTCACAACTCAACCATTATACAGAGCTAGAAAGAGAAATACATACAACCACTAAATATAATTTCTTGTTTTATTAATAAAAGCAATAATGATAAACTGATGAAAATGGGGAAAGAATGCTGAACCACTGTGCTGTAAAGCAGAGGCCTTTTGGGTTTATCGTCCCATTATAACGTTTCTTTATAACCCGTGGCACTCATTCGTTTTAACTTATTTAATTGTTATTAAAGGTCATGTAAAGTCTAAAATAGAATAAGGCTAGAAATGCTGTATTTTGTATACTAAATATAAACATCAACTTACTTAACCACAAGCCTAATCAAACAAATAATTTATGCTTTCAAAGTTGGCTACAGGGGGTCACCATCTTGTAACTTTGTTAAACATGTTTGCAAGACTAAGACTGTGCACATGCTCAGTGTGGTCTAGGCTGCTTAGGGATCGTCATAAACAAAGCTGCTTGAGTTCTGTAAGGCGGGGGCTCCCTCTGCTGTTCATAAGTATGATTGTTTTCCCTGCTCAGCCGTAAATAAAGGGAGAATTTCACTACATACAGTCAGGTTTGTAGCACTATATAAGCATTTCAACCAACTGAAATGGTTTTGGGGAAATTAGATATAGAGGTTGGATTTGCCATCTCGATGTGCAGTTACAATAGCAAGTCTACTGATGCATGAAAGCCATAGCAAATTTTCACTGCCTGCAAAAGGAAAACTATTAAGGGGCAAATTTAGTTAATTAACCCTCGATATTCGACTGTCGAAGTTAAATCCTTCGACTTCGAATATCGAAGTCGAAAGATTTAACGCTATTCGTTCGATCGAACGATCAAACGAAAAATCGTTCGGTCGAATGATTAAATCCTTCGAATTGTTCGATTCGAACGATTTTAATCCATTGATCGAACGATTTTTCTTCGACCAAAAAATGCTTAGGAAGCCTATGGGGACCTTCCCCATAGGCTAACATTGACTTCAGTAGCTTTTAGGTGGCGAACTAGGGGGTCGAAGTTTTTTTCTTAAAGAGACAGTACTTCGACTATCAAATGGTCGAATAGACAAACGATTTTTAGTTGAAGGTCGAAGTAGCCCATTCGATGATCGAAGTAGCCAAAAAAAAAACCATTCGCAATTCGAAGTTTTTTTTCTTATATTCCTTCACTTGAACTAAGTAAATGGGCCCCTTAATGTCTAAGTTACAGCTATTTCATTATGTAAAAGCTGGCTTTCTAATAAATCTTATCCTATATGATTTTTTTAAAGATGATACTAGTTTTTATGGGGAATACTGTATGTGTGTGTGTCTGTGTGTGTTACCTCTTGGAAGATGAAAGGTCGAGCTCCAGCAGGGAACCATCTTGTGTTCAGATTATTGAGTCTATCCATAATAGCCTTTAGGTCTCCAGGCCACATATGTTTAGCAGCATCCAGTCTGAATCCAGCAACCCCAATGTTAATTAGATTGTTCATGTATTCAGCAATCTTCCCACGAACATAGTCTTTCTCCAGTGCCAAATCCAGAAGACTAACAAGACGACAGTCTCGGACCTATGGACATGTTTTCATTTAAGTTAACCTAAAATATTTTTCTGCTTTATTCGTTTATGACTTGAACAACGTCTTAACTATACCCTGGTATTAAAGGCATTTATATCTGTATTAAAGGTTAGACAAGTAATTGCTCAGGTAACAAGGATTGCTCAGGTAGGGAGAAGGTGTTTAAAGATATACAATTATTTCACTATTTGAAAACAAAAATAGCCGTATGGAAAAAGACTTCCAAATACACCTGTAAGGGCTTAGTTACCTCCCTAAAGATTTATGTGGTATTTGTACACATTGGTATTTGTCAAATGTCACCAGATCCTTAATATAGATTTAATCATACATTTTAATTATTATGGATCATCCCTTTTGCCACTGGTTTTTTTTGCCACACAGTTGCAAAGGTTTTTGGAATTTAATGAATAAAGAAATATAAATATGTCCTCAAATTAAAAGGTAATTCATACATTTTTTTTTATTAAAACAAAAAGTCGACCTAACTCCCGTCAACGAATTTACCTAATTTATCATAAAATCAGCTCGAAAAAGTATGTGCGGAAAAAGTCTCAACAGAATCATGTAAGGATTCTAATTGTACAACTTTTTTCAATTTGTAACTCAAATCGTATGACTTTTTCGAGATGTTGCCCAAAAACCTTGACTTTTTCGGAAAACCAGCGCAGATCACGATGTCAAGAAACATCTTCAAGTTGTAAAAGTGACATTTACCATTGACTTCTTCATGACCTCAGGAGGTTTTAGCTGGAGTATTTACAGATTTGGATTTTTAGCAGCTTTTTTTTTCCTCTACAAATTCGAATTTTTCCCCATTAAAAACTCGACCAGAAAAAATCAAGGTTTAATAAACAGGCTCCTTAATTATGACAAGATGGGAACTTTGGGAAGTAATTTCCATATTTAAGTAAATCAATTTTTTCTAAAATGACCAGGTATTCCAAACTGATCAGTTTTAATACCTGGTAAATCACTGACTGACATATATAGACTGATTTATCATAGATCATTATGTGTATAGTAATAAACAATTCCAATTAGATTGAATCCAAATGAATGAAAACAATTTCTTTAACATGTAAAGAGACTCATTTGTACAGTAGCTATGTCACTGAAGTACCAACCTGGTAAGCGTCCCCATAGTTTTCTATTTCACCACTGCCAGTCCTGCACTTTCCATCATTAAAATCCCATCCAGAATAGGGAACTGGGAATTCCCTGGATCCTGCATTGAAGTAGCTGCCACAGGTTGAATGAGTGCCAGCACCTCCACCTGAGCCACACATATGGTTAATTATGGCATCCACATAAATATATACCTGAAGGACAGGTAGTAGTAGGTAAGTAATACACACATGCATAGAGGTCTTTCAGGAAAATAATGAACATTTATCAGAAAAATGCCAAGAATAAGTGCTGATTGTTCTTACTTACCCCAACATTGTTACAACGTGTGACCATGTCTCTAAACTGTTGCTCATTCCCAGAACGAGTGCAGAGCTTGTAACTTATGGGCTGGTATCTCTCCCACCAGGGTCTGTAAGGGTTTGTCACAATAATGTTTTCATTTGGCGGTGAAATCTGGGGAAGATGTAAAAAGTGCAGTTTAATTTAGTATGTATAGAATGTTCATAATGTGGAGTTAACCATGTTGTACTAATGGTAAGCAGTTATGGGCGTAGGGTACAGTTGTAGCACAGAACTACAAGATGTAAGATGATGGTGCAGAAGAAAAACTGCATTGACTATTATTTTCGAATTTTGCCCATTCTAATCAGTTTCTTATTGTTTCCAAATTTTTATTTTTCAAATGTTGTACTAGGTTACTTCAGCGCACTGCCAAATTTGAAATGCAATGGTGCTTCTTTCCTCTAAGACTTCACCACGAGTCTTCAATATCAACGTAACCATTAGAATGAGGAGAAATTACATTATAGCAGATATTCTGCCTTGGATTGCTCTCCTCTACTGGTTACATTTTTCAAATGTTGCAATAAGGGTTTGGTTTTAATTTTTTTTTTCAGTAAATTATGTAATTTCAGGGTGTTTCCATTGTGTTTTTCATCCACATCCTGACCTGGACACCCCCAAAGCCATTAGGTCCCAAATAGCGTTCACATTCTGCAGCAATATCATCCCATCTCCATTCAAACAGGTGCACAATAGATGTTCGCCCAGACTGAGTGTTAGGATTATATTGGGCTGAGCAAAGCCCAATAGCCACCAAGAGTAGAAGGATCTTCATCCTGCCAACTGATGCAAAGAGTGTCGCTTTCTAACTCTTTATAGACACTGGAAATTAAACAAACTTGAGCGTATGTAAAAAAAAACACCTGCCACTTTATTGTGATAAAACAGACCAGGTGGAAAGTTTCCCACTGGTAAACTGTGTTTCTCTTAATAACTCAAGTATTGCCACTATCAATTGCTCTTTATACTCAAGGGTCGGAGAAAGGGAAAACAACAGTTTTACATTAAATAATTCTGTTCCTCACTTTATTTCAGCTCAATGCATGCTGTTATGCTTACTAGAGAGGGGAATAAATCCATCATGATCAATTAATTCTTAATGTAGAAATCATATACATTTTTACTTCTTGGAGACAACTCCTTCATTTTACTAGGGGGTTTTACTGACCGCTTAGAAATGTATCCTGACATTCATGAAAGTGTTTTTAATGATTTTGAACACTTATCAAAGCAAACTTTTTCAACTGTGTCAATCCATATGAACTGATTCAATTGTTTTAAAGGGATTGTTCACCTTTAAATTAACCTTTATCATGATAACAATTTGCAATTAGTTTTCATTTTTTATTTGTCGGTTTTGAATTATTTAGCTTTTTATTCAGCAGGTCTCCAATTTGCAATTTCAGCAGTTCGGTTGCTAGGTTTCAAATTACCATAGCAACCATGAATTGGTCGGAATGAGAGCCTGGAATATAAATAGGAGAGATTCAGATCAGAAAGTTGAGTAATAAAAATAGTAACAGCAATAAATTAGTAGCCTTATAGAGCATTTGTTTTTAGATGGGGTCAGTAACCGTAATTTGAAAGCTGGAAAGATTCCCAAAAAGAAGGCAAACAATTCAAAAACTATAAGAAAATAAATGAAGGCCAATTGAAAAGTTGCTTAGAATTAGCCATTCTATAACATACTAAAAGTTAACTTAAAACAGTTCATGAACTCCTCACTTCGAACTCCCTTCAATAGCTTTGGTGAAGCATATGAAGTATCTTCAGACTCACTCTTAGAAGAAACAAAGTTTCTCTTGTACTGAATTCTTTGCACCACTATTATACAAAAGGCATACACGAATTTGCTCTAAGCTCCTCTACTTAGTGAATTTCCTATAAATCTTTCCATTTCTTTTTTTGTCAATTAAATGTACAATTTGTCCCTCCTTCAAAAATAGTTAGTTATATTTGTGTTGTACTTCTCAACACTTTTTTTTCATTACAGAACTTTGCCCAGGTTCTTTCTATTAAATTGTGTATGCACAGTCTGTACCTGGCTTTGACTACCAAAGCAATGTAATTTACAAGAAAGCGTTTTGTAGTGATTGTTATTTGGTATCAGCTTGGTTTTGATTGGATTTTTTACTTCCTTTGAGGAATTGTTAAGTGTAAAAATAAAAACTGGTTAAATAGATAGGCTGTGCAAAATAAAAAAATGTTTCTAATATAGTTAGTTAGCCAAAAATGTAATGTATAAAGGCTGGAGTGACTGGATGTGTAACATACTATCCAGAACACTACTTCCTGCTTTTCAGCTCTCTTGGTTTACACTGAGAGACTTGAGGGGGGGGCACATGGGTCATATCTGTTGCTTTTGAATCTGAGCTGAATGCTGAGGATCAATTGCAAACTCACTGAACAGATATGTCCCATGTGGTCCCCCTTCAAGTCGTGACTAGCTCAGAGTTAGAGAGCTGAAAAGCAGGAAATAGTGTTCAGGCTATTATATTAGACATCCAGTATATATAACCTGCCTAACTGCTAGTTAGAGAAAAAAATCCCATCTGAAAGCCTCTTCAATTTCCTTCAGAGGGGGGAAATTCATTTCTGAATCCAAGGGGGAAATTTACTAAAGGGTGAAGTGGCTAACGATGGCGAAAATTCGCCAGCGTGACGTCATTTCACCACTTCACCAATTTACTATTGGTCCCTGACGAAAATTTTCTGGCGAAGTAGATAGACTCTAGCGCTACTTCGCTCCCTAACGCCAGGCAAAGTTGCACTCTGGCGAAGGGACGTAACTATGCAAATTTACTACGTTTTTTTTCTCTGAACGTTACCTCTTTCGCCAGAGTGTACTTCGCCAGGTCAGAGCAGCTGAAGTGCAATAGAGTAGATAGGAGTTTTTCAAAAAAAAGTTGAAAATGTCCCAAAAAACGCTGGAGTTTTTTACGTTTTACTGGGTGAAAAAGGTCGAAATTTTTTTTTTGGAGTACCCTCCTTCTCCCTTACATTTGGCACCTAAACTATACAGTGGGCACATGTGTAGGGCAATATAATACTTCTATTTAATTTTATTAAGTTTCCTTGGCATTGTGTAGTGTAATGTATTTGCTGCAGCATACAAGTCCATTGTACTTTAACTGCACGCCGTATGCTAATTAGGCATCGCTAGCGTAACTTCGGACTGCTTATCGTATTATCGCTAGTGCAACTTCGCAAGCATTCGGCCTGTACCACTGATTCAGGGAGAGAATTCCACATCTTCACAACTCTCACTGTAAAAAAAACCATTCTGAATATTAAGATGAAACCTCCTTTTTCTAATCGCAATGGATGCCCTTGTGTCTGCTGGAAGGACCTGCTGGTAAATCAAACAATAGTCAGTATAGCAATATGATATGTTACAACTGGCCACTAGAGGTCTCACTGTTTTAACTTATGCAAGAACTAGCAGGATATACTTGTTGGTAGTTACAGACCATGTGGTCAGCAGCAAATGGTCTCTCTTGGGATCAGTTAATAAAGTCTGTGCTACATGATCCTGAGTGTGTACCTCCTTGATGTAAGTCTCCCTTCATAACATGGTGGCAGCAGGGAACTAAACCTTGGAGTGAAAAGCTGACTGAAATCACTGGGAGTGAAAGTGAAAGTAAAGCAGCATCCAGAAGCTGTGACTGGAGGTACAGCTATAACTGAGTAACAATCACTGCTAATATTCCTACAAGATGGAGAGTGGACTGAACCCCCCTGAGAGACTTAATGTAAATGCTTCCAACCTGTCACAAGCTTGGAAACACTGGAAAGAGGAGTTTGGCCTGTTTGTGGATCTCACTGTAGCACCCAGTGATGAGAACCGCAAAATAAAGCTCTTTCCTTATTTGATTGGGGAAAAGGGCAGAGAAATCTCACAGACCTTATGAATAACAAGTGGCAGAGATGTCTCTCTCTGAAAGATATAATCCAGGCATTTGATAAATACTGTGATCCAAAAAAGAATGAAACTGTGGAAAGATACACATTCTTTTCAAGTAACCAGGAGCCTGGGGAAAATATTGACATATATGCCACATAAATGAAACTACTAGCATCCACATGTGAATTTGGGGATATAAGAGACTCTCTTACCAATAACTAAACAACTGCTGAAACCAAAACTTGTGGTTGACATCAATTCCAAACTGAAACTGAATCAGAATCGACAAGCAAAGTACTACAACAAATCTGCAAGAGATCTACCAACTCTTCAGAAAAATGATAATGTTTGGGTTCAACCACTCGATAAATATAGTAAACACTGGCAAAAGGCAAAAGTCATGCAGAACCTAGGAGATCGGTCTTACCTAGTACAAAAAGAGAAAGGAAAGGTGTTGAGAAGAAATCGTAGGCATATAAAGAAGACTGGAGAACCGGATAACAGGAAGCCACAAAGACTATTTGATGAAGATCTAACTTGGGCTTCAACAAAAACTTCAACAGCAGTTTCTCAAGGACAGATACTACAGGAAGCAGATGAAATAAGTGGGGAGCAAGAAAATGGAGATCCCACAAAAGATTTGTATGTCTCAAAAGTAACACATTCTTCCAAAGATACAACATATGTGTCAAGAGCTGGGAGAATGTGCAGAAAGTCAGCTCATCTCAAGGACTATGTATGACTGGCCACAATATAACATTTTAAGTTGTGCACTGTTATATACAATGTTTGCTGTTCTAATTTTTTTGTGTTCTTTAAAGAGAAAGGATGTAGCAATATGATATGTTACAACTGGCCACTAGAGGTCTCACTGTTTTAACGTATGCAAGAACTAACAGGATATACTTGTTGGTAGTTACAGACCGTGTTTTCAGCAGCTAATGGTCTCTCTTGGGATAAGTCTGTGCTATGTGATCCTGAGTGTGTACCTCCTTGATGTAAGCCTCCCTTCATAACAGTAAGTTTATTATATGGTCCTTTTATATATTCATACATAGTTATATTAGTTATCATATCCCACTCTTCTTCAGCATAAACCCCAACTTGGCTATCTTCATAGCTGAGATTTTCCATAGCATTTACCAGCTTAGTTGCCCTTCTTTGGACTCTCTCTGGACTCTCTCTAATTCAGTAATATCCCATTCGCTCACTGGAGACCATAACTGCACAGCAAATTCTAGATGAGGCCTTAACAGTGCTCTGTATAGAGAAAGAATGACCCTCTTCTCCTGCAAATCTAATTTTGATATAATTGTAATTATTACAGCTCAAAACCTTGTTTGCCCTTTGCAGCTGCTGACTTGCATTGCTTTCTACAGTTAAGTTTA
The DNA here is from genome assembly GCA_038501925.1 of Xenopus petersii. Classification (NCBI taxonomy): domain Eukaryota; kingdom Metazoa; phylum Chordata; class Amphibia; order Anura; family Pipidae; genus Xenopus; species Xenopus petersii. Next base: position 109,603,525 of record CM076678.1, on the reverse strand, counting down.
TGATATAGAAGGTAACCTTATATTTATAAACATTTCAACTCATATGCCACTAAAATGCCCAGATTGCCAGATTGTCAGATTGTCAGATTGTCTGCTGCCACATCCTGGAATTAATTGGGCTGCATAGTTTTGTGTCATCTGCAAACACTGATACATTGCTTACAATACCTTCCCTTAAGTCATTAATGCCATTTCTGTTCCCAGAAAAAAAATGCAAATTTAAGGCATTGAAGTCAATGGGCATCAAAATAATTTTGCACGTGTCAATTTCACCACGCGTCAATTTTTCTAGACGTGACTATTTGGTCTAAATGCATTAAAGTCAATGGATGTCCGAATAATTTTGACACGTGCCAATTTTTATGCACGCCCCAATTTTGATGCTTGTCAATTTTTTTTTTCTTGACACTGTAGATTTTTCACCGGCGAATTGCCACCGCAGTTTGGCAAATTAATTTGCTTGTGCCGAAATATTATAATAATATTAATATAGGCATGAATCGTATTGCTCCAGAATTTTCCTCTCTGAATAAAAAGCTAAATTATGTTTCAGCTGAAATTTTTATTTTTAGAACCACACAAAGAAAAAGTTGCTGACTCTACATAAATATTTTATATTAAACACCAATTACGAATTGGAATTACGAATTGGATATTTGTAATATATTTCTGTTCTGAAAACATAGCACAGCTAGATTAAACTTTAATCATTAACCAGCCAGATATTCAGTGAAGCCAGAGGTCATGTTGAAAGTGGAAAATATACAGACTGCTGCACTTTCATATGTAGAAAATTCAACTAAGGCGCAGGTATTGCTACAATATAAAAAGGAATCCCATTTTCACAGCATGCATTTTGTGGCATCCACTCATGCACCCAAGCAATACATGTTCAGGGCATTGGAAGTATCCTTACCATTTTTATATGTCACAAGATTAAGCACGCCATTTATTTCTATATCCAAAAGAAACAGTAGGTCTGAAAGTACACCAAGTAGTGGAGAGAGAAATAGAAGGGATCTATCTATCGATCTATCATTTAAACATTAATTAAACCCAATAGGATTGTTTTGCCTCCAATAACGATTAATTATATCTTAGTTGGGATCAAGAATTATGTACTGTTTTATTATTACAGAGATAAAAGATAGCAGATGTAAATATTTGACTTAATTCATTAAAATGGAGTCTATGGGAGATGGCCTTCCCTTTATTCTGAGCTTTCTGGATAATGATTTTCCGGGTAACGAATCCCATTCCTGTACCTCAAAAATCTAAGATGGGCATTAAAAATGAATTGACATACACAAATAAGTTTGTTTGTTTTTTTAACAAAGTAAACTGAAATGAATAAAATCTGTCTTCTGGAAAGGTCCACTATGCTGGTATTAGAAAAAAAATCACACGGGTGGTGAAATCTTATTGAGGCCCAGCCAACCCGTGTACATATACAATCTCCTAACTGTTTCATTTTTTAGGGTTTATATATTTGGTTATACATATAAAAACAGTTATCCAGGATTATGTTTAAAGATTTGAAGATCTATTAAATGGAGAGACTGTTATGAATTACTAAAGCATTGAACATAGTGTTACAGCATACATCAAGTGATCCTATAACGTTTCTTTTTTAGTATGTTTTGTTTGTCTTTTTATTGATTTTAATTAGTCAATATATATATATATATATATATATATATATATATATATATATACACACACACATATTTATATATTATAATATTCAACTTCAGCTTTTAAATAGGCATCAGTTATACAGTATGTAGAATTTAACATCTAAACCCTGGGCTTATAAAGGCTCTGAGAACCACTTCATGCTGGTCTTAATATCTTAATATCTTAATACCTTAGGGGCATATTTATCAAGGGTTGAATTTCGAATTGAAAAAACGTCGAAATTCGAATTCAAAAAGACCAACCGAAATAAAGTGAGTTTTTTTTTTTTGAACGAATAGGTCCATTTTCGATTGAATAGGTCAGTATTCAGCTAAATTTTAATCTAAGAAATAGCACATTCAATTGAATTTGTTTTTCCCCCAAAAAAACTTTGATTTTGAAGTCCACCAACTGACTCCAAATAGGTTCTAGGAGGTCCCCCATAGGCAAATGGTCGAAGTCAAATTTTTAAAGAGACAGTACATGATAATTTATTTCAAATTCAAATTGAATTTGGACTATTCCCTAGTCGAAGTACATGAAAAATAGCTCAAAATTTGAATTTTTTTCATTCGAAAATTCACCTCGACCTTTGACAAATCTGCCCCTTAACTTCATCCATACCCAGAGCAGTGGAGTCCTGGAGTTTGAGTCGGAAGCAATTTTTTTGTATCTGGGGTATCTGAATTGGAGTCACCAAAAAATGTACCAACACTGAATAACTTCAAATACAAGCACTAAAAATAATCAAATCAGGTTTAAGAGCTTCAACATTAGTATACTAAAGGAACAGTAACAAAAATAGAGTTTTAAAGTAATTAAAATATAATATACTGTTAGCATGCCCTGGTAAAAGCTAATTGTTTGCACAGGTTACATAACCAATAACAGATAAAAATACCATTATAATGGACAGGACTTATCTGTTATGTGCTGTGTAATCTGTGCCTTTTCTCATTTTTTCCAGCTTGAAGAGCTGTCCCCATGGCTACACAGCAGCCTGTTTATATAAACTATAGCAGTCTTTCTGAAGCAAACATGCTAGTTTTACCAGTACAGAGCAATAGTACATTATATTGTTATTAATTTTGATACACGGTTTTTGGAGTTACTGTTCCTTTAAAAACAATTGGAGTTGGAGGTATAATAAAATAAGGAGTTGGTATTGAAGAAGTTATGTACTGACTCCACAACCCTGTTCATACCTGCAACAAAAAATCTATAGAACATTGATCTATTATGTCCATTGCTTCCTCTTCATGTATTTAGCTTTATTAAATGTTTTACTCATCTACAAGCACTTTATTTGTGCCACACTTATGGCAGTTAAAACAAGTCCGTTTTGGATGATCTAGGTTTTATGGAAAATTCAACAGACTTTTTATATATTTTTTGGTTAATTTTTATCGAGCATTTTCAAAAACAGCCATGCATTTACATTAAATTATCAATAATGAAATTTATATAAAACATAGACTTTTTATCTATAATCTAGTTTTGATAAAAATCCTTGGCAAGTAGTGGGACATGTTTAGAAAAAATGTTGCAGCTAAACCTGCTCCTCTGCTACCAGAAATGTGGCTTTCAAAGAAATACCTATGAAACACGTTGTTGTTACATTTGACTGTGACTAAGAATTGATAAAGGTCCAAACCATTGCTTTTCTTTACCCAAGTTCACAATAAACCTGATTAAAGGTACTTATACTGGAGCGTTATCAACTGGGTTTATGTTTGGTTTTCTCTACCTATGCTGTAAATTATTTAATTTTTTTTGAACCTGCATAAAAAGCGCTATGATTTAGAGATCTTTATTTTGACTGTGGCCTTTTATGTGGCCTTTTTCATTCCTTGTAGTGCCAGATGGGAAAGGGAGTAGCCTTTAACACATTTCCAGGTCTTTGCACTCTTTCTGGTTCTGGACGACTTAACAGATGTAAGAAAACATGGTCATATTTTCCTGTAGTTCCTTCCAGCGATATGAAAGACTGTAAATAAGCATTCAGTCACTGGCCACCATTATAATTTCATAACAACTGCCTTAGAGGGTCATTATAATCCTGCATGTTTCCTGATGAATTGTGCTTAATACAGGGGAGAACACATGCTCACATAGATCACATATCCTTCAAATAATTTAAAGGGTCTTACCTGCTGATGGATAGACAAACCTAGGAAGTCTGCTTTTAATTAATGGCGCCCAATGGGTAAACATTTGAGGTCCCACGAGGAAACAAAACAACATCAAACAAAAATTATTTATAACGTAAACTTAATATCAAAGAAAAATTAAACCAAGTTTATAAAAAGGCTTGTGTAACTTATCTGGGTGTCAATGAATAATTATGGTTAGCAAATACTCAAATTCCACCCATAAATACCTTGCTATCCTTCCTGAAATGCTTTCTACCCTTGTAGAATAACCAATGCTCCAGTTGAATGGCACAATATTTTTATAATTGTTAGGGTAGGGTGATGAGTTTATCCAGTAACCTCCCCAGTAGTAGTAGTTCACATACTTACATCACAGGGGTTTCCTATCATAGAGATAGACAGCTACCATGTAAATTGTCAGAGGGGAACATTCCTTCTTGCTTCCCTGAATGTCAACTTACAGGGTTCCATTACTTCCACTTTCTTGTGTGTTAATGATGGACTATCCCTACACCTTGTCTCACATCCTTGTCACTCTTGGCATTGCCAAACTATCAGGGTCTGGTAATCCCTGAGTTGAATTATGTGTCAAGTCAACAGTGTCATGCCTTTTGTACAGTCTGTGTTCATAAGAAAAAATACACACTTTCTAAATAACATTTAAGCATTTATGTTTAATAACTTTATTTGTAATGCATTTTTGAAATTCATTTGAATAATGTACTACTCATAACTTGACATTCACATGGATGGCAACAAATGGATCTTCTGCGGTGTTTCTAGGGATGCACCAAATTCAGGATTCGGTTTGGGATTCGGCCAAGATTCAGGCTTTTTCAGCAGAGTTCGGATTCGGCCGAATCCTTGTGCCTGGCCGAACCGAATCCTAATTTGCATATGTAAATTATGGGGAAGGCGGGATTTCACATGACTTTTTGTTACAAAACAAGGAAGTAAACCAATTTTTTTTCCACTTTTTCCTTTCCTGCCCATAATTTGCATATGCAAATTAGGATTCGGTTCGGTATTCAGAGGAATCATCCAAGATGGATTCGGTCGAATCCAAAATACTGGATTCGGTGCATCCCTAGGTGTTACTGATCTGGAAACGAGCAGTGCCGTTGTTGTTTAAAGTGATCTACTTACCAGAGCAAATTATGTTATTTTTCTGCCCTGAAATTGCATATCTGAATCTCTACAGTAGAGAAAACAAACAAAGAAATAACCAGAACAAACAGTAAGAAAAACAAAAAATCCTGAGGTATCAAGCACTGAGCTAATTTAACAAGATAACATATTTTACAGTCAATTGAAACCCACACGCAGAGAAGCCATTTAATGCTTTTGTCACATGTTTGCAAAAATCTATTAGAGACCTGAACATTTCCTGGCATGTCTTTCCACCTGCGATATTTTTCACTATACTCTAGTGAGTGACAGGAGGTGGAGCTGCTGGCAACAAAATAAGGCACACCTGACACCTGGGCTGTATTTTTCCAGTCCACTGGCTGTATGGATGCCAATGTTATTAATATGAAAAATAACATAGCTAGGAAGGCCATTACTTTCCCAGAATAGGTGGCAACACATCAATGGTGCATGGGGATAGAATGAAGTAAAGGCATATTGTGCACAGTAGATTTGCAGTACTGCACATGCCCCAATAGCCCAGGGACAGTGCCCCCTTCTGCCAGATTTGACTGCAATATCAGTGAGACAAAAGGTAAATTTTTAATTATATGTAGGCAACCGAGGGCCGTCCCCTAAAGCTGCTGCAAAAGACACAAACTCTTGCATGTATATATATATATATATATATATATATGGCCCTGGCTAGCTGCTTCTATCTTCCCCAGAATAATGGATGAATCAGAATTATGATAAAATCATAATTACTCACATAAGCTGAAACCTAAGGCAGATATCTGCTTTATGTATTCGTGTGCACACAAGCCACTTACCAGTTGTCGTTATTGACTATAAAACCACCACACCCAAAAGCAATTTGGTTATTTATTTCCACTGTCCCACCAGTTTGTAAAAGCCTGAGCATCAACTGCATTCTGGAAAATAACCATGTTTCTAAAAAGTTAATAGATTTTAGGTAACATTTTAAAGGATGACAACAGCTTCTCAAATTTAATGAAAGTATGGCGTTACTGACTTTGTGCTCACACACCCAAATGTTACTGCAGGTTGTATCAGATTTAATAGTTCTCAGCTTGGGTCGATCCATCAGGATTGAAAGGAGGCCCCATCCAATTATTTATATCCTAGAAAGATTATTATTTTTTAACACTTTTATACCATCCACAACATCCTTTGTGTCCACTATATAATGCTGCATTTGCACCTAAACACATTTCTGTAAATCAATTAGATGAGCAGACAGTTCATACACCACTGATGAGCACTTTACAATCTTTGTGACTTCTCCTTTAAAGTAAACATAATTTTTTGTCAAAACACCTCCTGGATTGTAAACTCATTGCCACTGGAGCTTCTGTTTCATTAATATATATTATTATTTTTATATAAAAGAAATAAATGATTTGTGGTTACAGTAACTGAGCATCTTACCTTTCCATCAACAAAATGTCTTTAATCTAAATTATTTATCTGTATGAACTTCAGGGTCCTATTGTTTCATGTGTCTGACCAGTTAAAATGCATCGAGTGATCAGTCTGCACATCTATCCGGTATAGTCAAGAAGGGTAGTTCTCATGTTGAGTACTTTGTGGCCATCCACTGAACTTCATACTGTAGTGGTCAATTTCTTTCTAACAAGCAAAATAATCTCTGCTTATAGAAGATTTCAAGCTTTTTAGTACACTAATAACTCATTGGATAGTGTGAAACATCTATGGACTGCATGGAAGACCTAGGCATATTAAAAACCCATCCCTTAGAAGTAAATCAGGTAATACAATTAAGGTTTTGGTAATATGGTGTGTAGATGCATGCACATAGTAGGCAGCAAGGCACTTGTCTTGACAAAGGACTGTAGGTTCTGGGTATGTAAAGTTAAATTGGCTATTACATACTATGTATATTCTACTTACAGAGAGTCAAAAAACACAATTATAGATGATCCCCCAGCACATAAACTCTTTGATTGTCCACAAATTGTCCAAGGTTCTGTTACTGGCCATAAACCCCCAGCCTTCTCCCCAGTTCCTATAATAAAAAAAGCTGGGACTGTATATTTTTGCAGCTGCGCATGCACGATACAATGAAAAGCGGAAATTTAACAAAAAAGGATGGCTATTTCACTCTTCTGCATGGGAAATTTGTAGAAAGGAGAAGTGGAAGAAAAGGATTGCTCCTTGGTGGTCAGTGGGAAAACCCTGGGCCGTTGCAGTTTCTTGCTGACAGGAGCACCAGCTCAAGGTATCAGGGAAGTAAACACAATCACCTGCTTGTTTAATTATTGGCACCCCCAAAGTTAAAAAGTTTCTCTAAGAATTCTACCACTTCACTATACATTTTCTTTGCCTGCAACTGGTTGCCCATATTATTGGCCACCACTGAGATCTCCTGACCATAGCTGGAAAGCAAGTTGCAGGTAAAATGTGGTCTCTGTGAAACATGTTTAATGATGGAGTAGAATTCTTAATGAATCAGATGATAGTATTTTAGTGGAAACACAGCTTTTTCCACTTTTATGTGTGAGTGTGTGATGCTGTTGCTGTGAAGCATTATGGTTATGGTACAAGCAGAAGAGCAGTCATTGCTAGCATATTCTTAATGTAAATAATCTGGAGAAGAATAGAATGTGAGCTAATGGCTGAGATTGCCAAAAGAAACCAGACGCAGACCAGTAAATGCCTTACTATTCACCATTTTATAGAACATGTGTTCCGGATAGAAGAGTGGATTAATGTTGAACAAGATCAAGGGCTTGAATGAAGAGTTGATTCTGAAAATACTGTGCAGTTTCAGCGTGAGAACAAAGCAGCCATAAAAACCATCATGTTATGCATTCTCAAATTTACCCACAAGGTGGCCATTTTACAATAATTCAGAAAAATTAGACAAAAATATATAATCCTAGGAAATGGGCCATGTATCACACAGGTTGTTGGAAGTGAGATGCTTCTCTGCTTTTTCAGTGTGGTGCTTTTATTCTGTTTCACGTTTGATTCAAAAATTGCTGCTGGAAGGTAATTTTGGCCAAAAAATGTGTAAAATCGTCATTTAATATGAAGCATTATCAGGTTGAAAAGCAAAAGCACTGGCAATCAAGCAATATATTTTCTTCTGGCTGGTAAATAGTGATCTTGTCTTCTTTCTATGATGTGATATTTAGGATTCTCTTTTTTTCCTCCCAAATACTCTCAAAAAAGCTCACTCCCAACAGGGCCAAAAGCAGGACACCGGACTGAGATCTTTGCCGTGACTGGTGTCAAAGGGACAATACTGCCAAACAGATTTACTAGCGGACGTTCCTGTCCATGATGTCACAAAAGGGGCGGGGCGAGCACATAAAAATATATATATATATTTATATATAAAAATATAAACAGGAAGCCTTCAGTGTAAGGTGCTGGGTGGGGAGACCAGGCAGAAGAGCTCAACCTTAACCCGCCGGCGACCAGCAAAGGAAGTGCAACTAGTTCAGTTGTTTTCGGATTACTTTCAATTTTTACAACTTTTCCAAATATAAGTTTAAAGGGAAACTACACAAAAACATAACTTAAGCTTTTTGAAAAGTAAACATTATTTCAAGCAACTTTGCAATATACATCAATTAAAAAATACAGACTTTTCATGATTTTTAATGGTTTGGAACAGTTCCCCAAGCCTAGCCCCCTGCTCTCCTTCTGATCTCTCTGACAACTTTGCTGAGCTGGCTGACTTTACTGTTACTTTGTATCAGCTGTCCTTAGCCGTCAGCCTCCAACCCCCACAATTCCCTGCACATGTGATTTCAATAAGGAAAGGAACATCATAGTGCAATGCATTGTGGGTTATGTAGTTCTTGCAAGCTGTGAGAAGTTGTTACAATTTGTAACATCGGTGTTTAGTCCCTCCTTCCCTGCCAGGATTTCAAATGATGCAGAAAGAGAAGAACTGTTAATCAGCTGGATTTCAGCATAGAAAATTACATTTATTCATACTTTTTGAAGAAATAGGTAACTGTGATGGGTATATTAGGGGTTTCCGTGTTATGGGGGCCTCATTATCAAATTTTGGTTTGGAAGCCAGAGTTCCCTTTTAATGTACTGCCTCTGGTTGGGCAGCTCAGTAATTCAGGTGCAGATTTTGAACTATTATAATTTGCTACATTAGTTGATACATTTCTCAGCAGCATCTGTGGAATATTATCAATAACAACAACTCAGGGATTCTGCTCAGCAGGGACAAACATGACAAATATATAAATTTCTGGTGAACTATCTGAAACCAAGTCAACTTGGTTAAGTTGGGTTGAAAAAAGTTAAACCCCCTCCAAATGAGGGTGCCACACACACACACACCTCTAGAAACTCAAAAACGATATATACAGGTATGGGACCAGTTATCCAGAATGCTCGGGACCCAGCGTTTTCTGTATAAGGGATCTTTCCGTAATTTGGATCTGCATACCTTTAGAAAATCATGTAAACATTAAATAATTCCAATAGGCCAGTTTGGCCACCAATAAGGATTAATTATATCTCAGTTTGGATCAAGTGCAAGGTACCGTTTTATTAGTACAGAGAAAAAACTTGGATTATTTGGATAAAATGGATGCTATGGGAGACGGCAATTCCTTAATTCAGAGCTTTATGGATATGGGGTTTCCGGATAAGCGATCCTATGCTAACAACTGTACAGCAGGGCATTCCACAATCTCACTGAGAACCACCTACGTTGCTTCAAATGAAAAGTAATTTTCCTCTACGTCTAAAGGGATGCTGTGATCCCTCTTTATGGGAAAAAAAAATCCCTCTTATATACTTATAAAGAGTAATCATGTCCCCTCCCAAGTGTCTTTTTTTCCACTAGAGAGAGCAACCCCAACCTTGTCAGTCTACCCTCATAATTTAAATATTCCATCCCCTTTACCAGTTTAGTTGCACGTCTCTGCACTCCCTCCAGCTCATTTATATCCCTGGAGTCAAAACTGAACTTCATACTGCAGGTGAGACCTTACCAGTGACCTATAAAGAGGCCTTCTCACTAAATGAAATTGTTTTTTAGAGCTTAAAAGAAAATGAAAAAGCCATCAGCGGTATAAATAAAGGCTCAAAGTTGAAATCTAGACAGCCTACGAGTTCACAGCCACTATGACAAAAACTAAAGTGTGATAAGTGGCAGAGGGACAAAGAGATAGAGAAGAAATGGTTGCAGATTGCATGAATTTTGACAGCAATGTCATTGCAGCAGAGTGCATGTGTGCAAAGTTCTGTTTCTTGCAACAATAGCTTTGTATTAGTGTAAAGAATGCAATAAGTTCTATATGCAAAGTAAATAATATTTATGTAACACCAGCACTTAACTTGAAAAATAAAATTTATTTACACTGTAAAAAATGTCACAAAATATGTACATTCCAAAAGACATGCATTTTACAGATTGCCATTTCTCACTGTTACGCGTCTGTAGTGAAATTGCTGTTCCTCTTGATGAGCTTTACCTGGAATATAAATAGAGGTTAAAGGGTCTGCGTTCTTTAGAGCTACCTCTAGTGATTAACACATTTGCCTTCCTAGTGCTGCCTTTACGAAAAGGATCTGAATGACAGAATTCAATTTGGTAGCTCAGTACTATGTATATAGCTTCCAGGTTCCCCAAGCTCTTAAAAAAAAAAATCCAAATACAACCTGGAAATGAATAAATTAAATTTCAGCATAACGATTGAAGTATATGCAAAACATTGTTGTTTGCAGAGAAGAGTTTGGATATAGAGGGGGGGGGGGAAATCACAGTATGGAGACAAAAAACGTTAGTGTAAAATGTCACGCACATAAATCTTTAAATCCTATAAAAATAACAAATATTAATATTTAATGTTGCTCTTTTGCACATGATTAAAATAAGGGATCTGCCAATTCCTAGACATGTTTCATTCAAAAGTGACAGTATTCCAAGCATTTTGCAGTTTTGAGTGCAAAGCAGCAGCACATAAGCCTGGAAAAGATGAATTATTGCCCCAGAAAAATAATGGGGTACACTACATGATCTAAAATCCCAACAGATACTGTACTATGTATTTCTAAATGAGATTTAACTGGGAGCTTTTGAGTCGCATTAATGAATCTTGTCCTAGAAGAAAGTAAATGTTATTGCCAAGTTTGTAACATTGGGCTAGATTCAATTCAGTGAGAAAATGTTTATCTCACAGTTTATCAAGGAGAAAAAAAAAAAAAATACTTTTCTCCAAATTCAGTTCCAGACTTAGGGGTTGATTTATCAAGGGTAGAATTTCAAATTCATGTGATTTTTTTATTCGAATATACTCAAAAATCGACTGGGCAGTTATTTAAGAAAAATTTTTAATGTCTAATATTCTATCCAAAAGTTCCGACCCAAATAATATTATCGTATTCGATTCATGTGAATTAAATTTTTCTCTAAAAAAACAAAAAAAAAAACAAAAAACCCCTTGAATGCCAGGAAGGCTATTAACATCTGTAAATGAGTCACTGGACCTCTGCCATTGACTTGTACATAAACTCGGCAGGTTTTAGGTGGTAAATAGTCAAATTCGAATTTGTTCCCAGGGTCAAAGTTTGATAAATTTCAAAATTCAAATTCGGATTATTCCCAGTTCGAATTTGTGAGTTTTGATCAACAGTACAATTTGAAAATTCAAATTTATTATCCGACCCTTAATAAATCTGCCCTACAGAATTTTCACCTGATAAACCGTGAGATACGTTTTTCTGAATTGAATTGCGTCTCAAATTGAATCTCGCCCATGAGTTTTCTCACTGAATTGAAATTGCTGTTTTGGAAAAAAAAAGAGTAGTTTAAAGGCAGCATCCTAAACAACTGCTTCTTGTACTGTATTAGACAGACGGACTTACCATATAGAACTCAAGTGGTTGCATCCAACCATTAGTAGAATATTACAGCTGTTATGAAATTATACACAGCAAGGTGCAGATTTATGATCACATTTTTTTAAGGTCAAAACTGTCAAATTCGACTAGGGATTATCCAAATTCGATTCAAGTTGTTTTTTTTTTTTTAAATTTTTTATTTGATTTGATTTTCGAGATTTATCATACTCTGGCCCTTCAAGAATTCAAATTTGACTATACACCACCTAAAACCTGCTGAATTACTGTTTAAGTCAATGGGAGAGGTCCAGGGATCAATTTGGAGATGTTTGCAGCCTTCCTGACATTCGAGTTTCTTTGCCACTCCGAGGCATAAAACAATATAATCCTTAGAAGCCAGAACACATAACATATCTTATAATAATATAGTGGGTTGATCATCAACATGTGTATATGTGGGATTGAGTGGCCATACACACCAACATACGGCATTTTGACCATACTATCTGGGTATGTGATAAAACCATGATCACACTGTTCGGATAAGTGGCTGGGGCATTGGGTTTTAAAAGAATTTATTATATTAAAAGTATAGATGCACCAAATGTACTATTTTGAATTCGGCCAAACCCCCAAATCCTTCGCAAAAGATTCGGCCAAATACTGAACCAAATCGGAATCCTAATTTGCATATGTAAATTAGAGGTGGGAAGGGGAAAACATTCTTCCTTGTTTTTTGACAAAAAGTCACGCAATTTCACTCCCGACTCTAATTTGCATATGCAAAATAGGATTCCGATTTGGTTCAGTATTTGGTCCGTCTGGGCAGAAGGAATAGAACGAATCCTGATGAAAAAGGCCAAATCTCGAACCGAATCCTGGATTCAGTGCATCCCTAATAAAAAGCAGCCATGGTGAAATATTATATTGTTGAGGTATTATTGCAAGAGAAAATCTGTTCTTCAGCCAAAAAAAAAATGTAAGTGTTATGAGAAAGTTAACACTAATGAAAATGTTCTCTATACATTGATAGGATATAACAGTGGTTAGTTGCTGCACTGTCTATGACTTTTTATCATACTTCATGATCAGCATAGGCATTTTGCCTGCTCCACTGTTTGTACCATTTTGGCAACAACAACAAATACATAAAGGATACAACAATAAAGGATACACTTTTCAAGCTTAACGGCAGTTACTCGGCCATCTTTAGGGAGAAGAATAGCATAAGTGTGTTCATTGCATTGTCTTTACCAGTTGTTATAGCAGTTAGCATTGCCTTTCTGCTACGGCAGTTCAAGAACATAATTGGTAGAGGAAGACTAAAAATCCCTTTATCTTTTTATGTCTTTGCTTCCCAGGAGTAACAAACACTGAAAGCAATCTGCACCAGACAGCTACAAGCTAATATAAATGTGCTCAGAAGAAAAGACCTCTGGCTGAAGAGAAGAAACCAAAAAAAAAGTAAAAAACAAAACCATAAACCAGCAAATCATAGAGGAAGATTTACTATTGTTCATTATTTTTTACTGACCGGGTACCTATAGTTACTATTCAGTTATAAAAAAAAAAAGAAAGGGTAAAAATGTCATTAATTCCTGCTTGCAATTTGCATCACTGATTAATTAATCAGAGCTGAGCACTGATGCTGCTCAAACACATTTTTCCATGAGTAGTGGAAGGAAACTGAATGGCAGTTTTGAGCAGACATGGGCATTTCATTGCTGGCTAACAATCGGTCCCGTGTGCATCATGACACACTTACATTGGCAGCGGATGTTTCAAAAAATTAGTCTCCGGATTAGGTTTGTGCGAGTCATGGGCCAGACTTAAGGGGTTGTTTACCTTTGGGTTAACTTTTAGTATTATGTAGAGAGAGATATTCTGAGATTATTTGCAATTGGTATTCATTTTATTTGTAGTTTTTGAGTTATTTAGCTTTTTATTCAGCAGCTCTCCAGTTTGCAATTTCAGCTATTTGGTTGGTGCAAATGACCCTAGCAACCGTACATTGATTTGAATAAAACACTGGAATACGAATAGGAGAGGCCTGAATAGAAAGAGGTGTCATAAAAATTATCAATAATGACACATTTGTAGCTGTACAGAATATTTGTTTTTAGATGGGGTCTGTGACCCTTTTTGAAAGCTGGAAAGTGTCAGAAGAAAAGGTAAAATACTAAAAAAACAAATAAATATTGAAGAACAATTGGCTACTCTATAAGATACTAAAAGCTTTAAAATACTTATAAGCAGGGCCTGTTCCCTTTAGTGGCAAACTGCCACCCTCCACCGACACCATCCTGCAAAACCCTCCTGTTTGCGAAATCAATGGCAGGAGTCTGCCACCACGGGTTAAAAAAAAACTTAAGGGGACAAACAGTGGTTTGAGTGTTCGAGCTGAAAGCTTTCCATCTTATTCCAAATCCTCTATATAAGGTTTGAACAAATAATTAAGCACATCAGAATGCATATATTCATATTCACATTTGAGAAATTACCTGACCCTCTAACAAAAAATGTACTCCCTCAGCGGTTCAATTGTGGCATAACTATAGATAAAGAGCTGGACTGGGATTCCCTTAAATTCTGATGTGAATTCCAAATGACATGTATCCCTAAAATACTGTAGCTTAATTAGTAATTTATCAAGGTTTCAAACAACCCAACAAAAATTATGTATGACACACCTTTCTTTCTATTTCTTTTTTGATGGTTTGGAGGCGTCAGGCTTTGGACGAGCAGATCGAGCAAATTGCTGGCATAGATTTAAGGAAAAACTTAATAGCTGCAAACGACATTAGTGCAAATATCTAATGGTGTACCAAACCCTAGGATAAGGCAAGAAATGGCATTTCCATTTGCATCGTGGTGTGATGTAATACATGTGTATCTGTTCTAGGTTCTGGAAACACATCAGATTTTTGCTGAAAATTAACATTTCCATTTTTTTTTCAAATTATGAACATATTAGTAATCTAAAATGTATTCTCGGTTCTCACATATTCTAATAATAATGGTTATTAACAACAGATTATTTAAACCCTTGTAACCCAAGTAATATTTGTAGGATGAACTGACAAGGCACAAAGTCTATTTTGTCTTTACTCATACCCATTTACTAAGCATGCAAGTATTTGTTTGTCAAAATCGGAGATTATGAAAAACCTATTTAAAAAAAAAAACAACAAAAAACCCCAAAAAAAAAACAGGATTTTACCATGAGTGTGTTTTTAACTCTTACTAATAGTCATACTGAATAACTTGGCCAAGTAATAAGGAGCATAACTACAGAGGAAGCAGAGCCTGCAGCAGCAGGGGTGCCCAAGAGGTATAGGGGGCCCCATGAGGCCCTAATTCATTGGTCAACATCTAGATATTTTGGGGGCCTGAAAAGTAATTTGCTGTGGGGCCGCATAATATGTAGTTACGCCACCATGTAATTTTTAAATAAAATCTTTACAAAACTGCAAAAAAAAAATGCACAAAACACATGAAAATAATAAGAGGTCTCAATTTTTAAAACATATTCTGATATTTCACATTTGAAGAGCCACAGCGTGTTGCTAATTATATAAGCTTTATTTTATATGCAGAAGAGATGACAATAAATGTGATTTGATTTAGTGTTCCACTCTCAGCCTAGAAGCATAAAGACCCAGGTCTGATGTATGACCTATTCTTTGTGTAGTAAGACTTTATGCACTCTCTGAAATCAGAGCTGGAGTAGAAAGAAAGAAGTGTCTATTAGAGTGTGAGAGACAATGTTGACAGGATACAGTTCTTAATTATAAAAAAAATGTCTGCTTTGTTTCACACAATAATACAACGCCATCCTAATCCCAGCCTATATGAGAATGATAAAAAAAATCAATTTTTCAATTCTGGTTGAACTCTACCAATTATTATCTGTATCAACATTAATTTAATATTAGGTAAAACTACTCTTTGAACTTTCATTTTTTTTCTACAGATTAATGAAGCTGGTGTAAAATTCTGCAGATGTAAAAGGATACAATCACCATTGGCTTGTCATGGAGTACATATCCATGTACATGTTTTAAAGCCTGTGCTGCTACGTTTTCAGTGGGAAATCCTATGAAGGCTTGGCCCTTCATCCGTCCTTCTTTCATCAGTCGAATATCAAACCTACATACAGACACAAAAGGCATTGTTAAGAAGTCAAAATGTCAAAATACCACTCATTGTAACAGGAAACAGTGACATGAATGAATTTCTGTGTGTAACCAAAAAAGAAGCAAATAACTATAAGCAGAAAATAATATTCAACCAGATTATTTTTAGTATAAAACATATTTCATTCATCAGCAAGAGTCTCTAGTATATTCTGGTTCACTCAACTGTTGGAAGCAAAGAGACAAATATGGCACTGCAGATGTAACTTACATGTTCTTTTCTGTTTCAGATGAAAAGTCGATGAACCTTCCAAAGATAAACTTAAGATCCTGTTAAAACAGTTGGGGGGAAAAAAAGAAAAGAAACATTACATGAATATAACAAATAACAAACAAATCTATGAAATAAGAAAGTGGTACAAACCTTTTCTTCAACCTGCTTGGATAGGTTTTTTACATACAGTCTGCAGTTTGGTTCGCCCGGTTCATAATTTTTGAAAACAGAAACTTTCCTCATTTCTATTGCATTAAAAATAAAAAAGGTTTATAGTTAGATCTTTTTTTTTCTTTTTTTTAATTTTCTTTTTTTTAGAGTTGATGAAATTTAAAATGAGAATTTATATTGTCCAACTGTCACTTTAACATGGTTACCTTCTTTAGTAATTCTTCCTTTTTCAAGCTCTCTCCTAGAAATAAATTCCTTAGGCAAATCATCATCATCTTCCTCCTCATCCTCTTCAATATTTGCAGCTTGGGCTGGGTAAATCTTGCCAAACCCAGATAAATCTTCATTTTCTTCAACTTCTTTTTCAGGCTCTAAAAAGAGGACGACAGTTTGCTTACTATCCCAGCTTAATGTGCTTTTCCTGGTCCAAGTAAATAATTCACTGTCAACAGGTACAGGTAGGTAGTACACTATACCACAACTCTGTTACAACAACTTTGTTCCCTCTACATAACATTAATATTAAAGGAAAATCAGGCTACAAAAGCCAAGCTTTATGTTTGAAGCTTCTGAAGACCACAGCACAGATTTAGAAGTCATTACAAAAACGTAAAATCTACAACTTTTTAGAGACATTGCCATATAGTGTCTGGTGAAGGACACTTAAAAGATTTAAGTTTAACACAGATTGCTACAAAATAAATAATAATTTGAAAATATTACATCCAAACAATCAGGTCTGTCTCAGCAAAGGCCCTTCAGTATAAAAATGTATAAGCTCTCAACTGTTTCATCTGAAATAGATCCTGCACCCAACACACACCACAACATCCTGCAATTGAAAGGCCAAATAAGTCCTTACCTAGTTCACAAGTTAAGCAAGCAGTGAAAATAATGGAGTGCAAAGACCCTTACCCTGAGTAGCAGTCTGTATGTCAGTAGGAATATGCAGTTCCAGTTTTTTGGGGCCCACAATACATGGTTCTTCAAATACATCAGAAGGCTGTAAAGGTGTGTGAACATTGCTGGAGAAAAAAAACAAAAATATAAATGTGCAGTTCCTTTATAAGCAAAGGTCTAGATCTATTGTTGAATTCCCCATCCATTGTGGTTTAGATAATAGGTGAGGTTATCACACTTCCCTTCCTAAAGTGCTTAGTGGCATGTTTGACTATGTTTTGAAAATTAAGGGACAGCAGATTTATGGAAATCAAACTGGAAAATCCTTATGCACGACAAGCATGAACTGGAAGTTAACATTGAAAATGTGTTGTAAATCTAAGCCACGTTTCTTTTTTTTTTTTTTGTTACCAGCAGTAACTAACCTTATTTCAGGTCAAAACTTCAAACGCATCTTAGTCCTCCTTCCTTTCGTATCATTAGCAACCCACTAAATTTTTGTTACTATGTATATTTATGTGTATGTAAACCTACTATTATTTATTGCAATGTTTACTTTACTATTTGTAATATTAATATATAAGCTATAAGACCCTTTAAGCAGGATGTTAGCGTAGAAAGACATTTTATAATTACTTTAGCACATAGTTTAGAATTAAATACATGGGACTTACCTGTGAGGCACAGCAGGTACAGTAATATAATCTTTTAACTTTTTCTTCTTACGTGGATGACTTTGCTTCTTTTGGTTTGGTCTTTTAGGCAGCAAAGTTGCTATTTCCTTCAAACGAGCCATTCTAAGGTTAGACAAGCAAATTCAAATAATATGTAAAAGGATAATCAATACACAGCTTCTGGACATATAGAAAACAAAACTAAATACAGAACACAATTTGGTCAAAACACTTAGGGGGTTATTTAATACACTTCAAATGCAAAAATCATGAAAAATTTGTGAATTTTTTTTTATAAAATCAGGCTTTGAAAAAAAAAAAAAAAAAAAGCTCAGACCTGTCGTGGTTTCATATAAGTCAATGGGAGAAGTCCCAATGATTTTTTGATGTGCGCTGGGTTTTTGGCAAAATTCCGAATTTTCAGGTGAAAAATCCGAAAAAAAACGTGAATTTTTTTTTCCACAAACAAAATTTTCGGGAAAGTGTATTAATAAATAAGCCCAAAAAACCTGTGCAGATTAGGGGTATAATTTCTATCAGGGCCATGTTCAGCTACCAAATGGCCCTAAAGGTGGCCATAGACGTAATAATTACGATCTTTCCAAGAAAGATCGTTCGTTTCAATACACGTGCAGAGCTGAATTGTCAGATATACAGGTAGAAACAATAAATTCTACCTGTATCTGATGATTCAGCACTAATAATGGCCGATGTTTGGGTACCTTCAAAGGATCCCAATCAAAATTTTCCATCCAGCTCGATCAACGAGCTGACCGATATCCAAGTCTTCTGTCGATATCGGCCGACTCTTTTCCCACCATACACGCACTGAATTTCGTACGAAAATTTGTTTTGTACGATATTAACTGTGCGTCTATGGCCACCTTTAAGGCTGTCCAGGACCTGTTCATGTTTAGTATTGGAAAATGTTTAGATTTTTAATATCCTGCATTTGGACAGCCAAAAGAGACCACTGGAAAGTGACATAAAGCAGCAGCATTGATAGATACTTTACCTTTAACTTTTAGTATGCTGTAGAATGTCAATGTTTCAATTGGTCTTCAGTTTTAGCAATTTTTAAATATTGGCCCTGCAGTTATTTGGGTGACAATTTTATGGTTACTTTTTCTCAGTCCCCCTCCAATGCATATTTCAGTTTCTTATTCAAACTGCTGCCTGGTTTCTAGGGTTATTTGGACCTTTGCAACTAGACAACTGCTGATATTTGAAACTGGAAATCTGTTGAATAAAGAACTGGTAAAACGGATTTTAAAATTGCTACAGGTTTCTCCGACGTGTGTTTGAACCAATTTACTAAATTAGAGCCAACCCTTTCCTACAAATAAAAATGGTAATTTTTAACTATAGAGTGCCCTTCCCTCATAACAATCATGGCAATAGTGAATTTGGATTTTGTGGATATTACTGAATCACGGTAAAACAGAAATTGAGACTGGGATGGCTTAAAACTAGGCCTAAATATATCTATGATATACTAATGCCGTAATCTCAGTCCATAGGTACATATACAATTTGAATGCAATTAATCAGGGAAGACAAAACTCACCATTATACGACAAACAACTTGCTAATTAAACCTTGGGCACAAAAAAATTGAAAAAATTAAATATACGAACAAGAAAAATAAGTCACCTCTCTTTATCTTCTTCTTCCTCACTCTCATATTCGGACTCTTCCCTGCTGGACACTTCCATGTCATAATCATCATCAAGCTCTGGCAAAGGTGGGTTTTCAGGAAGGTCTGGAGGCACAGGCGGGTATAGTATAGGTAGTGCTAAATAGTCTGCATACTGCAAAAGAAACAGCTTCACAATAATGACCCATTTTCTCCTTTTTTTTTTCCTTTTTGAACTCTGATTCAGCTTTCTGCACTGACTTTGCAAAAAGATCAATGAAAATGACATAAATAAAGTCAAGTTTTCTGATGATTTTTTTTTTTTTTAATGTCAACCACTCCCTAACTGCTTTTAAGGAGTCTAGCAATTGCAATACAATGCAATGTAGTGGAGAGATGTGGAACGAAGAAGGGCAGGTTTCAAATGCAACTGGTTTCTACATGGCACAGGACTTATTAAAAAACAAAGTCTTACACACTAAGAAATGTTACAGTATTTTGGAAAGCTAACCTACACGTCATGTAATTAGATAATCACTATAGAGCCCTTGGGAAATGCCAGATGAAAACTGAATTACACAACAGTATGAGAGATTTCTCATGGAATGTATTAATTTGATGAAATAGCCTAAAATGGGTAGGAACTATATAAAAAACAAGAAACTAAAACTCCTTCAACCAGGAGCTGTATTGGAAAGCTAGAGGCAATAGTTCTAAATGACTACAGAACCAAGACTATAATAGAACTCAAATTTTTTTTTCAGTGAAAATATGAATGTTTAGGTTTTAGCAAAAGATTAAAGGTGGCCATAGACGCACAGATAATATTGTACAAAAAATTTTTCGTACGATATTCGGTAAAGTGTATGGTGGGAAAAGAGCCAATCTATATCAGCAGAAGTCGGCTCGTCAATCAGTCTGGATGGAAAACTTTGATCGGGTGCCACCCAAGGAAGGAACCACCCAAACATCGTCTATTCTTCATGCTGAATCGTCAGATACAGGTAGGATTCTATTGTTTCTACCTGTATATCTACCTTTATATCTGACGATTCAGCTCTACACATGTGTATTGAAACGAACGATCTTTCTTGGAAAGATCTTTTCCAAGAAAGATAGTAATTGTTATGTCTATGGCCACCTTAAAAAGCAACTTAAGTTCAAAAACAAATTTGACATCTATACATGAAAACACTAGATTTAATATACAAAGGCCAAAAGTACAGAAGACATTATGGATCTCTGATTTGAAAGCTGTATCCAGAGAAACCTTATTTTTCTTTTTTTATCTGCCTGCTCCCTTGTGCCAGAGGAATGCACAAGGATACATATGATCCCATGAGCTGAGGCCTAATCAGTGAAATTGGTAGAATGTGCAAAGATTCACCGCAGGACAAAAATATGTAAAAATGCCTGTATGTAAGGGCTGTATAAGAACTGCTAGTTGAAATTGACACATATAAATTACACCTGCTGAATGACTAATTGGTCAATAACATGTATAATTTTCAATTGTATTATTATTCAGATATCCAGAATTGGCAGTTTCTCTGTTTTTTAACTTCAAGTTGAAGTTCAAAAAAGTTGACTTTAACTTAAAGTTTTATGTCAACATACTATGTAAAAAAGAAAATTGTATTATTTTGTAAATATGGCAGAAAGAACATTAGGTGTACATTTATGTAGGGAATGTTAAAGCCCTTTTTTTACAACACATAAAATAATATATTAAAGCTATTTGCTAGCCAGTATCTGATGAGTAACTTGCAGACCATAAGTAACTAGCAAAGAAAAAGATGAAACCAGTCAAATGAATAGTGAACTATGTACTTACTATGGGAGGCTGAGCAGTTAGTGGTCCAAAGGGAGCTGGTAAATTCATTTTATTCATTAAATGCAGCACCTATAAAGCCAACAGTACTGATTTAGTATTCTTCATGCAACGCTTTAAGTGTAATTAATGAAATTACTAAAATATATTTAAAAGAGGAACACGTGGTTCTTGGATATGGCCTTTTTACTGAAGCTATCCCTCATGTAATTTTGTAGGAATAACTCGCCAAACTGTAGCTCAGCTGCTTACAACCTCAAAAAGATTTGGACAACCCACTACTTTGAAATGTCAGTGGAAGCTTCCACACTTCTTGCTCTGACAGAAATGTTTAATTTTAACAAGCACAGGTCCTAGATTGATGAAAAGCTATGGGATGCTTGACTCTCTTAGAAGAAAGTATAAGATATTTTAGTAGCATATATTTACATTTAGTTTTTCAAATTTCCAATAGTATGTTTTTTACCAATATATGCAAGCAGAACAAAGATACGTTTTCTTTTGTCCTACCTGAAGAAATGTTGGATTCTCATTCTCTACAATAAACTAACCTTTTGCATGACCTGGTGAGAGTGGTACTATGGGGATTATTTAATGAGATCCAAATGTTAAAATCTCAAAAAAAAATTTTAGAGAAAAAACAATAAAAAATGTTATACTCCGATGTGGAAAAAGCCTGAATCCGTAAATCCGCCATCTCAGACCTGTTGAGGTCCTGTATAAGTCAATGGTAGAGGCACCTATATCAATCTGAAGTTTTCGTGGTCAGAGCTAGGGTTAGCCAAAAAATCCAACTTTTTCAGGGTTTTCTGGCAAAAACTTGTAAAATTCAAGCAATTCAGGGAAAAACACGGAAATATTCGAGCGATTAAAGGTTTTGCTAGATTTTATCGAGTTTTTCCGTGATTTGGTTAAATCTTTTTTTTATTAAAAAATAAGCTAAAATGGGAGTTTGGTTGTAGTTTTTTTTAATAAAATTTTTTAGTAAATAACGAAATAACCCCTTGCATGAAGTAATGAAAAGTAGTGGTCCTTTATGCATCAATATAAATGAATTAAAAAACATTACCTGAACATAGAACTTTGGAACACTTGCCAAAGCATTGGCAATATTTGCCAGAATAGTGCTGGTTGGTGGAGGGTAGAGATACTTTAAACTGGACTTTACTGGAAAGAGAAGTCTAAAAGAAACAAAAAAAAAAAAAAAAAGGGACACCACTCAGTACATGCAGCAGGAATTTAAAGGCCATACAGTTTTTTCATAGCAACTTCTGGCAAAAAAAATCAAAATGATACTACTTACACCCCAAACCACTTTACATTAAGTTGAATCGCATGAATCCTTGATTTGTACGATCAGATCTTTGCATCTATGGCCAGCTTTACTGTGGTGAGCTAAACTATATTAAAGCAGATTTCCAGCAATATTCTGTGATATTTTCATGGCAATCATCTAGCCCCTGGACCAATTTATAGGTGTCAGTATCCTATTGTTTTAACAAGAGAACTTGCAGTGTCTACAACGGATTATAAATAACTGAATTTGCATCTTAGGTGGCAGAGCTGCATATATATTTCAGTACACAAGGTGCAGTGCCGAATTTGGAACTCAATAAGAGCACGCAATATTTACTGAAACTCATTTACTGGAAAATTTTCATTAATAAAAAATGTGATGTTATGCCTCAAAAATCTGATAATAGAAAAATGTACATACACAAGGGTACATACACAAGGGACAAATGGTATTACTGAAAAGAATATGTAACATATACAAACAACAGCTGGATTGTTCTCAACTAAGAGTTCATTGCGTCCTGCAGGTGTGCATATAACCAACATTTATCTTGAGTTTCTAGGCAAAGTTGTATTAACTTTGGTTGCACATATGAACTCCTTAACTCCCAACTCTGTTGCCTGAAATGACCTAGTATAATATAACGGGATTATATAAAAACCACCACTAACTCAACAAACAAATGTGCAGGAAAGATTCAGACTCCCAGTCCCTCAGACTACTAACACAATGGTTTCAGCACACTTCTTTACTGTCACTGTACAGATCAGCATACTGGTGAAGTGTGGGGCTGCACCGAATCCAGGATTCAGCTGAAGAATTTTGTCATGCAAATTTTTTTTAACCATGCGCACTGTTCTCTTTCCCCCTCATTTCCTTAATTTACATATGCAAATTAGGGCTCCAATTGGGTTTGATATTTATTATTACTAATCTTTCACAAAGGATTTGGTTGAATAATAAAATAGTGGATTTGGTGCATCTCTAGTGATGTGTGCAACACAAAAACTATGACTAGAACACACATCTAGGGAACCTGCACTCCAACCTTTAATTTTAACTTAACCTGAACCTAAAGGTGATGTCACTGTGGAAGCAGGACTCTTGCACTGACATCACCAACTGGGAGGGATTGTCAGAAAATGGCTGCAGGGGCTCAAGGTGGCAGGTCTGGCAATACTTAAAGCTGGACCCACCACCCACACCAGCAACCCCATTATGTGACCTGAACCCACAGGTATTGGATATCATACGACTACTGTGATTAAACAAGAATATTGTTTAACATCTGCACTACCAAATATATACATAATCTTTATAGGTGTTCCTTAATGCTCTTTCACCAATATGATATTAAAAATGCTTAATTTATTATGAATCTTTAGTCAACAGAACAGTAGCCACTTCTAAGGAACCAATAACCCACCTTTCACATAATCTAGAGGAGCATACTCAATACCACTGCATCTTTCATACACCTGATGCTAAAAATAAGTCATATCTAACAAATCCTACATGAGTGCAGGTTTGTTACAGGCCAACTTGCTTTACAATGACACATTGTCCTACACTACAGATACAACCAAACAGACCAACATCATACAGCTTAAATGCAAAGGCACTTTCAAATTGATGCAACAGATATATATTTTTATCCAGCATGCCTTTACAAACATACCTCTTTTATTATTTGCTTCTACTAACAATAAATATTCATCTTACAGGTTATTGTTGCATAACATAAAAAAATAAATAAAATACTAACCCATGATTTGGAGCTATTCCTTTTTCGATGGATATCTGATTTGGAGGTGTCTTGTCTTTTGCATCATCCTTGTTCTCTGCACTAAATAATACATTAAATGAAATACAATTTAGTAGTCATAACGGTTATCAGTTGCCAAAGGAGCTGCAAGAAAACCATCAATCATATAAACAACAATCTGAGTTTGCTGTAAAATAAAAACAACAGTTTGATATGTTACCCGTGCATCTTCAATACATTATGCTGCATTGTGATTTCCATCCGTGAAAAAGACTTTTCAGTGGAAACCTTAGGTGTCTTTAGTTATACCCTGAATGCCCATTAATCCCAGCTTGCATATTTCAGTCCTTCACTTCTGGTCCTTTGTGCCCTGGAAGTGATGTCACTTCCAGTTACATTCTAGGCAAACAATAAACATCTCTAGATAGCCACAGAAATGGATTGCCATTTTAAGACAGAAATCAGGCTAGAACAGGACAGGAGTATGCATACAAAGTTCTACCGTGAGTATGCTGCCCAATCACCCTATTTTTGTAAGGGAGCATTATCAAAGTCATTTGAATACATTTTATTAACACATTTTGGTGCTACTGTTCCTTTAAATGTGCAGGTATAGGACCTGTTATCCAGAATGCTTGGGACCTGGGGTTTTTCCAGATAAGGGATCTTTCTGTAATTTGGATCTTCATGCCTTAAGTCTACTAGAAAATCATGTAAACATGAAAATGAAAACCCCAAAAATACTGTGGTGAGCTAAACTATATTAAAGCAGATTTCCAGCAATATTCTGTGATATTTTCATGGCAATCATCTAGCCCCTGGACCAATTTATAGGTGTCAGTATCCTATTGTTTTAACAAGAGAACTTGCAGTGTCTACAACGGATTATAAATAACTGAATTTGCATCTTAGGTGGCAGAGCTGCATATATATTTCAGTACACAAGGTGCAGTGCCGAATTTGGAACTCAATAAGAGCACGCAATATTTACTGAAACTCATTTACTGGAAAATTTTCATTAATAAAAAATGTGATGTTATGCCTCAAAAATCTGATAATAGAAAAATGTACATACACAAGGGTACATACACAAGGGACAAATGGTATTACTGAAAAGAATATGTAACATATACAAACAACAGCTGGATTGTTCTCAACTAAGAGTTCATTGCGTCCTGCAGGTGTGCATATAACCAACATTTATCTTGAGTTTCTAGGCAAAGTTGTATTAACTTTGGTTGCACATATGAACTCCTTAACTCCCAACTCTGTTGCCTGAAATGACCTAGTATAATATAACGGGATTATATAAAAACCACCACTAACTCAACAAACAAATGTGCAGGAAAGATTCAGACTCCCAGTCCCTCAGACTACTAACACAATGGTTTCAGCACACTTCTTTACTGTCACTGTACAGATCAGCATACTGGTGAAGTGTGGGGCTGCACCGAATCCAGGATTCAGCTGAAGAATTTTGTCATGCAAATTTTTTTTAACCATGCGCACTGTTCTCTTTCCCCCTCATTTCCTTAATTTACATATGCAAATTAGGGCTCCAATTGGGTTTGATATTTATTATTACTAATCTTTCACAAAGGATTTGGTTGAATAATAAAATAGTGGATTTGGTGCATCTCTAGTGATGTGTGCAACACAAAAACTATGACTAGAACACACATCTAGGGAACCTGCACTCCAACCTTTAATTTTAACTTAACCTGAACCTAAAGGTGATGTCACTGTGGAAGCAGGACTCTTGCACTGACATCACCAACTGGGAGGGATTGTCAGAAAATGGCTGCAGGGGCTCAAGGTGGCAGGTCTGGCAATACTTAAAGCTGGACCCACCACCCACACCAGCAACCCCATTATGTGACCTGAACCCACAGGTATTGGATATCATACGACTACTGTGATTAAACAAGAATATTGTTTAACATCTGCACTACCAAATATATACATAATCTTTATAGGTGTTCCTTAATGCTCTTTCACCAATATGATATTAAAAATGCTTAATTTATTATGAATCTTTAGTCAACAGAACAGTAGCCACTTCTAAGGAACCAATAACCCACCTTTCACATAATCTAGAGGAGCATACTCAATACCACTGCATCTTTCATACACCTGATGCTAAAAATAAGTCATATCTAACAAATCCTACATGAGTGCAGGTTTGTTACAGGCCAACTTGCTTTACAATGACACATTGTCCTACACTACAGATACAACCAAACAGACCAACATCATACAGCTTAAATGCAAAGGCACTTTCAAATTGATGCAACAGATATATATTTTTATCCAGCATGCCTTTACAAACATACCTCTTTTATTATTTGCTTCTACTAACAATAAATATTCATCTTACAGGTTATTGTTGCATAACATAAAAAAATAAATAAAATACTAACCCATGATTTGGAGCTATTCCTTTTTCGATGGATATCTGATTTGGAGGTGTCTTGTCTTTTGCATCATCCTTGTTCTCTGCACTAAATAATACATTAAATGAAATACAATTTAGTAGTCATAACGGTTATCAGTTGCCAAAGGAGCTGCAAGAAAACCATCAATCATATAAACAACAATCTGAGTTTGCTGTAAAATAAAAACAACAGTTTGATATGTTACCCGTGCATCTTCAATACATTATGCTGCATTGTGATTTCCATCCGTGAAAAAGACTTTTCAGTGGAAACCTTAGGTGTCTTTAGTTATACCCTGAATGCCCATTAATCCCAGCTTGCATATTTCAGTCCTTCACTTCTGGTCCTTTGTGCCCTGGAAGTGATGTCACTTCCAGTTACATTCTAGGCAAACAATAAACATCTCTAGATAGCCACAGAAATGGATTGCCATTTTAAGACAGAAATCAGGCTAGAACAGGACAGGAGTATGCATACAAAGTTCTACCGTGAGTATGCTGCCCAATCACCCTATTTTTGTAAGGGAGCATTATCAAAGTCATTTGAATACATTTTATTAACACATTTTGGTGCTACTGTTCCTTTAAATGTGCAGGTATAGGACCTGTTATCCAGAATGCTTGGGACCTGGGGTTTTTCCAGATAAGGGATCTTTCTGTAATTTGGATCTTCATGCCTTAAGTCTACTAGAAAATCATGTAAACATGAAAATGAAAACCCCAATAGGCTGGTTTTGCTTCCAATAAGGATTAATTATATCTTAGTTTGGATCAAGTACAAGCTACTGTTTTATTATTGCAAAGAAAAAGGAAATTATTTTTGAAATATTATTTGGATAAAATGGAGTCTATGGGAGACTTTCTGGATAATGGGTTTCCGGAATAACGGATCCCATACCTGTATTAAGATCTGTCATGTTACGGAAACTTTATATGTGTATTTGTATTATTACAACATATTCTAGAGATAGCAAAATATATTCAAAGGCAACCTAAAGCCTGCAGTCATTGGTTTCACACAGTGCTGAAGCGTTGTCTGGGGCAGAACAAAATAAAGCAAAAGCAAGTCATGAGAGAGTCATATGCAGTGATAAAATTAAAGGAAATCTCCATCCAAATAAAGAAAATACAATTCCAATCAGCTTTCCAAAACATTTATGAAAATTTTCTTTAAAAGAAATCTGGCTTCCAAACTTACTACCAAATTTAATAAAGAGGCCAACATAACACAGAAACCCCTAATATACCCATCACAGTTACCCTTTCTTAAAAAAGTATTAATAACAGCATTTATTCATTCAGCATTTTCTACAGACTACGAACTGTTGGGTGGTGGATTAGCAAGGAGGAAAGCTGAGAGGTTGCTCATAGTGTTCACAGCCTATGAGACCCTTGTTTTCTGCTGCCTTACGCGAGTATCGCAGCTGTGTTCTACACCACGCCATTGCAGTTAGACTGGAGTGGTTCACTGCAGACTCTTTATACTAGCGTTCCATTTGACCAAGGGGTGGCAAATTTCGCTTTACCTAACCAGGGTTCATTGTCTCCCTGTGCCTAACTTGGTTTTAAATGCTCTTCTGGACAAATCTCTTTTTCAATCAATTATCAGTAAGTTAAGTTTTAACCCTGCTCCATGGGTTTAAAGGCTCCTGGATGGGGTGGTGCAGTTTCAAGGCTTAACTTTTCCTCTCTCCTTTTGCTTAACAGCTAATTAGCAGGCCTGAAGGACAGAGTTTTGTTCTGAAGTCAGAACAAGTAGTGCAGAAATGATAATGAGTACGACAGATACGGCTTTCAGTAGCACTTCGATTTACAAATAAATGTAAATCCTTCAAAAAAAATGTGAATGCATATTTACTAGAAAGTTGCATAGAATGCATTTTCCTTCATTCTGCATAAAAAAAACTTCTACTTTTAGAATAAGGATAAATATATAATAAATATAATAAATAAATAATAATTACAATAAATATTATAAGGAATTAAAAATATACTCACCTTTTCTTTTTTTCAGAGAAAGGAGGCTGATCTGATAAGTGGACATGATTTTCTTTTGCATATTCAACCACAAGTGTGTGACCCAAGACAGAAAGCTGATGAAGTACAGACAGTGCCTGCAAATGAAATGAAAAACAGACAGTAAATATAACTCACACGAATGCAGCGGTTATCAAACCTTTGGTTTACCAGCTCTTTGAAAACATTTGGTCAGGTCCCTACCTTAGCCCCCAGGCCAGAGCATTTTCAGAGCAGAGTAGCAATAGCCATGGGTCCAAGGTTAGCGATTATATTCACTAGGGGGGTGTCTAACACAATTATTCTTATTGCCTAAAAGTTGAAATTACACATTTTCATCTGCAGCAATATGTGACTAAAATCCTGTCTATTGAGCTCAGTTATAATGAGATGGCTGTCAGACCTATGCTATCATGCAGCTATAAGAATACTGTATACAATATATATCTGAAACCATGCCATGATACCGTATACTAATTAGACATCCATAATTACGATTTAGTGAGCAAGATGCTGTTAAGTGTTACAAATATGTAATGTCAATAGAGGTGGTTTGCAGATAAGGGCAAAACACACAAAAAAAAGCAAACCTACCACCTTGGTGAGTACACACATCACTTTCAGCATTTAAGCTGTAAGCTCTACAGGACAGGGCTTCCTCTCAAATGTAATTGTACTTTTTTTTACATACTGTAATCTAATATTGTATTGTCCATTTGTTCAATAAATGTACTGGTTTAACATACAGAAACACCTATATAAATACAACTATAAATAAAGGTATACATACAAACCTTTGCTGCTGCAAATTCATTTGGATAAGTAGCAAATGCAGTATTTCTCTGAAAAAGAACATATTCAAAATTATTAGTTCAGGTCCACAGCAAATATAAAGAAAGGAATGCACCGAATCCAGAATTCTGCCTTTTTCAGCAGGATTCGGATTCAGCCGAATCCTTCTGCCAGGCCGAACCAAATCCGAATTCGCATATGCAAATTAAGGGAGGGGAGGGAAATTTTGTGACAAAAGGTCAGGTTAGGTTAGGATTTGGTTTATTTGGCCGAATCTTTGGTGAATGATTCAGGGGTTCGGTCGAATCCAAAATAGTGGATTTGGTGCATCCCTAGTATAAAGTAAATAAAAAAACGTTAGTAAGAGAGATACACTAAGGAGGGGGCAGGACCAGCATGGTGTCTATAGACTGGTCTATAATAGCTGCTGATTCCGTCCTTCCATGCATGGACTGATGAATGTATCTTTAAAGGGCATGTAAAATCTAAAATAGACTAAGGCTAGAAATGCTGTATTTTGTATACTAAATATAAACATGAACTTACTGCACCACAAGCCTAATCAAACAAATAATTTATGCTTTCAAAGTTGGCTACAGGGGGTCACCATCTTGTAACTTTGTTAAACATCTTTGCAAGACTAAGACTGTGCACATGCTCAGTGTGGTCCGGGCTGCTTAGGGATCATCATAAATAAAGCTGCTTGAGTTCTGCATGGCTGGGAAGTAAGGTGGGGGCTCCCCCTGCTGTTCATAAGTATAATTGTTTCCCTGCTCAGCAGTTAGGGACCATCTGACAATTCCTATCCACAGCAGTAAATGAAGGGAGAATTTCACTGCCTACAGTCAGGTTTCTTATAAAATCAGTACACATTTTTTTTAATTAAAGTATATTGGAGATAGGTTTCTTTTTCATTAAATAGTATGAATGGCTTGTGCCCCTTACAGTTCCATAACTCTGAGCACCAGCAGCAGCCCCCACTTCCAGAATGCTCATCAGAGTTTAATGACTGACATGATACAGACTACACTGCCAGTGTAGAGAGGCATTTACAATCTGCACACCCAGTTCCAGCGAGGGGTCTCACCAATATGTTCCAAATGGAGCCTCATTGGCCCTTGGCAAGGGACGTGCAACCCGCTGCGGTTTGCAAGGGATGCTGGGAACTGTAGTGCAAAACATGTGAGCAGGCTTGCTTTATAGACTAGTTCAGGATTCTATAGAAACACATGCCTAAAGCAGGTTTATGTTTGCACTCCATATATCAAATAATATATGTTTGCACTCCAAGTCCAAACACACCGTGGGGCTCATTTACTAACAATGATCGTATCCACACTTTGTCAGTAACCCATAGCAACCATTCGGCGTCAGCTTTTTTCAGACAAATACATTAAGAATATCGAAATTCAGATTGAATTCCTTTATGTGGGTAAAAGCCCGCAGTTAATAAATGAGCGCTACTGTAATAATGGGCCATTTTCGTGGGCTCTTCCCGGCCTCCCCACGTGATCTCCCGTGTGTTTCCTCACCAGCTTGCCTTTCTCCCCGCCACAAAGGCGCACACTCTGCGCCCCGCTCTTCTCAAGCAGTTCTCTCCGTTCATCCGAAGTTAGCTCAGAAGGGAGGTGCCGTACCAGCAGCGTCTTCCTCTCTTCCGAACTAGGCATTATTCCAGCCCGAGGCTTCTCCTGTCCCACTAGGCCGCAATGGTCGTACGTCATCGTCACACACCGCGAGAGCTTGTTCTTTGCCGGGTGGTAATTGCTTCGGCCCGACAGCGCCATCTTGGGGCCTCCTGTAGACGCTTGCGTTTAGGATTTTGGAAGGTGGTTCCTCTATTTGGGCCTGATAATAGTTGTCTGACCCGCCACCAATTGCTTACCCAAGAGTCCTGACATTAACCCAATAGCTAATTGGAACTCTGACTGTGAGCAAAGCTTGATCCCCAAATCAGTGCCTAACCTCACTCATGTAGGGCCTGGGATCTAGCATTTCAGCTCCAACACACTGAGGCTCATTTATCAACACTGGGCAAATAAGCCCATGGGCAGTTACCTTTAGCAACCAATCAGTGATTAGCTTTTTAAAGCCAGCTGCAAGTAGAACAATGAATGCAGCAATTTGATTGGTTGCCATGGGTTACTACCCGCTGTGTCAGTAGGGTTGGCACCGTTTCCTAATTTTGTTACCGGCTGGTGGGGGGCGGGAACAATAAGGGGCGGGTGTGATGTCAAAAGGGGTGGGGTTATGACATAAAAAGAGGCGAGCCACGGTGTGGAGCTGCGTGGCGTTTAAAATGGGTGGGATATGAAGTAAAAAAGGGGCGGGCCGAGGAGCTGTGAAGACATAGGACAAAAGCTACGTTTTTACAGGAGATTGAGGGCGGGCCGAGGGGGTCTTTTTAAGGGTATTACAAATTTGTAATACCGGCCCCGGCTAAGCCGGTAACATACTGTCCGGGTGGCAACCCTATGTGTCAGTGCAGTTACACCACAGAGCAGATGGAAGTAGATCAACTTTTTTTTTCTATAACCAACTTAGTACTAACAGCAGTGTTAAACCCTTGAGTACCATGCCTTCAAACTGGTCTGCCAGGTCACTCAATTAGATGTTAAGCATTGTAAGGTGGTGCCCCATGCCCACCAGGGATACTTGGCCGAAGAGCACACCACAGTCAACGTTCCTTCAAGGACGCTGTATCTTAAAGGCCATTAGCAGAGGGACCAGCTTTGCATTAGAGACACTAGGCACTACTTAACCTCATCCCTCTTCCACTGGGTACCGTTAGGACACTGGTCCCATCCTCTCTCCTTGTTGGAGCCTCAGCTGCTTGTCTCGCTAAACAGCCATTAACTCTCACAACCTGCAGTAAGCGCCAACAAATTTTCTTTTTAAAAGGTTTTTTACTTTTGCATTTTAAACACAAAAGAAAATCAAAAAAACATAAACAGTAATAATAATCATCGTACTTGACATTTATAGAGTAGACTGGGTACAAGTGATATCATAACACAGTGACTGTCACATCACAAACCCATTATAGCACAACTTGCAGTCAGAGTTTAGCAATCTTATAACGAAGCCTGGGGATTGACATCCAACCAAGAGGTCCATATTTTCCCAAATTTGTTAGGGGTTCCCCGAGCATTATAGGTCATCTTGATTAGGGGAAGGGTGGCATTTATTAAATCAATCCACTGCTGGAGTGTGGGGGCATTAGGACTCATCCCTTTCATAATAATTCGTTTTTTTGCATAAAATACTATGGAGCGTAGTAATGTTCTAGTTTTTTGTAAAGGTACCACTTCATCAATTATACCCAGTATGCAGACTTCAGGAGTACAGATTCGAGGGAGAGACAGATGTTCATTGCTATATCGAGTCACCTCCCTCCAAAATGTTATTACTTTGGGACAGTCCCAGATTAAGTGTAGGAAACCTGCCTCTACTGTACCGCATTTAGGACATTTAGTCCCTTCTATTCTACCCATAACCTTGAGTCTCTGGGGCATGATATATATTTGGTGAAGCACCTTAAATTGGATCATTTTATCCCTTAAGGAGATTAGAAACGAGTAAAGATTGTCTACAGACTCCTCCCAATGTTCCTCATCTAGGGAGGGAAGTTTAACCAACCATTTCCTTTTGGCTTTGTCAAACGGCACAGGCTGGGAGGCCTGGATTATACTGTATAACTGTGATACCAGTTTGGCTGGGGCTGGATTCCAAAGTCTGGCCTCCCACGCCTGCTGCGTTGGTGTAATCTGGTATGTTTGGAATTGGGCATAAAATGCATGTCTCAATTGAAAGTATCGGAATAATTGTATGTCCTGTTGGTTAAATTTAGTTTTTAGCTGTTCCAGGGAGGGGAAGGAACCATCCACTAACAGGTCTTCTAAGTGTCTGATCCGTATAATTGGCCAGTAATGAAAATCCAGCAGTTGTTGCAAGTGTGGCAGATTTGAATTTCTCCATTGTGGTGTTTTCTCTGATAATTTAGAATAAGAGAGAGCGCTTTTAGCTTGTACCTTTGTCCACACTTTAATAGGAGTGGTGAGTACCCCCGGCAATGAAGGTCGGTCCCCCCCCTTCTATACGGGGCATTACGAATAGCTTCCAGAGAACCCGTAATTGTTGCATGCAAATTTGTTAATGAGTTGCTGTCTTCTGGGTTAAACCAGTTATGAATATAAGATAGTTGGGACGCATAGTAATAATTCTGCAAGTGTGGAAGAGCAAGTCCCCCTTTATCCCTAGATGCAGTAAGCGTGAGCCATGATAGTCTAGGTGCTTTGTTGGCCCAAATAAATGAAAGTAATTCGCTGTTAACTTTCTTAAAGAATGGGACAGTTATGAAAACCGGTGCGTTCCAGAGTGGATAAAGAAACCTAGGGAGATATAGCATTTTAAAGAGGTTAACTCTACCCCATAGTGTCAGCGGGAGTTTAACCCAATGTGAAATTGCGTTTTTAAACTTTACTAAAATTGGGTCTAGGTTCTCAGCTATATATGCTGTTGGGTCTGTATTAATTATTATGCCTAGGTAGCGGAAACTAGTCACCGGGTGAGAGTAAGGTTCCTTTCTGTCAGATTGTTTTTTCCTAAAGGAAATAATATTGATTTTGTTTTATTGATCAAAAGGCCACTAAGCCTACCGAATCTCTCAAGTATACCTAACGCGGCACAGAGTGATGGACCTGTATTTTCCAAGAAAAGTAAAACATCGTCTGCATACAAGGCTACCTTTTCTTCAATATTGCCTAATGTGATTCCCTTGACTAATGGTGCCTGTCTTAGTTTTGCTGCTAGAGGTTCGATTGCTAAAGCAAATAAAAGGGGCGATAAGGGACAGCCTTGTCTGGTCCCCTTCCCTAGTTCAAAGGCTACCGATAGAGTACTATTAACCCGGATTTGGGCAGTGGGGTTTTTATACAATAATTTGATGCAGGCAATGAAGTTGGGACCACAACCAAATTTCTCCAGAACCTGCCACAGATAGGACCAACTGACCGAGTCAAATGCTTTGGTTATATCCAATGATGCCACTACCCCAGTACTTTGATATTGCCTGGCCAATTGAATGTGGGTGTGTAAGCGTCGTAGGTTAATGGAAGTTGTTTTATTGGGCATAAAGCCTGTTTGGTCCGGATGTATAATGGACGTAATGACTTTTACTAGTCTGTTAGCCAGTATTTTTGCCAGTATTTTGGCATCTGTATTGATCAGAGATATAGGCCTGTATGATTCACAGGAGTATGGGTCCTTACCCTCCTTAAGCATCAGAGTTATTATTGCCCCGTAACACGAGGGGGGAAGTTCCCCTTTCAGAGTTGCTTGGGTGAATGTATCTAGCAGCTGGGGGGATAATTGATTGTTTAAAAGTCTATACCAAGCCGCCGGCAAGCCATCTGGGCCTGGTGTTTTATTCGCTGGGAGATCTGAGATCGCCGATGTAATATCTGACTTTGTTAGTGGGCTATCAAGGAATTGTCTTTCGTCTGGTGAAAGTTTCGGAAGATCAATGCCCTCCCAGAACCGGTCAACATTTGTATCTTGGCTACTAGGTTGAGGAGAGTAAATCTGCTTAAAGTATTCTGCAAATACGTTGGCCATAGCTAATGGTTCTGTAACTAGGTCCCCCCTGTGGTTCCTAATCCCAGGTATAACTGTAATCTGGTCCGTTAGCTTTGCCATATAGGCAAGAGTTTTACTGTTTTTGTCTCCAAGATCAAACCCTCGCTGTCTAGTATATAATAGTTTTTTCCTTGTGTTGTCTTATACAAGGAGGTCTAGTTCCCTTTGAGCCCTGGATAGTGTATCATGATTTTCTTTAGTTTTGGTATGACAGTAAATCTGTTCTGCCTCCTGTAACATTCTTTCTGCTGCTTTGATGTCTGCCTTTTTAGCCTCACTTGTTGTATGGATGGTAGCAATTAATGTACCCCTAGATACTGCCTTGCATAAGGGTCCCTATTTATTCATGGTTCTTGGTTCAACATGCAAAGAAAAAAAAACACGTAGGGTGGATGGAGATGCAGAAAAACACGTAGGGTGGATGGAGATGCAGCTATATTTTTAACTTTTCTACCAATAAAATTATTTTTTAACTGAATATCTCTGGTCCTGTGGATCCGTTTGAGTACCGGTCAGCTCTGCTTCCCTAAAGCTGGGGGTCTGGGGCTGGTGCACCCGGACCACTTTCACTGTTTGGTGAATTACTTTACATTTAAATCTGGAGCACCTTGCCCCCCCCCTAACTATTGGAAGAAAAAAAACAATCTACCATGGTTTTTCAACAAAGCAGTGTTTCCTCCTAGAGTTCCATCGTAATTGTTGCCACTGGACGTTGTTAAAATACTTTCTGTGTGCCGCTAGGCACAGGGTATGCATAATCAAGCCCTGCAGGAAAAACTTATTCCCCTCAGACAAATCCTTACTCACCTCATACCCCCCCCATCATTTCAGCCTCTCCCCAAGACATAACGGCATCCAGTTTTTTGGGATTGAAAAGGCCAAATCTTTTAATAATAGTTTAACATAAAGATGCAATAATAAGAACATATAAACTTACAATCCAAAATCTTTTACAACTTAAAACATACAGAAAATGACCCCCAAGGAATGCTTACCAATAATAACCACCAACCACCATACTGGGCTACCAGCTGGGCAAGTGAAACCAGGCAACCATTTCTCAACACTCTTGTGACCCAGTGCTTTATATAATAGATTCTATGCGGCCAAATCACTAAAGTGCGAAGCGCCTAACACTAGCGCAAATTTGCCAGCGTGACATCATTTTGTTACTTCGCCGATTTACTAACGGGTGCTGGCGTAAATTCGCTAGCGAAGTGGACCTACTCAAGCGCTACTTCGCACCTTTACTCCAGCCGAAGTTGCACTATGAGTAAGGGACGTAACTACGTTAATTCACTAACTTGCGCATTTTACTGAACATTACCTCTTGCGCCAGACTTGCCTTCGCCACCTCAGACCAGACGAAGTGCAATAGAGTAGATAGGGATTGCTTCAAAAAAAGTTGAAATTTTTTCTAAGTCCCAAATAACGCTGGCGTCTTTTCATTTTTTAAGGGTGATAGACTGAAAAAGATCGTACATTTTTTTGGGGTACCCTCCTTCCCCCCTACATTTCCTAACATATGGCACCTAAACTATACAGTGGACACATGTGTAGGGCAAAATAACAACTCTATTTTATTTTATGAAGCTTTCCCAGGCTTGTGTAGTGCTGCTACGAATACTTCCATTGAAATCTGAATTTGGCGCCGTATGCAAATTAACAATCGCTAGCGTAACTTCGCTTTGCTTGGCGAATCAATGCTAGCGCAACTTCGCAACCTTACACTACCCCTGAGCGCAACTTCGGATTTTAGTGAATTTGCGGAGCTCTGGCGAAAATACGCCTGGCGCAACTACGATTCTTAGTGAATGTCCCACTTTGACTTTTTAAATACATTTTGATTGGTCTTTTTTTATTCAAATTTCAAAGTTATGGGAGTTCCCATTACTTCGAAATTTGCACCTTGATAAATCTGCCCCTTACTGTTCACTCTGCTTATACTACTGGGAAGTTCCTTCTTCATGAAGCCAGCTATCTTTGATTTGTCTGGACATTAATTGATTTTGATATATCCCAATGATCACTTTTTTGCCTGTAACAGAGGGTACAATATACCAAAATAATGTTACCTTATTCTAAAAAATAAAAAAATTGTCTAGCCCGGGGCACTTTCCTCGCTCTGAATATATATCAGAGAGGAAAAGGTATATAGTGCTGTTTGCTTATATAAATATCACCACTATGCACTAAGCTTCAAACCAATAGATGTTTATAAGTAAATACACAGTAAGGCCAAAGTTTGCAACAATTGTGTAAAGTAAGATCAGTAACAGTGCGCTAAGAGGAACAAACTCCAGAAATAAAATTTAAAAAATTAATTTATTGCAATGCTTGGTTCTCATTTGCTCATCTACTACCAGACAGCATTAAAGTAAATCCAGTATGGAGAGAAGTTATATGGCACCTGTACACAGTATCAGAGGGTTATGCTAGGTCACACTAATGGAAACAAAATAGTGAATTCAGTCATCAGTCCTGAATTCATGACAGAAGCCTTGGGGCATATAGCCAACAAAGTTTTCCATTCTTAATAGGATCCAGATCTAACCTTGGATGTATTCCTAGTACAAGCTTAAAATCTTTATTTTATTTTTTATTGATTTTCCAGTGCAAAACACACACTAGACTGAGGCACATAGAAATGATTAAAACTATTTTACCTGCTATGTACACACACATACACGAAGTGTACATATATATATATATATATATATATATATATATATATATATATATATATATATATATATATATATATATATATACAGACTTTGAGAAAGGCCGTGGGTTTGGCCGAAATGTCAGCTTCTTGCTCTATAATAAAGTAATGTCCGAATTTTAAGTCCTGTGAGTGTGGATCTTTCTATTGCTATTAAGATTATTTGATGATGATACTGCACCCAGGCATATTAATGATATTAATGACTTTATCGTGAGTGCTAGCATTAATGTGGAATGTATATATATATATGGTTGGAAAAATCATAGATGGATAGTATATTCCCAGAATCCTTTATGAAGCAGCACAGAGGGCCTTGAAAATGAGGGTTTGATCAGCAGTGAGGGCTGATAAACCTCACCTGTAGGTGTGGCTCAAATAAGACTGTTCTCTACCCTGTTCTGAGAGAGAAATGAAAGCCACTTAGGGTAGGACTTCATGGTGCGCGAGGAGCCAACACTTCTCAATGCGACGCTGTGTTTTCATCCGACAGTCAGGTCAATGTAGTTCTTACCTGCGATTTCTCCTTCACTTCCTTTTTCTTTAAAACATCAGACACGTCGCATGTGTTTTATCGCATATCGACGTGTCGGCTCCTCGTGCACCATGAAGTCCTACCCTAAGGCTGTATTGGAAAATGTCAGTTAAACTGCATGCAACCAGGTTTTATTTGGCATAAGGATTATCGTTGGATAAGGAGGCAAGTTCCCTGGTAGCAATGGCTGGCTACAAGCTGCTGCCCTAAAGTGCTTGGGAGTGAGCTGCACCTGCTTCAGAGTGAAAGCACAGGGAAACTCCAAAAGGACTGCAAATGAAACTTTTATTTGCTTATTGGATTTAACTTGCCCAAGTGGGGCTGTGCTTTTGAAAGGACATTTTCCTTCACCAGCAAGGCTGGAACTATTTTGCTTTACTGCAACCTCAGAGGTTATGAACTTTCACTTTGTCTGTCCAACATTTGCATAAAGTTTATGTATCATATGTAATTTTGCATGTTCGTTAATTTGATAAGGAGTAAAGTGTAAAGTGGACCTGTCACCCAGACATACAAATCTGTATAACAAAGGTTCTTTTCAAATTAAACATGAAATATAATTTCTATTTTTTATTAAAGCATTCATAGCTGTTGTAAGCTCATTTAAACATCTCAGCTGTCAATCACATATTTCCTGCCCCTCTGTGCCTTAGGCATAGAGGCGGGGCAGACAATTACTTTCACTTTCCATTCAGCACTTCATAGATGTCACTGCTCTCCACACATATCCCCCGTTCTCTTCACCGTTTAATTGGGCATGGGGATGGACATCAGGTCCCCCATTCTGGTGCACAAACAAGAGTCTGAGTTGATGCAAAGCTTGCCTTAAAGGAAATCTATACCCCCAAAATTAATACTTAAGCAACATATAGTTTATATCATATATATATATAAGTGGCATATTAAAGAATCTTACCAAATATATGTTAATATTGTCCTTTTACATCTCTTGCCTTGAACCCCCATTTTGTGATGGACTGTGTGCTGCCTCAAAGATCACCTGACCAGAAATACTGCAGCTCTAACTGCAACAGGAAGAAGTGTGGAAGCAAAAGTGTTTTTTGGCTCATGTGACCTAACACGTTTGGTATGTTTGTGTGCACAATGAATCTTAGGATCCCAGGGGACGGCCCTTATTTTTTAAAATGGCAATTTTCTATTTATGATTACCCAATGGCACATACTACTAAAACAGTATATTATTATCAAAATGGTTTATTTACATGAAGCAGGGTTTTACATATGAGCTGTTTTATGCAATATCTTTTTATAGAGACCTACGTTGTTTGGGGAGTATAGCTTTCCTTTAATAACTCAAAATGACTCCTGCCTGTTTGCTATAATTATCAATTCCCAGACTCAAGGAATAATTGTATAACAATAAACCAAATATTGTATACAGAAAAGCCCAGTGCACCTGTCTGTATCCCTGAGTGACTCAACGATGGTATAAGCTGCTTAATTAATAATGAGAAAGGGAAAAAAATATTGGGTTAGTAATACATCGCTATTTTTACAGTGTTTTTACATATTATGACACTAAGGGGCAGATTTATCAAGGGTTGAAGTGAATTTGAGGGAATTTGTAAAAAAATTTGAAATTCAAAGTAATTTTTTTGGATACTTCGACCATCGAATAGGATACTACGACTTCGGCTTTGAATTCGATTTGAGGTTAAATCGTTCGCCCATTGACTTAAATGCATTTGGAGTGAGAAAAAATTGGTCATCCCTAGTTAAAAAGGTATAGTTTGTAAAACAAAGCAAGCATTCTGCAACTTTCTCTGATTGTTTCACTATTGAGAATACAGTTTCATTAAGCCTATGGAGAATATTTCATTTTACTTTGTCAAACAAAGCAACACAAAGATAAATAAACAAGGCTTTGTGTGCAGGATAAACATTCTGTAAAGAAAGTCATTTGATTACAAAGCCAAAGGAGTGAATTGCTCTTTGTTCTGGTTTCTAGAGGGGACTCAGTAGGTACTGTAATTGCTATAGCTAAATTAATCTCTGGGAAAATGAAAGTGATATTGATACTTCTAAAGTAAATTGCCACATTGGATTTCCAACAAAATATTACCTCTCTGTTGTTCAGATTGGTTTCATGTGGGTGGAATTTCTACTGGCTCAAATAGTTCTCATTGCCAAGCTCTTACTAGCAGATTCATCCTCCAATCTGTCAACGTTTAGGGGGTTATTTATTAAAATTCTAATTTGTCTAATTTTTTAAATAAAAAAATGTCCTACCAAACTAGAATCCATGATGTGACCTTATTTCTTATTAAAAAAAGCTCGGTTTTATCCGTTCTTCTCAAAACTCAATAAAATCAAGCAAAAGACCCAAATCGTATGATTATTTCAGAGTTTTTTCCAAATTGCTCTTTTTTTGCACTTTTCCACGAAAAAACTGAATCTTTAAGATCCAGCGCAGACCACAAAAATAGGATAGGGCCCTCTGCTACTGATTTACACACAACCTCGACAGGATTCAGGTTTTTTGCAGCATCAAGCTTTATTAAATCTCAAAAAAATTCGAGTTTTGCCCCAATAAGCCCAATCGAAGTTTAGTAAATAACCCACTCAGAGTCAATGTGTTCACACACAAATCAAGGGTCATGAATCGGCACCCTAAATCCAGAACCCAAGCTAAGCTCCCTGGTCTCGGCTCTCACTTCCGCCTATAACCGTTGCCTTTTCACCTCTAATTGGATGCCGCCAGGTCTTATTTGAGAGAGGAGCAAAGCTAATGGTTCTGGACAAGCAAAGGGGCACAATCGTCTCACCAGGATACTGGAATGTAAGAACAACTCAGGCCAGACAACACAGCGTGGAATAGGTAGGCCGGGCCAGCACAAGCAGATTAGAATAATCAGACAGGCCAGAATCAGGATTGGAGAGCGTAGAATAGTAGGGTTGCACCGAATCAGTTCAGGATTCGACCAGGATTCAGCCTTTTTCAGCAGGATTCAGATTCGGCCGGACCCTTCTGCCTGGCCGAACCGAATCTGAACCCTAATTTACATATGCAAATTGTGGGCAGGGAGGGAAATCACTTGACTTTTTGTCAGAGATCAAGGAAGTAAGAAATGTTTTCCACTTCCCACCAGGTTCTGATTCGATTTGGTATTCGGCCGAATCTTCCACGAAGGATTTGGGGGTTCGGTCGAATCCAAAATAGTGGATTCGGTGCATCCCTATATAGTGGTGGACAAGCAAAGGTCAGATTGGAGAGTTCGTAGTTAAACAGGCAGGCTATGGTCAGGATTGAAGATATCAGAGTAGCCAGGCAGGCAAGGGTCAGGATTGGAGAGATCAGAGAAGTCAAGAAGGCAGGCAAGGTCAAACACGGAATATCAATCAGGATTCACAAGGAATAAACACCCAGGAACTTGCTAATATAACCTAACAACGGGCAGTGCTTTGAAAACTGAATTCTCCTTTTAAACTTTTGAATTTCGCGCCAATGCGCAATGGCGTCATCACGCCGGCACTTAAACCCGGAAGCGCACCGGCGCGAGCACTATAGGGGACCCGGCACCAGAAGAGACAGGATGCATGCGGCGGGCGTCCCCGCATGCCACAGGACACACCACTGGACCACCAGGGTAAGCGGAAGTTATTACAGGCACAGATACACGCTTGTATTGTCAAATGCAAGTGTAAAATGACATTCTACATCAATAGACTTTCTAAATATATCACTCTGTTTCTGTAAGAGCTTACCCTGGTGGTCTAGTGGGGGAACGGCAGGGACGCCCGCCACAAGTTTCTCCTTTCCTAGGCGCCGGTAACTAGGGGCATGCGCAGCACGCTCCTGTTTTCTTGGCGCATGCCGACAGCACACAATGGCGCGAAAATTCAAATATTTAAAGGGCCATCATACTAGTTTCTAGTTACTAGCTCCGGAGGCCAACGGCGGTCACACTACAGGTGAAGCACGCGCCAAGACCAGGGTGCTTGGCATTTGTTCTGGTGTTGGGTGCCGACCGTGACAGTTTCTTTTGTATTGTCCGCTGAGTGAAGCTCAGGTTTTGTATTTTAATCATTGTTTATTAGATATGTTATACTGTTTTCTGTAAAGAAACATTTTTAAGCCTTATTTTCACGAGGAACAAACAAGGAAAATGAAGTTGTAGCCATGATTATTTCTAAGTGGCACAAACTAAGTGCACATTTTATTAAAATGTCAATTGATAGACAATTATAATGATGAAAACTATCAATTTTGCATTCTAGGGTTTTTTTTCGAATTTTCAATCATTTTTTTTTTTTTTTTAGAAAATTCTATTGAAAACATACGGCATATAAAACCTGGCAAACCAATATATGAGTCAACAAGCTGTCTATTTTCAAAATTCAAGCTAGTAATTCCAATTATTTAAAAAAACGAATGGGATAACTTGTTTTGCTTGGTGAGTTTTTTTGTGATCAAGTTTTTGGTTTAATCTGCCTACAGCCAAGAGGGAAAAAAAGTAATTGCAGAAAAAACTCAAGTTTATTTTAGTTTTTTGAAAGAAAGCCAAATTCGAAAATGAGTAAATCGGCTTCCTCTTTCAGGTTTTAAAAGAAAATAATAACAAAAAAAGTGACTTTGTTTATTCCGGGTCACACAGCTTGAAT
This sequence comes from Xenopus petersii, assembly GCA_038501925.1. NCBI lineage: Eukaryota > Metazoa > Chordata > Amphibia > Anura > Pipidae > Xenopus > Xenopus petersii. The sequence continues at coordinate 109,560,257 of CM076678.1, read as the reverse complement.
TCTTTTTCATCAATAAAATGTGGAAATCATGGCACAATTTGATTATCAATAGAACGCTACGTATTCTCTCGGAAAATATAAAATTACTGTTCTCTGAAAAAATACCAAGCCAACCCCCTGTAGGAGAAACAAAGCCAGCTGTAGGAATATTTCAAGCTCTACTCTGAACTGATTGAATAGATGCTGGAGGCAGAGGAACTGGTTGTCACATTTGTAATATTTTTTAGAGGACAAATTAGCAATTGTTTTAAAAAATTGCTTCTTTGGCATACTGCAAATGTAAGTGTTTCACTGCATTATAAAATCTAACAATTCAGATTTATTTTGAATGTTGGATTTTAATAGTTTAACAAAGCTTCTCTATTGAATGAAAGCAATAGATTGGTTGAACAAAAAATCCATACCAGATGCATGCTTTTTCAAATGAACATTGTGTTGCTGTATAGCAGGTTTGTCCCACTAGAAGCCCATGGGCCAGAAAGTATTTTTTTGGCTTCCATAGCCGATAATGGACTCCATATTCAATGACGCAATGGTCAATGACAGATATTATCTGGACCAGGACATGTAGTGTGACAACTTATTGTTCCACTACATGGCAAAAGCTGGACAGTGTAAACCAAGGCTGTTCCCCTTCCTTCTGTTTAGCCAAGGGGAGGTTAGTTTCTTGAAACTCTATATCAAGAAAGTTCCGAATTACAGAAAGACCATCTCCCATAGACTCACATTTTAGAAAAAGATTTCCTTTTTCTCTGTAATAATAAGACAGTATTGTGTACTTGATCCATATTAAGATATGATTATTCTTAATAGGAAGCAAAATCAGCATGTTAGGTTTATTTAACATTTACATGATTTTTTAGTACACTTAAAGGAGAACTAACCCCCCAACAAAAGTCCCCATCCACAGCAATCAAATGCTCCCGCCCCACAGAGTCTATTTCAATATACAGTGTTTCTCATAATAAAGCCAACCTCTACAAGCAGAAAAGAACAGAAAAAATGAATGCATACAACAGTAAAACATTTAGAACTAGCAAATTATCTAGGTACTAATAGGTTTCCATACATAAATAAATATACACAAATGCATTGATAAATAAAGCACTAATTTATACATCTCGTCAGCATAATAAGTATAAAAACAAAAATACAAAAATGGCTTTTTGATTGCACCGGATCAGTTCTGCTGGACATGAATATAACATTCTGCAATGTTTTCCATTTGTGCATGTGTCCCACTAGGGGTCACTACCAGGCCAAGGAAATCCTTCCTGGTCCTTAACATGAGGGGTGGTAGCATACATTTATATTGGATAATAAACCCCTGCTACAAATAAAAATATATAAGCTGACACATGAAAGTGTTTAGCATTATGAAGGAAAACAAATGCAAAGTTACATTTTATACAGGGAGCTTATGTCTTTAGTTATCATTATTTCCACACATGGGGTTACATGGGGCCATTGCGTCAGCCTAGGTGAGTTTCAACCCAGTGTTATATTAGACAAAGGGGCCGATTCACTAACTTCGAGTGAAGGATTCGAAGTTAAAAAACGTAGAATTTCAAAGTTTTTTTTGGGCTACTTCGACCATTGCTACTTCGACCTTCGACTACGACTACGAATCGAAGGATTCGAAGTAAAAATCGTACGACTATTCGACCATTCGATAGTCGAAGTACTGTCTCTTTAAAAAAAACTTTGACCCCATAGGCTTGGCTAACTTTTTTTGATCGAAGGATATTCCTTCGATCGTTGGATTTAAATCCTTCGAATCGTTCGATTCGAAGGATTTAATCGTTCGATCGAAGGAATTATCGTTCGATCGAACTATCTGCGATAAATCCTTCGACTTCAATATTCAAAGTCGAAGGATATTAATGCCCAGTCGAATATCGAGGGTTAATTAACCCTCGATATTCGACCCTTGGTGAATTTGCCCCTAAGTGTCTTTTTATGAATTTGTACTGAATGAATTTTGGGTCCTGGCCAGCCAGGTTTTATCTGATTTGATTGATTAAGAACATTTTAAGTTTAAATAAAATGTCTATATGTAAATATTAACTGGTTTATAATTGCACCTTTTTAAATTATTTATGTTTTATTGGTATCCCCAATAGGACCTTGGGGATTTTAAGGTGTATTATGGACTGGTTAGTGGGGTGAATAACCATGTTTTTTCTCTTTATGCTGCATTATTGTATTTTTTTTTAATCCAATAATAGGGCTGCAGTGTACCCTTTGGTGAATTTGCACTAAATTGATTGTTGTTATCCTTTAATAAATGCCCTAAAGAAGAAATTAGCACAGTATAAAGGTTTTCCTTTTATATTGTATGATGCTTAGAATCTCAGTAAATACTGCAAAACAAGCAACGTGAATTGATACCCTTAAATGTAAGTTAGTTAGGGGTGGAAGGAGAAACCTGAGACCTAAGTACAGGTATGGGACCTGTTATCCAGAATGCTCAGGACCTGGGGTTTTCCGGATAACATATCTTTCTGTAATTTACCTTAAGTAAATAACTTACCTTAAAGGGAACCTGTCACCTGAAGTAATAATGCCAAATTCTTATCTATAAGGTTTGTCAAGCAAAATAAACTTTATACTATATAGCTTTTTTACATTTTGTTTCCGTCAGTCTTGGAATTCACAATAACATAGAGCAGGCAGCAGCCATTTTGTGGACACTTCTTGCTTCTTGCCAAAATCCTGTCTATGTGACAGAATTGTGGACCTGATGCCCATGCACATAAATTGGCTGTACAATTAGGTGGCAAGAAAGGAGGGGGGGGGGATGTGGGGAGTGCAGTTGCAACTAGAAAGTGTTGAATGGAAAATGAAAGTAATTGCCTGCCCCTCCTCTATGCCTAAGGCATTGAGGCGGGGCAGACAATATATGATTGACAGCTGTGATTATTAAATACATTTAAAACTGGTATTTTAATTAAAAAAAGAATTAGGGTTTCATGTTTAATTTGAAAAAAATACTTTTATTATACAGCTTTTAATGGCTGGGTGACAGGTCCCCTTTAAGTACATGTATCTAAAGTCTACTAGAAAATAATTTAAACATTAAATAAACCCAATAGGATTGTTTTGCTTCCAATAAGGATTAGTTAAACCTTAGTTTGGATCAAGAACAAGGTACGTCTCTATTATTAGAGAGGAAAAAGGAAATAATTTTTAAACATTTGGATTATTTTTATAAAATGGAGTCTGGTGGACAGACTTCCCATAATTCTGAGCTTTTTTGGATAAAGGGTTTCTGGATAATGATCCTACAAATGTACTAGGAAAATCCTGTGGTAATGAGAGACCAGTAGGGAAGAGGAACCCTGTGAATGGGAACTTCTACAAGCTGGTGGGCTAGCTCTTACATATACTGTTACTATGTAGAATAACATATAGACTAGGGTAGCTAGAAGAGAGCAAAGGGTTTATACACTAGACATACTATTATTTTGGGTCCTCCCAGTGAAATGGGTGCCTAACATTTTGCCCCCCCCCCCAGTGATATACACTTTACATGGTCTTTAAAGGGCATGTAAAGGCAAAAAAAAAATCCCATTTTTACTTTCTTTAATGAAAAAGAAACCTATCTCCAATATATTTAATTAAAAAATGTGTACCATTTTTATAAGAAACCTGACTATATGCAGTGAAATTCTCCCTTCATATACTGTTGTGGATAGGAATTGTCAGATGGTCCCTAACTGCTGAGCAGGGAAACAATCATACTTATGAACAGCAGGGGGAGCCCCCGCCTTACTTCCCAGCCATGCAGAACTCATGCAGCTTTGTTTATGATGATCCCTAAGCAGCCCAGACCACACTGAGCATGTGCACAGTCTTGGTCTTGCAAAGATGTTTAACAAAGTTACAAGATGGTGACCCCCTGTAGCCAACTTTAAAAGCATAAATTATTTGTTTGATTAGGCTTGTGTTGCAGTAAGTTCATGTTTATATTTAGTATACAAAATACAGCATTTCCAGCCTTATTCTATTTAGACTTTACATGCCTTTTAAGAACCACTGATGCCTAAGTAAACCATTCTTCTAGCTGTAAGCCAGGGTAAGCTGTGAATGGTAAGCTGTGAATGGTGTGAATGGTATGAATGAGTGGTATGGTCCTGCATATGTTTAGAACTATTCAAAACTTCAGCTTCCTTCTGTTTTGGAGAGATGACACAGTAGGATACCAACAACAGAGGCCAAAACTAATAACATACTGATGATCAGATATAAATAGTCTTCATTTTTAAAGGAGAACTAAATCCTAAAAATGAATGGCTAAAATGCCATATACTTCACTTATTGCACCAGCCTAAAGGTTCAGCTTCTCAACAGCAGCAATGATCCAGGACTTCAAACTTATCACGGGGTCACCATCTTGGAAAGTGTCTGCGACACTCACATGCTCAGTGGGCTCTGAGCAGCTGTTGAGAAGCTAAGCTTAGGGGTCATTGCATCAGAAAATGAGGTTGGCCTGTCATATAAGTCGATGCTACAGGGTTACTACCATGTAGTAAATATCTGTATTTATTACTAATCAGCCTTATGTTGTGACATTTATTTTCTATGTGTGCTGTATATTGCGAAGGGGTCCCTAAGCTCAGTAACTGACAGCAGCACAGAGCATGTGCAGTGAATCAACAGAAAAGAAGATGGGGAGCTACTGGGGCATGAGACACAGATCTTCCCTGCTAAAGGGCTGCGGTTGCCTGGTACAGAAACCCGAAACATAATGTACACCATTTATAGCCGACTTTTTTGCCACTATAAATATATACAGAACCAGGTTTACCACCTTCAGTCTCACCTTAACCCATTCACTTGTGAATGCTTCTGTGAGACAGAATTAATTTTTGAGTGCTCTACTGGACAGTGACTTATAGTATATCTGCTGCTTTAGTTCAGAACTTGATAACTGTCATAGACATGGGTGTGTCAAGTCAACACAAGATTGGTACAACACATCCTTTCACCTATACATTAATTTCTCACAGATGTCCAAACCCTTTTATGAATGGTAAGGGGACATTATACTTGTTTGTTTTTTATATGGTAAAATGTTTTAAAGTAAGTACACACTACAGTATTTTATGATGTTCAAATATGGAGTTTTACCCCTTACTTTGTTCTCATAATGGGTAAAGGCATGTCAGACAAATCTAAACACTCTATCTCATTTGCACATACCACAAGACCAATATTTTCTTCCAGGTACACACTAGTGCCTAGGAGCAGAATTCCTAAATTATCAGCAAGTAGACCTACAGAATATCCAAAATGGCCTTTTTGCTCCATGTAAAAAGCTCCACTGGATGTCACTGTTGCATAGACAGAAATGTTCTAACCAGTTTAAAAATGTCTTTGATAAAAGGGAATCATTACATTTCTTAGTAGACTGGCACAGTTGGCATCATGTCACAGTTATGTAGTAAGTCTGGGAGGGATCAGCAGTATTTAGGCTCCTGTGGCCTTGGTTAATATATTGGAATTAGGGTGGGCCAAGCATAGCATGTTTTGGAGCTTGCAGACGAAGACAAGAAATCCTCTGCACATACCCTTTTTATGAATACATTAAGGATATTATGACATTTTGTCAATAAAGTTATTAAAAAAAACCTTCCCCTTTAAACAAAACAGGGGTTGTTTGTCCATAAATTGCAATATGCTCATTAAAATTATCTTTAGACATTTCTACAACATGCTTTCAAAACTTACAAAAAAAACCCCAAATGGTTGCCCTTTTTACTGGAATACACAGGAATCACCTTACTGATATTGGAATGATGGGAGCTACAACATGGAAGCTTACAGTTCTAGTTCTCCTTCTAAATATCACTTCCTTTACTGTTCTGTAGAATAAATACCTATCTCACCTCAATCCCTTTAAGTGTTATCAATAGTAATACAGTATATACTTAATAACAAGTATAATTTTACCATTAAATGTTTTGCTGCATTTCTTACTTATAAATTTGGGACTATATTTTCTTACTTATTAAGTAAGTAAATTTGGGACATAAACTAGAGTAATGGCTGTAAAGGGGCATGCTGATACCTACAGAGAGTTGCCTATTGTTATTATTCAGGATCTTGCTAAAAAGGCAGGGAGTTGTACAGCATTGTTGCACCATCTTGCATTTCCTAGTGCATGATTTGCATTTGAAGGGAATTGCAATGTAGTCCTTTCAGGCAGAACGGTGGTTAATTGCAATTTCATTTGGTTGCATAACATTTGTGACCAAATATTTCTAAACAGTTGGCATACATCTAAAATCCCAGGGAGCAGCAGTTGAAAACTGTATTGCCATTAGCATGTATGATGTACAAAGCAATCTGTCACTTTTATGTAAATGTTCTTGAGTTTGTCCAAACACAGACGTGATCAATTAAAGAGCTTCTGGTAAAAAGACCATTGTAAGCTGTTTCATAGAGTCTATGGCTGGGCTGTTGCTGAGATTGTCCATTGGGTATCCTACAGAGGTGACTAGAGCCTTCACAATGCCAAACTTTTTCAATGATTCATCTAATAGGGAGGTTCTATATTTTTCTGCTTTCATGTATTCAACTTTCCCATGATCCAGATGGCAAAACTACTTTGAATTTTAAGTAAAACACTTCTGCTTATTGTGAGCTCTACAGCTCACTCTGTAACTTCATGCTGTGTAATGCATCCTATTCAATGAACACTCTATAAGGCCAATGACACATGGGTGCTTTTGATATACACAGACTTCACTCGGAGAACTTGGCCAGTCTGAACAGCCATTTTAAATGCTGATCAGATGGAACACATTCAATTTTAATTATTTAGGTATTTCTCAGGACTGCTGACTTCTAATGCCTGAGATATAACTACTTAGTACTGTAGCTTCCAGCTAGGTTTGCAAAAATGTCATCTCACTTCAGTTAGATTCTAGTGGGGCCAAATCTCTGCTCAGGTGTTAATTACTCTCTTAAATTTCCAATACGCCCTCTCTAAAGAAAACCCAAGAAAGGCATTCATTTACTGAGGGTAATTTTCTGCAACAGAAGGAAGAAGCAACCTTTTTAGTCCTTATACAGCAAGCACTTCTTCCCACATTCTGGCTGCCTTTTTTGGTAATAAAAAAAACCATCATAAGGTGCAGACTACAGTGTCAGGGGTGCAGGCCAGTCATAGGGCTGTCTGTAAAGAAAGGGCCTTACCATTGTTTCTGGCCTCTACTGCTCCCTAACTAGCTGAATCGTAAGAAATACTGGTAGACACAATAGAATTTGATCTCTATCTGACGATTCAGCAGTATCCCTCTGCTAATGTTTGGGTACTTTCAAAGGTGCCCCATCAAAATTTTCCGTCTTGGCTATTCGACAAGATGACCGATTTCAGTGTCTTTTTCATGGCAAAAACAACTCAACCCCCTAAGGGTCATTTTTCAAAGGTTCTTTTTTCCAAAGGTTGTTTTTTCACTCAAAAATTTATTTTTCAGGTTAAAAAAATTTTTTTTTTTACAAAAAACAAATTGGCTTGAATCTGAAAATACCAACTAAAACCTGTTGAGGTCATTTTGAAGTCAGAGGCAGGGCCTGTGCAGCTAATGGGGGCGAAGTAGCCGGCCAGGTTGCCTTTGGGTGCCTGGCTGGCTTGGCCCTGGCCTGGGCAGAGGTCCCTTGAACCATTTGAAGATGTTAATAGCCTTCATGATGTTAAGAGTTTTTTCAGTGGGCTTCCTGGAAAAACCTGAATACACTGATTTAAGTTTTTCACATTTCAGTTTTTTCTTAAATTAGAAGCCATTTGAGTTCATTCATGGTCTAAAAAGCTCACAAAGCTCTAAAATTCGACCTTTTATAAATGACCCCTTATTTGCATAAATGATACAGAATTTCATTGTGATTTTTTTTTGTTTTCATAGAAGTTGAAATTAAATTGCATGCTTGACCTAACTAGAGAAAGGTTTTATATTTTTGTAGAGTAAGTCAGAACTTACGGAACAGTCAGTTGAAAGCTCCAGTTCCCATCAAAGATTATATTACAGGCAGTATCACAGTAACACACAACACTTTTTTGAGCATATAGTACCAGTCATAGGAAATGATACCACAGCTAATTGATGCAGTCCTCTCTTGAGGGTCCCCCCCCCCGAGACAATGATGGTATCAGCCCAATTTGGCCTAGGGCATCATACAGATATCTGCTCATTTGGGAGTGCCAAACAAGTGTATATCATAGTGTATGGTCAGCTTAACATATCCCTACCCCCAGTATCTGGTAGTCTACAGCAACTGCACTCACTGACAAATCTTGAAACATTTCACCACTCATCAGACTGGATTCTCTACCTTAACTGTAGGTATGGTAGGGAAATCCCTGTCATTCTAAACCCTTATGGGTTGAACGGTATAGAAGTGAAAGAAGAATATTGCTCCATGGTACAGAAATAGAGCAGTTTTGAGCAAACATGCACACCTGCCTGTGGAATGAGGTGAGCTACTGTAATCACTGGATAGTGCCTATCCTTTGGTACTCCCCAGTGATTTTCAAATCTTCCTCTTCATTAATTGTGAAACCACTCTTATTGACAAACAGTGTTGTGGGCCCCCTCCTCTGTTTAGGGATGGTTGGCTCCTTTACGTATCGAGTTTACTCAGCAAGTCAAGTTACTTTACCCCTGTCGCTACTAGATACAATATAGCATGACATGTATAATTGAAAACTGTTGTTTACCTTATTTTTTTGTAAGTCTTTATTTTTTAGAGTTTTCAAGGTTATATGGGGGTACAGTATTATAATAAAGACACACATGTTTAGCATACAGTATAGAGCATTTATCATCAGACTGTTCCTTCAATTTATACCCCTTTGTCTTTTGTGTGAGGGCGACTTGGAAGCCCTTTTTTGTTTGCTTCTAAATACATTTCTGTGTTTCTATACTGTTGCTATCTGAGATAGGGGAGGGGGGGTGATAGAACTAGGGGGGGGTTGGAAGCAAATCTAGATCCACTCGTCATTGGTCCTTCTTTTCATCTTTTCTCCATCTACTTAGTTTATCAAAGATTATATTAGTCACTTAGTTGTTGTCTCCCTATTTGAATTTCCTTGCTATGTAACTTGGAAGTCTTTCCAATCACTCCATATTTTTCCAAATTGTTTCATGGTACTGTTTTTTAATGCTAAAAGTTCTTCCATTGTCTTCGTTTCTGTTGTCAACCTTATTAACATATATGTCTGGTGTTTATTTTTCTCAGTAAAGTTACACTTGGTAACCAACTGTCTTCTGTACAATATCTGCTGCAAGCTACCCTACTGTAGCATTGCCCAGATAATGGCTAAAAAGCTTTATCTCATGACTTAATCATAAATCATTGCATCTATTTGTACATGATGGCCTATGTGAGGCTCATCTTCCTCTTTCTGAACTGTATTGCAGCCTTAGTAATGCAACTATGTGTGCGCATATAGGGCTATATAAATAAATTAGATACATTTTTAGTAGCTAAAAGAACCTTTACAGCTATCCTCTTCCCCAAATGATTAAACTGAATTAATAGATAACCACTGTTATCCAGCAGAACTATTATTTATAAGCACATGGGGCACTAAATAGTGCAAGGTTTGAAGTCTATAATTGAATTCCAGTTCTTTAGTGATAGGTTAAAGGGTATTGGGTCTCCAGGTTTACCAGCTGTTTCTCTTTCAAATACTGAACACATGCATTAACAAAAGTAAATGTGTCCCAGGTGGGCCATTCACAATCAGGAGAAAATATTTTTTATTTATACCTTTAGTGCCAGGCAAGCTGAGTGATTTATATAAGAGACAGAATTAAATGTGCTTTTATGGCCTTTCCTACAGAGAAAGGCATTTCGACTATGATAACAGGGAGAACAGAAGCAGTACAATCAAGCTATAGCAGAAGATCAATTTATCTCTTATTCTGTCTATTTTTCTGACCATTTAAACAGAGTCCTCATACATTAATAGACGCTATGATAAAATGTATTTGCTATACCAGAATCCTATGCTTATACACTTGAAATAGAATTATGTTTTTGTGTGTAGGGGTATAATTAAACAGTTTAGAGATGCGACAGAGCCTACCAGCAGTAAAAGATTGATTCACGCTGCTAAATCCAGGGCTACCAAGACCAGTGTAAGGGCACAGGCGATACTTGTAAAGCATTAATTTTGAGCATAGTATACCCCAAGAACATTATGGTAGCTTCTCACTCACTATTTATTCGGTAAGCAGAACATCAGTCATGACCTCACTGATGAAAGATATGCCATGTTGTAGAACCATGCTCCAGGAGGACATCAAGCAAATGGCAACTGAGAGCGAATAAATGAGAATACATGCATAAAAACGGGTGAATTGGCAGAGGCCCATAAGAACATGGCAGATGCCCATGCTACGTTACAAACAGAAATAAAATGCTAACAGATGAAGACATAGATCTAGAAAAGAGGTCTCCTAGAACAGTTTGAGGCTCAGGGGGATACTGGAATCTGTACAATTTCAAGATCCAGAGGGGTAACCCGTATAGCTAGTGAAAGCAGTTTTACCAAATCAACATCAGGTCAAAACAACAGCTGAAAGCATACACAGGGCACCTAAACCAAGAACTGCATCCAAAAAGGAATCAAGATACAACCTACATAAAACAGTTTCCTAAAACAAAAGAAGAAGTCTTTCTGCTAGGAAAAAAGAAATATGGGCAGCCAAGTCCTAACAGTTGTATGCACACCTCTCCCAGGCTGCGCTAGGTAAAATAAAAATATTTAAAATGATTTTACAATGAATGATGTAATTCCTCAAGATACTGAAAGACAACAGGCATACAGGAAATCTCCATCACTGCGTAAGTTGCAAAGAATTTAGGGATCATTTGGTAAGCAAATGCAAAGTACAAAAAATTTGGAGAAATGTCAGAATTCGTACCATTGTATGCTGCCCCTGTTTTAAACCAATACAACATTTTGCAGCAGATATTGGGAGGACAAGGGAATTTTTCTGTACAATTATATACTCTTTAGTTGTGTGTAATTAAAGTGGTGAAACGGCAGATGTTAAAGGGATACAATCAAGGGGAAACATTTTAATAATGCTTCTCCCATATAATCCTCTTCTGAAATACATTTAAAAGAGCAAATCATTTTTTTTTACATTTAAATTAAAAATCGAGACATTGGTTTTTCATGATTCTTTCAAGTCTCCTAAATTGTACCTGAACTGATAGGAGTTTCGTGTTTTTCTGCTTTTGCCACTGCTCTGCATGTGCTTATGGAAAAGCAGGCAAATCTGCTCATCATGCCTCCCAGTCCAGACTAACGGTACACTATGGGGCCTATTTATGATTTTCAGCTAAAGCAAGCATCAAGGAAACCTGCGTTAAGTTTTGGTACTCATGCTTGATTTCAGGTCAGAAAGCTTATCAATTTCTGTAATTTCCCTGAACAGACTTTGGTAACAGAGAAAACATTGGAAAATTACAGCAATTTCCAAGCTTTATCTGCCTGAAACCCATAGTGAGTACCAAAACTTATGGTGGGTTTTCTTGATAATTTCTTGAGCATGCTCAAGCAATCATAAATAGGCCTCTGTGTATGATACAGTATGCTTTTGTCTGCTTGTATTTTGCTGCCAGTGCTATCCAAGGAAACCCAGTGGTAGATAAAACACCAAAGCATGAATTTTTTCACTATGTGAGTTACTTAGGGTGCTTTCATTGCTCTACATTCCGAGAACAATATCTCAAAATCCTAAATACATTATCAAATATATTATATACATTAAGGGGGTTATTTATCAAAGGTCGAGGATATTTTCAAGGATATTTTTCAGTCAAAACTCAAATTTTGAGGTCATTGTTCTAGATTTAATATACCTGGAACCTGAAAATAGCTTGAATCTGAAAATAAAGCTAAAAGCTAAAACCGTCAAGGTCATGTAAAAGTCCTTGGCTGAAGTTCCTTCAATCATTTGTAGCATTCGTTATGTTGGGTTTTTTTTCATTGGGTTTCTCTCAAAGACCCGATCAATTCGAGCAATTTCTTTTTTTTTTTCACTGTTCAAGTTTTTTTCCATTTGAGAAATCAGAGAACATTCAAGTTGTGATTTAATTTGAGTTATAAAAAACCTCTAAAACCTGACCTTTGATAAATAACCCCCTAAGAGGTAATAGGTCATACACCCCAAACACCCCCTCACGCTACCAAAAAGTATATTAACTGAAGACTTGAGTAGGTTTCAGCATTCTATAGGCCAAAATTAGCTTAGAAATTGTCTATGCATCCAGTGGTAGATGTCGGTATAAAACCTAGCAGGAGAATAGGAGTTTTCTCCTAAAAATGGGGAGATAATTGAGTGTCTGAGGTAGTAGTAGTGTGACCCCTGATCTCTGTATTTATATTTAGGGAATTTAAAGTCTGCTACCCCTATAGTTATGCCACTGAGTAAATGAATGAGTAGCATAATGTAGTGCTAGGGAATTTTATTTGCAAAACACTTGTCTTTTGTAGTCGAATGGTAATAGTACCACCCAGTGCATTCATCTACAGTACTTAGCATTTGCTCTCAGAAGCAGGTAAACGCTTATCAATTAAAAGTTATTAGACCAGAATGCATATAAAAATATTGGTAAAAAAAAGGGCACATAGCAAAGCAAAAAAAAAACATGCAAACTGTATACAGTATGTGTGTAGAACACAGATTATTCAAAGCATATAAGCTGTAGGTTCCAGTCATGAAAAGTATAACATCCTTTGGTATTTAAAAATTGTTGCATATCGGAGGTCAAAATTATACAGCGCAAAGCCTGCGAGCTTTCACTGAACCCATTCATTTCTTTTAGCTGAGACATGGAGCAGCAACAGGAAACTATCTTAGGGATGCAAACTCTTTTTCTGCGTTGAGGTGGCCACAAAGGGACGTTTTTCTTCTGTAACTGATCCCAAGGTAGGCCCCCTTTCAAACAAACTTGCTTTGTTTTTCATCCATGGCAAATGTTCTAATAAGCACTCAAGGGAGCAGGTAAAGTGGGGAACCAAATGGGAGGTAGATCCATTACAGTCTCCTGAACTGAACCAGCTCCTATATTCATTGAGAAAAGCATATATTTTTTAATGAACTCTAAAAATGTCACTGAATTATGTATCATGTCGTTTTTTTAACAATGCTTTTATTGAGCAAAAAATATGAAACCGTTTTCCATACAGTGTTAGAATGTATCATGTAGTTTGACAAAGGTTTACAGGAACAAGATCGTTAGTGATCAGTGCAATATTCAAATGTAATAATGAGCCTTGTATGACAGGCAAACCTTATTTTCTGCTTGATGATTTCTGACAACCCCTAAGCTGTGTCTCAACAGCTGTTCACTCTATGAAAATTCTCTATGAAGATTCTCATTTATTCAGGCATGATATACAGTATCTAGTAGAATTAAGTCAAAGGCAACTGGACACTTAGATTTTTTCTTAAACGTTTCACCACTCATCCGAGCGGCCTCTTCAGTTCAATTGAAACAATGTCCTTTTCTTTGAGATGCGGGTAAATGAGTCCATTCTCTTACAGTGGTTGTTTTGTCTACACAATGTATAGAATGGAGCACTCTGGACACTGGACATCATAGACTACATTACTCATGTGCTTTGATGTTGGGTGCACCAACTTCTGTCTTAGGGTGTTGCTGGGTTTGAAATACACAGGATTGTGATGTTTCAAGACTCAGCATTCTGTCTACATCTCAAGGAAAAGGGACATTGCTTTGAGGACAGTAATGTGCACATTTTGGATAAAGAGGACAAATGGTCTGAAAGAGGCGTGAAAGAGGCCATTTATGCCAAAGTGGAAAACCCATCACTGAACAGAGGAGGGGGCATGCAACATTGCTTGTCATCAACATACAATGTGGATTTACAACAATTCACACTTCCAGTCATGTATACGGAAAGAGTAACACCTGCTTCAATGAAAATCATAGTACCATTGTGACTGGATCACACATCTGTGAGTTTAAGACAATAACACTATGAAATTCAATGGAACGATTGTGATTGGATGTCTGTGAAAGAAAAATTCTAAGTGGCAAATTTATTAAGGATCAAGTTGTGTTTTCCATGAAAATTTGAGTTTTCAAGGCTTTTTTTTTTGGTCAAAAATTTTTTCGAGGTTAAAAAAAAAAACGTACATTTTCGAGATTTATTATACCCGACCCTGGAAATAGCTTGAATCCTACACACAATCTAAACCCTGTCATGTAAGAGTCAATGGCAGAGGTCCCTTGAACGTTTTGAAGATGTTAATAGCCTTCATGATGTTTGAGTTTTTTTCAGATCAATTTGAGCAATTCAAGTTTTTTTCGAGTTTTGCAACTCAAACTTGCTGAATCGAGTTTCTTACATTCGAGTTTTTCTTAAATAAGAAACCATTCAAGTTGTGAGTTTATTTGAGGTATATACAACTCTAAAATTTGACCTTTGATAAATAACCCCCTTTAAATGTCCAGTTGCCTGACTTAGTTCTACTGGATAATCTAACAAAATCCAACTCCTGTGACATCTTTGAAGGCCTGGATCATTGCTACTTTTGATATGCTAAACCTTTAGGCTAGTGCAGTAAATTTAGTAAATAAAATATGGCATTTTTAGCTGTTTAGTATAGTTCTTCTTTCTAGCATGGTCTCGTTTAGTAGTCATCCAACATGGATTACCCTACACCAATGTATATCTAATACAGTGTATTATTACACTAAGGGGCAGATTTATCAAAGGTTGAATTTCGAAGTACAAAAAACTTTGAAATTCGACCATCGAATTAAAAAACGGTGAGTTTGAATATCAAATTCAAAGTTTTTTCAGCAAATTTGGCAATCCTGCGATCGAATAAAAATGGAACGATTCTAAGGAATTCAGCAATTGATAGAACGATTGTCCATGTCATTCTTTTTTCCAGTTGCGCATTGTTTACTCAAAATGACTTCATGTGCCAAGGTCTACAAAAAAAGTTTCTGACAGTCAGTCTTCAGGGCAAGTTTGAAAACCATTGTTCTAAGGGGAGATTTTTTTTCAAAATTGATATTAAAACGTGTATGGAATTTTCATCTTCATGCACCTGGGAATTTAGCGCAAAACATTCTTCCATTAAACCTTTTGCCTAATTAAATGATTTTTCCACTTCCGTAATTACTATGAATTCTGTCCTTTGGGCTGATTTTGTTAAATAGAAATACTCATATTCTTTTTCAAACTGTAGATAAACCATAAATACTGGATATTATTAAAAGCAAAGTATATAATCAGAAAAGTGGTTTCAAGTTAAATACAACTTTACACAAATAACTAGGAAATCACACTATTTGCAAGATAACTTTAAAGCAACCCTAAACTGTAGAGAATGGTATAGTCTACCAATTTCATATACATTTTTTATTGATGACTATGGGGCTAATTTAATTTACATGTGAGTCTCATATTTGGCCATATCAATGTAAGAAAATGCAAATTATTTCTTTAACTCACTCGTTTTCTTTTTTTTCATGTACAATTTTTTTCCCCACAAAACAAAAAAGCTCACCACCTGCATTCTGTTATGTAAATGACTACTATTGTCCTATGAGGAGACAAATTTGACAGATGCCATCTATCGGCATTCCTCTCTGCAAATGCCATAATATGTGGGGTGTCAAAGCATTTCACTTTTGTTCATTCTTTGTATCTGTTTGCTTTCAATACAAGTTAGGTGAATCTGTGTAATTTAATCACCCAACCTAATGTCATATAGATGTCCTAAATATCTTTCTGTGTATTATCAGCTTATAGAGGAGGAAATGCACATCCTGCTATTAAATATAAGGCTGTTAGGATAAGATAATGCTGAGAAGTTCCATGAATATATAAAAAAACAAAGCTGCAGTCATGAATTGTAAGAAGACAAAAAGTATTTTTATGTTTGAGGAAATGATCCCAAACAAATCATGAACAAGATCAACTCCTGAAATACGTGTTTGTCATTTGGTGTAAAATAAACAAAATAAGTTTAAGTCTATCCCCTATACTATTTATTGATGAGCATGAATTAAAGTGCAGCTACCTTGGGCCAGTCACTGCATGTCTAAAATTTACTGCTAATATAATGTACCCTGTCTATAAACATAAAACTAGGTGTCCTTAGCTACAGACAGTATCTATGGTGGGTAAGAAAGTTCCCATGTGTTATACCTAAATGTTATCTTAAAGGGCATGTAAAGGCAAAAAAATAAAATCCCTAATCTTTAATGAAAAAGAAACCTATCGCCAATATACTTAAAAAAATGTGTACCGTTTTACTGACTGTATGTACCGATACTGACTGTATGCAGTGAAATTCTCCCTTCATTTACTGCTGTGGATAGGAATTGTCAGATGGTCCCTAACTGCTGAGCAGGGAACAATTATACTAATGAACAGCAGGGGGAGCCCCCACCTTACTTTCCAGCCATGCAGAACTCAAGCAGCTTTGTTTATGACGATCCCTAAGCAGCACAGACCACACTGAGCATGTGCACAGTCTTAGTCTTGCAAAGATGTTTATCAAAGTTACAAGATGGTGACCCCCTGTAGCCAACTTTGAAAGCATAAATTATTTGTTTGATTAGGCTTGTGGTGCAGTAAGTTCATGTTTATATTTAGTATACAAAATACAGCATTTCTAGCCTTATTCTATTTTAGACTTTACATGCCCTTTAATGAGTTTAATTTGTGCAGGGTATTATCTGTGCTTAATATACTATAGTTATATAGTATCTATGGGATTGTCCCTCTATATGCCCAACTGATGCACAGATATCACACAAAGTAATTTTGCCCATAAATGCACAAACGTCATGATGAAATTTCCCTCAGGGGGTAATTCAGATTAAAGTTAAATTTTAGTAAATTGTAGACAGAATTATTCTAAGACTGCTCATAAATTGTATTTGTATTTTAATTATTTTCAACCCATTGTAATGCTGTGAAATTTATGTTGTACAGTTTGTGTTCTCTTTTTTAAGCTATCAGGCAGCAGTTTGGACATCAGAATTTTATATAAATAGTAAAGAATTATAAACCATACAAAATAAGTGATGTAGTTTAGGGTAGGTGTTAGCTACAGCTGCAATCACATTTGTTGTGATTTTGTAGCTATTTTTGGGCTGGTATTCGTATTAGTATTACTATTAATACTACTACTAATAATAATAATTATATTATAAAGTGTCAACAAATTCCGCAGTGCTGTACAATTAAAGGAATTGTTCAGTGTAAAAATAAAAACTGGGTAAATAGATAGGCTGTGCAAAATAAAAATGTATCTAATATAGTTAGTTAGCCAAAAATATAATGTATAAAGGCTGGAGTGATTTGATGTATAACATGTCAGAACACTACTTCCTGCTTTTCAGCTCTCTTGGTTTACACTGACTGGTAACCCTGGCTACCAGGCAGTAACCAATCAGAGACTTGAGGGGGGCCACATGGGTCATATCTGTTGCTTTTGAATCTGAGCTGAATGCTGAGGGTCAATTACAAACTCACTGAACAGAAATGTACCATGTGGCCCCCCTTCAAGTCACTGACTAACTCAGAGTTATAGAGCTGAAAAGCAGGAAATTGGATTATGGCTGTTTTATTGGACATCTGTTCACTCCAGTCTTTATACATTACATTTTTGGCTAACTAACTATATTAGATACATTTTTTATTTTGCACAGCCTATCTATTTACAGGGTTTTTATTTTCACACTGAACTGTTCCTTTAATGGGTTTATACAAAAAACATACAGAATTACATACAAAGCAACTAATAACCTATACAAGAGGTGGAGGGCTCTGCCCAAAAGAGATTACAATCTAACTGTTTTTAGTGTTTGTGGATATTATGAGCTTCAGTTCAGTGGTTTATAATGAGTCACTGGTTGGTCATCACTGTTCAGGCTACTA